>JAPDNY010000001.1:258860818-260060818 GCA_029375565.1 Gekko gecko
ACTCTCCTGCTGTACGCTGGGGCTGTCATTCCACTCCGTGGCCTCTCCTTCCTGTCCCTGCACTCTCCTGCTGCACCCTTGGGCTGTCATTCCACTTCGTGGCCTCTCCTTCCTGTCCCTGCACTCTCCTGCTGTACGCTGGGGCTGTCATTCCACTCCGTGGCCTCTCCTTCCTGTCCCTGCACTCTCCTGCTGTACGCTGGGGCTGTCATTCCACTCCGTGGCCTCTCCTTCCTGTCCCTGCACTCTCCTTCTGCACCCTGGGGCTGTCATTCCACTCCGTGGCCTCTCCTTCCTGTCCCTGCTCTCTCCTGCTGCACCCTGGGACTGTCTTTCCACACCGTGGCCTCTCATTCCATTCCCAGAGTAGTGTATTTTTGCCAAGAGACCGTAATGGAAAATCCATTCCACCTTTTTTTTCCAACTCTATTTGTGCTGCAATGTATTTCAATGGAGCCCATGGAAGTCAATTGGCATTCCTGGCTCCCATTATTTCCATTGGGCCTTCAAGTCTTTCCCATTGTTTCCAACGGGCAATCCTGTCCTTCCTTTTAGTACATCCCGTTGTAGGACAGTTTATTTATTTAAACCATGTCTATGCCATCTTTCCTTGCAAAATTGGCCCCCAAGGTGGCAAACGTCAAAACAGCATTTAAAATAAATATATAAAATAATGTTATATAAATACACAAAGTAGAGAGGAGGGCCAAAAAGGTATTGGAGTATGACATAGCCAAAAAGGCTTCATTCCTAGGCAGAAGACAACCATGGAAGACAAATGAATCTCCTTGGGGAAAGAGTTCCAAAGTTTTGGTGCTACCACAGAGAAGGGGCTTTCCGGGGTAGCCACCATCTAGCCTCAGATGGCAGGGGCACCAGAAACAGGGTTACCTATGGCGAGATAAAGATCTCAGATCCCTGTTCAATGGGAGCGAAGAAGTGAGGCTATGTAACCTCTTAGAGAATTCCTACTCAGCAGTTTTAGTCTGGAGTCTCCCTTTGATATTCTTTTCGTTGAATGAGGGAGCCTTTTAGATCAGCACCAGCGTGCCTCATCTGCTGCCGACTGCCGTAAAGAAGAGACATCCCTTTCGGCCGTCTTGCCCACACCTCCTTGGGAGTCAGTCCCAGATGTCAGCGCCGTCGACTGCTTCCGAATAACCAAGCGTCGTGTGGGCGCTAGCAGCCTCCCCGGCGCTCTTTGCCTTGAAGCCTGGGGTGGAGAACCACTTTAGCAGGACCAGCGCTGGGCTGTGTGCCTCCTCGCGTGTTGCTCATCGCATGCGGCGCTTCTCGGTGTCTCGCCGCAATTCTGCCTCCGCCTCCTTCAGTCTCCCACCCCGGCCAGCGAGGCTGCTCCCGCTCCTACAGAGGAAGAGCAGCAGCAGACGGGTGGTGCCGGCAGCGGTGGTAAGCCAGTCTTGCCTTCTCTTGTCTCGGTCCCTAAGGAAGGCGGAGCGGAGGCGAGCCCGGGAGGGCTGCCTTTCCGAAGCGGGTCCTACCGCAGCCCTGACGATGTTTCCGGGGGTGTGGATGTACCACAGCTAGGTGGGGGCGAGCCGGGATGTGCGTCCGGGTTGGGCCGGCTCCGCTTCTCCTGGCCGCCGGTCGCCGTGGAGGCGGCTCTCTCTCTCTTAGCCTCTTCACACGCGCCTGCCGGTAACCTGGCAAGGGACGCTGCCGGTTAGTGAGACGCCGCCGGGGTTGGGCCGCTCGGCAGCGAGGCTGGGAACCAGGCTGCGGTCGCGAGGCGCCCGTGGTCTTACTGTTGGGAGGGTCTGGTGAGCTGCGGGGCTTGTGGCCTGTGCGGGCGCGCGTGTGGCGGCGGCGTGGCTGGAAAAAAGGGGGTGTCTGCTTGGGAGCTGCGCCTGCCCTGGGGAGAGGAGAAGCCGCCGCCTGTGTTGTGCATGGCTGCGACTTGGAAAATGTTGTTCTGTTTTCTCTGCTCTTCTCTCCCTATGAAACACTGGGGATTTTTCTTCAGCCTTTGCCAAAACTCAGTTTGTAATAAGGACAGAACGGAGCTTGCTTGGAAGTCGCTGGCTGAGGCCTGGAATGTTTGACTTACAGTGTAGTCCTAAGAACACTTTCCTCAAAGTAAGCTCTTCTGGGTAGGATTCTGAGACCTGTTCAGGATGGCTTTTCTCAATCTCATACATTTGTGTTTACCCATTGGCGGTAGGAGAAGGCTGTCTGTGCGTGCCCAGGAGCGCTATTCTGTTACATTTTTCATAAGGCTGATTCCTCTGCCAGTTTTCAACTTTGGTCCCCGAGGTAAATGCTGTATTTGGGAACCTCTGGTAAGTTTGGTAGGGAAGACTGAAGGTATGTTCTATGGCTGAGGAAGTCTTTCAGATATGTTGGTGAAGGATCTGTACTTAACTTGTTTGACTGTGTGTATCTATGGCTTGACAGGGTGCTTACCTGGAAGGTGGTGGTGTGTATCTGATTGGTTAACTGCAAGTTCATTGGGAAAGGTTGCTCTCAGGTTAGGTAACTTGGTGGCAGATACAAAATGGTATCTGATTCTAACAATTTATTGTATATGTATATTTGTGTCTCTTAATAATGAAAATGTGGTAGGTGGATAACTGCGGGGAAAGTATCCAGGAAGTGTTGCCAACAAGTACAGTGTCAGCTGTGCATGCTGATTGAGATCACTCAACGATGCTTATTATCTGTTACAGTCTGTTTGGTTTAGCCGCTCTGAGCAGCTGGATCATCAATGTAAACACTTGCAAAATTTGAATACAGGGAAGATCCCTGAGGCTAGGAACTAAGTGCACATCTATATTCTACATCCTTCACAAGATAGCTTTTTTATGCAATGGCTGGAATGTGTAGCACAGTTTATGGTGCCCTTCCTGCATGTTGCACAGAATATCACTGAGCCAGCCCTGTACATTCCTGTAGGCAGGGTGGAGACCGAGCACAAAGATGTAAGGCATCTCCACAGTGGGGCTACATAACATGTAGTTTTACCATCACTTGCACTAATTGTTGTGACTTTAATGGTTTTTATTCACCTGAAGAGCTTGGCTATGTCTAACTTAAAGAACCACTTTGAGTTAGACCATAGGAGCCTGTTTCCCAAGGGAACTAAAATATGTGAAGTCGGAAGAGCTGAAATGGTTTTTGTTTGTTTTCTTTTTGTGGTGGGGATGAGTGGGAGGGACACACTGTGGATTTATGGGATTAAATTGATATTGGAAGGAAAGAACAGGGTGGGGAAGGAAAAGAGTCAACAGATTGTACTGAATGGAATGAGGTCAAATCCTCTGAGAGAGAAAAGGAGCTGCACTGACATCTCTGGGTGTATCTTTGGAAAAGGGTTTTTGTTGAATCAGAGTGCGCCTGGAAAAATGACAATAATGGATAGCATGCAGATTACTGGAATGAGATAATGTGCAACCATAAACTATTTATTGCTGTAAATTGCTTTAAATTGTAACAGTAGATGGCGACAGTGTTTAAATTTAAATCTGAGTTTCAGATATTCCTGTGTTTTCAAATAATATTTTGTGTAGTACAGTTGCAAAAAACAAACAAACCCATGCATACATAACACAAGTTAGAAGACAAAACTTTTTTAAAATTTATTTCATTACCGCCCTCCCTGTGAGCAGGTTCAGTTCATAATAAAGTACATTAAAACAAGCCATAAAATCTAACAACTACATGATGCCACAGAGCAAAATTTCTAATCTCTGTTTTACATTAACATGGGAGGCAGGAGAGGGGAGAGGAAGCAGCTAATAGGCCGGTTGCTGTTAAAACCGTTGATAAAAAAACCACTGCTGTCCTCACCCATATGCTTGGTGGAACATCTCTGTCTCACGGGCCCTGTGGAATTGTAACAAATCCCTGATTTTAGTAGGCAGAGAGTTCCACCAAGTCAGCCCTGCCTCTGGTTGAGGACAGCTGGACGCTCTTTGGGGCAGGGACTTCCAGTACGTGTTGATCTCCTGAGTGTAATACTTTCTGGGGGGCATACCAGGAGAGGCGGTCCTGTAGGTACATTTCAGTTGGCATTTAACACCACGTATTTTATTGTTTTTCCACACCATTTTATAAATCCCAGTATGTGTGTGCAGTATATTGGCTGTGTCAAGTGTCTGTTGTGTCAAATGGGAATTTTTTATATATAATGGGTGGAAACATTTACTAACAACATGTGAGACCTCCCCCTTGGGAATTACACCAAGAGTGGGAAGACAATAGTGATTTCAGATTTTATCCATGTTGCTATATTATCAGGCGCCTCTCCCATGCCAGTTCATGGGGGAGCACCCAAATGTGTGTTTCTTTGATATTTTATGATTTTTAGGCAGTCCCAACAGCAGCCACATTTGGGCTCTATGATAGCAGCCCCTGGAGGGGGTGCGACAGTGAGAGAAGAGAGTCCTCTCTCTTCTGCACCTGCCCCCCCCCCACGGAAGCTTCAGTCTCCTCCGCCCCACAAGGCGCCAGTGGTGGTGAGGGAGTGATGGACCTATGGTTTGCTACCAACCCTTCTTGCACAGAAAAACCATTTTGACCATTGCGGCAAGGAGAAATAATTATTAAGAAGCCAGTCTTGTCATCATAGCAATGATTGTTTTCCTATAAGTAATTTAAATTTGATTGTGTGAGCAGCAATGCCCCCTGGACAGCTTTGGAACTCCAGGGAGCATTGCAGCCAGCTTTTAAAATACTTTGTGGTAGGTATAGTTTGCCTAGATAATAGCTGTGCCAAAAAGAAGTTTTAATGTATGCCTTGTAGTTATTTTGTTGCTGTGTAAGGTGTATAGTTAATTGAAAGAGATAAGTCCTTTCTGATCTTGTTGTGGCAGTCAAATTAGCCATAGCAATGAACCTGTACCGAATTTGGGAACTTTCTCCAACCCTCTCCGGGAGCTTTTCCTGGAGAATCCAGGAGTTTCCAGGAACTCCGCAACTGCCTTTAGGTCACCCAGTCACCCTCCATTCCAGCCAGCCTGCTTAGTAGCAGCTGCAGGCAAGTCTCCAACAATAACATTCTTGGTTGCCATAGCAACTCCTGCCTGCCCACAGCCGCTGTCCTGGTCCTTTCTCAGCAATTCAGCTGGGAGAGGAGCAAGACTGCTGGCTGTTTGAACTTTGAAAACTGGGAAGGAGGTGCATGAGTTTAAATTAGAAGCACCATTTGTACCAGTTAAATTTAAAAAAATAATTTCATCCCCAGTTAGGATCAGCCCTTCTTTCTTTCTTGTGCGGAATTAGAAAGAATGGCTCTGGGTGTGCCCAAATAACAACAGTGGGATCCCAGCAAGCTGGATCCCAGAGCAGTGGGATTTCCTCCTTTGCTTGTGTGCAAAGTCTGCTTTGGTTTACCTGGGTGAAAGATACCAGGACATGAAGTCAGTGGTGGAGCACTCTGGACTGCATTTTTTTTACAGACAGCCACCAAGCCCCTTGCAACTGAATGATTCAAAGTTTAATGAAGTTTAATTTGGTGCAACTTGTCGTTTGATCCAGCCATTCACTTGTAAGGGAGCAAGGGTTTTGGAACCCCGCCACCATTCTCTTACCACTGGTGGGGGAAGGGAGGCTTAGCACAGTATGTCATAGCACATCTGCTGGATGCCGTGCACCAGCTGATGGGGCTTGCACTCATAACACACAAAAACATCAGAAGTGCCACAAAGGGGGGTCTAGGCACCCCTGGGACTCCCCGACTTTTTCTTTACAGTATTGCCAAAGTATAATAAGTGATCCCCTCAAAAAAGAATATATTCATTTTTATAATCTTTGTCCTCCCAACTGGGAGACCGGGAGAATACCCATGGGCAGGGACTTCCAGTACGTGTTGATCTCCTGAGTGTAATACTTTCTGGGGGGCATACCAGGAGAGGCAGTCCTGTAGGTACATTGGTCCCTGACCATTTAGGGCAGGGGTGTTGAACTCATTTGTTATGAGAGCTGGGTCTGATATAAATGAGATCTTGTTGGGCCCGGCCTTGTGTGTCATAAAATGTAGTGCCAGGTAGTGGAGATATGAACTTTATAAAGGACACAGACAAACACTATTAATTTTTAAAAAAACTTTAAATAAAAGATGCTTAAAACACTAGCACTCTTGCAATATTTTGTCTATTTAACAGTTTCTGATACCTCTTGCTCTGAATTATTGCATCAAAATGTCTGTGCTGTAGCAATCTTGAGTATGCCATTCAGGTGTGTATCTGTAAGCTGCAAACCTACTTTTGATTTATTGACATACATTACAGAAATCTCATGCTCAGTGATCTCAGCCTAGGACCCAGGGGAGAACATGAAATGGCTGGGCTTTGTGTCCTTTTGTACATAAGATGCTTCATGTGCTGGTCAAGAACATGAGAAGGCATCCTGACACAGACTGAGGGTCATGTGTTTGTCTACAAAATTATAGTCTTCCCCAGAGAAATAACTACAACTTTCTACAAAGGAAATGTGTTGGGTGAACTTGGTCTGGACACACACTCTCAGCCTTAATCCACCTCACTGGCTTGTTATTCCTCCTATAAAATAGTTCAGGAGAGGGAACCCAGTTGCACCCAAGGAGAGCCCTGGCATAAAGAGCCCAACAAAACACACACAGTGCAGCAAGACACACAAAAGCTCATGCCTTGAACAAAATTTTGTTGGTCTTAAAAGTGCTTGGTATTTCTCCTGTGCAACTGAGGCAGACCAATGAAGCAAGCTTTCCCTCGATTCCTCTCTCCCTTCAGGAAGGAGCCTCAGCCAGTGGAAGGAAAGAAAGGCTTCCTTTTGTCTCCTGCAGCCTAGCCAGGAAGCAAGTTCTGGCTATTCCCTCCCCCGCCCCCGGGAGAAGGATCAGCTGGTTCTTTACCAGATTCTCTCAATCGCACAGGAGAGGCTTACTTATCTATCTCTCCTGTGTGACTGAGAGAGACTGGTAAAGCAAGCTGTGACATGGCAGCAGCAGTAGAACTGGAAAAGGAAGCAGGAAACAGCCACGGCCTTGCAGGCTGGATTGTGTTCCTCCAATGGCCTGATCCGGCCTGTGGGCCATGTGTTTGGCACCACTGGTATAGGGCCTTGCAGGTTAAAACCAGAACCTTGAACCTGACCTGGTACTCAACCTGGAGCCATTGCAGTTGGTGAAGCATAGGTTGTATGTGTGCAGTTAATCAGTGTCCCTGTAAGACCTGAGCTGTTGCATTCTGGATGAGTTGTAACTTCTGGATCAGCCTCAAGGACAGCCCTGCATAGAGCAAGTTACAGTAATCAAGTCTAGAGGTAACTGTTGCTTGGATTACTGTGGCTAGGTTGGGGCAAGACAGGTAGAAGGCCAGTTGCCTGACCTAGTGCAGTCGGAAAAATGCCAGCCTGGCAACATTTGTGACCTAGGCCACCATTGATAAGGAGGCATCCAGGACTACACCCAGACCCTTGACCATCTGCGCCGGTGTTAAAGGCACATGGTTGAGAGTCGGAAGTTGGCACCTCAAACCTGAATTTCCCTCACCCAGCCAAAGAACTTCCATCTTTGATTAATTCAGTCTCAGCCAACGTTGCTTCAGCCACCTCACTATGGTCTCCAAACCCTCATCCATATTTCCTGTGGCAATGTCTGGCAGGCTGTTCATCAGCGCATACAGCTGGATGTCATCAGTGTACTGATGGCATGTCCTGGCCCCGCAGTCTCAGGACTCGGTCTGACCCCCCCAACAGGGAACCTTCCGTGGGAACCCCGACCCCCCCAGCAAGGAACCTCCCGCGGCATCCCCAGCCCTCCTACGCACCTGGGAAGCCCTCGGCCCGGAGGGAGGTGACAGTTGTCTGGGCTGCCAGGGCAGAGCACAGCGAAGGAGCGGGGCAGAGGCAGCCTGTGCTGGCCCCCAGGAAGGCGACAACACCGGTTGGACCTGGCACCAAAACCGGTCCCCTCGGGCGACTGCCGGGAATGACAGCAAGCCCCGGAAGGCCCTCCTGGGCCAGTGAGTTGGCAGGCTGGCGACTTCCGCCCCACCTGATACTGACTTGGTGTCCCAGCTTAAGAAGGAGGGCGGGGCCACAGGGGCGAGGAGACACAGTGGATGGACGGGGGTGCTGGGAGCGGGGTGGGGAGATAAAAGGCAGGGAAGAAGAGGTGCCGGGGAGGAAGAGCATGCAGCTGGGGGACATAGGAAAAGAGAAACCATCAAGCTGAGAGAAAGAGAACGAGAAGGGCGATATCTGGGCACGCTGGCAGAGGGACTTGTGGGGTGACTCTAACCCCATCACCTGCCGATTTGAGGCGCCTCATTCCCCCCCTTTTTGAGTATCCCCCGCCGTCAGGACCACCCCTCTTGCTAGGTCTCCAGACGCCACGGGTAACGGGGGACCAGGACCCACCTCACAGGCTGAGCGTGACATGGCAACAGACTTTTTCCAGCTTAATCTATATTTTTTTTAGCTGTTCATATCAGAATCTGAGTACTGATTGTGCCTGCTTGAGGCAACTCCTTGTGAGCAATAAGCTATAAAAGTTCTAGAAATTGGTGTAATAGACCTTAACTCTTCCAGAGGCTTTAGGGATTCAAGATGAACTTTTGCTGCTGGATGGAGGATAGCCATATCTCATTCATATGCTCTATAGATATTAGTTAGTATCCTAATAATGCTAGGCCAGATTGAGTTGGAAATGTACAGTGCAGTCCTAAAACAAATTGCTACTTCTAAGCCCATTGACTTCAGTGGATTTAGGTGGGCATAACTCTGATTTTAGGATTGCACAGATTTTCAGTTGAATCTAGGCTGTGAGATTTGGATATTAGTTACCTTTCCATTTCAGTGTCTTTCAGCAGAAAAAAATTATAAACTTATTGAACTACATGTATGTCTCCAGTGTTATTTATATAGTGATATATAGATTAATTTCCTTGATACTGGGCTTTTATGTTTTTTTCTATTTCTTGGGGCAGTATTACATTTAAAAACATTAAGATGCACTAGTTGTGTATTCTGTAGCTCCCATTTTTAAACCATAAAGAGGTACTGTAATCCTGATTCAGGAGTCAATGTAGTGCAACAACTAAGCGTTATCAGCTATCTGTCAGCTGTGAGGCAGGAACTGACCTGTTCAAATATTTCTTCAGCCATGAATCTAGCCTTTATCAAGTTCTGTTCTCACAGCCTCCTGCGTCTGCAATATGGGGATAATCCTGTTGACCTTGTCAAGAAACTGCCCTTGCTTAGCCCTTTCTTGGCCTTTCAAAGTTTGGTTCAGGATTTTGGTCCTAGTTAAGTTACTGAGGGCTGCTCTCTAGGAAATTAATGTCACACTGACTTGCAGTTTCCAGAGGGACATAAGGGATGAGATAGTCGGACACAGGTGCAAGAGAGATCAGGGGCCTGGGAGTTTCAAGGCCAGAGACTTAAGAGGGAGTTTTGCATTCCATCTCACTAGCACAAGGAACAGAGCACTTTGGAAAGTTGCTTTATTGTGAATACAAGTCAGCTGCAGAAGTACATGGTCACATGTTTTAGCAACACACCTGATTGATCAAACAGGATCAGGCCAGCTGTGGGCAGTCTGACATAAAGCAAGACCATTCATTCGAGCTTGGTGTGTTTAGCCATCCTTTTGACTGTAGGCTGGGACTTGTGTGGCCGAAACACCTGCTTCTGGGATTTGGGACTTTGGAGTTCTATCTTGACTTTGTATCTTCAGTCTGGTCAGGTAATATCTGGGTCAGAGGAATAAACCGGAGTAAGTATTCCAGGTTAGCCATTTAGTTTTATTATTCTTCCTTATTTTGCATTGCTTCTATATTTGTATACTTTTGCACATTTCTTTTAATAAACCTTATTAGTCATACTCCTGTGAAGTTATTTGTGTTTTGGAACTTCAATCTAAATCCACCACCTTGGCCTATTTTGGTTACAGCTGACAAAGTGATTATTTTTGGAACTCAACTTGCAAGTGTTCTACCTTGTAGGGCTGTCTTCTTGATTAACACCCAGTGGAGCGGGAGAGTTGGTCCCTTGCTGCCAGCTGAGGTTTAGTTAGAGGGGCTGGTGGTGGCTTGTTACCCTGGATAGTAAGGATTCACTTCCCAATTCTGCATATTTTGCTCTTGACCTTCACCCCAAAGCCTTCTTGTGGAACAAAGGAGCTTTGACAGACCTACCTGATTGAGGTAATGCATATTCCAGTTATGCTCTATAAATGTTATGTGGTGGATGATATTTATTAGATGAAACCCAGTACACAAAGATGGTGTATATCTGTGTAATCATAATTCCTCTTAATAGTGAATTTTATGTTCCCACCCATGTGTACCTGTAGAGCAGAGAAATGTGGCAACTCAGACACATAGACAAGGTAAAGGTTTCTGCAGACTTGGGGTGAGGCTGCTCTGGGAAAACAAGAATTGAGTAATTTGATAAAATGTCATCTGAAGGATGTGGATTAAAGAAATATGACCATTAGGGCCCATAGATTTTACTATTAGCATTCCCCCTCCCAATATAATGGCAAGATATTTTCTTCTACTGACAATATCTAGGTATAGAAGGGCATTTGTTGGCAAGGTTGAATGTGTTGCCATCTTAATGGGAAGATACCAAGGTATACCATTTTCTCAAACTGTGGTTCTGACCTAATAGATTTTATTGGCCATATAGTTTTAGATTGTCTCGTATTTTCAGACATGGTCAAATGTAGCTCTTGCATTATTTGGAGCTAGTTCTGATTCCCTAGATGATAAAATTTCCTGCTTATTAAGAGATGTAGAAAGGCGAGTTTCGCTTTCGACGACTCGCGGATGAACGCATCCCATCAAGCTCTGACAGGTGCGTCTCAGATCGGGGTGGCAGGGAGGGAGATGTATTCGACCCCCCCCCTGAAGCCCTTGGAGGAAGCTTCTAGCCTGGAGCGCTGGAGGAGCCGCACTCAAAGCTGCAGCTTCTGGTTTGAGGCTTTTCTAGCTCCATAAGGTCCTGCCTCCCCAAAGCCAGCAATGGTGACCAGAGACGTTACTGGACCAGAGCGTGCAAGGGCCTAATTTAAAGTGACTTTCCCTGTTTTGAAGACATCAGCAATAAAACATGAGTGAAGAAGTCTTGGAAAAGAAAGAAAAATGGAAAGCGGGAGTGGGAATTGACAGTGAGATGGCAAAGCTACACAAGCAGAAAGGGGGGGAGGAACCTCTCAGAGGGAGAGTAGTAACCCTACCCTAGAAATCAGCATTAAACTATCAAAACAAGAAACTAAGCCGAAACTCTACTGTTAGAAACCCACCCAGTTGATTCTGAACGCAGTGGGCCTTACTATACAGCGCATAGAAGAATTTTAGAACTTTTACCTTACAATGATGCAGCGAGGGGGTAAAATGGCAACCAGAGTAAAAGGGACAAAAGGAACTGCCAGCACATCATCACCAGGTACAAAGTCAGGAGCTACTTCCGATATTGCTGACACCATTTCTGAAGCCCTGTGCCCGCTGCTGGATCAGCTGACAAATCTCAATAAGAAATTTGATGATTTGCAATAAGAACTGAAAGAGACTAAAGTAAGATCAGAGAAGAATGCCAAAAAGCTAAAAAAAGGTTGAATGTAAGTCCAAAGAAATGGACCAAAGGATGGATTTAGCAGATAACGAAAGAGCTTCCGGAAAACAACAACTACTGCAACTACAAATGGAAAGATCTCTATATGTCTTAAGATTTCAAGGGGCCCCAGAAAAACAAGGTGAGAATTTGAGAGATTTTCAGTGAAGCAATGGCCCCTCTGATTAACAGTAAACCTGAAATATTGCAAGCGGATATGGATATGATTTACAGAACATATTCAGAGTTTGTGAAGAAAAATAACCTTCCAGGGGAAATATTTGTCAAATTTGCAAGAAGATCAACAAGAGATTTGATACTCAAAGCAACAACTGGGACAGTATTAAAAATCCTTGAGGAAGACATAAGTGTTGAAAGATGTTCCATTTGAAATACGGAAGAGAAGGCAATATAGAAACATCACAACATTTCTTCAAGGACGCAACATTCAAAATAGTTGGATTTTACCAGAAGGGCTGATTTTCAACTATAGCGGCAAAAAGGAAAAAATTGACTCTCTCACCAAAGCAGAATTATTCTTGAAGCAGCATCAGAATTCAACAAAGAAAAATGAGAAAGCAGGGGAAGAAAAGACTGCAGAAGAAAAAAGCGAACAACAGGAGATATCTAACGATATCTCCTCCTCTACCTCGGTGTCTTTGGGCAAAATCTTTGACTCTGACCTTGGTTCTGATCTGGGAGCGGCAGCCCCGAGAACATACAAGATAAAGATCCCCTGGCAAAAGAAGAAAAATGCAAAGAGAAGACGTCTAAATGAAGACCTAAGATGTTTTTTTCTATGCTAAAATCTATAGACCATATATTATTGCTCATATGCATTATTATAAGTAATTAATTTTTGTTCTTTCTATTTGAATACTTTATATTCCGAAGATAAATGTTATATTTTAAACATAAAAATACAGGGAAATAGCGTAAGCACAAAATAGGTTATTATTGAACCTTGCTACTCTGAATTTGTAGTGAGTAGGTTGTAGTTTATAGTATAAAAGCAATTAAAAAGGTTTTTGTTTTTTTTAAAAGAGAGATGTAGAAAGGCAAGTTACTGTACAGATGGCCAAATATTTGGGGGCAGTTAATAGTGCCTGGTTTGTTTTACCTGATTGTGGTCTTGTGTTCTCCTGTTCCAGGCAATGGACAGAGGAACAGTAATTGGATTGGATTTGGAATGGGAAGGCAAGTTCGAATTTTTAATCTGTAATTTAATGAGGGAAAACCCCCCCCTGAAGAATAGTGTTGCAAAGACTGGCCATACTCATTGCTCTCCAGGAAACACAGAACATTGAAGGCAATTGAATATAATAGAAAGAGAAAAGCCAGTCAGGGAGAAATCAGCATGATTATTGCATATAGCATTTTAGATGGCAAGTGCTGGGGAATGTGCGCTGAGGTAGGTATTTCCCAGCCAAAATTCTGTCTTCTCTCCCCTCATCCCAAACTAGGATACTGTAGGCTCCTGAACGCTGTGACCAGGGAGCATTTCACAGAAAAAGAGGTGCAGGAGCTCATTAGCATAACTTATTTGTATATGCCACACCCCCTGACATCACCAGAAGTGTGTCAGAAGGCAACACCCACTGCCCAGGCTCCATTTCAAAAATCTCCAGGTATTTCTCAACTCAGAGCTGGCAAGCTCTTCAGAAGACCAAAGCTGCTGTGACAAAGTAGATGATGCAGCCTCTCATGAAGGGCCTTGTACATGGCAACCAGTACCTTAAATGGACCAGCAACTGATGGAGCAACTGCAGGATAGGGTATTCTAAAATGAACACAAATGAAGCTGCCTTATACTGAATCAGACCCTTGGTCCCTCAGCATCAGTATTGTGAACACAGACTAGCAGCAGCTCCCTAGAGTCTCAGGTTGAGGTCTTTTAAACATAAATGCATTTTAGGAAGAATGAAAAACACAAAATTTGAAATTGCTAATTTCTTTTTTTTTAATTGTGAAAACAAGTAATACAATCTCTGATTTTCTCTCTCAAACAAAAAAAAAATCACAAAGCATTTTGAAAAATCCTGTAAATTGTGATGTTGAATTGTGATCTTAGAACAACAGAAACATTAGCCACACTATCCTGGAGCTTTTGACAGCAGACTGAGGGAAATTCAGAGGATCCGGGAGCAAGCCATACTGAACTGTCCTTATAGTGTTACAAACAGACCTGCAGACATGACCATAATCCACTATGGGTGTCCTCTTATTCCTTACTTTTACTGTTATCAGAGGGCAGCAGTTCAGGAGGAGCCAATGAGTGAGCTAAGAAGAAGAAAAAGAGAGTTTTTATATCCCAGAACAAAGTTTGAGTCCAGTGGCACCTTTTAAGACTTTGGTCTGTTGCTTCAGACCAAGACAGCTACCCACCTGAGGCAGTTTAGGATGTTATCACCTAAGTTGTTTGTGGAGGATGGGCAAGGAGGAAATGTGGGGGTACAAACTTGAGAGAACACTCAAGTCAGAGACAACACACTGTTTCTGTGGTTGGAGCACTGATGCTATTGCACCACACATCTTGGGTGACTTTCCTGTCCAAACTCAGTATCAGAGAGGAAGCTGTCCCTTCTGCATGCACCTGGTCTCTGGTTCAAATCACAGGACCTCAGCAACCAGGGAAAAGCTCTACCTGAGGCCACTGTCAGTAGAAAATAGCCAGCAGAACCAGAGGTCTGACTGGGCCAAACTTGTAAGGATATCCTTTTTTGAGACAAGCAAGAACATATTTTGGGTGGGTGGGGGATAAGTTTAGGTCCCCTTCTCCACCCACATAGCCAGAATAACCAGCCAGACATAACAGAGAGAGATTTGTCTGCATGGCATCGAAGAACATTAAAAATAAATCCATGTTAATAATATTTTTTTCAGTATTATGCTAACACAGAAAGGGGAAGAGCTGTGTTTTAAACACTGAAAACAAATCCAAGTGTTTTTCATTATTACACTAACTTAGAAGGGGGGGCAGGAGAAAGTTCTTTTAAACAAAGGCACAGTAAATTACTGCAACGGCTTATAAAGCTCCAAGCCTACGGGGAGAGCCAGTACAGTGACCATCACCCTCCATGCCTTTGATCAGAGTTGGCTACGGGACAGGCAGGCACAAAACTAAACCAGGAGGAACCCCCAGAGCCTTAGAAAGCCAGGGTTTTTTCCCATTGGGAGGTATTTACATTTCTTATAGGGCAGATACGTTTAAGTAACTCCCTCATTTACAAAGAAAATTAGGGGATCAAAGCTTGTTCCTTCCCATCCCAATATGAAATACAGCTTGCATTTGTGAAAAGGGACACCCTGGCATTCCCTCCTCTGCCCCAATCTCCGCGCTCGGGGAGGAGAAAGATTAGAGATTAATTCCATTCCAGTTCCAACCCAGCAGCTTGACGCTTGCAGCTGCCCAGTCCTTTTTGCAAACTATCCCATCCCCAATATCTTCTTCCCACCCATTACCAACACTCTCACAAAGAAAATTACGGTGATAAAAGCTTGTTCCTTCCCATCCCACTAAGAAATACAGCTTGCATTTTGTGAAAAGGGACACCCTGCATTCCCTCCCCCCACCACACTGGGGGAGCAGAGAAATACTGTCAAGTAACAAACAAGACCAGACCAAAGGCTGCTTGTTTGGAAGCAGAGATCTGGTGCCTGGCCAGCAGGTAGAGAGCCAGCCACTCACTCCCACTGGCCAGCATGACTTAATATTTTTTAAATTCAGTAAGAGCAGCTAAAACGGGGGAGAACAAAGTGTCATAGCAGGGGGGAATTGAAAGTCTCTCCTAGCTGCTGGTTCCCTGGGCAAGTTGGGGCAACAGGGACAAGACCTGACACTAGCAAGCCCCCCCTCCCGCTCCGCTCACCTGGCTGGAGAGCATGCATACAAATCAGATTCCCAAATTCTTCCTGGCCAGCAGCACCGGCTGATGAATGCAGGCAGTGGCTCCAAAACAAGTGGGGATGTGCTGCCTCATGGGCCCCAGGCCAATGCCTCTTTGGCTGGGCAGACTGGGTGGGGGGAGCGCAGCAAAGCCCACTCCTCGAGCCCACCAGCCAGTCAGAGATGGCAGCTGCTAGCTCCCTCCACAGGCTGAAAAGGAGGGCTCTCGAGTGTGGATGGGGGGTCCTCTGCAGTGCTAAAGGGCGCTGTTAATTAGGAGGGCGGGGCTGCTGGCTCCTGGGAGCTGGACCTTCTGTGTGTTGGGCACTGGTAGGGGAAAACTGAGTGCACTAGCTCAGGGCAGTGCAGCTTACCCAGAACACTGGCAGCAGGGAGGGGAGGGAATCTGTCGCCTTCTTACCTACGTGCCTGGAAATGGGTTGCCCAGCCACTTGCATCCTGGAGGAAAAGGAAAATCACAGGGAGAAAGAGCGAGGGCAGCGCCCAGTGGGTTAGCTCCTGCCTCCCACCTGGCCCCGGTTCTCTACTCATCCTGAGGCAGGTGCTTGCCCCACACACAGGGGGGCGGCCCAAAGAGGGGAGCACAGCCTGAGGCCTGCTTTTGGTGCCTGGCATGCAATCGGCTCAGCCTGTGGAAGCATGGCAAAGGCACGTGGTGCGGCCAGAGGGTCGCTGGGATGGCTGCCTGGAATCAGGCTGTGGTGCCATTGCCCGCTCCAGCCGCCTCATGCGAGGGCTCGCGGGCACTGTGGGTTGGTCGGGGGGAGGGGGTCTGTTTGGAGCTCCAACTTGGCTAAACTTTGGGAGGTGAGGGCATGAGAGGCAGAGGTGGGAAGGGTGCCCCAGATGGGCTCCGCTGGATGCTGCAGGCATGGGGAAAGAGCCTGGAGGGTGCTAGGCAACAGATGCGCCAGCAACGAATATGCACCGCATGTGCTCCCAACTAAAGGCTGTGGGGGGCAGGGGTTGTCACCGGTGCCTGGGCTTGTTAACTGCCAGAGCGCCGCTCCTTTGTGCTCTGGCTCGAACTGACCCCTGGCTGTGACTAATTTAAAGCTAAAAGAGCCCAGGTAAGGAGACAAATTAGGATGGGAGAGAAATATTTCTTAATTAATGGCATGTCCCTCTTTAAACCTCAAAGGGGCAGAGCTCTTAGAAGGTTAAAGAGTGCCCTGTAATTTTGAACCACATTGCAGTACAATATTAAATGTTGTTCAAGGAATCTTTATACACAGCTGGGTTTTTCATACTTGTTTTGGCCACAGCAGCCATATTGCAATCTGCTTTGGACCCTTTTAGCAAAGGGGAATATTAAAAATCCATCAAATATTACATGAGAATAAGAGCAGCACCCTTCTTCTTCCTGCTTGGCTCCCATGACATTACAAGATCTCTATTCTTAGGAGAAAGGGGCTGAAGTGTGCATGGAGTATTTTTGTGTCCACCAGTGGTGGTTTAGATATTGGAAAGAAGTGAGGAGATGTTAATATCATGTTTTAGATTTCTAAGCTGCTTTGAAGAACTTATGGCTGAAAATATACATCAAAGAAATAGTGTCGATTCTAGAACCGATATAGGGGCACATTGTATTCAGTTTAAGAATCTCAAGGCTTGAATGAAGAGATAAATACTATTGTTGTGGAGTCTCAGATGACACATGGGAAGTTTGTGGCAGAATTTGAAACTGAAATCGAATTTCCTTGTCCACTGTCTTGATCACAAACCAGTCATTTATTTTTGTTTTGTATTTCAGTTACTGATCTGGAAGATCTACAATAAGATTTTGAAATAATTGCAGCCTTTTGTCACTGGCTAAGATGTTGGAAGAAGATATGGAAGTGGCCATCAAGGTGGTGGTAGTGGGAAATGGAGCTGTTGGGAAGTCCAGTATGATCCAGAGATACTGCAAAGGGATTTTTACAAAAGACTACAAGAAAACTATTGGAGTTGATTTCCTGGAAAGACAAATTCAGTATGTATTAGGAGCACAATGTCTTGTATCTTTTTTGATTACTGCTTTTGTAAGTGCTGAATTAATGTTCTCCCAGGGAAAAGTGCTGTGATAGTATTCTCCATAGAGCTAAAAGTGAGGCATTTATATGCTAATTGTATTATGTAGTCTTTGCATGATTGCCCAATTTACCAAGTTGAATAGCACATGCAAAATTCTTATGGTTGGTTTATAAAGTAACCAAAGTATCAAAATGAAATAGGATAGGAAAAGGCAGGAAAACTTTCAAATGATAAAAATGTGTTCTGTAGTGGATATGAACATTATGACAAGCAAACAATTCTTTTTCACTGTCAGGTATTTTAAACAAGTAGTTCCTTGTTTTTATAGTACATGTAACTGTTTCAAGTTGCTGAGATGCTGTGTGGTGTTGATTTTAGAGTCCATGATGAAGATGTCCGATTAATGTTGTGGGATACAGCAGGTCAAGAAGAATTTGATGCAATTACTAAAGCTTATTACAGAGGTAAGTAGCATTATTGTAGGGTTGCCACTTTCTGGAAAGTCAGGGAAATGGAAATTGGTCAGGGAAAGTCAGGGAAATTGTGATTGAAATATATTCAAGCAGTGGATTTTTGACCTGCTGCTGCAAGACCATGATCTGTTGTTGTGGCAACTGGAATAGGGAAGTAGCAGAATACAAGTAAAATTTAATGATGCCCTTTCCCAGCTCCACCTTTTTCTCAGCTCCACCCCCAGCAACCAGCCTAATGTGTATGTTGAGCTCCGTCCCTGCATGATTTTCAAGGTCTGCCTGTAGCATTTGCAAAGCAAGGCTAGTTGAAATGTTTAGCAATATACAAACTTTAAACATCTCACTGTTTTCATTCCTACCTGCTAGTACTGCATTTAACTTACATATAAAGAGTTATGCTTGTGTATGGAATGGACGTTTTATCTCCTGCTAAACCCAGCACAGAATTGCAAATGAGTTTTGCTGCTGTTGTTTCACAGACAACTAGCACTTTCTACCCTGCACCATGCAAAGTAAATTTTGCAAATGTGATTGCTTGTTCCTGCTGGAGTTTACAGAGTGGTGTATAAAGAGACCACCGGCTGAACAATACAGTGAAAAAATAGAAACAACAGTCGGGATAAAGTACTCAAATACTATTGAACTGTGGTTTTGCTTTTACAACAAAAATATTTATAACAAGAATTGCTCAAAGAACTCATCAAAAGTTACAGAAAATCAATATATATCAACACTGTCCAAATATTTTTCAAAAGGGTACAGAAAATCAATAAGTATCAACACTGTCCAAATATTTTCCAAAAGATTAACGAAGCTTCCGGATTACATCTCTTCGTTTCCAAACTTCATCAGAAGTAAAATTGATGCAAACAGTGTTCAACAGAACATCAATGGTGTGTTATCTTATTCAATTAACAAAGTTTGCCAGGAGTAGTCAACTTCCATTGAAAAATCAGAAGAGTACAAAAGATTAAGTTGGCTTCAGTCTTTGGTGCCAAAGGCTACAGATTGCTGAATAGCCTTACAGAGTACCAGCTCTCTCACCCTCTTTCCTGACTTCTCCCATGCATAAAGGTTGCAAATGTCAGGGTTGTCTGCTTCTCTAGATTGCAGAAACTCCACCTCCTTTCTTGCTGCTGATCTGCTCATTACACTTTCTGGTTCCAGAAAGTGAAAGTGAAACTTTCACAGCTTTGGAAAGTTTCTACTTGCCAGAAAACAAATCTGCTAACATCTTGGTGTCAGGCAGGTGGTTCTGTGTACGACTGTATCTGAAACCACATTTTGAAGATGGCTTCTAAGAGGACAGTTTTTAATACGCAGTGGCTGGATTTCAAACTTCATCCTGATTTTGTTCCATGGCTTTCACTAGTTGCTGGAGACAAATGCAAAGGTTATTGTAAAGTATGCTACAAAACCTTTGAACTAAATAATATGGGAATTAGAGCTGTGGAGTCTCATGCACAAGGACCATTACATCAGAAGAACCTGAAAATTAAGTCAAGTCAACAGTCCATTGCAATATATTTAGGTTCAAAGCCAAGTACAAGTTCAGACAGTAAAACCAGAGAGGGTGAAGAGACAGCCCCTGTGAAAATTGGAAAACATGATCAAAGTGATGAAAATGGCAAAGAATTACCCACCACGCAAACTAGTATGGCTGCCTATGTAATCAAGGACTGTGTCAGGACAGCAGAGTGCCTGTGGGCTTTGCAACTGGTGATGCATAAGATGTCATTTAACTCTTGTAACAACATCAGTGAGTTATTCAAGCGAATGTTCTCAGATACCCAGATAGCTCAACAGTTTCATCCTGGAAAAACAAAAGCAATGTATGTTGTTGCTTTTGGCTTGGCACCATATTTCTCTGACCTTTTACTGAAACAGCGGAAACAATGCCAAACATTTGTTATCTGTTTTGATAAAGCTTTGAATAAGGTGGTTCAAAAGGAACAGATGAATTTAGTGGTTCATTTTTGGGATGATTACTGTCATAGTTTCCACACGGTATCTAACCAGTGTTTTTCTTCAAACTGCTACTGCTGAAGACCTTCAGAAGTTTAAAGAAGGCATGTCTTCTTTACCAGTTGCAAAATTATTACAAGTATCTATGGATGGGCCAAATGTAAATCACCTTTTTCTGAGAAAACTAAAAGAAGAAATTAAAACCAATCTTGACTGTAAAGAAAGAAAAGAATTGATTTTGACTTTGGAACTTGTAGCCTTCATGTTGTACATGGGTATTTTAAAACAGGATTGCAAGCAGTGAAATGGGACCTGAATTCAGTCTTGCACAACATGTATTATCTGTTCAAAGATTCCCCAGCTAGGAGGGCGTCATACAGTGCTATGCCTGGAAGCACACTATTTCCCCTGAAGTTTTGCTCCACTAGGGGGATGGAGAATGTTAAGTGCCTTGATAGAGCTATGACTGTTTTTGACAACATCAAGAAGTATAGGGAAGAAGCAAAACTCCCCCACAGTAAACCTGAAATTTGTATAAAAAGCTGCAATGCAAGATCCACTCATGAAGTGCAAAATGGCTTTCATGAAAACAATTGCTGGAGATTGTGAGCCATTTCTACAAAGGTTTCAAAACCAAAAACCATTGGCACCTTTTTTGTATGAAGAACTTTGTAAGCTAATCAAGAAGCTAATGAGTCGTTGCATAAAATTGGAAACGCTGCAAAACGTGTCTTCTGGTTCCCAGTTGTTAACAGTTGACATGAAATTGCCTGAGAACTTGTTTGACAGAAGCAAGGTTGACATTGGCTTTGCAGCAAAGAAGCTGTTGAAAGAAACTAAACTGAGTGAATGTCAAATGGCCAAGTTTTGCCTAGGGTGTTGAAACATGGTAGTAGCTGTTGTTGAAAAGTAGATTGAGAGAAGTCCTTTGAAGTTCAAGATGGTGCATGGCCTATCAGCATTAGATTCTACTATCGTTTTATACAAACCAAATCTTGGAATCACCAGAATAGGAGCTGTTCTTGAAGCTCTACATGCAGCAAATCAGATCAATGACACAGTAGCGGAAAAATCAAAGCAACAATACACTACTTTAACCACAGCTGCCCACAATGAGTTCAAGACTCAATTTCAAGCATATGTTGCAAAACAAAATGATGAAGTTGGACTGGATACGTTTTACAGTGGTATTTTGATGTCTAACAAAAGTTTCTCAGACCTGTGGACTGTTGTCAAAATGTGCCTTATCCTGTCTCATGGTAATGCTTCTGTTGAAAGTGGATTTTCAGTTAATAAGTCAATGTTAATTGAGAACTTGCATGAAGAAACTGTTGTCTGTCAACGTCAGTTTTACGCTGCTGTCTTGAACTGTGGAGGACTTGAATCTGTTGTAATTGATAGGAATCTGTTGCAGTCAGTCAGGCATGCTCATGCAAGCTACACAGAGCACTTGGAGGCGAAACACCATAAGCAACAAGAAGAAATTCAGAAGAAAGAAGAGAAGAAGAAACTTGAGGGACAAATTAAACATCTTGAAAATGCTAAAAAAAAAAGACTGAGAGAAGAAGCCAAAATGGAAGAGGAAACAATTGATGAGAAACTAAAAGAGTTACAAAATAAAAAGAGAAAACTGTAGAAGTGATAATTTTATATCTTAAATCTTCATTCTTTAAAAACACATTACTTGTATTCTAATTTCTAACTTGGTTATTACTGCAATTTCAAAACTATAAGTTTCATAATGTGGCTTCAGAGAAACCATGTTAGATAGAACGTTTATATAATTTTTAGTGTACCTTTAAAACAATAACAAAAATGTTATGTCATTTGTTAGCATTTAGAGTTTACTTGAATTGAACTTTGTATCCTGGTGTAATTTTTGATGCAGTTGCAAAACAGATGTTGCTGCAGTTAATGTTGAAAGAAGCTGATATTAAATCTCTTACTTTGACAAATATTTTTGTAGTTGAGACTTGTGTAGTTGTAGAGTGGAACATTTCATTAAGCCTTAAATTAATGCAACACAACCTATTCATTTTTAAACTTGTGGTTATATTTGAATGGTGGTCGGGTAAATTGACAAATGTTGGTCAGGGAAAGTCAGGGAAATGAAAAATAAAATTTTAGTGGCAACCCTGTATTGGCATACATGAAATCTAGCTGTTGCTTATAGGCTTTAATAAATTTACTGACAGGTTGCTATGTTGGTAATTAAGTATATATTAAAGCTTTGTTTGCTTTCATCAATGTTAAAGAAAAATTCCTGCGGGCATTATTTTTCTTCTGAATTGTAAAAAGACCTTGAAAGTTGTGTGTTACTTCCTTCTTTAAAACTGAGACAAATATTTAAAATAGATTCATTTCTAAAATCACTGTAAGGATCTAAGGCTTTGGGGTACTATATCGCCTTCAAAATTGCATGTAGTGTTTTGGATTTACCATTAAATACAATAATTTAGTCTCAGATTTTTACAAGAACACTGTCGCTGTGGGATTTTGTGTACAGTTATGGTCTGCCCCCAAATGCAGTTCCTGGTTCCCCTTCCATGTGGAGGACACCCCTCAAAAAGCATATGTCTGTGGTTCCATAAGGGGCTATAATATTTGTAGCTTGTTAAATGTGTGCATTGGATTGGTTGTTTGGAAAGATTCAGTGCCAAAAGAATATGTTGTGAATACTCAGTACAGCCATTTACTCTCCAGGGATGTATTTTATTTATTTATTTATTTATTATATGTATACCCCGCTCTCCTGGCCCATGGCCAGCCATTAGCTGGTCTAATTGCAGCAGTAGGGTGCCAGTGTTATATTCCTTGGTATGACATGTATTTTGGTAGCCTTCACATGGGGGCAGTAATACTTGAATATCCTTTGGTATTGGTGTAGGTTCCTCCAGCATGCATTCCTTCTTGTCTTCTATTATGGACCTGCTGACTGAGAACTAAATGGGCTAAACAGATTTCTCTGAAGATGTGAAGATACCTGATTTGGAACAAATTTTGGCTTTTCTGGTGACTTTAGAAAGTTGTATGGCATGGGTTATTGGCCCCCCTCCTTGTTTTGACATATGGATTCTTTCCTTTCATCCAATAAAATCTCTATGATATTAAGCAGTGAAGCCATAAGGATTCTAAAAATCTTTAGCTATCAAGAGGTAGTAAAGATGTTTTAGTGAGGGTGGTACTTTAAGACAGGAACATGCACAAATGAATGGTGATGTATTCCAACATCATGCTAGAGGGGTAGCATACACAGAAAACCTCACCCATTCCTTGATCCATCTTCCAGAGCAGAATGCGTAACTTCAATGGAAATTAATGTCTTTCAGTGGTCTTCATTGTGTTTTTTTGTGCATTTTACAATAGCCCAGTGTAATTTCTTCTGCTGTGTTGAAGGAACATAGAGAAAGAACAGAAAATGTAATCTCTAAACACATAACCGTGTAACTTCTCCGTAGTTTCTAAATGTTGTGCCATTTACTCGGCTGTTTTCACTTCTGATTTTGCCTTAAGCATTTGACAGATGTTGCAAAGTCTGTAAGGTTAATTGTATTGTTACATTGCCTAACATATGCCTCTGATATTCCTAGCTAAATGAGAATTAACTGACCGGCATCCCTCTCTTACATGTGACTTCGCAGATATTTTTTACAATCCCACTATCTAAGAACTTGAGCTAAAGATATAGGTTACTGAGTTACATTAAGTATGGCAAGGCTTCTTATTGCTCACAGTACAGAAACATCTTTGCAGAAGCCAGGGATAATGGTTACCAGTGTAAACTTACCTTTCGTTCACTGTTCACAGTGGAAGCTGGATAGAATGTAGAATCATAGAGTTGGAAGGGGCCATAGAGACCATCAAGTCCAATCCCCTGCCCCAGTGCAGGACCAGCCTAAAGCATTTCTGACAAATATTCGTCCGGCCTCTTCTTGAAAGCTGTCAGTGAAGGGGAGTAGCCAGCTCTTAAAAAACCAATACTGGCATTTATTGTTTGGCTTCACTCCTGATAAGGGGGTCATTACATGGTTGTCTGTATAAACAAATTGAGCATCGGTTCCGACAGCCAAGACCCCTTTTGGCTCTGTAACTTTTAAGGCCTGAATTTATGTATAATGATTGGAACCTATCTTCTAGCTGGTGGCTTTCATGTGGCAGGGGGAAATTGCATTGAAAAGGTGAGCTCTGCAGCAGATAGAAATGGTGGTTGTACCACAGTGTTGTTGTTTCTGTGCTTTTTGGAAGTCTTTTTTTACACTCTGTTTTGTATATTTATACAATACAAATATGATTACCAGGGCACATCCAAACTTAAAGGTGCATGTGCAGGGGAAGGATGTTGATGCTACAGTGCTGTGTATACTAACTACCTGTTTCTATATTTTGTTACACTGCAGGAATAGAGTTTAGGATTGGCAACCGCAGGAATAGAGTTTAGGGCTGGGAGCCTCATTCCCTTACTGCAGGGGCAAAACCTTTGTTTCTGCTGGTCTGTCAATGAACCTTCAGCTCAGGACAACAGAGTTTTTAAAAGATAAAGTAGTAGTACAACAGAACCAGAAGCAACTCTGGACCAAAAATAGCCCCTTGAAGTCCCAAAAGGGCTGTTGGTATGGGTTTACTTCGCACCAGAGTAAGTTTTGGTACAACAGTGTAATAAAATGTAATTTGAGCCACTCTAAACCTAAATCTAACTTACATGCAACGACTAGCCCAGTCATATCCTGAACAAAGAGAGAGAATATTTGGGGTGGGCCCATGCAAAGTGATTTCAGTGGAGAAGCTATTTTCCCCCTCTAATTTGCAGAAAGCCCTGACCTGGATGGTCCAGGTTAATCTGATCTCAGAAGCTAAGCAGGGTCGGCCCTGGCTAGTATTTGGATGGGAGGCCTCCAAGGTTACACCCACCAGCTGGGTCAGAATTCCATAGTCCACAAGCTCAAAAAGGTTGGGCACCCCTGGTGTAGTTAATCCAATTTGTCAGCTACTATTATTATTGTATATTTAATTTTATTTTTTAGGAGCCCAGGCTTGTGTGCTTGTATTTTCCACCACTGATAGAGAGTCTTTTGAAGCAATCCCCAACTGGAAGGAGAAAGTTGTCTCTGAAGTTGGAGAGGTACCTACAGTTCTTGTTCAGAACAAGATTGACCTCCTAGATGATTCTTGTATAAAGAAGTAAGTGTTATCAGTGTATTAATATAACTACTTTTCTAAGCATGTAAGAGTAGGAACGAGCACAAATCTAAAAAACCTAGCTCAGGGTTCAGGTTGGCCCCCAAACCAAGCCAAAAAGCCCCCACCAGAACTGAGCTGGTCTGGCAAGTTTGGTTCCCCCTTTCTCCTGGCCATGTGGCTGAGAGAAAGGAGCGGAGATCGCTTTGAAGTGAGGAGGAGTAAAACCGGTGGGTTTAATGGCTTGCGGCAAGGGCGTAGACTTTCCAATTTCCCAGGGGGGGCTGGGGCTGGGCCAGAGGCATTGCTGTGCTAGGTCCTTAAAAGAACCGAGGCCCAGTGACATCACAGGCCATTGTCACTATTTATGGAGGCAGAGCCATGTGGCATTCCTGGCTCCTATTATCTCCAGTGGGCCTTCAAGTCTCTCCCATTGTTTGTAATGGGCAATCCTGTCATTTCTTTTATACATCCCAGTTAGTTGTCCCTTTGAAACTGTACCACACGTATAGAGTGTACATTCCTTGCCAATGTTCCTTCTGGACTGCACACAGGGCAAAAGGAAATTTTAAAAGGCCTCTGATCTGCATGCCAATCAAGGATAATGATGTGTGGCATAAACATGAGTTAAGTGTTAAGTATTCTCCCTGGATGGTGTACATACCAAGAACATATCTGTTGCCATTTCCCTCTCTTCCTGCTCATCACTCGGAGAAACAAAAGCCCTGTTTACATATTACAGTGAACATATGTACATCTTGCATGGACATATGTTGTTAGAAAGAGGTAATATACTTTTGCATTACAAATAAAAGCAGCCCGCCTGCATCCTCCCCCCCAGCCCCAATGGCTCAGAAACAAAGCACGGCATGGGCAAAATCCTCTGCAAAGAACCCTGGAGAACCACTGCCAGTCTGAGCAGACAATGATTACACTGATGGACTGATGGTAGAGAGACCATGCTTTGCGTGTCAAAGGATAAAGGTTTAAACTGAGGAGGTCTAAGAGAACAGCTGTTGGAAAGGATCTTTCTCTGTCTGAGCCTGTAGAGCTCACCTGCATCAGAGCAGACCATGCTGAAGTAGATGGACCAATGGCATGAAGACCAGTGTGGACTGAGGAGACCCATGTTCAGATCTACATTTTGCATGACACTTACTCGGTGATACTGGGACAGTTAGATTTGAGTCCAGGAGCATATTAGAGACCAACAAGAGTTTCAGGGAATAAGCTTCCAAGAGTCAAAGCCCCCTTCATCAGGCTGGGTGATATTGCCATTGTTGTGAGGTCAATATAAGGGAAGGGAGACTGGAGGAAGGGTGGAATAAAGAGGGGACTGACAGACAACATGTGAGCAGCAGAGTCCATTGGGATGGAAGAGGATTTTACAGGAAAAAAATAGCACCAACTGATGTGACCAAGAACATAGATCTTCCCAAACTAAAACATCATAAATTATAGCCTGAACATGAACCTATATTGTAATGCATTAAGTGATGTAGCAGTGGTGACAAAACCTCTAGTGGCATTTAGTTGAACTTTCTGGACAGATGTATTTTCGGTTGTCACTGGCCAAACTGGTCTGACTTTAGAGAGTTGGGACAAGCAGCAAGGCTTGAGGAAGGGGATGTAGATCCATGGTTATAGAAAAGAAGGGGGCTAGGAACTGAGAAAGCAAAGCAGTCCAAATGAAGCACAACATAGAAAGCTGTACATAGTTGAGAGGAATTAGAAAGGAATGGAGATGCACAGTTGGTGTGAAGTACATTTGAGAAATTATAGAAACAGCATGGAAGTTTCTTAGTTGGGGTTAGCTACAATGCTATTGCAAGGTCGACAGAAACCTGTATGACATTTTTAGACATTCTTTCTCAGTGTCCTCAGGATTGGACTATAAAGAGCTCTATTCAAATCCTTAACCACTGAGCTTGCTAATACTTTCTCTTCTTTCAGTTCCTTAGATCAATTTGCCCAATCCCCCATCAAACTCAAATCTTATTGGCTCTTGCAACTATGAGTAAATTATTATTACACTTCTATCACATGGCTCTTTCCTAATGATTGTGGCTTCCAAGAATAGGTTGAAGATTATTGCCTGGGAAGCACCCACACAGCACCATGCCATGGACCCAGATGGCTCAGGTTAGCCTGATGTCATCAGATTTTGGAAGCTAAGCAGAGTCAGCTCTGACTAGTATTTGGATGGGAGATCTCCAAGGAATACCAGGGACATGATGCACAGTCAGGCAATGGCAAATCATCTTTGAATGTCTGTTGCCTTGAAAATCCTACAGGGTTACCATGAGTTGGCTATGACTTGCTAGCATTTTACATCACACCAGGGCAAGTGCGCTTTAATGCCCAGAACCATTTGGGCAAGGTGTAATGTATAACTACTGTCAGTAGCATGAGATGGACCCACAGCTCAATTGGCTCTCATATCACTGCCATAGCATACAAAATAGTAAAACACTCAGTAGCACCTTTAGGACTAACAAACTGTATTGTAGCATAATTATTACTGTAACACAAGAAAGCCACACAAACTTTTCCAATCTCACTTCAGTGCCAGTTCCAGTCCCCAAACTCACAGAGAAACCCAAACACTCTCATTTTTGGTAGAATGACACCCCTCCCCTCCTCCACCTGGGTGGTTTGGCAAATGTAAGCCAATGCCAGAGGTTTGCATGCACCAAGTCACACACAGCAGAACCAGAGCTTCCAATTTCAGCACTGGAGCTAGGGATGCCAGCCTCCAGGTGGGACCTGGGGATCCCCTGGAATTACAGCTCATTGCCAGTCTAAAGAGATCAGTTTTCCTGGGGGGGGGGAAATGATGTTCTGGAGGGTGGACTCTATGGCATTGTGCCCCACTGAGGTCCCCATCCTCCCCAGACTCCATTCCCAAATCTCCAGGAGTTTCCTAACCTGGATTGGGCCACCCTCCCCTCATCCCCCAGAGGTGGCCAGGGGGTACTTGGCAATCCTAACTGGGGCTATTTTAGCAAGGGAGAGGGGGAAGCTGGGGGAAAAAACATATAGATTGGGAGAGAGAAGTGAAAGACAGAGGGAAGGGAAGGAAGTCAGACTGGAAGGGAAGCAGCCTGCCCTGGAGTGGGGGTGGGGCAGCTTCCCAGCATTTCCAGCTCTCACACATCTCAAGGGAAAGGGAAAGAGAAACAGAAAGCGAGAGAGGGACAGAAAGTGCAGCCCCCCCTCCCGATTACAGGAGAAAGTGAGCCCAGGATTTTCTGTATCCTGGAGCAATGTGCTCCGTGCAGCACAAGGGTTCCTGGGTTTGTTTTCTCCTGCAGCCCAGTTTAAACTGGACTGCAGGAGAAAGCAAGCCACTCACCGATGGCAGGGGCAACCAGAGGCCACAGAAGGGCCCCCCCACCTTCCCCCTCCCTCCATTCTTGCCCAGCTCCCCTCCCCAATCCTCCAATCCTCTCCCACTTCCCCTGCTTGGACTTGCAGGATGGCTGGGTGGCTGCAGCCCTGGGCTCCCACCCACCCCACCCCACCCCACCCCACCTGAAACAATCCCCCACTCCTTACACCCCCACCTACTTACCCTTCAGGCTGGTGGCGGCAGCAAGCAGAGGCAGCATATGCTGCCTCGAAGCTAGCCTCCACGTGCAGCTCTCCACGTTAAACTGAGCGGGGCTTCTGGGAACTGTGGGTGGAGCTTAGCTTCCAGGAGGAAGCAAGCCCCCACCCCCTTGACTTCCCTCCCAGGCCAGCCGAACAGTCTCAGAAAGCGGAGGGGAAAACCCTCCGCTTTCAAAATGGGGTGGAGGACGGGAGGGAGGGTAGCAAGGCTCTGGCTGACACCAGTTGCCTCCGGGGGGGGGCTCAGTACTTTCGGGGGAGGCTTGAGCTCCCCAGCCCCCCTGAAGATGACGCCTATGGCTTGCGGCCATTTAAACCTAACAGTGGACAGGCAGACCTGCCCACTGTTAGGTTTAAATGGCTGGCAGCCATTTCACTGGTTGGTTTTGCTTCTCCCCCTTCGAAGCGAGGGGAAATGAAACTGACTGGTGAAATGGCTCACAGCCATTTAAACCTAACAGCTCAGTTGCAGACCCCGCACTGCTCAGCCGTGAGGTTTAAATGGCCGCAAACAGCCAAACTGGACAAAAGTCTGGTAAATGTTCAGGGAAGGCACCTTCCCTGAATATAGGTTCAGTGGGTTCTGAACCAGCCTAAGTTCGTGCTGAATTTTGGCTCCTGAGCTGGTTCGTGCCCATCCCTATTTAAGACAGCAATCCCTAAGCAGGTTTATTCAAATTCTTCTCACGTCTATTCTATGGAGATTACTCCCAGGAAAGTATTCTTAATTTTGCACCATTAATGACTTTTAATGGTTTCTTTTGTAAGTATATGATTGCCTAATTTTAAAAGAAGACATATTCACCCCTTATAGTTGGATGTAATCCATATTTTGGATAACAGAGTTGCTATACTTGTGTGGAACAGATGTTGCTTAAGATACCTTTGTTCAAATTGGCATGCTTGTATTGCATGCAAGTGCAGGCTAAACTACCTGTGATGGAAACAAACGTTTTCTGTGAGACGGACCTGCATTTAACCATTTATATATTTTATTTACTTTATTTATATCCCACTTTTGTCCCCAATGGGGCCCTCAAAGCGGCTTACATCACACTCCTTTCCTCCATTTTAGCTTCACAACAACAAACCTGTGGGTAGGATAGGCTGCAAATGTATGGTTTGATATGCTGAGAATGTGTGGTTCAATATAAAGATGACTGCAAGAAGTGTGTAAAAGGACCACGTAGGTTGATTACGTTGAACCCTCCTCTGCTTAAAGAACACCCCTGAGATCAGTTTTCACCTAACTAAGTTCCAAAAATTTGGCATAGGTCTGGCTGGGGTGGGGGGCTGGAAGCTGAGCTTCCTCCATCTCTTTGAATGTTGTCTTTTGTAAACATGTATTTGCTTAACTTAGAAAGGGGACACATAGACATGTTCTGTATTTTAGAATTCTAATGACATCTTCTGGTGGCAGAAGGAATTTTGACCAACTGAAAATTTTCACCCTTTTTTCATCCTTCCACTGAGGTGGTTTAATAGTCTCCAGCAGGAAGTGGAAGGTTAGGCAGTTCACTGCCCTGAGCGCTGCTCTGCTCATGCTAAATATGGTCCAAACTACTGTTCCAGAGTGCCTCACCAAGGGTGGTAGCGGGGGGGGGGAGAGAGAACATAGCTAACATGTATTTGCAAGAAGTAGGATTTCCATGTGTCTACCTAGAACTGGACGGAATGGTCCCCCATCATAATTCCCTTCCCTGTTACTGTTCTGATAATGAGTAAATCTAATTTTATTTATTTAGCTATTTACCCCACTTTCTCCCCAAGTCCTTAAATGGCTTGTTTGTTTTATTTGATTTTATCCCACCCTTCCCCACAAGCGGGCTCAGTGTGTGTCACAACAGAAAAATCAACAATAAAAGCACATCATAAACCATAAACAATTAAGAATCCAATTTTAAAATAGATGGCAAGCTTGTAATAATCCACTGTGCTACTTGCATTGAAGGTCAGGTGGGCAGAAACATCATAGTACTCCAGTTACTATTGATGGAAACCATTGCCCTCTACACCACCAAATGAGCATGAGGGCAGTTAGGGCAGGAGAGGCCAGAATAAGTGATCGCCCACCAATTAGCCAAAAGCCTGGTGGAACAGCTCTGTCTTACAGGCCCTGCAAAACTGTAATAAGTCCTGCAGGGCCCTGATCTCAATCGGGAGCATGTTCCATTTTGAGAGCTCTGCAGGAGCCTGATTTAGATGAAGACTGTGGTGCAGGGGGAGGAGGGACTCCTGCCCCCTCTCACATGCCATTTTCCTGCCCTGAGAAAACACTGGCCCTAATCAAGGCCAGGGGGATGTCTTACAACATTGGTTCCCCTCCTCCATTTTACACTTACAATAACAACCATCTAAGTTAGTGAGAGTGACTGGCCCAAGGTCACCTGGTGAGCTTCCATGAGTGTGGATTTGAACCTGGGGACTCCCAGTTCCTAGTCTGATACTCTAACCATACTGGCTATACTTCCAAAGCATAGTTGCTCCACTGCTCTTCCTCAATTTATCCTGAAGGTGGTTAACCAGTTCCAGTCTAAAGGCATTCTGCCCACTGCCCTGAAAAAAATAACTGATGTTTTTCTACCGTTTTGAACAGTGAAGAAGCTGAGGCACTGGCGAAAAAATTAAAATTAAGATTCTACCGAACGTCTGTAAAGGAGGACTTAAATGTAACAGAAGGTAAGACATGGTAATTATGCACTGATACTATCCTGATGCAGTATTCTGACTAACTTCAGATTGCAGGTGGACTGTCAGTGTTACAGCCTGGCCTTCTGCCTGAGAATAAGTTTTCTTTTTCAGGAAATATTTAAAATGGAGGCGAAACATTGTCCTGTGAGTTCCACCCACAGTGTGAGGTGGTACTGACTAGGTATTGCTTTACTGACTCTTGAGAGTGAAGCCTGAGTAAAATAACCTCAAACAAATTAATTTCCAGAGCAAATACTTAAACAAGCAATCTAAACCTGGTAGCAGGAATCAGCTAGTTGATTGTGGTGACAAGGCATTGTGATAAAGCTCCATCTATCAATCTAGTGTTATGTTGGTTTTATAAATGTTCATTATTTTAATAGACTGGTCAATCATCCAATCAATTAAAAATAACAACCATCTAATGTAACTAATGTACCCTGAAGTAGTCAACACCATCTGTGCTGCCCCAGCAGAGAGCAGAATAGTAAAGCGTAGCAAGTTGCACTGTATCTTTAAATTTATAAAGGATCCTGGGAAGTATAGTTCTAGTATCTTTAAAGTCAGCTGGTTAGAAGTAGCCTTCCTGATTGGTTCTATACAGCCTCCCTTTCTTTTGATACATTTGCCTGGGGAAAGTTGTTTATTACCCTCCTTTTCCCAGTGTATTTGTAATCCTCTTAGCTAGCAGACAGGAGAGATTGAGCTCCTTTTACCACATGAATTCACTCAAAAGACTCAGGACTTTAAGACTCCTAACAACTAGTGAAAAGGGGAATGTGAGTAAAACTGAACCTTTGGATGCTTAAGAGTTGGATAAAGTTGATCTTAAATGAGTGGTGACTATGCGTTGAATACTGAGCCGCAGGGCTCTTTTTGTAGCAGGAACTCCTTTGCATATTAGGCAACACACCCCTAATGTAGCCAATCCTCCAAGAGCTTACAGTAGCCCCTGTAAGAAGAGCTCTGTAAGCTCTTGGAGGATTGGCTAAATTAGGGGTGTGTTGCCTAATATGCAAAGGAGTTCCTGCTACAAAAAGAGCCCTGCTTAGCCATTCTTAGGGCCAGCTCCAGCTGCTTGGAACAGCATACCATCATCCCAAGGACACAGCAGGACACCAGCTGCAGGTTTCTGTTGAAACTCATTTTGAGAGCTCTGCAGGAGCCTGATTTAGATGAAGACTGTGGTGCAGGGGGAGGAGGGACTCCTGCCCCCTCTCACATGCCATTTTCCTGCCCTGAAACCATTGTAAGGGGGTGTTATTTTCTCTGTCATGGTGCACATGTGTCCCATGCTTGCATGTGCAGTCTCCCTTGGGGCAAACCTCCCCTGAGGCTGTTCTGGCTCAGGAAAATGGGTCAGGGGAGGCAGAAACCCCTCCCCACCACAGGCTTGATCCAAATTAGGGTCCCTGCAAGCACTTCTGAAATGAGTTCCCATGGGAACTCGTGGCTAGTATCCTACTGCAAGCCCCCATGGTCATGGAGTATGGTAGTTTGACTGATAGTTATTTGGTAGGATTAGATGCTGCATCGTCAAGGCCAGGATGTTTCTGTTGATTTAGTTGTGTGTTCCACTATGATTGGGGGGGTGAGGGATTGCAGCCTTTTGCTACTATCAAGGAACCTTGGATTTATTTTCTTGCAGTTACATATGGCTACATGTAATCAACAGGTTTTGTGTGAAGTTGTTACCAACATGTCAAAAAAAAAAGTTGTGGACATATACTGCTACTGTATATTATAACTTTGTATGGCTGCTGAAAAATTTTACATTGGCAATAATATATGATGTGTGTTAAATTGTAGTATTAATCCAGCCCTGCAAGTGATTGTTTCTAAAGAGACATTGAGGGTCTTTCCTGCTGTTGGTTAATGGGTTGGGTAACTGAGTACAGAATCAGTGGCCTTAGTAAAAAAAAAAAAAAGAGAGAGAGAGAAAAAAGACATGGCATAGTACTAATATATGGTATTTTTTGGCTTGACAATTAGTGTTTAAAAGTGAACAGGAATTACACTTATCCAGAAAAATACCCAACCTTAGAAAATATTAACAATTAACCAGGAGTTGTGGGATGTTAGGATTTAAATAATATGTGCCCAATGAGAAGCCCTTTCTCACCCAGGTTTGTAACACTCTGCTGCCACTAAGTAATACAACCAGACCCAGCAAACCCTGCTTGTGTGCTGCAATACATTTTTACAGTCAGTGACCCAGAGTGGAACTAAATCAAAGATCTGATATCTCCATAGATCTTTTATTCATTTTCCTGTAAACTAACTCTTTTGTCTCACTTTAGCTTCTAGACTCTCACTCTCAGCCCCCAAAACATAAACTAGCTGAACCTTCATCTGTCAGATCTTAACCTTTCCTAGTACACAGCTGTGACTGGCTGGTTCAGGGCACCACTCCCGTTGGCTCCTTTGTTGTTCCTGTGTGTGCTGTCTGTCACAATTAGTGTGCTGAGGTGTTGTTGGTTTTTTTAAACTGTTTTGTGCATTTCAGTTTTCAGGTATTTGGCTGAGAAGTATCTTCAAAGACTCAAACAACAAACAGCTGAAAATCCAGAAGTAGTACATACAAGTAGTAACAAAATTGGTGCGTACGAAGCATTTAAGTATAGCCAGGTTAAGTCTGCTGATAAATATCCTGACTTGATAAAATCACTACAGGGGATAATGTGCTGTTGCTTGGTAGAGTAACTCCTTGTGGCCACAATGATTATACTGGTTAGTCCTCTCAAGATCTTACAAGCTCAAGTTGTACAAAGAATAAAAGAGGATGCACAGTTCCCAAAATAATGCCAAGGTTTTGTCCAGTGATAGTTATGCTAGTGAAAAAGGACAAGACTTAAAAAAAAAACCTGGCAGCCAATGAAAAGAGCTTTGTAAATGGGCTCTTGTACAGATACACTTAACTTTTGTACATAGCCTTCCTTTAAAGCACTTCCTAGTCAGTTTTGACGCTTCTTCCCAGAGCCCTTTTCTTGCTCTTTCTCCCTCCCTTCACCATTTTTTGTGCATTGAGATTTGTTGGGATTTGCTTTTCAGTTGATTGTATTTAATAGCCAGATCAAGAGTTTGAATGAGTACAAATGTCCATTTACCTAGGTTTAGGCTCTACACTGAAAATAAACTTGACAGTGGTATCTACTTTGGCAACTGATCCTATATAAAAAGATTTTATATAACAATTGTCGTCTCGGACTTCTAGTTGGGCGGTGACCAGCACAGACACTTATTGTAGAGCTCCGAGGATTCTAAGGTTTTTTTTATTATTATTATTGCTTGATAAGCTTTTTTTCTTTTCTCTTTTGGTTACAGTAAATACTGTATAGTCCACCCAGTTTATCAAGTGCAAGACATTTGTTTAGCTTGCTGGAAGGAGCTGTTAAGCATTCTTTTAACTTGTTATCTTCGGAGGTTCCTCCTGCAAGAAATTATTTACACAGCAAGCTAATTAATGCAGAAAACTTTGCTACCTTCTATTTCAGAGAAAGTTTCCTGACTTGGTTAAGAGTGTGTTAGAACTCTTACTGTCTCAGGATGGCTTGATGGCTGCTGCCAGTAGTGAGTAAGAATTGGGATCTGAGTTTCTGGAGAGAAAGCAGCCCCCAGGTGCTGAGTTTGTCAAGCCCTTTTATCAAGTACACAGCTTGCCTGCTACTCTGAACTTTGCGAAGCTCTTAAGTGTTTTTCACCCAGTTTACAATAAGGCCATCCAAGCATCCAAGGGAGCTGGAAGAACTTTCACCCCCCCTTGTCTAAGCAATTGATTAGGAGACTATTTTTCCATCCAAGTTCCCACTAGCAACAAATTCTCTGCTTTGACAAATCTTCCTGATTCCCCTTGCATAATCAGAGCTTCAGCTACTACAATTAGCACTTCAGTTGCTGGTCTTGAAGAGTCCTGTAATGGCTGCAGCAATGGTGACCTTGCTCACAGCTTGAATTCCCCTGGGTCCGAGAGAGTGCCTGGCCTAGCAGCAGGGTCTTCCCATCCAAATGACTCTGTTGAAGCCTCTGGCTGTATCTTGGCTGACTTCTGCATCCTTATGGCGAGAACTATAGAACATATTTGCAGCAGTTTAATTCTCTTGCATTCCAAGTTGGACCACCCAATCTGCCAAAGCCGGAGCCATAAAAAAGTAGTGGAAGGAAAAAACCCTTGCATACTAGCATGCCTCTCTCAGACTGTTCTCCTCAGGATACTACTACCAGTCTCAACTCTAATTTAGGGTCAGCATCCTCCTGGCATTGTTACAATCACACAAAATATGTTTAACAAACTGTGACTTTAAGGGCCATACTCTATCTTGGTGCACAAAACTCATTGCAATGAGGCATCTAAAGTCCCTTTTGCTGATTAAGCATGTTGACCTGATATTGATAGAGTGGCTGAATAACTCCAACCAAGTACAAAAGGCCCTGTTATCTTTTGGCTGAACAAAAATTCCATAGCTTCTTTTGAGCATGAAAACTTTTCTCAGGACCAAAGGAGTCTTTCCTGCAAGAGTTTTCCAGAATACTACAGTAGCCCCATTATTCCCTCCATCTCCTACAGCTGCACCCACTAGACCAACAACTTTCTCCAGCAATGCCTCCAATCCCACCATTGCTAACTATAGTACTAAATAAAACTGTGCTCAGTGACCTGACCAACTGGAAAGACCCTGCTGAGGCATCTTGTTCACTGGGAGAATACCCATTGGGACATCTCGCCTTGGAAGAAGACCTCCTGGTTTCTTACAAAAACCTAACAGCACATGAACAACAATTAATTACAGCCGAATTGGAGGAACTGAGAATGTGCCTTTTGTCTAATCAGAACAAGGGCGAGGAGCATCCGATTTCAACTCCCTCACAAGATCTAGATAATATGAACTTCCTTCCCACAGAATACAGCTGGTCAAATCAATCAATCAATGATGGCGGAGGTAGAGATCCATCTTTATACGGCCCTGGGACCAGCCAGTCCTGGGCAGACTAGTGTCTCCAATTCCAATAAACCCTCTTCTGGAACAAACTTCAGTCTGAACAACAATGGTTGTATCAACTTAAAAAGGTAAAGGTAAAGGTTCCCTTGCTCGAAAGCCAGTCGAATCCGACTCTAGGGTTGCGGTGCTCATCTCCGTTTCAAAGCCGAAGAGCCAGCGCTGTCCGAAGACGTTTCCGTGGTCATGTGGCCGGCATGACTAAACACCAAGGTGCACGGAACGCTGTTTCCTTCCCACCGAAGTGGTACCTATTTATCTACTTGCAATTTCTTGCTTTCGAACTGCTAGGTTGGCAGGAGCTGGAACTAGAGACAGGAGCTCACCCTGTCATGCGGCACCCGGGTCTCGAACTGCTGAACCTACTGACCTTCCAGAGCCTGCAGTTCAGCGTCTTAACCACTTGAGCCACCGCAGCTCCACTTGTATCAACTTAGATATGAATAAATCTCTGGAACAGCTGTTAGAGATTGATTGACAGCCAACGAAACCTCAGTCTTCAACCGTGAAGTTGTTATTGTGGAATGTAGCTGGATGGGATACTAAGAAATTGGATCATGACTTTTGCTCCTACCTAAAGCAATTCGAGATCGTTTTTCTCCAAGAAACTTGGACAGAATCTACAATCTTCCTTGAAGGATTCTCAACACACTCTCTGCCCGGGTTCAAGAGCATTGCTCGGGATCATTTCCAAGCGGGTTTAACCCTTTTGTTCTCCCAAAATTCCAAATTTAAATTGTCGGAATTACCTGCTTGTAACCCTATTGCCCATGCTTTTCATTTTAGCCTTCAGGATTTTGTTTTTATTGCTGTTAAAGTCTATTTACCTCCTATGCCCGATAAACCATCCCTATGTTCTATTTGGGACCGTTTGGCTTCATATCTTGAACAATTAGAACATTGTTTTCCTATGGTAGACATTATCCTATTAGTGATTTTAACATCAGAATCAGTAAAAACCACCTTGACCTTCTGGCTCCTTTGAACTTAGATGCTAATGACTCCCTCCCAAACTTTTTTAGTCTTGCAAGGTCTTCCAAAGATTTTCATATTAATCAGGCGGGCATACTTTTTACTAAATTTTGTATGCAATTTGATAAACTGATTCCGAATGGCTCTCACGATGGTGACATCTGTGGGGGAATTTACCTTTGCATCTACCAGAGGCTGCAGTGTACTGGACTACATTTTAATCCCCCCATCCTCAGATACACCTTGAACCTGATTTGGTCCCCCCAGTCGATGAGCTGCCCTTTGAGCTCCTCCCTGGATCTATCCAGTCACATAATCTCTCAGAGAGAGTCCAGCTACTAGTTACCGATCAAGCGATTAAGGACCTGCGTTCCTCACTTATGACGTCTTTAAATCGTACAGAAGTTATATCCTAATACGACACTTTAATCTCAAATCTTATTTCTTTACTCAGTCCTGCCCCCATCTTGGTCTACAAACATAAACCCAAGTATAACACATGGTACAATGGAGAATGTTTATGTCTGAAGTCCATTCTTCGCTCCATTTACCATTGTTTTCAGAAACAAAAAAAGCCCTCATTATTGAAGGAATATTTCACTATTAAACAACAGTTATCTGACCTAGTCAAGGCCAAGAGGCTCCAGTATGCCAGAGACGAGTAGGAACAGTTGATCAAGGCAATTAGGTCAAATGACTGTGGGAAATTTTGGGCCTTAATCTCAGGCGTCTCATGGGCGAAATTAATCTCATCACCATCAATCCCATCCCAAATCTGTTCATATTTTTTTAATTTTTTCAATGAAGATGGTGCTAGTTTTCCCAATCCCATTGAATTTGATATCCCTGTGATGCCTGAGTACTAAATCTTGGAAATAGTTCTTATGGACAAATCAGGGAAATTCCATTGAGCAGGTTAAATCCTTCAAATATTTGGGGATCAGCTTCTATTACAATGGGAGCTGGGACACACACCGTAAATATGCCTACAACCTAGCAAGGAATAGTGCTACTGCCATCGCACGTTTTGTCTGAGAGGCAATAGGTATGTTCCCATGGCTTTAAAAGCCTTTAATGCAAAATCTAGCCCACAATTCCTCTATGGAGCTCCCATATGGATAAGTGCAATCAATCAATCAGCTGAGGGACTACAATCTTTTTTCCTGTGGAAAATCCTTAGTCTCCCTGTGTTCCATATGCTGCGATTTGTCTTGAAACTGGCCAGATATTGTTAGAAACTCAAGCCTGGTCTTTGACGATCAAATTTTGGCTTTGCCTTTTGTTTAATTCTGATTCGAATTCTCTTACTTTCTTAATGTTGACCGATTACCATGAATCTAACTGGTTGAAATTAGTCCTTAACAAAATTAGGTCTATAGGTATACCTCTAGATTCGCTTTATTTATCATCTGCCTCAACAACATTTCAGATAATTAAATGTAGGCTGTTAGATATCCAATTGCAGTGCCTAACTGAGGCTGCTAGGAAAACTTGTTCTCCAATTCATCTGGAATTATCTCTGATACTTGGCCAGATAGCTTCTTATTTCTGTTCTTTAACTGATTCCCATCAAAGAAGGGCATTTATGCTGGCCAGATTTAATGTATTGCCATTGGCCATCTTCTTTGGAAGATGTCAAAAAATCCCCTGTGAATTTAGATGATGCCCCTGTAGCCTGGGTGCCATTGAATCTGTTTCCCATGTTCTATTAAACTGTCCATTATACATTAAGATCCAAGAATTTTTTGAACTCCCTTCTCTGTACATAGTGTGGCCTTCCTGACAGTGTCAAGGTTCAGTGGTTATTTTCTGGATACAACTTTCCCATAACCTCTAATGTCACCTGTTTCCTCCAGTCTGCAATTCGATCTGGGGAAGCTTTTAACTGATCTATTTCATTTTGGTTGGCCTTACAATGGATGTACTTTTTTTAAAAAAAACACCCAATTTTTAATGTACTTTTATTTTCACATGCCAGTAAAGGTTATCTATCTATCTATCTTTCTATCATAACAATTGTCTCAATGGATTACCACAGCTACCAACAATAGACATTATATGAACAGCCAAGCTTTAAAAATATTACAGACTTTTAAAAGAATAAATTGTGCATTGATAAAGGCTTTACATTAAGTTTTGCTGCTCTTAAAAGGCATAGTGGCCACATTTCCGAATACTCAAGGAGGCTAATAATCAACTACAAACAACTTAACAAAACTTTAAATTATCTATGCTTTTGGGCTGTCAGTTGGGTCCAGCCAGGTTGTCAGCTGGAGAAAAAGGAGGTGTTGTCTTTGACCACTCCCAAACTCTGTTTAAAATCTTGGGACTTGCATGTATTAAATCTTGTGGGTAGGAGATGGTAGTATTAGCAGGGAATTGGGTGAGATGTAATGAAAAGGCTGTTTGGATCCAGTGCTGTATTTAAAAGATGGTAGATTTGCTTAGATGTAATTCTTTTTGTATGCATTGTTTTTAATTTAGGCCTTTTCAACACAGCAGGCGGAAGTCACTCTGGTCAGAACTCTAGCATGCTTAATGGTGGTGATGTCATCAACCTTAGGCCAAGCAAACAACGGACCAAGAAGAACAGAAGCCCTTTGAGCAACTGTAGCATACCCTAAAGTTCTAAACAGAGAAGAAAAGACAGTCTGACAAAAGCATTTCAGCGGAAGTCAGCAAGGAATACAGCTGACTGTACTGGTCCAGTGCTTTCACAAGTGTTCCACACATGGGATCCCACACTGATAGTGGATATTGCTGTTGCAATGAATTATCATTGGTACATAGTTAAGACTAGTGGTGGCACAGGAATAGAACCATTGCCCCATGCATTAATTTTATGTCGAATAGGACAACTTTCTGGTTGAAAGGTACGATGTATTAAAGTGTATAACAGGTCTGTTTCTAAAGTTTAACTGAAATTCCTAAATCTCAGTACCACTCATGCTGTCTTAAGATAAAATAGTTTTTTTACTTAACTGACTGGATGATTCGTTATGAAGTTATTTTAAAACAGAAGTTCATAACTTGTTAAACTTCTCTAGTGCATATTCGGGCAGTTTCATTGGTGCAATATTTGTATCGTTTATAAATTCTAATTCCAGTGTACGTCTGTAGGTACCTGGTAAAAGATTCAGGCTAAAGATAAGAAAGTACCCAATCCAATTATACTGTCCTGATGACTAACTACTAAAGTGGCATCCTAAAACTACTTCTAAAATTGCTGACATCTTGAATCAACCTTTCCAGAATGGTACTGTGCACGTTTAAATTTCTTCCAACGGTGTGGGCCTTTAAATATAGTTGTGCTGTGCCAAGTAATTTTTATGCTGCTACACTTAAAAATATTTTTGTCAAATTCATTTGATACAGTTTCTAAATTTTAACTAGATAAATGTGAGATAAAAGTAAAAGCAAGCGAAGCACATTAAAGTTTCCTTTTAAAAAGAAAGATCTATAGCTTATATATTCATATGCCATTAATTCTTGGAAAAGATGATCAAATATTGAAGAGATTTGTTATCCAAAGATTAAACACTTTTAAAAAATTTCTCCAGTGCGTCTTGTAATATCTATTCTGAATCCCATGTTCAATAAGGTCCTCTTCTGTTATTTCAAGATGCGCCATGTTCTTAATCACATTGTGTGAATTTAAGGTTGCAAGTTTATGTGGGTGTAAGTCTCATGAACTCAGTTGGGCTTACTTCTGAGTAAATGTGTATAGGACTAGGTTGTAAGTCATGGAAAGTGATGTATGTCTATATAATGGGTTTAGGATGAGGGTGTTAAAACAGTTGTTGAGTGTTGCAAGATCAGTGGCAAAATTTTAATGTTTACTATGTCCTTTTTCAAAAGCGTTAATTCATGCATACATTTTCAGTATGAATTCTGTCTATATGTTTAATATTTCTGCAATATTTAAGTGACAAAGTTCAACTAGCATCAAATTATTATGTTTCCAAATTACATTGGCATATCACTAGTTTTGGTGCATAGATTATATTCAAAGGAAGTTCACATGATGTGGCACTGTAGTTCCCCCAGCCTGAGTTGTATTGATCTGTTGGATAAAATTATCTATTGCTATGAGTATTACTTTAAGCTACCGTATCAGTTGCTTTTACAAACGGTACTCATCAACATTGAAATACTGCATTTGCACCCTGACCTGGATAACCCAGGCAAGCCCAATCTCATCAGATCTCGGAAGCAATGCAGGGCCGACCTTGGCAAGTACTTGGAAGGGAGACCTCCAAGGAATACCAGGGCCACGATGCTGAGGCAGGCAATCAAACCATGTCTCTGAAAAATGTCCTAGCCCCCCTAGGGGTCACTAGAAGTCACCATGACTTCCAGGCTTGCAAGCACATAGGCATACAAAAATACTCACCCCCTCCTAAAAGAGAAATACTGTATCTGCATTAGGAAGTATGTCTTCATCTAGTATTTGCATTGGAGAGGGCTTCTCTTATTCCATGAGCTTATATACAATAAATACAACTTGTATATATTTTGGAAAAGTCTTAGTCCAACTGTCTCTTAACATGAGCACAAGAAACAAACAGCCATCCAGATACTGAACAATAAGGTTTTGCTTTTATTGCTGACACAAAATAGACCTTAGTCATTAACCCTTCTTGTTTTCACTTTAAAGTGCTGGATTAAGACCTCTTATTTTTAACAAGTGCATTTAATCACCAACTATGTTTTTATGTGGGTCCAGATTAGACTTTGCTTACATATCCCTGCCATTGTACCATAAGTAAAGTAAGAATTGTTTGTCGTACATTAAACCATCTTAGTTCAATGTCTAGGACTCTGTACACTTGAAAACATATGGGAACTTTCAGATTAAACCAGTAGCCTTACATGTTTTCTACTGCCTGAAGAGCAGGACTCTACTTTTTTTTTTTTCTTTGTTTGCTTTTGTATACAATAGTGCAAGTTTAAAGCTGGTCCATAAGATATAATTGCCATCTATAGAACCAGCGTGTGATTGGAGGGCATGTGCTGAAGCTACAGCGATCTGGATGTTGTTAGTGCCTGGGTCAGGAGTGTGTGTGTCCTGTTCTTGGATCCTTTGCAGCACAATCACTGCAATCTTTCTGTGTGGCCTCCCAAGTCGTGTCCTGTAGGTCAGTGGACTCCTAGGAACATCACGGGGATTGGGGGGTGGCGGCCTGCAGTAGGGGGGTTAACTGGTAAATTGTCCTCCCCCTGTTCCACAAATGGAAATGCCTTCTGTGAACAGAGCAGAAAACAGAGGTACAGGATTAGCAGGGCTTGGATCCTATGTGAGCCACCTAGAGTTCCACAGTGAAGAATGGGGGTAATAAAAGCAGTAACAAATTTGTGTTGCTGTGGTTTTAAGGCCTTCATCCATACTACTTTCAGAACCGAAGACTTCATTTGAGCATTTCTACCTAGCTAAGAAAAGTAACTATTATCCCCACCTGTCTTGAACATGCATAGGTATATCATTGTGATCTGGTCATTTTTTAAAATCTCTAGTAAATAAGAAGTTGATATTTTTCCTTTAAGATAAGTGCAGCAGCAAGTGGACAAAATGGTATCAAGCTTGCTAGCACTAAATGTTAATTAATGTTCATAGTGTTGAGTTGGGAGTACTAATGTTCTGCGTCAGAGATTCTCAATAACTTGCTGCTGCAAATGTGGATTTCCCTGCCAAAACAATGATTAGTGCTACCAGCTTTGATTGTGCTCATGTCTGGAGGGGGCGAAGGGTGTGGACCTGCTATTTTATGGTGTGCATGTAATCCCAGGCTGATAAAGAATTTTGTGCTTAGAGGCCAAGGGTGCTGGCTGCAGGCCTTCCAGTCTTTATTTCACTTGTGCAGGACAGTCCTCAAGGATCAACACATGTACCTGTTTCCACACAAGCACTGCTGTTAGTAGACTATGAAATATAACATGAACTATAAGTGACTGCAGTTTATAGGAAAACAAAGGTAGTAATCATTTATTACTCAGATGAAATGCACCGTCTCTGGTCTGGTCACTCAGCCCAGCAGAAGGACCTAATGCAATGTAGTGTGCCTGATTCCAATTTATTGTTCAAAGTCATGGGTACAGTCTGAGTTGGTTTCACTTCTTTAAGAGAAGTGCTGTATTCTTACACAATGCTTTCATAAAGTTCAAAATGGCAGAGGCTTTAGGCAAACTCTGTGTAGAAAGTTAGGGAGGAGACGGGGGCAATGCCTTTGATGGCTCATTGACTAATTTCAGATGGACAATCTAATTGCTGTTTGTTGCAGGAGTTATTCCAAGGAATGCTGGATTAGGTGGACCTTGATCTGAGCCAGCCAAGGCACATCTTATAAGCAAGAGTGCATATTCAGTGTGTTGGAACCTTTCAGCAGTTCTGCAAGTGAAAGGGGGCACTATCACTGATCACCCCTTCTGCTGCAGAACTCCAGCTCCTCCCTCATGCTGTTCCTGATAGGGTTTCCAGCCTCCAAGTGGGGCCTGGAGATTTCCCGCTTTTACAACTGATCTCCAACTGACAGAGATCAGCTTCCCTGGAGAAAATGGCTGCTTTGAAGGGTAGCCTCTATACCATTGTACCATGCTGAGGCCCCTCCCCTCCCCAAACCCTGCTCTCTTCTGGATCCACCCCCAAAGTCCAGGTATTTTCCAACCCAGACCTGGCAACCCTAGTTCCTGGGGTCCCATCCTCAGGAACAGCATTCAGATGGGAATCTTGGCCTGCAGTGGTGGGGGATGAGAAAAACAGGTTGCTTACCTGTAACTGATTATCTTCGAGTGGTCATCTGTGCAGTCACACCTATGGGATCTAGTGTGCCTGCGCTGATCTGATCAGTGTTGTACAAAGCTCACAACGGGATTTTTGCGCCTCCACCCTGAGTCTGCGTGGGAACTCCTACTGTGCATGCCCAGGGGGGTGGAGTGCAGATATCCTGCCAGTTCCTTCTGACTGCCATCAACGAAAGCTATGTAAAACAAACAACTGAGGATGACAGCAGTGGGGAAGGATGGGTGGGCGGTGTGACTGCACAGATGACCAATCGAAGATGATCAGTTACAGGTAAGCAACCTGTTTATCTTCTTCATGGTCTCTGTGCATCACACCTATGGGAGATTGAAAAGCAGTGGCATCTGGAGGTGGAAGCTGTCAGACTCACGTGTGCCGCAGAAGACAGGACCAGATGACCCAGATTGACCTTATGTTGTGCATGAACATCTAGTACGTAATGTCTAATGAATGTGGTTGGCGTGGACCACATGGCAGCTCTACAGATAGTGATGTGCCCTTCAGGAAAGCTGTAGAGGTCACCATCGATCTGGTGGAATGTACCTTCAAGCGTACAGGGAAGGGATGCTTTGCTAACAGGCAGCATAACTTTATTGTCCCGACAATCTACTTGGATAGGTACTGAGCCGAAATCCTCGACCCCAGTAAAGTGGTGGAGTAACAGAGGAACAGAGTGTTGTCCTTTCTAGTAGACTGTGGTTTAGGTAGAAGAGGAGCACCCTCTTAACATTGAGGGTATGGAGAAGACGCTGTTCGTCCCCCTCAGGGCATGGAAAGAAATGAGGTAGGAAGATTTCTAAGTTTAAATGAAATTCAAAGACTATTTTTGGTAGAAAGGAAAGGTCCGGCACCAGACGCACCCCATTTGGCAGGAAGACCAGGTATGGAGGATTATGATGTAGTGCCATCAGTTCACTGACCCTCCTGGTCGATGTAATTGCCACTAACAATGCAGTTTTCCATGCTGCATACTGTAGATCACAGGTTGCCATAGGTTCAAATGGCTTCCTGGTGAGTTGACGGAGCACCAAGGGTAGGTCCCATAATGGCGTTGGGGCACTGACGGGGATATAAATGCATGAGCCCCTGTAAGAACTTCTTTGAGACAGGATGTGTGAAGATAGAGTAGCCATCCAGTCTGTCATGGTAAGCAGAAATGGCTGCGGAGTAGACCTTAATGGAGGAGTGGCAAAGGCCCTGATCCGTGAGAGAAAGGAGGAACTCTAGGATTCTGTCAAGACTTACGAATGTTGGTGAAGTCTGTAAGGAGGACAGAAACCTAAGCCACTTCCTCTGGTAAGGACGAGTAGATGGTTTTCTTGCATTCAGTAAAACTTCTGAGACCCGATCAGAGAAGGTTATTGACCTATTCACCAGGCCGTCAGCTTCAGGCTGTCTACGCCGACATAAAGCAGTGTTCCGTTCTCCACGAGGAGGAGATCCAGTACCCTGGAAAAGTGGTAGTAACTGCCTTTTGTGAGGCAAAGAAGAGTGGTGAACCATGGTTATCTGGGCCACCATGGAGCCACTAGGATACAGTCCAGCATGAGTCTGGCTAGTTTCTGAACCACCCGTAAGAGGAGGGGTAGAGGAGGAAACATATAGAAGAGTGTCTGCCCCCATGGGTAGAGGCCGTCTTCTAGAGAGAGATGGTCCGCTCCCCCCGACTGCAGAAGAAAGGGCACTTTTTGTTCTTTCTGAAGGCACAGACATCTATCTGTGGACTGCCCCATTTTTGAAAAGAGTGGGTGAAGGTAAGCCCAGTTCAGCTCCCACTTGTGATGCTGAGTGAGACCCCAGCTAAGAAGGTCTGCCAGCACATTGCAGGTCCCCGGAATGTGAGTGGCCTCAGGGAAGATGTCATTGCCTATACACCAATCCCATAGGTCAACTGCCAGGTGGCATAGGCTCCGGACACCGTCCCACCTTGACAGTTGACATAGCTGAGCACTGTAGTATTGTCCGTGAGAACAGCTACGCAATGCCTCCAAAGAATGGGCTGGAAGGAGCTCAGTGCCAGTTTTATTGCCAACAGTTCCAGATAGTTGATATGCTTGGTTGCATTGAGAGCATCCCACTGGTACCCAACACAGAAGCCATTGAGATGGGCTCCCCATCCCCACAGGGAAGCGTTGGTGCTGTGAGACGTGGGTTTGGTGGGTGAAAGGGTGCACCTTGGGTTAGGTTGGATTCCACTGACCACCACAGCAGGGAGTCTCATACATACAGCGGGGGTTGGAGACGGACGGATTGGTTCATTAGACATGGCTTGAAGTGTTGCAAGAACCACATCTACAGAGGACTCATATGAAGCTTGGCGAACGGAAGTACAGCTGTGGTGCTGACGTGACTCAACAGACATTGGATTTGAAAGGCCGTGGACCAGGCGTTTGTTCGCATGTCCCTCGTGAGAGATGACAAGGTTGCTGCTCTGTCTGCAGGGAGATAAGCAATGCATGTCATAGAGTCCAGCACCGCACTGATGAACTGTACTCTCTGGGTTGTAGGTGGGACTTCAGATGGTTGACCTGTAGGCCCACGGAGGATAGGGTACAGAGCATCTGGGAAATGTGGATCTCCAGGAGCACCAAGGAATCCACTACTAAGAGCCAATCGGAAGATGGTAATTCCCTGTAGACTAAGATAGGCCGCCGCCACCACCATCATCTTGGTGAAGACTCTTGGCGCCGTGCAAAGGCCGAAGAGAAGACACTTGTACCGGAAGTGGAGGTTCCCGATGGCAAATCAGAGGTACTTCCAATGGGACAGGTGGATGTTGAGGTGGAAATAGGCATCCTGGAGGTCGATGGTTGCCATCCAGGACCCCCAAGCCAGGAGAGAAAGAATCACCTGTAACGATGTCATTTTGAATTTGCAGTATTCCACAAAGACACTGAGACCATACAGGTCTAAGTTTGGGCATTGGCCCCCGTCCCGTTCGGGAATGGCAAAGTAACGGGAGTAAAAATCTGTCCCCTTGTATGCTTTCGGCACTTGTTCTATTGCATCTTTCGCCAGGAGGGTGGTGACCTCCTGGGGAAGGAGGAGAATGGGAGGGGTGGCCAGGAAAACAGACAATATCGGAAAGTCCAAGAACTCTATTGAATATCTTTGGGTCAGTATGGACAAAACCCACTGGTCTATAGTGATGTTCTGCCAGGCAGACAGGAATGCGGAAAGGCGGGTGGAGTCCTTGGAGGTTAGCAGGGGCAAGTCAGAGGCTTTTGAGGTTTGAGAGACTTTTGAGGTTTCGCCCCTGGAGTGTTGTTGCTGCGAGCCATACCTGGACTTCGCCGGGTACTGGTACTGCTGGTGTTGGCCCATTGGTGACTGATGAGGCCTCCAGCTACTCTCAGGGGATGGTTCATTATACGGACGTTTGGAGCCATAGCGGGACCAGGAACATTGGCGGTATGACTTATAGGGAGCAGAAACACCCAAGGATCTAGACTTTTTAATGCTCTTGTCCATCTCTTGAAGAGCAGAGTCAGTAGAGGAGTGGAAGAGCCCATCTCCATCGAAGGGCAGGTCCTCAATGTAAGCCCTGGTGTCAGGTGGTAGGGAGGTCGTGCACAGCCAGGAGTGTCTCCAAAGAGTGACCACAGAAGACATGGTTTTGGAGAAGGTGTCCAGAGAATGTTTGGATGAATTCAGGAGCTGCTTGGCCAGAACCACGCCCTTCTTTTGCAAAGTCCGGGCTGTTTGATGGTTGTCCTCTGGAAGAGGTGGCAAAATGTCAGTCAGTCATTCCCATAAAGCATACTGGTACCTACTCATACAAGCAATATAATTAGATGTCTTGATTCCTAAGGCGCCCGCCAAGTAAAAATGTCTCCCAAAGGAATCAAGTTTCTTGCTTTCCTTGTCGGAGGGAGTAGTGTGGGTATGTTTGTTCTTGGAAGAAGAGACGACCATGGAATTTGGCTTGGGGTGGACATGTAGGAACTCTGCTTATCTCTTGCACTCAGTACATGTGATCCAGCCTTCTGGTCAATACCGGTGCCGAGGAGGGCTTCTCCCAAGGAGCTTTTGCTACCTGCAAAAGGACGTTTGACATCAGAAGGGAGATCACTGCCGATGTGTCCAGTTGGACCATGTCATAGACTGTGTCTGATACCGATGGTTGAGGTTGGACAATAGAGAGGCCCAACGACTGTGCCATTCTTTTAATAAGATCTCCATATGAAGACAAGTCCTCAGAAGAAGAAATTGAGAGATCCTTGGCGACGTTATGTTTTGGAGAGGGATCTCTGGGTGACGTCTCATCCTCAGACTCTGCATTGGAAGCTACTGGGGAGGTTTCGGAATGAGACCCACGTCCCTGGGTTAGTATCAGTGGGCGAGGTTCCCTCGGAGGGATTGATAACGGTGATGGAGTAGATGTTGGACAGGGAGGCGAAACGTGCTTTGGTGGAAGAGACAGTGGTGGCTTGGAGACAAATGCAGAAGGAGGTTGTCGACGCGGGGAGCAGGGAAGATGGGAGCGGTGGACCCAGTCATCCAGTCTCATAGGCATCAATGCCGATAGAGGATACGAGGAGAACCAGTACAGCATGTGATGATGATGATCCCATGAAGGAAATGTGGATGGATGGTGTCAGTATCGAGGAGGAGAGCCCGGATCTGTAGGTGGTTTGGGCAAAAATTCTCTCCTGGATGAATGGGATGATCGGTGTCATCTGGGACGGACCAGATATTCATCCCCTCTACCCTGGTCATCCACACGGATGGAAGAGCAGGATCGGTCATCAGGTCAGTAATGATGGTCGGGGCCGGAGTGGTCACTGGCCCAAGAGGACACTGATAGAGAGCGGTGGCCTGCAGCATAATCAGCCATGACATCATCATCAGCTTCGGAGACCAATACCGATGGAGGACGCTGTTCAAGGTTCATCTCCAATATCGGAGGGTTCAGCAGCCTGACTGGAGAGTCAAGTATCTCAATCAGGGGTGCCAGTTGCACCTTAGGCAGCTCCGGTATGGATGGATGAGTCAACAAGGGATACGAATGCGGGACTGCAGGCAGTGCAGAGCCCTTAGGGATTACCACGCTGCTCGGTGTGGAAGACTTATGCAGGTCCCTTGATTTATCCCTCTTCTTTTTCTTCGCTGGCATTGAGGCAGAAGAGACAGATTTAGAAGGGGGGTGGACATTACTGGGCAAGGTGGTTTTGGCATTGAGGGAATTTCTGTCGACATCGACGTCGATGCAGACAATCATGGTGGGGGCTCAGTCAATGCGAACAAACTCTGAGGAGGTACAGTCAACATGGGTGACTTCTGAGGGGCGAGAGCCAATTCCCAAAGGGTGACTTTCAGTTTTGCCACTCTATTTTTGCGCATCTGATTTGAGAACTTCACACAAAGAGCGCACCTTCAGGACGATGAGATTCACCCAGGCAAATTATACAGAGAGTGTGTTTGTCCCTCAGAACCAACTTACTCCCATACGAAACACACCTCTTGAAGCACCCCCACTTCTTATCCATAAACAAAACTATCAGACTTGAGGGAAGGGGGGGGTCTGAAGACCCAGGAAAGTTCTCACCCCTCTTCCTTCAATTTCAAGAATAAGGAAGTAAGAATAATCGTCCAAGAAACAAAGAAGAGTGAAGAAAAATAACAATTCCCTAAGTGAGGAAAAAACATGAAGAACACTGACCGACAAAAAAGCTGTTGAGAGCACGGCGGTTAGAAGAGAACTGGCGGGATGTCCACGCTCCACCCCCCTGGGCATGCGCAGTAGGGGTTCCTGCGCAGACTCAGGGTGGAGACGCAAAAATCCCATCTTGAGCTTTGTACAACACTGATCAGATCAGCGCAGGCACACTAGATCCCATATGTGTGATGCACAGAGAACATGAAGAAGATAGTGATGTTCCACTGATGGAAATCCTTCAGCGAGTGGTAACTTTGGGCAAGATCTGAGCTCGTACCATTTAAGATAAACTAGTTATGCCTTAAATGAGTGTGCTTTTAAAAAAATTCTAATTTTCTAAAGTCAGCATATCCCCAGTTTAGGAAATATAATATTTTGAATGTGCTTATTTGATCAAAACCCCTTTTGTTGGTCAGTAAAATGAACACTATTTACTAACATTTCTCTTTGAATATCAAAACACGAATCTGCAAAAGTCAGAATGGACTTTTAGTCCATGAACTTAATGAAGGAAATATATAAAATACATGCATCTATTAATCACAAATTTAAAATTATATAAGGGCTCAATCACACGTTATGTATAAATAACAAACGATAAAACACAAGGGCTTATAAATCTGACCTGACGCGTTTCAGCCTACATAGGCCTTCCTCAGAGGTCAATAGTGAGGAATATATTGGCTATTATAAAAATACAGTACAATCATGTAAATACAAAGCATAAATTCAATAAGGACCAGAAGCAAGTTGTTTCAAGATAAACCACCAGGTATAAAGTAAAAAATAAATGAGGCCTCTAATAGTGCAATCACATGCCAAGTGGTTCTCAGATATAACCTTCTGGTCCAGGAATCACCTTCCTATGACTGTAGAGCCAAATTTGCCGGAGAAAAAATGTGAAAACGTTCAGCTCACTTGCATCTGATAGTGCCTTGGATCTGAGAATCTGACCTGGTCCAGGTGTAACATTTACCTAAGATTAGTGATAACCATCACTTGCTGCCTTGTTTTGAGAGCCAGCATGGTGTATTAGTTAGTGCGTCAAACTAGGATACCTGGAAGTTTCCAAATGAACAATGGCCATGATTTAGCTTGGAGCTGTGTATAGGAAGATACCATGAAGAGTTACTTGATGTCTTTACATGTGGATACTTAGGCAGCTCACTATCATGTTCTTCTTCCAGGTGGGGACCCAAAGCTGCTCACAAACATTTAGAAACACAATTCAAACAAATAAACAAAAAAGCATAAAAGCATAAAAAACAGTAAAGTACCTTAACTATGGCTGCTGAGTGCAGGGGTATTGCTTAACCATGGTTGTTGCAATTATGGCCTGCAAATTACTTCAAATTATGGTTAAGCATTACATCCACATACTTGTGTTAAATCTGCATAGGGCTATTCTGTCTTTAAAGGTAAATAGAACTTAGAAAAAAATTCTGTTTCACGTGGGCACAGAGGTGCCTGGTAAGACTTGTGACTATGGTTGCTCCAAACATTTTTACAAGTTACCCTACACCAAAAAAGGATATTTAATTTTATTACTATTAGCCCATTGTCAAGAAACCGAGAGTCTAATTGCAAAAGTGTAACTAAATGGTTAAAACAAATTGTGGCTGTGGCTGTTGTTTAACCCTATTTGCACATTTGATGTAACCTCAGATTTTTTTTAATGGACTTTGTCAAAATGATTTGCAATCTTTGAACTTTGCAGGGAAAATGAATGCATTGGACCTAAAACAGACTGTCTCTCTAAAAACCAATAAAAGGCACTCAGTTTGGTGATGAAACCAGGAGGCTTCATGGGCCATTTAATTGAGTCTACTCCTTTTACATGGAGATACCTGGGACCTTTCGCTTGCCAAATACATGCTTGTACCACTGGGCCACATCCCCTCCTCACATTTTTTCAAAATAAAATGCCATTATCTTTGGATTTTAACCAATATTATTGAATATCCACTATTATACTATCTTACGTATGCCAGATAACTTTTTATAGTATAGTCTTAGTACCCTGGATTTATTTTGCCCCACAGCACCAGGTAATGTAACATATATTGAACAAGAGGGGTGAGAGAAAGCAATCCTGTGCAGCTCAGAATACATCTCTGCTCCAAACTGTAGCTATGTTGCCCCTTGCTCACTTCCAGGTCCCAGGATAACAGGGGGAAGGCAGTTAAAATACAATTCAAGCAGTATAGTATCCAAAGAAGACAACTGAAATGCTTACAGTGCAAAGCACGATCTCTTTATTTACAGGCCTACAGCAAAAAAAAAATGTACATCAACTTTTTCCCTTCATATCTGTTGCAGCAGTCTCCCTACTGTACTGGTTCATTCACCAAAGATGGAAAAATGTGCTAGGTGAATTTTTTTGTACATGACACTGAAACTTTCTTGAGAACTAAAAAAAGAACAGAACAAATATGAGTAGCTTCAAGTTTAACAGGAACATGTGATTTTTTATTGTTCAGTTGCACAGTCGAGTCCAATTCTTTGCAACCCCATGGACCACATCACGCCAGGCCCTTCGGTTGTGCTCCAGAGTTTGCTTAATTTCATGTTCATTGCATCGATAACACTGTCTAATCATCTCATTCTTTGCCATCCCCTTCTTCTTTGACTTTCAGTCTTTCCCAGCATCAGAGTCTTCTCCAGTGAGAGCTCCCTTCTCATTTGGTGGCTAAAGTATGATGTGATTTTACAAATATTAATTTCCTATGAACAAACTTGACATGAGTTATGAGAAGGCTAATCCTTAAGAAGACCAAAAAATTGCTTGTCACTGCCATTATATAACATGAGGTTACAGCTATCTATTAAATGTACCCAGCACCGTAAATACATGTCCCCCCCAACAGTGGTTGCAGCCTACCCCTTGAATGGAATAAAAACTGCTGAATGATACTAATATGGTTCCTGCAGTTGCTTTACTCTGTAGCTGCCACAAGACAAATGCCCCACAGGAGTAAACTTTAACTGGTCTTCACCTTATCTCCAATGGAGTCAGAGACATTTTACCCCCAGTATAAGGTAAGGGTATTTCCTAGGATTCTCTTCTTCCAGCTATGCTTCTGTGTGTTCTGAACAACCAATGACTGAGTTAGGGAGAAGTTCTGTGTTCAATCAGATTTCCACAGTATCAGCAAAGCATTGAGAAGCCCCATGAGCAGCATTCCTTTGTTTTTGTGAGCTTTGTGGAAACAGGGATAGCTTTTAATCTTTTCCATTGTTGCAGAGGTGTCTGGTAGTTGCTTTCTGATGCTCTAGGAGCATGATGGATTTTTCAGAGTTTTCTATATTCCTTAGTAGAGTCTCTAGCCGTCTTTTGATTTTCTTCTGATCTTCTATAGCACATCCAATAACAACTGACTGGAATTTCTGATCAATGGGTCCAGATGGTACCTCAGATGTACATGCCCCATAAAGTGACATTAAGCGGTTCTTGGAGTCTTCTAAGTCATCTAAGAGTTTACTGACTATTTCATCAATCATCCGTGTAGCATGAAACAGTGACTCCTGCTGCTGGGGATTTCGGATGGTTTCCACAGAAACCTCAACTGTGAGCGTTCTCCCCATCAGACGTTTGGCAGTCAGATTGAGCTCTTCTCTTTCACCTGCATTTGAAAGTGAAACACTTTGAACTGAAGCTTCCTACAACACCGAAGCATCATATGGAGACCGAAAAGGATTGTGTTACTTAATGCACGAACTCTAATGCCTTCCAAAGAGGAACCATACCCTTCTAAGGTCCCTGAAGTCTCAAAAAGTCACTAAAGTCTCAGAAAACTGTAAATCTGCTTAGGATGGCACGGCTAGCCTTCTATTGCAGGTCCGGAAGCTAGAGTGGCATTGTTATTGCACACCACTAGAAATGGCTCTTTAAGAGGCTGACAGTCTTTACTAGCAGCTCTCCATACTAGATAAATCCCTTAACATGCATTCATCTATCATGTAAAGAGGATCAGGCCAAATATGCTGTATGAAATAACAATGGGTTGGATCCAACAATGTGGGGGAGCTATTGTTAGAAGGAGGATTCAGATAACATTGTTTCCTGTCCCACATACAGGGAGCTAGCTCTGAACAGAACAAGAGTATGGGAGGGGAAACAAATTCATCTGATTACGCCATCTCAGTCACTACAGACCTTCATGGCACATTTATTTATTTATTTATTTAAATTTGTGATGCCTCCCTTCCTTGAAACAGGGCTCAGCACGGCTTACATCAAAGGCAAATACAATACGTAAGAAAAATTAAACATTAAAATATATTAAAAACTATTCATCAGAAAAACTGTATCTACCTGACTCCTGGATGGAGGGAAAATATGGAGAAAAAAGGGGAAGTATCTCTCTTGGGCCAGAGACCACCAGGAGGTACTTATTACTAGAGTGTAACACTCCTACAGGGGCACATTGGGAGAGGCAGTCCTGAAGATATGTAGATCCCTGACCACTAATGGCCTTAAAGGTCAAAACCAAGACCCTGAACTGGATGTGGTGCTTCACTGGAAGCCAGTGCAGCTTGAGCAGCACTGGACGAATGTGTACTCTCCGAAGGGTCCCCATAATTTATTTATTTATTCAATTTTTATCCCACTGTCCCTGCCAAGGCAGGCTCAGGGCAGCTTACATTAAAAAGATTTAAAAATACATTAAAACACAAATGCCTACTAATACAATACAGCTTCATAAAACACATAAATATAACAAATCGCAATACAAAATAGAATAAAGTGCTAGGGGCAGTAACATCCTGGGCTATGGTAGGATGGTCCAAAGTATGGCCCTATCAGTGTCTAGCATAACAGGCTGTTGGTATTAGTATAGAAGGCCTTGACAATTCAGTTATTATTGTTAGAAGTGGCTTCTGATTGAAGGCCTGGTGGAAGAGCTCCATCTTACAGACCTTGCGGAACTGTACAAGGTCCCACAGGGCCCTGATATCTTCCGGGAGCTCATTCCACCGGTGTGGAACTGCTACTGAGAAGGCCCTGGCCCTGGTAGACGCCAGTATGACATCTTTCGGTCCAGGGAAGGCCAAGTGGTTTTGAGACCCTGACCTCTGGGAAATGTGGGGAAAGGCAGTCCTTCAGGTAGGCAGGCCCCAGGCCATATAGGGCTTTAAAGGGCAAAACCAGCACCTTGACGCGAATCCGGTATGCTGTTGGCAGCCAGTGCAATGCCTTTAGCGCAGGCTGGATGTGCTCTTGCATAGGGAGACCCATCAACAGTCTGGCCGCCACATTTTGCACCAGCTGCGGCTTCCGGAGTTGTGACGAGGGCAGCCCCATGCAGAGAGCATTGCAGTAGTCTAGTCTCAAGGTGACCATTGCATGGATCACTGTTGCCAGATCATTGTGTTCAAGGAAGGGAACCAACTGGCTGATCAACAGAAGATGGTAAAAGGCTGCCTTGGCAGTGGCTGCTACCTGGGCCTCCATCGTTAAGGAGGCATCCAGAAGCACTCCCAAACTCCTAACCCTTGGCGCTGGCACCAACAGTGCCCAATCGAAGGCTGGTAGTGAGATCCCTGCCCTCAGGAATCATTTCGCAGAAAAAGAGGTACAGGAGCTCATTAGCATAACTGATTTGCATATGCCACACCCCCTGATATCACCAGATGTGTAGCAGAAGGCAACATCCACCACTCAGGCTCCACTGGATTGTTTTGGATTGCTAGCTATTGGGGGGGGCACACAGACCTACCCTCACAGAGGATGGAGAACTTGTACCTGAATAAACCTTGGTCTTAAAGGTGCCATTGGACTGTTATGGATTGCTAGCTAGGGGAGGGGGGGAATGCAGATCTGCCCTCACAGAGGAGGGAGAGCTTGTACCTGAATAAACCTTGATCTTGAAGGTGCCACTGGACTCTTTTGGATTGCTAGCTATGGGCGGGGGGGGAACGCGCAGACCTGCCCCCACAGAGGGAGAGCTTGTACCCAAATGAACCTTGGTCTTAAAGGTGCCACTGAAGGGATGTACTAAAAGGAAGGACAGGATTGCCCATTGGAAACAATGGGAGAGACCTGAAGGCCCATTTACAGTAATAGGAGCCAGGAATGCCAATTGACTTGCATGGGCTCCAGTGAAATACATTACAGCTCAAGAAGAGTTGCAAAGAAAATGTGGAATGGATTTTCCATTAAGGTCTCTGGTCTCAAATACACTGCTCTGGGACTGGACTGACAGGCCACAAAATGCAATAACAGCCCCTGGGTGTAGCAGGAGTGTTCTGGCACTGGAATGACAGGCTCCAGAGGAGAATGATAACCCCTGGGGGTAGCAGGAATGTTCTGGCACTGGAATGACAGGCCCCAGAGTGGAATGACAGCCTCTGGGGATAGCAGATGTGTCCTGGGACTGGAATGACAGGCCCCAGAGTGCAATGACAGCCTTTGGGGGTAGCAGAAGTCTTCTGGGAGTGGAAAGACAGGCCCCAGGGTGGAATGACAGCCCCTGGGGGTCGCAGGAATGTTCTGGGACAGGAGTGACAGGCTGCAGAGTGGAATGACAGCCCAGAGGTGTAGGAGATGTGTCCTGAGACTGGAATGACAGGCCCCAGAATGGAATGACAGCTCCTAGGGGTAGCAGAAGTGTTCTGGGACTGGAATGACAGCTCCTGAGGGTAGCATCAGTGTTCTGGGACTGGAAAGACAGGCCCCACAGTTGAATGACAACTCTGGGGGTAGCAGGTGTGTCCTGGGACTGGAATGACAGGTCCCAAAGTGGAATGGCAGCTCCTGGAGGTAGCAGGAGTTTTCTGGGAGTGGAAAGATAGGCCCCGGAGTGGAATGACAGCCCTTGGGGTAGCAGGAGTGTTCTGGAACTAGAAAGACAGGCCCCACAGTGGAATGACATCCCTTGGGGATAGCAGGAGTGTTCTGGGAGTGGAAAGACAGGCTCCAGAGTGGAATGACAGCCCAGGGGGGTAGGAGATGCATCCTGGGACTGGAATGACAAGCTACAGAGTAGAATGACAGCCTCTGGGAGTAGCAGGAATGTTCTGGGACCAGGGTTGTGCATTCAGCTATAGCCAAGCCAAAAAAATACCCGAAAAACATCTTGTTGGTATAGCTGAACCAAAAAAAGCCGTAATTATCCAGCTTTTTTTCAGGTTCATTTTACTATATTGCAAAACATCTTATTTAAACCTAACACAGCCTGGGCCGCCAGTCAGCTGCTGGGTTTAAATGCCTTTCTTTCCCTCATTCCAGTTCCAGAACACTCCTGCTACCCCCAGGGGCTGTCATTCCACTCTGGTGCCTGTCATTCCAGTCCCAGGACACATCTCCTATACTCCTGGGTTGTCATTCCACTCTGTAGCCTGTCACTCCAGTCCCAGCACTCTCCTGCTACCCCCAAAGGCTGTCATTCTACCCTGGGGCCTGTCTTTCCACTCCCAGAAGACTCCTACTACCCCCAGGGGCTGTCATTGCACTCTGGGGCCTGTCATTCCAGTCCCAGAACATTCCTGCTACCCCCAGGGGCTATCATTCCCCTCTGGAGCCTGTCATTCCAGTGCCAGAACACTCCTGCTACCCCCAGGGGCTGTTATTACACTTTGTGGCCTGTCAGTCCAGACCCAGAGTAGTGTATTTGAGACCAGAGACCTTAATGGAAAATCCATTCCACATTTTCTTTGCAACTCTTCTTGAGCAAGAAGGAAGGACCCAGCACAGTCGGGAGAGAGGAGGGCGCTTCAGAGCCAGCCGAGCGGCTTGACTCCGGTCTCTTTGGGTTCAGGCAGGAGTCTCTGCACAGCAGCCATCCCAGTGGCCACGGGGCAGTCCAGATGCTGGGCTTACATGCCGGTCGCTGCTTGCCTCCCACTGCCTCAGAGTGCCCTGATGATCCCTCCCGCCTGGCCCAGGCTCTGGTCTCTGCGGGAAAGTGCCTCCTTGACTGCGCTGAAGCCACTCAGGCCCCCACAAACCTCCTCCCGACCTGGCTGCATCCCCACCCATCCCGGTTAGGTACTCTCTCTCTCCCTCCCCGCGGCGCCCTGCTACGGAGAGCAGCTGTGGGAGACCAGGAAGAGGAACAAGACGGGACCAGACTGCAGGGCAGAGTGCGCAGGGCAGCCGAGGTGAGTGGCGGCTCCCGGCAAATTTGGAGCGGGATGGAGTGAGGGGGGTGGAGATGACCTGGTGGTGCCGTTCCTCCCGCCTTCGGCCACCTGTCCCTCAGTGAGGCTGGTTCTCCTTCCCTGCCAGCCTGGACTTGTTTGGCTGAGCGCCAAGGTTTTCTGAGGGGCGGGGCTTGCTGCATGTGCCCACCCTCTGGGCTCCTTACTGCAGGAGCATTGCTCCTGCAGGAACCAAGCCCTGCCTGCCCCTGGTCCACTCTGACACAGGCACAGGACCTCTGTCTGCTTCAGATTCAATTTCAATTGGCTCAGTCTAAGCCAACCAGCCACATCCTGTAGCACCTGGTCCAGATCTTCTGGGGTAGAGTCGGACTGGCAGCCCAACAACAGATATAGCTGGGTGTCATCCATGTATTGGAGACACCCTAGCCTGTGCCTCCAGGCAATCTGGGCAAGGGGGCACATGTAGATGTTGAATACTTACCTAAGGGACCGCCTTTCCCCACATGTTCCCCAGAGAGTACTAAGATTGGGATCCCAAAACTGCCTGGCTCTCCTGGGCCCTAAAGAAGCCAGGCTGGCCGCCACGAGGGCCAGGACCTTTTCTGTGGCAGCCCTTTACTGGTGGAACGAACTCCCGGATGACATCAGGGCCCTGTGGGACCTTTTACAGTTCTGCGGGGCCTGTAAACGGGGCTCTTCCACGAGGCTTTCGATTAACATCAAAGCCCTGGCCCCAACATCAACATCAGCACCAACTCATTGATCAACAGCCTGGCAGGAGCCTGGACCATGGCGGAAGGCAACCGTTCTAGTGTTGAGAGAACACCACCATCTCTTATTAACTTTTATGTTCTGAGAATTCAGGATTTTATAAGCTGTAATTTTAATTTATTTCTGTATTTTAACATATTTCTGATGTTTTAATATATGTATGTATATATATTCTGTAAGCCGCCCTGAGCCTGCCAAGGTGGGGGTGGAGGGGGCCCCCGGGATACAAATTAATTAAATAAATAAATATTGGGGAGAGCACTGCCCCTTGAGGCACTCTGCAGATCAGCGGGTGCCTTTGGGATGTCTGATCACCGAGCGCCACCCTTTGTCCCCAACAGTGGAAAAAGGAGACGAGCCATTGCAAGGCAAGCCCTTGCACCCCCATGTCGGCGAGGTGGTGGATCAGTAGCTGATGGTCGACCACTTCAAACGCTGCTGACAGGTCCAACAACAGCACTGCCACCCCACCCTGATCCAGATGCCTCTGGAGGTCATCTGTGAGGGTGACCAGTGCCATCTCTGTCCCATGGCCTGGGCGGAAGCCGGACTGGAAGGGGTCTAGCATGGAAGTAAGAACCTACGTGGCCACGTTATGGACCAGTTGGAGGTTCTGGGTCAGGTGCAAGGGTAGACCAGTGTAGAGCGAATTACAGTAGTCTATCCTGAAGGTGACTGTTGCATGGATTACTGTGGAAAGGTTGGGGCGAGACAGGTAGGAAGCCAGTTGCCTAACTTGGCACAGTTGGAAAAACGCCAGCTTGGCAATCTTCGCAACTTGGGCCTCCATAGACAAGGTGGCATCCAGGATCATGCCCAGACTCTGGACTGTTGAAGCCGGTGACAGGGGCACTCTGTCAAGAGCTGGGAGTTGACTACCCAGCCATGGCTCCCCCCGACCCAGCCAGAGAACCTCTGTCTTATCCAGATTCAGTTTCAGCCATCTCTGCTTTAACCATCCAACCACAGCCTTGAGATTTACAGGAATGGTGTCTCTTTGGCCATCCATCAACAGAAATAGCTGGGTGTGTCATCGGCATACTGATGACATCCCAGCCCAAAACTCTGTGCTAGCTGGGTGAGGGGGTGCATATAGATGTTAAATAACATTGGGGAAAGAAGTGCCCCCTGGGGAACCCTGCATTCAAGCAGGTATCTTGGGGGACACAGACTCTCCCAGCGCCACCCTCTGTCCCTGATCTGCTTATGGAAACTTTCTCTGTTTGCTTGATCAGTCTTATGTTTTTTAATCTTCCTCTGGGCAAATAAAGAGATGTACAAGTAAGAAGTTTACTAAGCTCCCACCTTCACTGATATTCCTCATATCTTGGCTATTCTGTATATTATGGATCATTTCCAGAAGAGATTCTTTTTCTTGTTCCATTGATGATGCTGCATCCCGCAAGGCTTCAACCCTAAGGGTGGGAGGAAGGAAAAGGAACAATTGAGAAAATAACATACACTTTGAAAACAACACTTATCAACACATACACTGGATAAAAATGCGAACCAGCAAGTGACAAGTTGCCCCCAACAGTACTAATTTATTTTACAAATTAGAATGAACTAAATTTCCTACTTTTTCATCTCCTGGCTTTGGCCCAAAATGCCATTCTTTCTACCTTGAAGAGGTAAAAGCTGATCCAGCCCCTCAGTAGGGTGTGTGTGATGGCATCACATAAGCAGATGATGGGCTTCCAATGGGACAAATGGGGAAGAAAGAGCAGTCCAGTCCATGAAGTTCACAGTCACTTTCCCCACCTTTCCTCCTAGAATACCCTACCTTGAAGACAGATGAAGGGTCATAAATCTCTTCCTCTCAACCTAAAGTAGCAGCAGTTATCACAGGAAGAAAGATGGGGGAAAGTACCCATGTGATAATGTAATCCAGGTAAAATCCTACTATGTGTGTAGGAACAGAATGAGAAGTTGTAGACATCAACCACCTGACCCACTGGCCCAGTATTTCTGTGTTTGTTACTAAAAGGGGCACATCAAATTCAAGTGGCTGAGAAGCTTCCGGGTTGCAGCAGAGCGAGGCTGTCGAGACTCGGGCAAGCTCCTGAGAATCACCAACACTCCACGCCTTTAGGGGGGTGCTCTGGGCTTCCAAGACTCCGCCGACTCTCCTGTAGAGACAGTCAGCTGCAGAGGACTTGTCCTGATCGCCCCGTGAGTGGTAGCAAGTGGCTGGATGACTGGGGCTGTCCTGAAGCATGGCACGGTGTGGTACAGTCATAGAGCCATGACTGTGACAAGCTGTGTTCACCCAGCCAAGAGAACTCAAACCTCACCAAAACATCGGTGAAGGCAAGGTTTGCTGTGAGTACTCGTAACTGCAACTGCAACAACTTAATTGTAAAGACATTCTGAATTCACCCTTTTATTTATTTTTTTAAAAGTAAAGGAACGAGATGTGGAGTTTCCCCCCCTCCTTCCCACTCAAGAGTGGCTGTGAAGAGACTGAGCTAAGATCTTGGAAACTATTTGGTGGGGCAAAAAGACTCAACTTCTACTACTTTAACACTTCAACAGTTTTAATTCCTATTACTACGTGGAATTTATATTTTTGATTTTATAATGCAACATTTTCTCTGTTTGCTAGAAGGGATTTAAAAATAAAATATAAGCGGCTTTTATTTAACACCTTTAACAGAACGTCTTGTTAAATGGACTTTGACTACTTTTTGCTGGTGTGACTACCTTTTAGACTGTGTTTTAATTTGGGATATCTACCTAAAAGTAATTGCCTGTGAGAAATAATAAAGAGACTCCATATTGTTTGGGCTATATGGAAAGACTTCTGGATTTCAGTATTGTCACTGAGTCTGGTGTGGGCAGGTTAACGAGACTGCTGAGAAAGTAAACGAGAGCCAACCTTGAACAAAAGACTGAATCTGTGACTCAATTTCAAAATAGATTTACAAAATATTTGCAAAGGGGATGTGTCAGAAGACTTAGATGACATACAAGACATGCAACTTAACCTACAACAATTTTTAGAAATAATGGAGACTACAATCCAACAAGAGATCCAGAATAACTTCCAAAGACTATTTACCAGGAAGCTGATCTCACAACTAGAAACTGTAAGCTAAAGTGCAGGATTCATACCAAGATGAACCATTTAATGAAACCATATCTTCAGCCAAAGAACCCAAAAGAAGCAAGACAGGACAATGTAATAAAATCAAAGAAAGAGCAATAACACGTTCAACTTTTGAAATGCCAGGAGAGAGAATACAAGATGAATTCCCAGATGGGCTGCCTTCTGCAAGCAAAGAGAGCATGAAAAACAACTCAAGACAGGAAACTTCACTTAACAGAAAGATGGAATATAGAAGGAATGCAAATAAGTACACTTCTTGCATCTACAAAGAAAAAAGGTGCAGATTTATGGTCATCATGAAAAATAAAATACAAAAAGAGAGAAAATATAAATATTATGATTAGACTGTTGTAAGGAATGTCGTTATATGTATAATGCGTCAACTGGTGCTATAGTTGGAAAAAATAAAATAACAAAAAATATGGCAGAAAAACATTTAAACATCAATTAAATATTTAATTATAAAACAGTAATGAAGATATAGATAGGTAGTCTGTATATGTTAAGAAATAGGTAATTTACAGCTGTAACCCACCAAGAAAGTCACTTTGGATCTGGACTTATGTACTGGTATTGATTAGACATTTTTCTATGAGGTGCAAATAGAAACTGTTAAACTTTCTTTTCCCTTTATAGCACTATTTACACATTTTTTCTATAATGAGCTTAGTTGAAATTGAAGTTATATTAATTTACTGGAGTCCATTAAGAAGTTAGCAATGAAATGTTAATGTTTTGACTTTTATGATGATTTATATAATTTTCTTATTTCCTCCATTTTCTTAAATATGGTATTTAGAATTATTGTTGTTGCTTGTTAGAAGAAATATTAGTAGAAGGTTGATTATGTTACTAGAAGGTTTTAATAGATTATATTAGTTATATTAGCTATAATAATTAAACTTTATTAAGGATTTATTTAGCAGATAAACATGTAGGTATACAATACTGTAAAATAAATTAGTATATAATTAAAAATAGAAAATGATGTTAAGAAGTTAGTTGTTAATATGGCTAAGCTTTAGGCAAATTTTGTTTATATGTTATGTGTGATGAAACTAACTAGATACTGATACAATGTAATACTCTCATCTTTTATTTTCTTTCTTTTTCTTTGAAAATTAATAAAAATGTTTAATTTAAAAATAAATTCAAGTGGCTGAGAGGCAGGTTCCAAAGCAAACTTCCATTAGTATATGTCAAAGGGGCCTTAACAATTCAACAACTACATCATTTCTGAGTTAGATCATCCCTAAAAACAACATTTACAAACATCTGGTTAACAATTATTTTGAAAACTTAGTATTTGCAGATCATCTTTAGGCTGCTGCTTTATTTTTTACCAGTGGCAAGAACATAGTGTAGTGGTTAGACTAGGATCTGAGAGACCTAGATTTTGTTGGAAAAATTGGTCAAAATAGTTAGATATTCAGAGATTGCAAGGGATTATTGCTTCACTGGAGAGAAGGCATTTTCTTCTATGTAAAAATCTTTATTTATTTATTTTTACTACAAACTACGGCTGTGGTCATACACACTAAATAATCCACTTTCAATCCACTTTCAATGCACTTTCAAAGTGGATTTTGCCAGTTCACACAGTAAAAATCCAGTTGGAAAGTGGATTGAAAGTGGATTGAAAGTGGATTATTTAGTGTGTGTGACCGCAGCCTACATATCGGAAGGGAAATAAGGAGACACTATAACACTAAACAAGTAAAATACAGAATTATAGCAAGGATCGTAATACACATAGTTATCTTGTTAGTAATTTCTACAATTACTGATACATAATATGAAGGAAAAAGGAATAATACTGGATACCTTATTTCAAACTCAATAAAGCTAAATAAAACCTATTTAACCAAATTGGGTACATCATAGTTTCACACACACAATATAGTCTTTCAGAGTTTTATTGCATTAATTATCTCCTGTGTTTCTTTTTATCATATCTCAATTGGACTTTAAGAGTTTTAGCAGCAGCTGCTCCTTTTTCAGAGTCAGAGCTTTCTGAGGAACTGTCAGGAATACTTATACTGTCTTCCAACTCATGATCGCTCTTTTCTTCTGCTTCTGTATTGTCCTCTGCTTTCCCTTTATCTTTAGACATTATTTGCTGCTGTTCCAGAAATATCTTTGCTTTTTGGACAGAGTCAATCTTGTCCTTTTTACTGTTATAGTTGAATATAAGTCCTTCTGGGAATATCCACCTGAGGGGAGTGGAAAGGTTACGCAGAAAAGAAGATAGGCTTTTATATTGACATCTCCTCTTACGTATTTCAAATGGAATGTCCTTTAAAATCTTCACTTCTTTGCCTTTGATTTTCAGAGATTTCCCATTAATCGCTTTCCAGGTTCCATCTGTAGTTGATCCTTTGGAGAATTTAACAAATATTTTACCAGGCAGTTTATTTTTCTTGATAAAAACTAGATAGGTTCGATAAACCATATCCATATCACTTTGTAAAAAAATTGCTTTAAGGTCTGTCACTGGTGCCAATGCTTCGCTCAATAGTTCTTTTAAATTCTCCCCTTTCTGTTCTGGGATACCCTGAAACCACAGGACGTATAGTGATTTTTCCATTTAACAATTGCTCTTTGTCAGAGATCCACTCTTTTCCCACAACCTCCAGTCCCTGTTTAATAGCATTTGCCTTAACATCAACTTGTTTCAGATGGGTTTCGGTTTCGGCGTCGCGAATGGCGGCCGCTTCTCGGGACGCTCCCGGAGGCGGTTAGCCCACGCGCAGTCAGGGGGGGTCTTCGCTTATGCGAAAGACCCTAGTGAGCCTTAGGTTAAGGCTCCGAACCGGGGGCGCTTGGGGAGTAGCCTCTTTACCGGCAGACAGCCGGGAAGTTGAGGCTTTCCCCCTGCCCCAATCGGCCCCGCTGCGGCGTGCCCGTAATGGGACTTAGCGGCGCCACCGAATTCCAGGAGTGAAAACAGCGCTATGGTTCAACATAAAAGAAGAAGTAGCATCGAATCGTGAGTTGAAGATCTATTTTGAAGCGTAAATCGGAGCCCCCTATATGCGTATAAGCGTTGGGAGGAGGGAGGAGTCCCCACCCCCCTCGAGAAGCAAGTCATACAAAGGGAGCGCGAAGGGGGACAGAAAGAAATCAAACTGTTGGTGAAAGTACCGTTGGGGCTGCATAGAAGAATGTGATCATCTTAGCTTCCTGGGGGATGCGGCACGAGCTTTTTAAAAGTAAACAAAAAAACAAAATGTCGATAATGGAAAAAGCCCGGTTGCTACAGGAAGAGAAGAGAGGAGGGACTTCCGGTCCAGACAGCCCCCCCAAGAGCTTGCTGTCAATCAACAGAAAAAGGAGATGCTGTGCCCCCTGCTGGATCAATTGCAGAAGATCAACCAAACATTGTTCAAAATGGAAAGTGTTCTCATCAGCCGACAGAAACAGATACTGGAAACAACTAGTAGGATGAAGGAGATTGAACAGAAATCGAATTTGATTCCAGGTTTCCAGGGCGCTAAAGAGGAAGAGAAAGAAGATCTCGGATTTACCTTGACAAATGTCTTGGCACCCCTAACTGGCAGTGAAGCGATAAAGTTAAAAGAAGAGGGGGAAAAGGCTCCCAAAGCCTACTCCGCCTTTATAAAAAGAAGTACTCTGCCAGTAGAAGGGGATGTCGAACATAGCAGGCGACAGACGAGAGATCTAATTTCATCTGAAGAGTTTGTGGAGCCCTGGAAGCCTGAAGGCCAGATGATTAAGAAAAAAAAGAAAAGAAAGAAGATGGATTCCATTTTTAAAACACGGAAACGCCTGAAGAGACACACCAGCAGGAAGGATGCAGCACCTAAAATTGGGATAAGTGCAGAAGACAGCAGCCTAGGGGAAGGTGATGGAACGGAAGACTTCAAAGTTAAAATGGACTTAATCCATAACTGGAAGAAAATTAAGAAGAAGATACTTTGAGGACTGTTCGTGTTGCATCTGGAAGGAGCTGTTTAATTACTAACCCCAATGGACTTTACTAACTGTATTAACAGAGTGACTTTGGACTTTGAATTAGTTAAAAAAAGAAGATCTTCTAACCATGATTGATGCCAAAACTTGGTATTGGTTATTAACCTAAACTAACCCTCACTAACAGAAAAAATTTCACTCCACCTTTTTCTTTCTCCATCTGTCTACCCTTCCCTTTTCTTATAAAAAGAATAAAATTCTCTCTTCTTTAAGAGAGTTTTACAACAAAAAAAAACATCAACTTGTTTCACAGCCTTATCTGTTTCCTCTGGATTATTTCTGGAAGCAGTCCAGCTTGTTATTGATGTTAGTCATCTGGTCCAACAGAGGGCGCAACGCCATAGCAATCATGTTTGGAAAGTCAATAACTGCTTTCAGTTTAAGAGCCAAGGTCGCTGAGCTGTCAGTTCCTGGAGAAGCTCTTTTTTTCAACGCCATTTTGTCTCCTCTCGTCAACATTATTTACACAAGGTAAAATTCATTTAAGCAATCTGAAAGTCTATTTTAATCCACTTTAGTCTATTTTGCACCCCGTTCGGCTACACTGAAAGTTTTCTGATCAGAACCATCACTTGCTTCCTAGCGTTGCTTAGAAACTGTTAATTTTTTTCTGGGGGGGTTCCCCAGCTCCTCTCCTCCCTCCAAAAACAGCTTGGGGCTTTGGATCAATTCACTGCTTGGCCGCTTGATTAGCTTACGGAGATTTGCTTAGACTCACAGTTCTTTCCTGCGATTCTTCAAACAGTAGAAGGGACAACATAGCACTTGATCGCTTGCTCACTTCATCCAGTGTTCGCCTCTGTACTCCATACTGGCCTCGCGGTGGCAGGACCTATCGGGGTAAAAGGGAGCCTCAATTCCTCAGCCGTTGCCTTGGAAGAAGCATCCCCTCACACCCCCATGCTACAAATCCCCTACAAGGGCTCTGGGAGAATTCGGAATTATCCGAGGCCCCTCCCATCCACCGTGATTCAGGGTGCTCTCAACGGAGTGCACCCGTCACCAAAACCAGAAGCTCCAAAAATCTTTATTTCTAAGGGAAGCGTTCACAGGAAATCTACAAAACAACAAAGAAGAAGAAGAGGAGACTGGATTTATACCACAACCTTCACTACCCAAAGGAGTCTCAGAGTGGCTTACAATCCCTTTCCCTTTCCCTTCCCCTCCCCACAAGAGACACCCTGTGAGGTAGGTGGGGCTGAGAGAGCTCTGACAGAAACTGCTCTTTTTCAAGGACAGCTCTTATCAGAACTATGGCTTGCCCAAGGTCATCCAGCCAGGTGCAAATGGAGGAGTGGGGAATCAAACCTGGTTCTCCCAGATTAGAGTCTGCACACTTAACCACTATGCCAAACTGCTCAAAGACACCTAAGACTACATCTTTACACTTTGAACACACCATCTACAACAATGGAGATTCTTCTTCTTCTTGAACCCCAGAAGGAAATCACCTGAATAGATTAACTAATGATTGTTAGTAAGTAGGCTTCAGTTTTGCTGGCTTTCTCTCCATGGCTCTGTGTCAGGTTCCCTGAGGTAAACACACTTCAACCTTATAATGACTGAATTTCAGTCCGACTCAGATTGATCTTGGTCCAAATCCAAGGCAAACCATTCAGCATCACAATAATCCAAGTCTATGCCCCAACCACTGACACAGAAGAAGCTGAAGTGGACTTCAACACCTCCTAGAACTAACACCAAAAAAAGATGTCCTCATCATCATAGGGGACTTGAACACTAAAGCAGGAAGTCTAAAGGTAACTGGGATAACAGACAAGTTTGGCCTTGGAGAACAAAATGAAGCAGGGCAAAAGCTAACAGAGTTTCGTCAAGAAAACACACTGGTCATAGCAAGCACTGTCAGGCTCGGGTTGGTTGACCTTCTGTACTTGTTGTATTACTGCTTTGGATTCCTGGTATAATTCCCCTTTGCTTCAATCTTGCCCTCCCTGCTTTCTCTTAGAGTGTTATTTCAGAGGCCTTATCACCTACCCTCGCCTGCCACTGCATTTCTAAGGGGGGGGAGAGTGAGTGTGTGTATGTAGGAACAGAGACACTTGCTGTTATAACTCTTCTATGAGGCCCCAAAGAGACATCTTTCACACAGGAAGGTGTCCTTAGAGAAACGTGTTTGATTAGCTAGAATGGACTGTATATTTCTCAGGGTATGGATAGGTTGCTGACATGTAAGAATGGAATGTGTGATTGTAAGTATATGCACCTTTCCCGCCTTCATACCCCAGTTCTGACAAAGAGTTCATTCCCTGAACATATCTTCTAATAAAACTTTTGACCAAAGAAGTGTGTGTGAAGAGTGACTTGACTGGGACCCTGACAAACACCCTCTTCCAACAACCTAAGAGGAGACTTAACACATGGACATTTATTTATTTATTTATTTTATACCCCACCCTCCCTTCCAAGGCAGACTCAAGGCGGCTTACACAAATACATAAAAATACAATTAAAATCCATCATACCAAAAACAGGTTGGTTATCCTAAAATCCATAAATCCACTGTCCTAAAGTGCTGGTACAGTTTTCAAATAAAGTGCATGAGCAGAAATTTCAGATTGAACCACACTTCATGGGTGACAGTCATAATGATGTTCCCACACACTCCATTGATCTCCTTATTTACCTAGTGAGGCGGGCTAGAGGTGGTAAAGCCAGGGCACAGGTCTCTTCTCGGATGTCACATGCGGCTCCTAATTGAAGGCCTCGTGGAAGAGCTCCGTCTTGCAGGCCCTGCAGAACTGTAAAAGGTCCTGCAGGGCCCTGATCTCTTTTGGGAGCTCATTCCACCAACGCGGAGCCACTACTGAGAAGGCCCTGGCCCTGGTTGTCGCCAACCTGACATCTTTGGGACCTGGAAGGGCCAGCCTGTTTTGGGCCCCTGAATGCAGTGCTCTCTGGGGAACGTATGGGGAAAGGTGGTCCCTTAGGTATGCTGGACCCTGACCATAGAGGGCTTTAAAGGTCAAAACCAGCACCTTGAAGCGAATTCAGTACGCTATTGGCAGCCAGTGCAGTGCTTTCAGCACAGGCTGGATGTGTTCCTGCATGGAAAGACCCATCAACAGCCTGGCTGCAGCATTTTGCACTAGCTGCAGCTTCCAGGTTTGCGACAAGGGCAGCCCCATGTAGAGAGCATTACAGTAATCTAACCTCGAGGTGACTATTGCATGGATCACTGTTGCCAAGTCGTTGCATTCGAGGAAGGGAACCAAATGCCTAATTGATAAAAGGCTGACTTGGCAGCGGCTGCTACTAGGGCTTCCATTGTTAAAGAGGCATTCAGGAGCACTCCTAACCTCCGACATTGGCACCAGCTGTGCCCCATCAAAGGTCGGGAGTGGGATCCCTAGCCCCGGACTGCTCCGACTGAGGCACAGAACCTCCATCTTTGTCGGATTCAGTTTCAGTCGACTCAGCCTAAGCCAACCAGCCACAGCTTATAATGCCCGGTCCAGATCTTCCAGGTTAGAGTCAGACTGGCCGCCCAACAGCAGATAGAGCTGGGTGTCATTCGCATATTGGTGACATCCCAACCCATGCCTCCGTGCAATCTGGGCAAGGGGGTACATATAGATGTTGAACAGCATCAGGGAAAGTACTGCCCCCCGAGGCACTCCACATATCAGGATCCTACAGGACAACTGTTCCCCTAGTGCCATCCTTTGTCCCCGACCTTGAAGGAAGGATGCGAGGCATTGCAAGGCAAGCCCCTGAACCCCCACACTGGCGAGGCGGTGGATCAGTAGCTAAGAGGGACCGGTTAATGATCTCCCTTAGGGCACCCCTGAACCCATTGCGACTGGCCTTCACTAGCCACGAAGGGCATGGATCAAGGAGACACGTGGTGGGGCACACAATCAAGAGCAATTTGTCGACTTCCTCTAGGCTGAGTGGATGGAAATGATGCAGAATTGGACTAGAAGACGTGCAAGGGGCCCCAAGTTCACTCACTGTCTCGTGTGGTAGGTAGGTCACGGCGGAGCAACAAGACTTGGTCTGCGAAGTAACTCGCAACTGCCTCACAGCCAATATCCAATTCCCTAGCGTTTGACCTGTTTTGTGGCACTGTCATTATGGACTGACATGACGTGCTGGGCATGAGCTCGCAGACACAATAGAAGCTGCGTAGTACTCTTTCTTCGCAGCTTTAACTGCCATCTCATAGGATCTCATAAATGTCCTATAGGATGTTCTTGAAGCTTCATCACGGGCATGCCACCACCGTTTCTCTAGCCATCTTAGTCCTCGCTTCATCAGCCGCAACTCTAGGGTATACCAAGGTGCAGGCTTAGAGCAAGGGCGCAGAGGGCGTCAGGGAGCAATCTTGTCAATGGCTGCAGAGAGTCAACTGTGCCAGTCCTCTACAAGCTCATCTAATGAACCACCAGGGGGCATCGGATCCCGTAGAGCCATCTGAAGCCGCATCGGGTTCATATGGCTCTGCGGGTGAGCTAAAATATGCTCACCACCCAAACAGGGTCAGGGCGGAACATTCAGATGGGCCCTCAGGGCATGGTGGTCTGACCATGGTACTGCCGAAGCAGTAATCCAGTCCACTGTAACCCCCATCGCGAAGATCAAATCAAGCATGTGTCCAGCCCGGTGAGTGGGAGTCGTTACATACTGGGAGAGTCCCAGTGCCACCATGGACAACACTAGGTCCGCTGCCTGAGTGGAAGTCGCATCATCAGCATGGTCTTCCAATACCCAGCCTGATACGGCCTCCATCAGGGACGGCAGGCTATTGGCTGGTGCACTGGACGGTTGGTACACCAACCAGATCACCAAACTCTCCCTAGCTTCCCAGACTAGGCCAGCACACTCTATGCCTGTGATCTTAGGTGGTGGGAGTGCCCTGAAGGAGTAAGCCTCCCGAATGAATACAGCCACTCCTCCCCCTGCCCCCTAATCCATGATTGGTGAAGGACTGAGAACCTAGGGGGCGCTAGCTGGGAGAGAGCTACTGTCTCCTCCTCTCGCACCCAGGTCTCAGTCATACACGCCAGGTCTCCTTTCTGCTCAAGCATGAAGTCCCGCAGGACTGTAGTATTATTTATAGACCTGGTGTTACAAAACACCGATGTCGGAGGGGGGGTATCCATCCTAGCCCCACTGCCGGCAACCTTTGGGATGGGACACAGGTTGGAAGGAGGCTGAGCAACTCCGCTTCCCCGTCCCCTTCCTTTATCACAGTGCCTGGTCCCACCACTATACTTTCCCCTCCCCATGAGCACTGGGACCCCTTGCTCTGTCATCACCACACCTAGTGGTCTTTGTTAACCTCAGACCACTAGTGGAGCTAGTACTGCTACACCTAGCTATATGTTACTAGCTGTTTTCTACAATTCCCTGTGCTGCTGGGTCCAAGCTACTTAGATTCCTATCCTGCCATTGCAAATCCAATAATTGATTGCCAATAGGCTCTAATTTCTCTGGCCAGTAATCTACATAAAGGCCAGGACCAATATATACATTTATATATTTTTTTCGTAGTATCTAACAATCAATCAGAACAAGTCTCCCTACTTCTCCTAATCAGTGGCTGGACTATTTCAACAGCCAAATAATTAATTCAATAATTTAAATTAAACAACCTCTGAATTAATTCAGTAATTTAAATTAATCAACATCCAAATACTCAGATTAATTACTTCAGGTATTTGACTGAATCACAGTTAACCCCAAATTAATTAGAACAATCAATTGATCCCAATTAATTACACCACCAATAAATCATTGATAGTATCTCTCAATTTAATTTGGACTTTAAAATATTCCCTCTAGGATCCACAGCAGCAGATGTCTCAAGTCTGCATTAGGAAGTTCTGATTCCAGCATGTATACCAGACAGTTTGAGTCTTGCACCCTCTCTAAACCAACAATGGCTGCTGCAGCAGGGGGGCAGCAGGGGTGGAGTTGTGTCATCCCTTTGTGTAGTCATTTCCAACAACGTTCTCGACTTCAACAGGTCTTAAGTCTTTGCAATCCTTGTTCTTTACTAGCTCCACAGTCCCGGTTGATTGCACTCAACAGGCTCTGGAAAACGCCAGCTTGTGGAAATGGGTGGAAGTCTCAAAATCACCAGCTTCTCTCCCGCTCACTGCCGTGGGGTCACGCCACCAAGCTTAAGCCTCTACTGTGGCCGACACTGCAAGAGAGCTCTGCCCCAGCGTCGAGATGGCAGCCACACCAGGGACACAGAGCCAACATGTGAAGAGCCAGCAGCACCGCTGCTGTCCTCCAGCTGGCGTCCAAACGCCCAGTAGCAGCCGGAGACTCACGCTAGGTCAGGGTGCCAGACATAGGTCTCACATAGTCCAGGCCAGGTCTCGACAGCCACCCCCAGGAACCACGCTGAAACCCGTCTCCCAGGTTAGTTTGCCCCCAAAATAACTCCCGCTGCAGCCATCAACTTCGGGCTTCACACCAGTCTGGTTCTGGTGGTGGTAGCCACAAACTGCTCTCAATTTTGTTCTAGCATGGGGGAGCTACTAACAGAGAAGCTGCGAGCTTGCCGCCACCTTAATCTTCTATTTCAATTAAGTGTCGAAAATGCATCTTCAAACAGGAGCCTGCCTTCCCTCCCAGATGGGCAACACCGAAATCAGACTGACTATAACATTTGCAGTCAAAGATGGAGAAGCTCTATACAGTCAGTAAAAACAAGACCTGGAGCTGACTCTGGCTCAGATCATGAGCTACTCATTGCAAAATTCAGACTTAAACTGAAGAAAGTTGGGAAAACCACTAGGCCATTCAGGTTTGACCTAGATCACATTCCTGATGAATATACAGTGGAGGTGAAGAATAGGTTAAAGGGACTAGATTTGATAAAGTGCCTGAAGAACTATGGATGGAGGTTTGTGACATTGTACAGGAGGTTTGTGACATTGTACACCACCATCCCAAAGAAAAGGAAATGCAAGAAAGTAAAGTGGCTGTCTGATGAGGCTTTACAAATAGCAGGGGAAAGAAGGAAAGCGAAAGGCAAAGGTGAAAAGGAAAGATTTACCCAACCAAATGCAGATTTCCAGAGAAAAGCAAGGAGAGATAAGGGGGCTTTCCTGAATGAGCAGTGCAAAGTAATAGAGGAAAACAACAGAATGGGAAGAACTAGAGATCTCTTCCTGAGAACTGGAGTAATCAAGGGGAAATTCCATGCAAAACTGGCCGTGATAAAGGACAAAAATGGTAGGCACCTAACAGAAACAGAAGATATTAGAAAAAGATGGCAAGAATACACAGAAGAACTATACAAGAAGGACCTAAATGTCCTAGACAACCACGATGACGTAATCACTGACTTTGAGCCAGACATCATGGAATGCGAAATCAAATGGACCCTAGAAATTATTACTAACAACAAAGCTAGTGGAGGTGATGGTATCCCAGCTAAGCTATTCAAAGTCTTAAAAGAAGATGCTGTTAAAGTGCTGCACTCAATTTGCCAGCAAATTTGGAAAACACAACAGTGGCCATAGGATTGGAAAAGGTCAGTTTACATTCCAATCCCAAAGAAGGGCAATGCCAAGGAATATTACACATACATACACAGACCTTTATTGGCATATGTCAGGTTAGCCAAGGAATGTTCAAACTATCGCACTCATTTCACACACTAGCAAGGTCATGCTCAAGATCCTACAAGCTAGGCTTCAGCAGTACGTGGACAGAGAACGGCCAGAAGTACAAGCTGGGTTTCGAAGAGGTAGAGGAACCAGAGATCAAATTGCCAACATTTACTGGCGAAAATGGCGAAAGCAAGGGAGTACCAGAAAAACATCTACTTCTGCTTCATTGACTACGCTAAAGCCTTTGATTGTGTGGATCACAACAAACTATCGCAAGTCCTTAAAGAGATGGGAGTACCAGACCACCTCACATGTCTCTCGAGAAATCTGTATAAGGGTCAAGAAGCAAAAGTTAGAGCTGGATATGGAACAACTGATTGGTTTAGCATTGGAAAAGGAGTACGACAAGGATGTATATTGTCCCCTTGCTTATTTAATCTATATGCAGAGTACATCATGCGAAATGCCGGCCTGGATGAATCACAAGCCGGAATTAAGATTGCTGGGATTAACAACCACAGATATGCAGATGATACCACTTTAAAGGCAGAAAGTGAAGAGGACCTAAAGAGCCTCTTGTTGAAAGTCAAAAAGGAGAGCGCAAAAGTTGGCTTGAAGCTCAGCATCAAAAAAACAAAGACTATGGCATCCAGCCCCATCGCTCCTTGGCAAATAGAAGGGGAAATCATGGAAGCAGTGACAGACTTCATGTTCCTGGGTTCTAAGATCACTGCAGATGGTCAGGGAGCATGAGGGTCGAGAGGAAACAGGGCACCATGCTGTGGATAAGGGGAATGTGCCCCTAGAAGGGACCTCTTCTTCACATGGTAAACAGGTATCCTTTCACACCAAGAAACTACCCCTTGGCAGGGAGGGAGGGGGGCTTATGGTAGTTGGTGATTCGATCTTTAGGCAGGTAGACAGCTGGGTGGCAAACCCACATACTGACTGTATGCTGACTTGCTTGCCTGGTGCGAAGGTAGCGGACATTATGTGTGTTCTAGATAGGCTTGTAGATAGTGCTAGGGTGGAGCCAGTGATCATGGTACATTTTGGCACCGATGACGTGGGGAAATGCAGTCATGAGGTCCTGGAGGAAAAATTTAGGTTGCTAGGCAGAAAACCGAGGGCCGGAACTTCCGAGGTAGCCATCTCAGAATTGCTACCTGTTCCACACGCAAGGCCGGAGAGACAGGCACAGATCAGGAGTCTCAATGTGTGGATGAGATGATGGTGTAGGGGGGAAGGGTTCAAGTTTGTTAGGCACTGGGATGCTTTTTGGAACAAGAGGAAGCTGTACAAAAGAGACAGTCTCCATTTGTCCCAAGAAGGAACCAGGCTGCTAGTGCTTAAAATAAAAAAGGTGGCAGAGCGTTTTTTGAACTGAATATTGGGGGAAAGGCGACAGAAGGTGAAAAGTCTCTGGTTCAGGGTGGCTCATCTCAAAGAGATGAAGGGGTTGCTGTTACTTTTCTACAAGGAAATAGATTAGGATTGTCCACTGAGACTGTGGCTAACAATATGAACTGCTGGCAAAGTCTCGAGGCAGTAAGAGGAAGGTTTTGAGCTTAACATGCTTAACATGCATGGGAAACTATAGGCATTTATACACAAATGCGAGAAATGTCCGAGATAAAATCAGGGAGTTGGAATGCTTGGTGTTGGGGGGAAAATAGAGATTGTGGGTATTTCAGAAACTTGGTGGGATGGGGGGCAGGGCTTCTGTGCAATGGTGTGGTTGAGATTTTCAGGGCTCTCTGAATCTCATTAACTTTGGAAATTTTTAATGGACTTGCTGGAGTTTCCAGTTATTGGTGATGACCAGAATCCAACCAGTACTTCATGTGCAAGATATCAGTCGCAAAGGACTTTATTCTGAGCCTCCCGCATGTGGCAAACAGTGGGTGTAGGAGTTGGATTGTCCTGTGCAAGAAGCTTCAAGGAAACAGATGTGGGAGCATGTCTGATAAGTTGCAACAACCCACACATTAAGAGCCCTCAACCTTGTCTCAACATCTTGGCGAAGATTCAGTGAGTATTTTTTACTCTTCAATCTTGGAAAAGAATACTTTATTGCCCTCATAAATCTTCCCCCACGCACTCTGCAGTGAGTGGCTAGGCAGAGTTTGGGGAGTCAATGCAATAAAAATACAGGGGCAAAGCAACATACTGAAATGCTGGAAAATATAATTAAAGGATGATAAATTTAAAAGAACTGAGGGTTATCTGATTTATGGAAAAGAAAATGGGAGGTTGGATGGCAATGGAACTTCACATTTTCTAACTGCACAATATTATAGAAGTTGTCATTTTCAAGCTGCTGGCTAAAGAATGAAATGGCTTGTTTGATTGCATCTGAAAAGAAGGATTTTCATGGAGATGGAGAGGTACTACAACTGTCAGAAAATTTTTGGGAACGTATAAAGCAAAAGATGGTAATGGAGATTACAGCAGCTGTTCTTTATGCCCTGGAAAAAAAAACTTTGACTGGTTTTGAGAGATCGGAATCACTTGTTTGTCAAATGCAACTGTTGTCACCTACGATGTAAAGCGCCGAGTGACACAGTCTGTCAGAAGATATGGTCACCACAACGGAAGAAACACCCAGCTCTTATTCAGACTATCCAGAGACTTTAGTCTTTGCGGTTGCTAGACATAACAATGTGTTTGCAGAGTTTGAAATACAGGCTGAGAGCTGTTTGATTTTCTACACAAACAAGCCCGGAGAAGAGGGAGAAATCTACAAAGATTTAAGATACAAAATAGTGATAATTCTTAAGAGAAATTTACAGAGAAAACTAAAAAGACTGAAACTTTATAAGTAATAAATATATAAAGAAGGACTGTCTTTGCAATTAATTTGAAATAATATACCTGGACTACTTGCAATGTTTTAACTGAATGGAGATTAAAAGTTGTATTTAGGTACAAAGGCTGTCTAATTTGAAACAACATACTTGAATTATTTGTAACGCTTTAACTGAGTGGAAACAAAAAGATATGGAGCCGTTTGAAACATAAAATTGGTACTGCAGGGAAATGTATAAGTAGGGCAGTCTATGCAGAGAATGTGTAAGGATCTAAAGGATAAAAGAGAATAGACAGGAGGACTCAGTGTAAGGTCAAGGATTCTTGGTTTTATGATCTTAAGAACTGATATATAACTTACTTTGAAAAGTTTGTAAGTAAATGGGAGTTCTAAAGTCAACATTATTGATAATATGAAAGAACATTTTAAAGAGAATAGAGTGTTAACATAGATAAAAAAGATAATGTGTCCAAATCAGTAGTTTTAAATAGTTAGGAAACGTGGATTATAGGCAAATTGAAATATAGCAGATAGGATATAGAAAAACTAATTGTGAACAGATTTATGTTGGTACGAGATATCTGGCTAGATATTTTAAACTGTATGGCTCTTTTAAAATTTTTAAAAAACAATAAGCCTTGCCTATTTGGGCAAGTAGAAAAAAAAAGAAAGAAACTTGGTGGGATGAGGAAAATCACTGGGATACAGTGATTCCTGGTTATAAATTATATTGGAAGGATGGGGGGGGAAGGCTTGGAGGTGGGGTGGCTACGTATGTCAGAGAGGGTATACAGTCCAGTAAGACTGAGAGGATAAGAGAATTGGATTCGCTTCTGGAAATAGTGGGCCCAAAAGGAAGCTTAACACTGGGAGTTTGTTATTGCCTACCAGATTAAAAGATAGAGGATTATAAAATGATGAACGCATTAAAGATAGCGGCTAGACAAAATAACTGTGTCATAATAGGGGACTTTAACTATCCACACATTGATTGGGTCAAAGTCGGGAAAAAGAGATTGAGTTTCTAGAAATTTTCAATGACTGTGCTATGGAGCAGATGGTCACAGAACCTACCAGGGGAGAGGCGATCCTGCATTTGGTCTAAGTAATGGCCAAGACCTAGTGAGAGATGTAAAAGTGACTGTACCACTTGGGAACAGTGACCATAATGTTATTGAGTTCAACAATTGTATAAATAGGTAGTTGCCCAAAAAGACTGACACAACCTCTTTTAACTTTAAAAGGGGTAACTTCTCTGATGTGAGGAAGAAACTGAAAGGAGAAGTAGAAAGGGTCAAAACCATTGGGGAAGCTTGGAGACTATTTAAAACTACAATCCTAGAAGCTCAGGAAAAATATACACCACAGGTTAGGAAAGGCACAGATAGGTATAGAAAAAATCCTGCATGGTTAACAAACAAAGTAATGGAAGCTGTAAAAGGTAAAAAGGATTCCTTTAAGCAGTGGAAAGCTAGTCTCAGTGAGGTTGATAAAAGGGAACACAGGCTGTGGCCAATGCTCCCTCTAAGCTGTGGAGTCTTGTGAGCAAAAATTCTATTTTGTGAGCTACTGGCATTAAAGTTGTGAGCGAGACATTTGGCTGCTGCATAAATCAGTTTGCTCTGGAGCCATCCATCCTGAGCTAAGACAAAAACGTGTGAGCCAGAGGCTAAAAACCTGTGAGCTAGCTCACACTAACTCAGCTTAGAGGGAACACTGGCTGTGGCAAATAAAATGTAAGTCTGTGTTCAGGCAGTCAAATAGGGAATATGAGGAGCGTATAGCAAAAAACATAAAGACCAACAACAAAACTTTCTTCAAATACATTAGAAGCAGGAAACCAGCCAGGGAGGCAGTGATGACCAAGGAGTAAAAGGAGTACTGAAGGATGATAGGGAAATGGCTGAGCAGATAAATGCATATTTTACCTCTATCTTCACTGTGGAAGATGAGAAGTGCTTGCCCACTCCAGAACTGCTGATTTTGGGAGGGGTATTGAAAGACCTGAGTAAGATTGAGGTGACAAGAGAGGAGATCCTACGACTGACAGACAAAAACTGATAAATCACCAGGCCAGGATGGTATACATCCGAGAGTTCTGAAAGAACTCAAATGCGAACTTGTGGATCTCCTGACAAAATATGTAATCTTTCCTTAAAATCTGCCTCCATTCCTGAGGACTGGAAGGTAGCTCATGTCACTCCCATCTTTATACCCCACCCTTCATTACTCAAAGGAGTCTCAGAGCAGCTTACAAACTCCTTTACCTTCCCTCCCCACAACAGACACCCTGTGAGGTAGGTGGGGCTGAGAGAGCTCTGACAGAAACTGCTCTTTTTCAAGAACAGCTGTGCCTAAAAAAGAGGTTGCTTACTTGTAACTGATGACCTTCGAGTGGTCATCTGTGCAGTACCACACATGGTTTGGTCCCCTGCGCACGACTGCGACCGGAGAATATTCCAGACCCTGCCTCAGAAATCTTTTTGGTGGGCTCTCTTCCCACCCTGGGGAGCAGGCACGCACTGCGCATGCCTAAGGCGGGGAGAGAGCTGCCTCCCACTCAGTTCCTTCGACTGCTACTGGTAAGTCCCATGAACTCAAGGTAAGTGATCAGGAGATGCCAGCAGTGGGGAAGGCTGGGTACTGGATTGTGGTACTGCACAGATGACCACTCGAAGATCATCAGTTACAGGTAAGCAACCTGTTTATCTTCATCATGGTCTCTGTGCAGTCCCACACATGGGTGATTAGCAGAGCTGAACCAGATGGAGGAGGGAGCTGGCAGCTGAAAAACACAACAAAGAGATTAGGACACAAAATTATCACCTCAATTAAAAAGTCCTACCTGCAAAGCAGACGCGTCAGTTGAAGACACACTTCAGAACCACCCAGCCAAATGCAGCATCCCGTCGAGGTCGAACGTTGAGTGTATAGTGGGACATAAAGGTCAACATCGAAGACCACATAGCTGCTGCACAGACATCTTCCAATGGGACACTGGCCAGGAAGGCAGTAGAAGTCGAAACCGTTCTAGTAGAGTGAGCAGTTAGACAGGCAGGTACGGGTTGGTTGGCCAGCTCATAGCAAAAGGCTATAGTGGAGGTAACCCATTTGGATAGTCTCTAAGATGAGATCGATTCGCCCTGCGACGGAGAACCGTAGGCAAAAAAAAAAGCCTAGGAGATTTTCGGAAGGGCTGTGTTCGATGGAGATTAAAAGAGAGAGCTCTGCAAACATCAAGGCAGTGTAATGCTCTCTGAGGTGCATCAGCTGGGTTTGGAACGAACGTAGGTAGAACAGAAGACTGAAACAGGTGAAAGGCAGATACAGGCAGAAAGAAGGAGCTCTCCCACCTGGCAAGCCATAGCAATAACTATCAAAAACAACATTTTCCATGACAGGAGGTGAAGGTCGACAGAAGCCATTGGCTCGAATGGCTTTGCCATGAGTTGTGTCAGCACTAGAGACAAACTCCAGGAGGGCGCAAGCAGCTTTCTGGGCAGAGACGGTTTAGTCCTTTAAGGAAAGACTTTGTCAGGCTGAGGGAAAAAACAGCAGAGCCGTGTATTAAAGGGAGATGCGCTGAGATGGCAGCGAGGTGGAGTCTTAGAGAAGAGTATGCAAGGCCCGATTCTTTCAAGGACATGATGTAGGAGAAAATGTCTCATAGGGAAGTGTGGATCGGGTCAAAGGAGTATTCCAGGGTTTAAGATTGGAAACGGTGCCACTTTCGATTATAGGTTAGGCGGGTAACCGGCTAACATGCATTAAGCAAGACATTTGATACCGCAGGAGGGAAGTCTACTGCAGGATCCTCCATAACGTCAGTCTGAAGAAGATGGGGTTGTGGTGGAGGATCCAACCTCAATCCCTGGAAAGGAGATCGGGTACACAAGGGAGGTGACAGAAAGGACCGTTGGAGAGCTGGAGGAGGTGCGGAAACCAAAACTGGCATGGCCACCAGGGAGTGATGAAGATGCAGGAGGTGGCATCGGCCACAATCTTCTGAAGCATCTTGGAGATGAGGGGAAATGGGGGGAAGAAGTAGAATACGGTCCCCATCCAGCTGGGAAGAAAGGCGTCCCCCAGAGACCTGGCCGTCGGAGGGCCTTGGGCAAAGAAGAGGTGACAATGGGCATTCTGATAAGTGGCAAAGCCACTGATGGTCGGACAACCAAATTCGAGGAAGATTGGTCGGAGATATTGGGAATGGATGGACCATTTGTGGTCTTCTCAGACTGAGCAGCTCAAAAGGTTGATGCCCACATTCTAAACGCCAGGAATGTGTATAGCCGACAGTATGATCGAGTGATGGAGATACCAATTCCAAAAGCAGATTGCTGCAGTGCAAAGGCGTAGAGATGTGGTGCCACCCTGTTTGTTGATGTAGAAGACAGTTGAGATGTTGTCGGAGGCAACACAGACAGCCTTGTCCCACAGGATTGGGACGAATGACTCCAAGGCGAGATGTACAGCCTGCAGCTCCAAGAGGTTGATGTGGAGAGATGTCTCTCGAGGTGACCAGGTTCCTTTGGCAGACATTGGGCTCCCCAACCCTAAAGGGACATGTTGGTGGTGAGGGAGATCTCCGGGGTAGGATGATGAAAGGGCATACCGGCAAGGAGATGGTTTTGCAGAGACCACCACGACAGGGAGGAGAGGACAGGTGTTGGAATGAAAAGCTTCATGTCCCATGGAGTTGACTGAGGATCGAAGGCATGAAGGAACCAGAGTTGAAGAGGGCGCATCTTGAGCCTGGTATGAGGAATGACAAAGACAGTGGATGCGAAGTGACCCAGGAGGTGCATGACTGACCAGGCAGATTGCTGGGGACACATTGTAAAGGTGGACACCATTTTGATTATGTCCGATGCCCTGGAGGTGGGCAAGGAGGCGATCTCGGTGGTGGTATCAAGGCAAGCACCGAGGAATTGAAGAAGCCGAACTGGCTGGAGGGCAGACTTCGACAGGTTAACACAAAGATTTATTTATTGATTTATGCCAATAAAGGTTTTGAACTGAATTGCAAAGACCCAAGGTGTGTAGGATGGCAAGGGTCAAACGAACATCGCAAAGCAGTTGAGTCACCATGGAAGTGACAAGAAGCCAGTAGTCAATGTAGGGGATGAATGGTAACATGAAAGTAGGCGTCGAGAAGGTCTATTGACGCCAACCATCCCGACTTCGGAAGGAGAGGGAGAATGGGCTGTAGAGTGACCATCTGAAACTTGGTGCAGCAAACAAAAGAGTTGAGATCTCGAAGATCCATCATGGTCCGCAAGCCGCTGTCCCGTTTGGGAACTAGGAAATACTTGGAGTAGAAGCTGAGAGCCTGTTGTGCCACTGGGACAATCTCGATGGCTCCCTTGGAAAGAAGGGTATCGACTTCTAGATGAAGCAACGGGTGGGGGGTGATAACGAAGTGAGGGAGGGTCGGTGGTGAAATGAACTCTATGGCATACCCGACTCATACAATGGTAAGGACCCAGGAATCAGTGGTTATATCTTCCCAAGCTGGAAGGAAGGGGAAGAGTTGGGTCCGGACAGGAGGGGTAAAGGAAGGAAGCGGTTGTAGGCCATGGACCTGGTCAAATTGACTGCTTGGGCTGTTGCAACTTCTTAGGGACCTGTTGTTGGGGCTTTTGAGAAGGACAGGAGTCATATTTCTTCCTCCACTGGGAGGTTGTGGCAGGTGAAGGCTGACGTTTGTTGTAGTAAGGTCTCCATGATCGGTATCGGGGTCTCGGTGCCAATGTCGAAACACCAAGGTTACGAGCTTGTTTCCTACTGTCATCTACAGCTTTCAGAGCCTCATCCGTGGTGGAATGAAAGAGACCGTCCCCATTGAAGGGGAGATCTTCAACTCTGAATTTGACATCTGTCTGCAGGGAAGCACTACGGAGCCAGGCATGACGGCGGAGAGCGATGGAAGAAGTAAGTATTTTGGAAGAGCACGTCACAGCATGGCAAACAGAGTTGATTTGTTGCTTGGAAATAGCACCAATCTTGGACAAGGCAGTGGACAGAGTGAGGTGATGTTTCTCTGGGACAAATTCAAGGACTGGACGGACAGCAGTAGTAACATTAAAGGCATAGGCAGATAGGTAGGAGAGGTACAATCTTGACATTCATCGATGCAATGGCATAAGTTTTCTTAGCAATAGCCTCGATCTTCCCACCCTCACGGGTGGGAGGAGCAGACTGCCGAACAGGCTGTTTAGATATCGAAGAGGAGGGAACTACAATTGCATTCGGTGGAGGTTGGATAAACAGGAATTTTCCTGCAGATTCCTGGACTTTATAAAGGCCCTCATAATGTCTTGATATTGGAGTGATGGAGGCAGGATGGTCTCAGGATTCCTTCAGGATCGAAAAGTGGACTGGGAGCAATGGGAGAATTGTCGAGGGTGGCAGGTCTGCCTGCACCAACTTATGTATGACATTGGTTCACTGCCAGGGTTTCAGTGGAGCCTTGAACCTGAAGGGCCATGGCCATTCTGATGATGAGCTCCAAGTAGGCCTTCGGGCCTCCAGTCAGGGAGACTGAGCCCTGACAACCAGTATCATCCTCAAGAGGAAAGGTGTCGTGGTCGAGATCACCGGAGACTGAACAGTCAGATATCAAGACCAGAGAAGATGATTGAAGCGGTTGGGAAACATCAAGAGGTGTTCCATCACCCGCAGGAGGATGGTGCTGAGGTTCTAATGGAGAACGCCTTGGGGCATCCACAAACCTCGATGTATGTGGAGGCTGATCAGGTCCTAGGGAACTGACGGAGACTAGCGAATGGGAATGTCTGGAGTAGGGCGAAACTGGGCGGTCGCTGTATCTATCAACCGTCTGAAGTTGATCATAATGGTCTCAACGAGGAGTAGAGGACCTGGAGTAAGGGTAGTACCGTCTACAGCGGTAAATATCCGGAGACAAAAGGTCCAAGTTGGAGGCCAATCTCAAGGGGGATGGCGACTGATGATAATGGTGAGGCCTGCGGAAATAGCGGAACCATGACCTGGATCGACTTCTCATGAAACTCTCCCTGTCAACTAAAGAGTGGACAGACATATGGGAGCCAGAAGAGTGAGAGCGAGATATAAGACGAGAAGGTGGATGCTGGACAGGCCACTTGAAACACTGACCAGGTGGAATATGACCTGATGGTGAAGACAGGGTAGGTGGTGGAGTCGGAGGCTTAGGAGCAGAAGCAGCCAAGGATACTACAGGAGTCGATGTGGAAAGACCAGAAATCAACACGGGATCGAGCTTTGGAGCTGAAGTTGACGTCAAGGGCTTCAATTTTGATGACTGTTTGTCCTCATGCTTTTTCGACTTATGCTTCGAAGATTTTGCAATGTCGGGGAGTTTAGGTGGAGCAGAGGACTGGGACGCGGCTGACGACATCACAGGACGCAAGGCCTGCTCAAGAAGAGAGGTTCTAAGGCGAGCCGCCCTGTTCCTAAGGATCTGGCGAGTGAAGTTTGCACAATAGGGACAAGAATCAACCCTGTGGAACTCACCCAAGCAAAATAAACAGAGATCATGACCATTGTTGGAGGGGAGCTTTGCTGGACAACAGCGACACGTCTTTAAAAATTTTGTGCGTCCCATACAAATACTGCCCCGGCCAGAGGGAAAGGGGGGGTGAGGAGAAACGAAAGCGAGGAAAATACTTTTTTTGTTGTTGTTTTCTCAGAAAAGGAATAGACATACGAAGAATCAGAAGAATAAAAACCAAGAGAAGTACTCAGCTGAGGCAATTTCAAAGAGTGGCGCAAATGAGGTATGAACACGAAGGGGGTCGAAGAAGAACTGAGTGGGAGGTGGCTCTCTCCCCCACTCTAGGCATGTGCAGTGCGTGCCTGCTCCCCAGGGTGGGATGAGACCCCGCCAAAAAGATTTCTGAGGCAAGTTCTGGAATATTCTCCGGTTGAGATCGTGCGCAGGCACCCAACCCAGGTGTGGGACTGCACAGAGACCACGACGAAGATCTATGGCTTGCCCAAGGTCATCCAGCAGGTGCAAATGGAGGAGTGGGGAATCAAACCTGGTTCTCCCAGATAAGAGCGCACTTAACCACTACACCAAACTGCCCTAGATTTCACCCTCCAAACCAGCCATTTCCTCCTGGGGAACCATTGTTCCCAATCTCCAGGTCAGGGGTAGAGATCACTCAGTATTACAACTGCTCTCCAGATGGCAGAGATCCGTTCCCCTGGAGAAGATGGTTGCCTCTGTGTCACTATACCCTACTGAGTTGGGCCCCCCATGACAGCCAGTGTGATGTAGCAGTTAGTGCTTCAAAGCAGGGTCTACCAAACCCAGGTTTTTCCTGTGGAAATGATTGGGTGATTTCAGCTCACTCACAGACTTTCAGCCTAACCTACCTCACATGGTTGTTGGGGAGAGGAGAATGATGTGAGCTGCTTTGGTCCCCACTGTGGAGAAAGACTGTACTTTTCCTAGGTAGAGGCTCTAGGTAGTGGGGGAGATGGAAAGCTGAAGTCAGAGGGGCAGATAAAGGTACACCGATGGTTGGCTGGAAAGGAGTTAGGGTTGCCACCTCCAGGTTGAGAAATTCCTGGGGATTTGAGGGGTGGAGCCTGGAGAGGGTGGGGTTTGAGTCCTCAGACAGGTACAATGCCATAGACTCCAAACCAGCAGTTTCCTCCTGGGGAATCATTGTTGCCAATCTCCAGGGGAGGGCTGGAGATCACTCAAAATTACAAATGCTCTTCAGATGGCTGAGATCACTCCCCCTGAAGGATGGTAAGCTCTGTATCATTATACCCTGCTGAGGTCACAACAGCAAATTGATGCTGAGTGCCCAAGGCCTTTTTCCTAGTTAGGATATAAAATGCTTAGTTTTAGCTATGTGTCTCGTCTTGAGGTCTGGCTAAGTTTCACTCTCTGTGTGTGCATTCGATGGGAGCTGAGCCTGCTATTTCTGTAAACTTGATCACTGCTTCTTGAAATCTCCTTATAAGCGAACCTGGATCTTTCATATTTCCTTGGGATTTCTGTGAGCCTGGAACTCCTGTCCAGAGTCTCAAACAACGGATTAGACATTTGGATTAGAAACTGTGTCTAATTCATGAATCTTTGAGAAGAAAAAAGGGTGTGGTTTTGCCATCATGTTCTATTGATAATACAGATTTCCTTCTTGTCTGAAAGAAAATTTAGAGGATGCTTTAATTGCACTGGAAAATGGTCCTGGGGAAAGAAGGCAGGCTCCCAACCAGACAGGCTATAAAACTAAGCTCTTCAAAACAGCTTTTGGAGCTACCTGAGAAAATATATGGTGGCATTTTACTGGGAAAAACTGTTTTCTGTGGTTCAGTTATAGTTAGAAGTATAAGTAACTAAGTAGGATTTATTGTGTTAGCCACAGGCCATAAGAAAATTACAAATCATTCAAATAAAACAGAAAATAGTAAAACCTAAAATCAAGTACATAAAATGAGAATAGGTTAAAATAGCCTATGTGTTATAAAAGTGCCCCCTATGGTGCCATCCTGGCTCTAATCTTTTTGGCCACAAGGGCAAAAAGGGAGACTGTATAGGATACAGACTTGTCGGTGTCTGATAACAAAACTGCAGTTTTCTCATTTTCAGAATACACTTTTATAGTAAATAAAATTCCTGTCAAGAATTTGTCTCTAGGTGCATTGTATAATGGGCAGACTAAGATACAGTGAGAGAAGTTCTCAATGGCAAGCAAACCGCAAATACATATACTGTGTTCTGTTGGAATTTGAAAATATTGACCCTCCTGCAATGCTGTGTATGTTGTTTGAAAATGCAAGGCAGTAAAAGACACCCTGAAGTTATAGTTGGAAATATTACATAAATAGGATGATCTAGAATGGTCAGATTTGACAATTTTGTATCAAGGAGCTGTTTTAGACTTTGTGATAGCACAGCAGTCTATCACAGCATCTGATTTGAAAATCCATTCCCTGAGTTGGGAATTGTTGCTTGAGGCCCCAAGGAGGTCATCAGGCATGGTGTATCTACTAAGGATGTTGCTTAAATAATCAGAATGTGTAGGGTCTTTTTTTAATAATGATCTAACAGATTGGTGGCTTAGAGAGTTAGATTTAGACGAATTGATCTTCTTCCAGTGTTTTCTAATTGCAAGATGTACCCTTATCTTAATAGAAGAGAGTCCTGTTTCCTCTCGCATCAAGGCCGCAGGAGATCCCCTGGGGAGACCTAAGATTCGTCTTAGGAAATAATTTTGAATTACCTCAGGGGTAGATACATTGTCCTCTTTCCATCCCCACACTTCCACTCTATATAATAAGTGGGGCAAAACTTTGCACTTGAACAATTTCAGTGCTGGATCAATTAATCGCCCGCCCTTTGTGAAGAAAAAGTGTATAATAGACCCAACAATCCTTAAGGCTGATGATTTAACACCTACCACGTGGGTTTTCCAATTCAGTGTTTCTTTAAAAGTTACTCCTAGGTATTTAAATGAGCTGCATTGATCAATTGGATTACCAAGAATACTCCAATGAGAAAATTTGGGCTTTCTTCTGAAAACCATTACTTTGGTCTTTGCATAATTAACATTGAGAGCTTGTTCACTGCAGTACTGCCCTAGCTGGTGTAAAAGTCTTCTCAAACCTATTTTGGTCAGTGAGATTAGGACCATATCATTTGCGTATAAAAGAATTGAAATTTTCTGTTGTCCCAGAGAGTGTGGAAAAAATTGTCCATTATGTCATTTATATACAAACTGAATAGGCTGGGGGCCTATAGAGATACTACTAGTTAGGGAACCAGAAGTTCCCACCCTTACTTGGGCACAAGTGTCCCTAGGAAGCTCTCAAAGTAGGAATAGCAGCCGCTTGTCAATGTGCAATTTGGCAGGCTTTGACAATAAAAAGGATCTGTTGATGGAATCAAATGTGGCAGCCAAATCAACAAACGCAACATAAAATGCCTTTGCTGGTTCATTTACACCAGCATATGCCAATTGGTAAAGGATTTGGCAATGGTCTAGGGTTCCCAGGGGTCATTTTGAGCCGAAGCACGCAGGAGAGGTGCTTCGGCAGTTAGAAGCACAGGCGGTGGCAAGGCCCGCCCCCAGCTCCCAGCAGGAAAAAACCCAGCCCCCGTGCAAGGCCCATGCTCTCCCCTGTTGCTGCAGCAGCAGTCGCCTCCTCTATGCTGTCTTCCAGCCTCCTCTGCTCGCTCCACTGCTGGTTTGGCGGCGGCATCGCTGCCATCCCCCCGCCCCTCCCCAAGCAGCAGCAGAATAGGCCCAGGAAGCAGCAGCCGCTGCTACTGTGTGCGCCTCATCCTCCCTCATCCTCTGCCTCCTTCACACTGAGTGATATCAGTGGTGGCTCTGCTGTGCACAGCCGGGGAGGGGACTCCAGCAGGCAGGCGGGCAAGTCAGCAGTGGCTCTGGTAGATTGGTGCTTCCACCCACAGCCCAGGAAACGCGGCCTCTTTCCAGCGCCGGCATTCAAAAGTGGACTGCCTCTGCACAATGAGAAAGGCCGGGCTCTGGACAGAGCAGATCGCACAGGGTGCAGCTCTCCAGCTCAGGGACTACAGGGCAGCAGTCCAGGATGGGTCCCCTAGTCCCGGCCCTCCCACTGCTCTCCACCCACCCACCCCCCAGGCCCAGCAAGGCAGGCATGGCCATTTTGGGGACCTCCTCCTCCTCTCTGCCGCCAGGCCCAGGAAGCAGCTGCTGCTGCCACCATGCGCACCTTGTCCTCCTCTGGGAGTAAATCTGTTCAACGGGCTTAGTCCAGATTGCAGCCAGCAAGGATCCGCGGGTGAGTGGAGCTGCCACTCTTCTGTAGTGCTTTCTTGGGCAATAGAAGGTTGTGCTGGAGGGCCAGGATCAGGGAGGGGTTATTCCTCACTGGCACACTGGGTACAGCCTCTGGTGCAGTCTATTTGGGATAAACGGGGAGCTGCAGATTCCATGCCCTTTCCTGCCAGGATGTCTAAAATCACAATAGGCTGTTGTTAAAGCAGGAGATAAATGGTGGCTGGGAGTCCTCCAGGCAGCCCGGAGAGTCGGGGGCTTGGGCAGCCTACAGGCATTAAATTGAGTTTAGCCTTTCCCAGCCTGCAGCCTTTATAGTGCACTGCCACCAAAGGGAGACGCAGAGCCATGCGCTCCTCCCAAGCAAAGAAGGGCACCACCATCACCACATGTAAAGTGTAGGAGCTCAACCTGGGCTGGTCAGTCCCGGTCAGCAACCCCCCATTGACCTGGACCCTCCCCTCCCAGCCCCTCCCTGCCCTTTCTCCTTGCCGCTGGCATTCCTGGGGTGCAGGTGCAGAAATACCTGGAGATGGGGGGGGAGCCTGAATGAGGATTGCAACAGTGGAGGAGGGAAGGGTCCTCCACAGGGTATAAGGCCCAAGTGTCCACCTTCCAAAGCGGCCGTTTTCTCCAGGAGGACTGATCCCTGTCGTCTGGAGATCAATTACTGCGGGAGGTCTCCAGCCACCACCTGGAGGCTGGCAACTCAGGCTGCCAAAAAGGCCCCAGAGGGAGGAGGAGGAGGAGGAGGAGAGACAGGGAGCTTCTCACCCCCCTGACCAAACTAGAACTTAAAATTGACCAAAATCACTCCCTGACATCTCCATAAGGCCAATGAAGGGGTCCTGGTGATTCTGCTGCTCGGGGGGGGGGGCAATTTGGAATCAGTTGCTGTTTGCCTGCTTGTTGATCAATGGACACTTTGGTGCTTCCCCACCCCCTTGCTGGGTTTGATGATTTCATGTGGTTGGTGGTCGTTTCAGTGGGGTTAATCAATGTTTCTTTCCATTTAAAGCATCTTGGTTTGAACTGTTTTTATTGGCTGCCTTGGGGTCTCCTCAGATATGGGGGGCCCTGGGAATGCAGTTGCCACCTGGGCTAGTGTATGAAGATGCGCTGGGCATGCGCTTTCCATGGCCCTTCATGGAACAACAGCACAGAGCTGGTTGGAGGGTGTGGGGGAGTAACAATCCAAGCTCGAACTGGGCTGCTCAGAGCATTCTTGGACCTGTGCTCCCTGGAGCCCGTGTCTTCTTTGGGGGGGGTGATTGGGGTGCCTGTGGAGGGCACCAAGCTTTTAGAAGAGAGGCTGAGGCTGGAGAGCAGCACTGGCTGCCTCAGGAAATAATGCAACGGGCTGCTGTGCCTTGCATGTTAGAATCTTTCCAAACAATTCTATCTCTGCGTCCCAGACCCTCGGTTCTCAGGTGCATTCACCACAAAGACAGTCCCACTGGTTTACATAAGATTTTCTTCTGAGGGGACATCAGAGTTGCAGGATCAGCCAAACTTTTTAAAGCAAACTGTAGTCGATATATTCCAGCATCCTGTCTCACACAGTGACCAGCCAGTACCTCTGGAGGGCCAACAACAGGGCAGAGAGACCGAGGCCTTCCCCTGATAAGAACATCAGAAGAGCCCTGCTGGATCAGACCAGTGGTTCACCCAGTCCATCATCCTGTCTCACACAGTGGCCAGCCAGTTCCTTCAGGGGGCCAACATCAGGGTACAGGGGCCGAGGCCTTCCCCTGAGGTTGCCTCCGGGCACTGGCATTCAGAGGTTGACTGCCTCTGAATGTGGAGGTTCCCCTCAGTCACCATAGCTAGTAGATTCAAGTGTGTGTTGGTCTGAAGCAACAGAACAAAATTCAAGTCCAGGGGCACTTTTAAGACCAACGAAGTTTAATCAAAAGCTTAAATAAAACTTTTCTGGTCTTAAAGGTGCCATTGGACTTGAAAGGCTAGTAGCCACTGATAGACTTATCCTTCATGAATTTATCTAATCCCCCTTTAAAGCAGTTTATTCCTGTGGCCATCACTACATCCTCTGGCAGTGAATTCCATGTTTTAATCACTCTCTGGGTACAGCAGCATTTCCCTTTGTCCATCCTGAACCTACTACCCATCAGCTTCCTTGGATGCCCTTGAGGTCTAGTCTTCCTTCCTTCCTTCCTTCCTTCCTTCCTTCCTTCCTTCCTTCCTTCCTTCCTTCCTTCCTTCCTTCCTTCTCTCTTTCCCAAAGTTAGAACAGAAAGGAAGGTAGGCTCGCCAGCACCGAGTTGGGAAATACCTGGAAATTTTTGGAGTGGAGCCTGAGCAGTGGGGTGTGGCATATGCAAATAAGTTATACTAATGAGCTCCTGCACCTTTTTCTACGAAATGACCCAATGGTTCTGCACCTTTTTTGAAATCCTGCCTGTGCGGGATGGATAATTTGTTCCTCCACCACCTAGTCTTCCAATTTTAAAAGCAGGTATTTGCTGTACAGTTTTTCTGCTTGGCCTATAGTTTTGTGGGTCATCTTTGTCTCCTTTTTTATGAATCAGTACAACTATACTTAGCTTCCAGCCTGGGGGGATTGTGCCTGAACTATTAATCTGTGTAAACACTCTAGCCAGAATGGGGCCCACCATTCTGGGAAGGCTCTGTTTAATTCCGGTGGTATCATATCCTCCCCCGGAGATTTTCCAGAGGGTACTGAGGCAATTAGACCTCTGATTTCTAATTCAGAGACTGGCACCCATTCTGGTAAACCTATAAGATCTAAGTAATCTTTCAGCTGAGTTTTTTCCGACCCCTCAGATGAGGGATGCTGGGAGCCAAAAACATTCTTAAAGGATGAGAGCCAGACATGTCCTGGTATATATGCATCTACCTAACAAAAAGGGCTACTACTGCTTTTGATTGAAACTAGTTCCCAAAAATGGGAATAATTTTTCTTCGCTACAGCTCAATCTAGCTCTGTCGAAAGAGATTTGGCATGTTCTGATTTCTTTTGCTTGATTAAGGCTTTGTATTGAGATCTGAGTTTTAAGTAAATGTATAGTTGTATCCCTTCCCTGCTATGCCTGGTCTGTGTCAGAATCTGGATTAAATCAGTTCTCAGTGACAACCAGTTTGAGAGAAACTAACTTTATTGAGATCATTGATAGATATCCTCTGAACACTTCCTTTGTTAGAACTAACAAACGACCACGCGAGGGTTACAGATATAGTGGTTTCAAACAGGAGCAATAAAACCCCATGACCCAATCACCCCTTTGTATTTGCCCCCCAGGCTGTCAAGCATCCCTCCCACCAAACTGGCCATTGCACAACCAAGTAAGATGCTGAGACATTTGACTCCACCATGTGTCAAGCTGCAAGTACATCAAAGAGAGGGGACACCCCCCCCTTTTTATGACAGACATGCTGTGAAATTCATAGAGAGCCTGACAGTCTGTCTCATAGTGTGGAGTAGCTCTTTTTTTAGCTCTCTACATTCATGATCATACCAGCCGTTATGGGCTTTATGGGCCTGTTGTTTGTAAGCATGGGATTAAGTAAATACATAGTGGCATTTTACTGGGGAAAACTGTTTTCTGTGGTTCAGTTATAGTTATAAGTATGAAGCTTTGGCTTCTTTTTAACTTCTGACTGGCATACCTATTATTCTAATGTATGTTGTCACCTGCCCTTAGATCCTGCTTTGGTATGGGAGAAATGGAAAGCTCCAGATTTGGAATTCCCCAAACCTCCATTTTGCTATGACTATATAAAATATCAGTTTTGTGGACCATCTTTAGGGCTTTCTTTTCCTTTAGGGTAAAAAATATTTTTGCATCAATTTTAAGTTTAGGTAGTTTCTGTGATTTTTTTTTTTTTTAGATTGCTGTTCGTTGAAGTTGTACAGATATAGTAACACTGGAAAGTGAAGGAGAAAATTAAACTTTGATAAAAGCAAGTTTTTGGCTACTAAAATCTTAGCTGACCATGTAAGCCTGAAGGAATCTGAGCATTTAACAACCTGATTTTGTGAAATTATACCTTTAACATTTAGCTTGGACAATCAAAAAAGAGATTTGGAAATACGAATTCTCAGCTATTTTATTTCATTTTTAGGTAGGCTGAAACTGCTTTCTTGCTCTAAATAAACTTGCTCATTGCAGAATACACATAAGGAAAGTCTATTTTTTCATAGTTAATAGTTAAATCCAGTTGCTTATCTAAAGTAGGCTGATGATGAGTAACTGGTCTCCTAACTGTAGTCCAGTACTTCCATTGAGGGCAGAAAATAAAGGACATCCCTGTTTGATCCCTCTCAACACAACCACAAATGATTTAGTCTGTATTACAATCTTGAAGGAATGATTTAATTGCATTATTGCCTAGATATTGTTTTTAGACCAAAATTTCCAAGGATTATAATGCTATTTCACCAATGTATGTTAATGAACTGGGCTGCTCCCACAATTCCATAATTTCTAATTAGTAATAATCTTATTCAACTATACACAGATATAATATTTATATCCCACATTATCTTCTCAGATTCAAGGTAGTTGCAGGATTGCCAGATGTCTAAATGGCCCTATTCTTATGCTTTCAACAGCCCAAGTTAAATATGTGAAGCTTTCTGTCCTGTCTCTAACATGACAAAGCTTCACCTGCTATCTTTGTGCATGTGAAGAAAGAGAACCAAAAAAAAAAATAAATCTTGCCAACTTTGCCTGTGTTTTCTAGATTATCCTAGCTTTTCTTTTGTAACATCTTCATAATCTATTTTAAAAAAGGAGTTCTGTAAGTTATTTCAAGTTGTCACAGAGTTTGTTTCCTTTCTTTTGTACATAGCAAATGTACTATCAGACCTAAATGTTATTTGTTAGGCCAGTGGCCAGCATGGTTTAATTGAGTTGCAATAGAGAAACTGAAGTGTGATACAGTGCTGATGCCATGTAGCCTGTGTGCTTTAATGAAACAGGTTGCGCCAGATGCTGTTCAGGCTCATTCTAGCCCAGGGGCCTCCAGCCTTTTAAAGCCTGTGGGTACCTTTGGAATTCTAACACAGGGTGATGGGCACAGCCACAAAATGGCTGCCTCAGGAGGTAGAGCCAACCACAAAATGTCAGAGAATTAAGATATGCGCAACTTTAACAGTAACTCTTCAACTTTAAAAGCAGAAGCTCTGTTTAATAAGATACCTTTTTAAATGAACATATTGTTTTAAAAGTATTTTCCTGCATACACAGCTTAGCTTCAGTCACACAGTGACATACCTTATGCTGTGGTGCCAGCTGCTGCCAAAGCAACATTTTTAAAAATCTCCACAGCCAAATGTATTTCCAATGGCTACTCAGAAGTCCTGCTGAACAAAAACCCTGTCTGGCTCTGCTCACATTCTAAAAACACTTGGTGGGCACCAGGATAGGTGTCATTGGGTACCATGGAGCCTATGAGCACTATGTTGGGGACCCTCATTTTAGCCTTTAATATTCCTGGCAACTCAGGCTGTACTCCTAAGCACAGTTGTCAGGTGTAAGTGGCATTTATGTTTTTGTAAAAGGCTTACAATTACACAGCAGTCATTCCTTGCAGTCCAGGCACAGATCTCAAAAAGCAAAAAAAAAAAAAAAGTGTCCAGACCCCATAATGACAGCTGAGACTCCCAGGTCTCTGCTACTTTAGAACTATTTATAGTCCTTTCCCACCAGAGCACCTGTGTGTTTCACTCACAACCAATGTTCCCTCTAAGCCATGGAGTCTTGTGAGCAAAAATTCTTTGTGAGCTACTGGCATTAAAGTTGTGAGCAAGCAGTTTGGCTACTGCATAAATTAGTTTGCTCTATAGCCATCCTTCCTGAGCTAAGAAAAAAATGTGTGAGCTGGAGGCTAAAAAAACAGTGAGCTAGCTCACACTAACTCAGCTTAGAGGGAACATTGCTCACAACCCTGGCCCACCTTCCAGCAGCATATCGTCCTCATTCTTACATAGATGAAGGGAAACTGTGAGGTAACCCAAGCTTGCTATGAAGGTGAAACATACCAGTATCCACCACTTGGAGACCCATGTGTAACGCAGCAGCACATGCATGCCCCTATTCAACTGGTGAATGCTGAAACATGACAATTACTTGCATGTGGGAAGCAGTCATCAAAACACAACAATAAGTGTTTCTTTGTTAACATTTCCAAATCAGTAATGGAGACAATCAGCAGAAATTATGTATGTATCATCTGTAAGCAAGCAGCAAAGGAAGAAACTTCCAATTCAAAAAGTTTTGAAAAATAAAGGAGAGTACCCTGTATTACTCTTACTCCTGATTCCTAGTGCTACAAAAGTCCACTTTCTTCTGGTCTCATATTGACCCTACCCCAACCTACACTTTCCCAAGAACTTTCAACTATATCTGATGAAAAGAGAATGACTCAAAGCCAATATGATCCACTTAAGTACTAAATTTGGAACTGAAAGATCTGGATTCAAATCCATGCTCCAATAAGGACTCCCTGTGAAATCTTTGGCAAATCACTTCCTGTCAACCCTCTCTTCTCTGTATATTAAAATTATAATAGCTAAAAGGGCTGGTGACATGGTGGGGGGGTTAATGGATACGCTTCCTTATCAAGTGGTGCAATCCTAAACAGAGTTACGCCCTTATAAACCCATTGTCTTCAGTGGATTTAGAAGCATATAACTTTGCTTAGGACTGCACTGTAGAACAGGCTTTGTCATTTTTGGCATAGCAGCTTCCCTCTGGAAGTTGTTTTTAGAACACCAAAATGTCTTATTACTGGTGCCTCCCCTCCCCTATGGTAGTGCTCCAAATGCCACCCAGCTCAGCTCAGACAAATTTCCCTGCCTTAGGGTGGATTTTTAAATCACTCTATCTTATTTATCATTCTTAACTACTCCTGAAAACAGACTTCCTTTAGCTATTCTGGCTGTGTGAACATAGCAATGAGACAGAAGAGGATAAGGAATAATTTAAGGAAGGTATACCTCCTAAGTGAAACTTTTAAACTTAAAAATAAGTTCTTATTCAGCTCACACATTTCTGATGCAATTCAGAGCCCCCAGAATTCACTGTCCTAGGATGTTTCTTCTGGTTATGATGAAATCACGTTTTTGCTTCTATTTTTTTAATTAACCATTCAGGTCTTGACATCCCATCTGAAGATGTGGCAAGCCCCCCAAGAAAGGAAAATCAACTCTGGCTCCGACGACCGGGAACTGAAACGTTTGGCAAATGTAAAGCTTCTCTGAGGTGATTATCTCCTGGACAAACTTTTTGTTCCCAGCCAAGCAGGTGAAATCGTGCCCATCCTCACACCGGGGAAACCCATGCGGCTGCCACTGGGGGTGGGGGAAAACTCTGAATGAATTAACTAATTAAAAAAAAAGTAATCATGTTTGTCATGGTGGGGACATATAAGAGGCATCCCCTCCACACGAAACCTTATATCTCGGTTTCCAAATTAAAAGCTTTAATTTTAAAAAAACCCTGCAATTGAGCGGCGTCTTTTCCGAGCCAAAACAGGATTTGCGCAGCTGTTCCCCGGCCTCCTCAGGGACCCCCCCCACGACAAAAGCCATTGTCTTTCCATTCCCCCCACCCACCCCGCCGCCCGAGCTTACCTCCGTTCCAGTTGGTCAAGGCTCTCCACCAGGCGGCTGGAGCGGTCCGCCATGGAAGTGGAACGGAAAAAGCGGCCTCGGACCTGCCCACCGCCCGCTTGCTGGGCTGCTTCGCCGCCGCCGCCGCCGCCGCCGCCCTTCACGCTGCTGCTAATCTTGGCCTGGGCCATAGTGGGCCTGGCGCACAAGGAGTGAAAGGTGGCCGCCTCTGCGACTTGCCCAGGGAGAGTCCCTGCAGGCTGCGGCGACAGCGCCGCTCCTGGATTTACACCCACGTTGCTGCCAAAGAAGGAAACGAGCACTCCCCGCCCAAGTCATCCCTTCGTTCTCGATCTCTCTCTCTCTGTGCCGGAGCTCATGGCTGACGACTAACCCTGCCGGCCAGCCAGCCAGCCAGCCAAGAGCCATAGGCGGGCTGAGAGGCAGGGAGCAGAGAAAAAAGTACTCTCGCATACTCGCACACGCTCAGAGGCCTCCTCACCCTCAAAACTAAACCGCGGACTTGTGGCACTAAAGAGTCAGACGATGCTGTATTGCAGCATAACCGTTAATGGGATTATACAGATGCAGCGAGTAGCTTCTCATACCTAGTCATTTATGAAAACTGGGGGGGGAGGTGTCAAAGGGCCAGGACATACCGCTAGTACATGATGAAATAGAATTGGGCAAACTTTAAAATCTAACCAGAAAAAAGACAATTCATGAGTTACATTAGTTAACTCTTGTGCTATAATGGTACCATTCATCATTACACTGTTGTAAGACATGTATTTTATTTCTCAGTGTTGGTCAAAACAATCTTTCTTATTGCAGGTGTTTATAAAGTTATTCTTCTCCAGCCCTGTAACTAGAGATTTCTTGGGGGGGGGGAGCCGTAGGGGGGCCCAATTGCTAATTTCATTAGTGGAGCTCCACAGAAGCTTCTCCTCTAGTCTGACAGCGGGACAAGCAAACAAACTGGCCCCAATTTCCCCAACCTGTTGCCCCTCCATCCAGAGTCCAGCTCATGCTTCTTCTTCCTCCTCCTCCACTTCCCCCACCCAGTTTCTTAGGCTTAGTGGGGAGGATCTGGCTGCCTTCCTCCCGCTGCGTTTCCTCCTCCTTGCCCTGTGGCTTCAGTATGCCAAGCCTGAGATCTGCTGGCTTCCCAGCCCAGGGAGCCTCAGCTTCTACCCCCATCATGAGCAAGAACCTTCCGTTTTATCATCAACTAGGAATAAGGCCCATTGTGGAAATAAATACAACGGGCTCTAGAAAGAGGCTCTAGGAGAGTGCCCTGGCTTTGGGCACTCAGTGACAATTTGCTGTGGCAATCTCAGCAGGGTATAATGACAGAGTCCACCATTTTCTCCAGAGAAACTGATCTTTGCTACCTGAAGAGCAGTAGTAATTTTGAGTGATCTCCAGCCCACCCCAAGATTGGTAACAGTGGTTCCCCAGAAGGGAGTGGCTGGTTTGGAGGGTGGAGTCTATGGCATTGTACCTGCCTGAGGTCCCACCCCTCCTCAACATTCATCCTCTCCAGGTTCGACCCCTCAAATCTCCAGGAATTTCCCAACCTGGTGTTGATAACCCTATCTCCCTCCCAGCCAACCATCAACCTACCTTTAGTTTTCTATCTCCTCCCCCCTCCCTCCTAGAGAGCAGTTGTAATTTTGAGTGATCTCCAGCCCCCTCCTGGAGATTGGCAACAATGGTTCCCCATCAGGGAATGGCTGGATTGGAGGGTGGAGTCTATGGCATCGTACCTGTCTGAGGTGCCACCCCTCTTCAAACTTCACCCTCTCCAGGCTCCATCCCTCAAATCTCCAGGAATTGCCCACCTGGAGTTGGCAACCTGATCAGGACTGGGCCCAATGAGTTTTCTCCCAAAGGCCAACATAGGTGTGGAAAGGGCCTTTTACTGACAGAGGAGAAAGTACAGGTGCCAACTGTGATTAGGGAAATACCTGGAGATTTGGGGGGGCAGCCAATGGCAAGCGGTTGATGGGCCAATGGCTGAGGGAGGGCATTTTACAGCCAATGGGAGTGCATGGAATCTTACAAAACCAAAAGATAATTATTATAAGGAGAGATTGGCAGGGCAGCCAAGCAGTACTCCCCAGCTTCCCTGTGGAAGGTAGCCTCCTTGAAGCTGCCTCTCCCACCTCGGAACACTCCCTGATGCAGCCTTTGGGGTGCCTGAGCAGGGAGGGACTCTCCTGTCCTTGCCTGTCTTAGCCAAGCCAGCTGTCCAACTCCCTGCCCAGGCCCCATGTGTGGCGCTTGTCCCTTCCGCAACGTGAGGATCATCCCAAGCCAGACTGGTCAAAGGAAGCAGCGGACACAAGCAAACATGCAACGGTGAGCCCTGTGATTGCTGGCAAGCGAAGCACAGCATGAGCAAACCAAACGAGTCAGGCAAGGGAACAGCCAGAGCTTGAGGGGAAAGGACCTGGAATAAACGCTGGGGGGCCGGGCTCCATGGGCCCCACATTAGCTACGGGCCTGGTGGTCTTCCCAAGTCACTGATGGCATGAGGCAGATGTTAAGGCAGAGGGCAGGGCTTGCTGGTGGTAATAATGAGGGCGGCTCCTTAGTTGAAAGCCTGGTGGAAGAGCTCCGTCTTGCAGGCCCTACAGAACTGCAAAAGATCCCGCAGGGCCCTGATCTCTTCCGGGAGCTTGTTCCAGTATCTAACTGCAACACCACACTGGCTTTTAGAGGGTAGCTGCTACTGATCAGTAGCAGGCAGCCAGGCCTAGCTAAGTCATGTAGATTGGGTGGTATCATATCACAAGAGGTTGCTTCCAGGCCTAGGGTTTCCAACCTCCAGGTTGGACCTGGAGCTCTGATTTACATCTGAAATCTAGGCACAGAAATCTGTCTGCCTAAAGGAAATGACTGGAGAGTGGGCTATGACATAATATCCGACTGAGGCCTCTCCCCTCCTCAAACCGTGACCTCCTCAGACTCCCACTACAAAATCTCCAGGAATTTCCCACCTTGGAACTGGAAACCCTAGCCAGTCCTGGTCCTGATAAGTCTTCCCTCAAAGGCCAAAATAGGCCTGGAAAGGGCCCTGCCCCCTTCCTCTGACTTTCTCATCAGGTAAACCCAGCCTGTAATAGTGAGATTGCCTAGCAACAGTCACTGAAGGAATCCATTGCTTAAAGCTACAGGCACTCCTTTTATCATTTTCCACTTTTAAAACCCAATTTTTAAAAAAGATTTCCCCCCCATAAAGCAGGGACTGAGAAGGCAGCTTGAAGGGAGCGAATATTTGACTGAGTGTGGCATAATCAACAAGAAAGCAATAAAATCACAGGCTTTCAAAGTTTTCTCCTAATATAAACAATGACACAGCGAGCAGAAAAAATGGCAGCTAAGGGCAAATTTGCAGCTGGAACTGCCAGCTCATCATCTCCGGCTACTAAACCGGAAGTAACCACAGACTTTCCTAAAATGATTACTGCTGCTTTGCGCCGTCTGCTGGACCATATGACTAACCTCAATGATAAGTTTGACACATTGCAAAAACAGCTTAAAGAAACTTCAACAAGAACAGAGAAGATAGTAAAGAAGCTGAAAAAAGTTGACGTTAAGTCAAAAGAAGTTGGACAAAGACTGGAGGTCGTGGGAAAATTAAAAAATCTCTGGGCAACAGCAAGTGCTTCTTCTTCGAATGGAAAAATCAGCGTATGTCTTGAGACTTCAAGGGATTCCAGAGCAGAAGGGAGAGAATCTAAAAGATTTTAAGCGAGCAATTGGCTCCCGTGGTGGGCTTAACAGCGGAAGCTCTACAAAATGATATTGACTTGGTTTACCATACATATCCAGAATTTATAAAAAACAAAACAAAACTAGCTACTCAGGGAAGTAGATGTGAAATTCTCAAAAAGATCAACAAGAGATACAATCTTGAAAGCGACAAACGGAATAACCCTAAAAATTAAAGGAGAACAAATCAAAGTACTAAAAGACATCCCATTTGAGATCAGGAAAAGGAGGAAACAATACAGAGACGTGGCACTGTTTTTACAGGAGAATACCACTCCATACAGATGGATAATACCTGAAGGGTGCATCTTCAACTTCAACAGGAAAAAACAAAAGACTGACTCTGTTTCTACAGCAAAAAGGTTCTTAGAGCAACAACAGAAAGTGATGGAGGAATCTGAGAAACTGGAGGATAACAAAGATCCAGAAGCCAAAGAAGAGAGTGCGTTCTTAGACACTCTCAATGACTGTGCTGTGGAACAGATGGTCACAGATCCTACCAGGGGAGAGGCGATCCTGGATTTGGTCCTAAGTAACACCCAAGACCTGGTGAGAGATGTAAAAGTGATTGCACCACTTGGGAACAGTGACCATAATGTCATTGAGTTTAACATTTGTACAGATAGGGAGTTGCCCAAAAAGACTGACGCGACCACTTTTAACTTTAAAAGGGGTAACTTCTCTGGTATGAGGGGACATGTGAGGAAGAAATTGAAAGGAAGAGTGGAGAAGGTCAAAACCATTGGGGAAGCTTGGAGACTATTTAAAAAGACAATCATAGAAGCTCAGAAAAAATATATACCACAGGTTAGGAAAGGTACAAATAGGTATAGAAAAAAGCCTGCATGGTTAACAAATAAAGTAATGGAAGCTGTAAAAGGTAAGAAGGATTCCTTGAAGCGGTGGAAAGCTAGTCTTAGTGAGGTTGATAAAGGGAACACAGACTATGGCAAATAAAATGCAAGTCTGTGATCAGGCAAGCAAAAAGGGAATATGAGGAGCATATCGCAAAAAACATAAAGCCCAACAATAAAACTTTCTTCAAATACATTAGAAGTAGGAAGCCAGCCAGGGAGGCAGTGGGGCCCTTGGATGACCAAGGGGTAAAAGGAGTAGTGAAGGATGATAGGGAAATGGCTGAGAAGCTGAATGCATTTTTTGCCTCTGTCTTCACTGTGGAAGAGGAGAAGTGTTTGCCCACTCCAGAAGCACCGATTTCGGGAGGGGGTTTGAAAGACCTGAATCAGATTGCGGTGACAAGAGAGGAAGTCCTCCGACTGATGGACAATTTAAAAATTAATAAATCACCAGGCCCGGATGGCATTCATCCAAAAGTTCTGAAAGAACTCAAATGTGAACTTGTGGATCTCCTGACAAAAATATGTAATCTTTCTTTAAAATCTGCCTCCATTCCTGAGGACTGGAAGGTAGCTAATGTCACTCCCAACTTTAAAAAGGGCTCCAGGGGAGATCCGGGAAATTACAGGCCAGTCAGTCTGACATCGATACCGGGTAAGTTGGTGGAAACTGTTATTAAGGAAAGAATTAGTAGGCACATTGATGAACAAAAACTATTGAGGCAGACTCAGCATGGGTTCTGTAAGGGAAGATCTTGTCTCACTAACCTGTTAGTGTTTTTTGAGGGAGTGAACAAACATGTGGACAAGGGGGACCCAATAGATATTATTTACCTTGACTTCCGGAAAGCTTTTGATACAGTTCCTCATCAAAGGCTCCTAAGTAAGCTCAATAGTCATGGGATAAAAGGACAAGTCCTCTTGTGGATCAAAAACTGGCTTATAAATAGGAAACAGAGAGTGAGTATAAATGGGAAACTTTCTCAGTGGAGGGTGGTAAGCAGTGGGGTACCACAGGGATCAGTACTCGGTCCGATGCTTTTTAACTTGTTTATTAACGATTTGGAATTGGGAGTAAGCAGTGATGTGGCTAAATTTGCAGATGACACAAAGTTGTTCAGGGTGGTGAAAACCAGGGAGGATTGTGAGGCACTCCAAAGGGATCTGTTGAGGATGGGTGAGTGGGCGTCAACGTGGCAAATGGGGTTCAATGTGGCCAAGTGCAAAGTGATGCACATTGGAGCCAAAAATCCTAAATATAAATACACGTTGATGGGGTCTGATTTGGCAGAGACGGACCAAGAGAGAGATCTTGGAGTCGTAGTGGTTAACTCGCTGAAAATGTCTACACAATGTGTAGCTGCAATAAAGAAGGCCAACGCTATGCTGGGGATTATTAGGAAGGGAATTGATAACAAATCAGCCAGTATCATCATGCCCCTGTATAAATCATTGGTGCGACCTCATTTGGAATACTGTGTACAGTTCTGGTCACCACATCTCAAAAAGGATATTATAGCATTGGAAAAAGTGCAGAGAAGGGCAACTAGAATGATAAAAGGGTTGGAACACCTTCCCTATGAAGAATGGTTAAAATGCTTGGGGCTCTTTAGCTTGGAGAAACGACGGCTGAGAGGTGACATGATCGAGGTTTATAAGATTATGAATGGGATTGAGCAGGCTGAGAAAGAAGTACTTTTCTCCCTTTCTCACAATACAAGAACTCGTGGGCACTCTATGAAATTGCTGAGCAGTCGGGTTAGAACAGATAAAAGGAAATACTTCTTCACCCAAAGAGTGATTAACATATGGAATTCACTGCCACAGGAGGTCGTGGCAGCTGCAAGCATGGACAGTTTCAAGAGGGAATTAGATAAACATATGGAGCAGAAGTCCACCAGTGGCTATTAGCCACAGGGTATAGATGGGAACTCTCAGTCTGGGGCAGGTGATGCACTCTATTCTTGGTGCTGGAGGGGGCAGCAGTGGGAGGGCTTCTGGTGCCCTGGCCCCACTGCTGGATCTCCTGATGGCACCTGGTATATTTTGGCCGCTGTGTGACAGAGTGTTGGACTAGATGGGCCATTGGCCTGATTCAACATTGGCTTCTCTTATGTTCTTATGTTATGTTCTTAAGATAAAGAGGAGGAAAGTTCTGATAATACCTCGACCAGCTCGGCAGAATCATCTGACCTTGAAGCAGAATTAGGGGCTGCTGCCCCTAAACCTCTAAAAGTTAAACTGGATTTTGACAAAAAGAAGCTCAGAGGAAAGAAGAAAGCAAAATAGATTTATTTTGATAGCCTGATGTTTAAATCTAAGCTAAGTTGTACACACTACAGTTGAATATGATTGTGATGGTTTGCTTTATACTGTTATATAACTAATTCTCACTTTTTACTACGTGGGCAAGATGGAAGTATAAAAAAAATTTAAACATTTGTATTATGATCCTTGCTATTCTTTTTTTTTAGATTGTATCCACTCCCCAGACCCTGTAGGTTTGTAGTTTAGAAAAGCATAATAAAAAAAATATTAAAAAAAGATTTCATGTTTTTCTATAAACCTGGAGCCCTTTTCAGGTTTGTCTTGCCCCTTCACAGCTCTAGTGACTAGATTTAAGTATCCAAAGATGGAATAGAGCAGCTTGCCTTAAGACCTTCCTACGTGAGCAAGCACTCATATCAGAAATGGCTCGAGCTTCCCTTACTCTGATGTCGCCACCTCCCCCTTCTACAGAGCGGGGAGATTCGGCAGTACAGGACGAGACCCAGAGGGCACCAAAGAAATCTAAGCATGACAAAGGGAAAAAACAGCCATCAGACATGACTCTGAATTCATCTAAAACTAAGAACTTGAAGTCTGTCCATGTCCTGAAACCAAAGGCAGTCTCAAGAACGTCAGATCCTTCGGGACCGATGACAGTTGAGCCCCTCATCCTGGTGGGACTCTCTACACAATCCCCATCTGTGAAAGAGGGGGAGGATGCAGCCTGACTCAACAGCACTACAATTGTACCCACTGACCCCCTCAAATGTGTTGCAGTCTCAGAAGTAGACTTGGTTCCCTTGGTTCCTCCACTACTCATATTAGCGGAAGAGGACTGTGATTCCTGATGCTCCTTGACACCAGATCCAGGTCAGCAACCTCACCAAGGGGAAGATCCCAAAAACGCCGAGGAGAGAACTCTCCCTCAGGGTCCTACTGCTCAGGAAGCAATTGCTCAATGTGGTATTCTGAGGATGGCGGGTGCAGGAATTGTCACTCCCCCCAATCTCAACAACCAAAATACCAGTATGAGCACAACTATCGTCATCCCTATCATGGCCAATCCTGCTCTAGATCTCCATGAGGGTAGCAGTACTATAGACACTGACCTCCGACGCCCCGGGTGCCAGCTCCTGGTGCTGCAGGAAGGGGAAGAAGGGCTAGTGCGGTGCCTGCTGCTGCTGTTGCTGCTTGCGCAGGGGGTGGACTTGCAGCTTCTGCTCCTTGCTCCTTGCCCCAGTTGATGCCACTGCAGACGAAGCAGCAGAGCGAGGAGGATGCCCGCTCCTGGGCTTGTTAACTGCTGGAGCACCACTCTCCCTCGCTCCGAGACCAAATGACCCCTGGCTATTTGACCCTGGTTAGAGAGCAGCACAGCTTACAGACTTAGGCAGAGGCATTATTAAGCTCTGATGGAATAACGTGACACTGTGTTTTAGGACAGAAGTGTTTTCTTTTTCAATCAAGTGAGCTCAAATTGACTCAGAAGTAGCCAGTTGCCCTGCTGTGTTGAAAGCTCTGCACTTTTTTTTTTAATGCAGTTTACAGTCTGACATTATTGTTGGAGTCATTTTTTTACCCCCAGCTGCATCAAAGGGAAAATGAAGTGAGCATATAGGAGGAAGTTAACAAAGTTATGTTTTGTTTCACTCAGGGTTACCAGATCTTGGTTGGAAAATACCTGGAGATTTTGGGGATGGTTCCAGGAGAGGGCAAGATTTGGGGAGGGGCCTCAGCATGGTACAATGCCACAGAGTCCAACCTTCAAAGCAGCCATTTTATCCAGGAGAGCTGATCTCTGTCAGCTGGAGATCAGTTGTAAAAGCGGGAGATCCCCAAGCCCCACCTGAAGGCTGGCAAACCTAGTTTCAGTAGAGGGATTGTGGCTCACTGAAAGACTATCTGGTTTGGCTGCAGAAGATCAATCCCTGGCATCTCCTCTTAAAAAATCAAGTAGTAAGTAACATGAAAGACCCTCATCATCCGAGACTCTGGAAAGCCACTACCCATCAGAGCAGACAATGCTGACCTTGATAGACCCATAGTTTAAGTAAAAGGCAACTTTATGTGCAGGACTGCAATTTTAGGTTAGCATTCTACTCATCAATACATAACTAGACCCAATTTGGAAAAGTAGAATTTGTGTGTGTGTACTGAAGAGTTGGTTGAGAAAATCAGAGTGAAAAGTTTCACAAGGCCTTAGGATGAAATGGGAACATAACACAAAATAATCAACACTAATTATGGTCAAGTATGGCACACCTCGTCTAAGAAATAGCTACAATTAATACTTGAACATAAAGGCATTTTAAAACTATTCAAATTTGAAAGAGAAGAAAATACCTTTTCTGAAATATTAGCAAGACAAAGGAAAAAGCCAGACAACACAATTGTTTTGCAATTGCATTCATTCTCCAAATTCAAAGTGAACAAATAAAGGTAACCGAAATAACTAGTGCTTGTTTACACTACAGTGAAGTGTTCTCAAGTTTTACCTATATACTAAACTGTAAGGTAAGTACAGGTCTTTGCTTCATAAACTGATCAACTAAGACAGGATGGTCCAAGAAAATTAGGATTCAGTTCTTGTACCTGCTGCAAGGCTTTGCTAGCAATATACGTATAACAGAAAAGGATATTAAAACACTGAAAATAAGAATAAATCATCATCTTAGCTTTCAGAGTATAACATGAAAGCCATTTATCAGGTCCTTAAAATGCAATGTTCAGGAATTCTTACAGTATTTTCTCTCTCATGCACCATTTTATACTATATTGTGATAAATGGCAATGACCAAGATCTAGAATGCAGTTAAGCACAGCTGAATTCAACAGGAATCTGTAAGATTTAGAAGTGTGCTTAATTCTATGCTAGACAATGATATTTGACACAGCTCAATTGTTTAAAGTTCCATTTATAGCTTGTAACATTAACCAGTAATTTTTGACAAGCTTCTAATACACGGCAACAGCAGCTTAGATGTTGTAGAGCACTGATCTCAGGACATCTTCATATTTCCTGAAGACTTCGTCTGATCGCCTCTTGTAATTGTACATCCTCATCTGCATAAATATATCAGAATTTTATTTATTTAGGGTTTTAAAATAATATTTCAGTGAAAACCTGTCCTTGTTTAGCAGTGTGACCATCATTATGAGCATTAACTAAATTATGGAGCAGTAACTAAGTGCAAAGAACTTCTTTAAGGTGCCAAGCACCATGTAGGTATCTGGATCAATAAGGAATGCAACAAGTGTCCTTGTGCTTAACTTGATTCTAGAACAAGATATTACCTTTCTACCCCTCTGATGCTAGTTAGGAGACCTTCACGCCTGGATTCAAATCCTCTCTCTGCTATGATCGAACAAGATAAACTTGAGCAAGCCACTGTCTTTCAGGGCTAGTTCATAAAAGCAGCAGTTCCTGTATGATGACCTTGGAATATGCAGTACTGCAGGCAGGCTCACATTACTTATATAGGCTATGCATCAGTACATCCATGTGGAGGTTTGTCACAATTTGTTGTCAGAACTCACTATAAAATGTGTTGCTGCATCCATGCAGGTTGTGGGGCCTATACATAAGAGTACTGTGCAAAAGAGTTGATCCATACCATTATTGGCTACTAGTGATCTTGTCTATGTCATAAACCCATACTCAGAGGTCACTGCATGAGCACCACCAGTAATATGAACTGGTTCACAAATTCAGCTCTCCAATTATAAGGAAATCAATAAGAAGTGGTGTTTTATGACCAAGGGGCCATTTAGTACTACTGTTTTGTGGACACTATCCTTGTTTGTCTGCTGTTACTGTTTTGTTACCACTATGTGCTTTCTGCTCATGAATGTGTACATATAGTAAGAACAAGCAAGCAAACAAGTATTTTAGACTGTTCCTTGTTTGGCCTAAAAGGTCTTTGGCCACAGAAAATTAATAAACATCTCACATGAAAATTAAGACATACCCCCTTGAATCTGTGCTTCTTGCAAGCACTGTTGTGTAGTCACTGGAGAATCCTCTTCGTTTTCTGTAAACAGACACAAATATTGTCCTCACTAGGGACTATCGCAGCTCACATAATTCCCCTCCCTGTGGAGTTTTGACTACCATACACCTTTTGAACAGAGGCTTAATATTCTCAAGCTAACAACCTCACATAATCAAAAATGCACATATTCAGAAGTGGGCATCTTCCTCTGTCTTCCTAGACAAGGAGTTCATCCCTCCCTGGAGTGCAAAACACAGAGTAAGAGGGTGAGTGTGGTATACTGGCTAAAGCATTTGGCTTGGAATAGGGAGACCTTGATTTAAATCCCCTTGGACCAGGAAAGCTGCTGTCTTTCAGCATAACCTACCTCCTAGTGGCTGGGAAGATAAAATGGGCGGAGGGGAATCATCTATGCTTCTCTGAGCTCTTTGGAGGAAGACTGTGTGCCACTTAGTTAAAAAATATACCTTTGGCTGTATCAGAAATGCTGTTTAATAAGGCACACATCATATCAGCATCAATTTTATGAGGGTCTAGGATACGGGTTGCCCGTTGAGTCATCTTAAGCTGGTTCTCCAACTCCAGAAAGCTTTTGTCTCCAGAAAGAATGGTGAAAGGAATATGCTTGGGCAGATACTCATCCAGGCGGCCCACCTAAGAAACAGAGTGTAAATTAACCAAAACCAAAAGTGTGCAGTTTAAACAAAGACATCTGATAGAAGATTCTTCAGTAAAAAAGATTGGTATGGCTGTTTGGTTTGTGACGGTGAAGAACTAGGAATAAAGCCTGTAGTGCAAATAAATACAACGAGAGGCGATGGGCGGGTTCCCTGGCCTTAGGCAGGCAGCATCAGTTTGCTGTGGTGGGGGGTATAATGACACAGAGCTTACCTCCAGGGGAACTGATCTCTGTCATCTGAAGAGCAGTTGTAAATCTGACTGATCTCCAGCCCTCCCCTGGAGATTGACAACAATGGTTCCCCAGGAGGAAATGGCTGGTTTGGAGGGTGGTGTCTATGGAATTGTACCTGTCTGAGGATCCATCCCCCCTCAAAACTCCAGGATCTACCCAACCTGGAGAAAACAGCCTTATCTCCTTCCCAGCCCACCACTGGTGTACCTTTATCTGCCCCTCTGACTTCAGCTTTCCATCTCCCCCCACACACCTGGAGCCTCTACCTAGGAAAAGTAGTCTTTCTCCACAGTGGGGACCAAAGCAGCTCACATCATTCTCCTCTCCCCCAACAACCATGTGAGGTAGGTTAGGCTGAAAGTCTGTGAGTGGTCTGAAATCACGCAATCAGCTTCCACAGGAAGAACCTGCATCTGGCAGACCCTGCTCTGAAGCACTAACTGTTACGTCACACTGGCTGTCATGGGGGGCTACCTCAGCAGGGTATAATGACACAGAGTCAACTAGTTAATTCTGACAGTGAACAGTGGATGAGGCAGCAGTGGGCAGTGTAGGACAAGGGCCCAGTGAATGTGATCTATGATTGTGATTTTTGATATTTTTCTTGACATGTAGAATGACAGCTGTCACTGTGCCTTATTAGGAGTCTGATTAAAATGAATTTAGATTTTAATATTTAGCCCAGACAGAAGAGCTGTAGAGTAGGATTAATTAGGGTATTACTTTAATGGTTAAAGGTCTTAAGAGTCAGAAAATAATGGAATGGAATGTACATTTGAAATTATAAGTTCTCCAGTTGAAGGACATCTGAGAAGTAAAGCTATGAGATGGAAAGACTCTGAGTGTTCTCAAAACAAATATCTTTCTGTGTAGAGCAGCACATCTAGCCCTAGAAAGTCTGCTAAGAGCTAAGTTTTGTGCATTTTATCAGGAAACCACCTAGTTTCAGGCTGAAGCAAATAAGCCAGGAATTATGCCAAAAGAAAGCCCCTCTGTCCCTTGATGTTTTCCACTGTTCTGAGACCAGATAAGCAGACACAATTACTCATGCTTGGGATCCCGATAGGGGTTTCCCAATAGAGAAGTGCCAGCTAAAATGATGCTTTGATGATGACACCTGTCGAACACCAATTAAGGATTTCTTTCTGTGTAAACTGTCATGATGTCATTTGGGGTATAAGAACTATTGCCCCTTCCTGGTTGGAGCAGAATACAGCTTGGTGATACTGGGTGCCGAGGTGTCTAGTCCTGTATTTTCCTGATTATTGCAATAAACAGATATTTATCCACTCCCTGGACTCCAACCGTGTGTTCCTTATCTGGTCTCAGGAGTACAAGGGGCATGGAGAAGCAGACCCAGCACCCAGCCAATGGCACGCGAGTACTCTTGATTGGCGGTTGATGGGCCAATGGCTGATGGAGTGCACAGCAAAGCCAATGGGAGAGCTGGAAAGTGCCAACACATTACGGCAATTATATCAGAACTAGTGAGGAAAGCCCGTTGTGGCAGTAGACAACGGGCCCTAGATAGGAAGGAAGGGCGGGTGGAAGGAAGAGAGGGAGTGAGTTAGAGGCGGGGGAGGCAGGAAAAGGGGGGGGAGAGAAAGAGGGGGAGTCAGAGACAGAGTGTGGAGGGGGTCATGGCCATAAGTTTGAAAGAAAGAAGGGAAGGAAGGAAGGGGAAAGAAAGCCAGGAAGGAAGAAAGAAGGGTAGAAAGAGAGAGATTGAGAGAGAGTAGAAGGGAGGAAAGAAGGGAAGGAAGCAGAGGAGAGAAGAAAGGGGGGAACAGAGTGAGAGAGAGAGAGAGAGAAAGTGGGGAGGGGAGAGACAGAGAAAGGAAGACAGAAGAGGGGCAGGGAGGAGGCGCGGGGTGGGAGAAGAGGGGGGGCCTGCGGGAGCTTCTCCCGTGTGGCAGGATTGGTGGGGAGGGGGAGAAGCGAAGGAGAGGCCGGGCGCGCTGCGGCTCCCTTGCCGCCACCGCAGGCCATCTCCTGGGCGGGTGGGGGGAGGACGGCCTGGAGGTTGGCGCGGCGGCTCCCAGGCCGTCGCGGCCGGCCTCGTCCTGGGCGGGTGGGCGGGTGGGCTGGAGGCCGGCGCGGCGGCTCCCCAGCCGTTGCGGCCGGCCTCGTCCTGGGCGGGTGGGCGGGCGACCTGGAGGCCGGCGCGGCGGCTCCCCAGCTGTTGCGGCCGGCCTCGTCCTGGGCGGGCGGGCGACCTGGAGGCCGGCGCGGTGGCTCCCCAGCCGTCGCGGCCGGCCTCGTCCTGGGCGGGTGGGCGGGCGACCTGGAGGCCGGCGCGGTGGCTCCCCAGCCGTCGCGGCCGGCCTTGTCCTGGGCGGGTGGGTGGGCGACCTGGAGGCCGGTGCGGCGGCTCCCCGGCCGTTGCAGCCAGCCTCGTCCTGGGTGGGTGGGCGGGCGGCCTGGAGGCCTGCCTGATTGACAGTTCGAGCGGCCATACACTGTTGGCGCGCATCGAACGTTGCCAAACCAAAAGATAATTATATTATAAGGAGAGATATGGAGGGGGGGGATTCTCACAAAGTCTACTTATTCAAAATTGGAGGATGCTTTTGCTATACTGGAATAAGTTGAATCCACCTAAAGATGTACAGACAGAAGTGTATAATATTACATGTAATACTATGTGTTTAGTAATATTTGTATAAACAATGTGCATTAGGCTGACCTTGTTTGGTTTTATAGGCCTCTTTTAATGTTTTGCTAAAATAAAATTTTAAAAACTGGCATGGCTGGAAATTACATTATGGTCTAGTTCAGTTCCTTGAACTATGGATTTTTCATACATGCCAGCAATAAATACCTGGGAAGCCAAGATAAGCTGGCAAAAAAAGAACAAGAGGCAAAGTCCAACACTATGGTGCACAAGTAATCTACTGCCCCATCTTTTATCTTTCTCTCAGCACGTCAGTATAAATGTATGGTTTTCTACAATTTATTTACTAATGGTTTTATTATGCAGAAAAAGATAGTCCTCTCTCCTGAGGACTGAGCTCTAAGTATGCAATGGAGGAAGAAAAAAGGATATTGCTGTGGCCCACCCTCAGGTACCTGCTGACGTGGATATGTATGTAGATTTCGTCCAGGCTGTCATTCATGCATGGCAAAAACAGAAGGCTGTCAAAGAAGCCTGATGACTTACATGTACACAGATTGCAAAGTCAGCTGCTTCCCTCCTTTTACCACAGTGTGGATGAAGGAAGAAACACCCAATCTTGTTAAGATAATTAAATATTTTGCAATTTACAGGTTGCTTCCAGTTGCCGTGCCCACCTAAATGATAAAATAAGGATGGACACATTGTTAGAAACGTCACTTAAGTTTCACAAGGAGAAGGGATGGGTTAGAAGTAGCGGAGAATGTCACCATAAAATTTTATGCACATTTTCCAAGAATCAGAAAAAGGTTACAAAAGGTTGATAAATACAGTGAACAAGATGCATTCAACTCTTCCTCTAAACTTCTTGTTAGTGTATCAAAGTACAAGTGTAGAAATTTGAACACTGCTCCCACATCAATCAGAAATGGCCAAGCAGCATCTAAGCAACTTTATTTGCCCCCGCCCCCTCCAAATCAAATTCTGGCATAAAAGATAGATACAGTCTCATTTTTAAAGCAAACATGGAAGAAATTATCAATGATGCATAGAATAATAGAGTTGGAAGGGGCCGTACAGACCATGTAGTCCAACCCCCTGCCCAATGCAGGACCAGCCCAAAGCATCTCTGACAAATATTCGTCCAGCCTCTTCTTGAAAGCTGTCAGTGAAGGGGAGCTAACCACTTCCCTAGGCAACTGATTCCACCTTTGAACTACTCTGACTGTGAAAGTTTTTCCTAATATCCAGCCAATACCTTTCTGCATGTAATTTAAACCCCTTGCTTCAGGTCCTATCCTCTGTTGCCAACTGGAACAGCTCCTTGCCCTCCTCCAAATGACAGCCCTTCAAATATTTAAAGAGAGCAATCATGTCCCCCCTCAATCTCCTCTTCTCCAAACTAAACACTCCCAAGGCCCTTAGCCTTTCCTCGTAGGGCTCATTCTCCAGACCCCTGATCATCCTCCTCGCTCTCTTCTGCACGCTCTCAATTTTGTCCACATCCTTTTTGAAGTGAGGCCTCCAGAACTGCACACAGTATTCCAGGTGTGGCCTGACCAAGGCAGTATACAGAGGGGCTATGCCCTCCTGCAATTTCGATGCTATGGCCCTTTTAATACAACCCAAGACTGAATCTGCCTTTTTTACCACCGCATCACACTGACTGCTCATATTTAGTTTACAGTCCACTCTTACCCCAAGATCTCTTTCGCAAACACTACTCCTCAGAAACATATCCACCATCCAGTATTTGTGCTTGACATTTTTGTGGCTGAGATGTAATACTGTGCATTTATCTTTGTTATATTGCATCCTGTTTGCAACTGCCCACTTCTCCAGAGTATTCAGTGCTACATTACTTAGATTTTCTATGCAGTGTCCCTGAGACCATTTCCTCCCTAATTATGAATCCTTTAGTAACAAGTGAGCACTACAGAACACCAAAGATCGCTTGTGGAGCAACACATTCATAGAATCAGAGTTGGATTCCACTGGTCCCAACCCATCATCTGTGGATGCCCCCCACCCCAAAAAAAGATGTTATGAGATTGTGACAGGCATTAGGGGGTTTCCTAGCAACCCTGTAGAAACAGGCAGTCAAGGAGAAGCAGCCAGGTGGCAGCTGATGAAGAAAGGAAACAAAGAACCGGCAGTGTGTGATAGGGATAATGGGATGAACACATGTCAGCTTACAGCCAAAGAAAGCACAATATAGAACATGGACCATATCTGACTTTTCTTATTTTGCCAGATTCTAAGAAAGTGCACTACATATTCTATAAAGCTTTCATTGTTATGCCTGAAAAGTTTATTCTTTCCCTTACCTTGAAAGCCCCAGATAAAAGTCCCCTGGTTAAGAGTAGTAGGCAGTTGGTGGAAGAGGTTCCCCCAGTTATCTAAATCCATCATTATAATATGCGTCATGGTGCACAAGTAATCTAGATCAGGTAGATCTTCATCGTCTAGGTTGGGGGGAGGGAGAGATCAAAATATATTTCACATTTCATTACAGATATTGAAATCCAGACTGCTTTCAAAATATAGTTCTATGGACTGATTTCCTGCTTTCTACTGGTGCAAGTAGATAATTCCCCTTTCCCTGGCATGCCTTTTGGCCCCTCCAAAAAGATATGCTAGTGATTATAGGAAGATCTGCATGGACAAAAAGCCCTGGTTAAGGGAGGTGCTGCAGTAAGAAAAGGAATCAAGCAAGATCACCCAACCTCCCTCTTAACACCAATAGAATAGTAGGATCCAACCGTACTATGTTTTGACAGCAGTATAATCCAAACCACAAAAATAAAGTATATTTACAGTGGCCAAGCACTTCTTTCTTTATAGCTCCTGGCTTCCTTGGAGAAAGGGATTTTGAACTTGGTGCAGTCATAGCAGCTGAAAGCTTCAGTTTATCAGGCTTCTTGTCCACACAAGACCCACTAGCAGAGAACTGGAAGACGTCACTTTCTGCTGGAGAGCCAAAGTCTAACTTGGGCTTCTGTGAGAAACAGTGTTTGGCATGATAGTGCTGATGGGCAACTGCAAGTTCACTGAAATTTCTGTTGCATGCTCCACATCTCACAACATACGATTCTTTTTCAGCTTTGTTGACTGTGTGGCCTGCAAGATGATTAATCATGTCAGAATGGCTTTGTGTTGTTGAAGAGCATGAGGTGCAGCGAAACCACAGGTTACCTTTTGCCAGCATGGCTTCTTGGCACTTCTTGTAATCTGCTTTTCTATTTTCTTTGGAGATGTATTTCTCTCGACAGCCACAGTTTAGAAGGCTGCTTTCTTCTATCGTCTCAAAGATTTTGATTGATGTTTCTGCTGCTGCAGACACACATATGTAATCTGTGCTATGGAAACCCTTAAAGTGAAGTAAAAACTCTTCCTCAGCATCAAAAAAGAGGTCACCGCAAAATCCACAGAAATGTTTAATCTGTATAACATTGTTATGCCTATCCTGGCAGTGTCGGTGCAGTGTTTCTATTTTCCGAAATGTAACTTTACACATGGCACAGCTGTATCTGTGAAAATGATGACTCTCTAGTGACATGCAATGCTGTTTCACAGTATCTTCCGAGTCAAAGACTTCCTCACATAAGCAGCACTGCCATTTCCCTTGGTGAGACAGTTCCTCAGACAGGTCCATTGGACTTGCAGGTGGAGACAGCTCCATAGGGGTCGAAGACTGGTTTTCTATCTCAAGTGATTTATCACAGACTGTGTCTGTAAGTCTGTCAGAAGATAAAGCATGCTCATCCTCACTGACATACTTCTCACCAAAGTAGCTATGTCCACCATGAAATTCAGTCACATGTGCCATTACATCATCCCCTTTCTGAAGATCTACATTGCAGGACTGACACCAGAAGAGGAAATCAGCCAAGTGTGCTCCTCCATGGAACCTGCTCATGTGCAAACGAATGATGCTTGTACTTTCTGCAAGTTTCCCACACACAGCACACTTGTGGCATATTCTGTTTGAAGAAAAAATATGTTTCTCTACTAACTCTTCAGAAGGAAATGTCAGATGGCATTCACACATCCAGGTTTTCACAATGTGGGCATTACGAGACTCTTGGCTGTTGTCTTCCAAAACCCTTTTTTGTTTTGAAATGGTTTCACTCTGATCATCCACGGCCAAAGATCGCTTCAGAGGAGAAGACTTTACAAGGCTTCCAAGTTTCTTAAGGTAAGAGACATTTTTATTGGCATGGCAAAACATCAAGATTGATTGTTCCATTGTAGTGAGAATTTTAACCTTGTGCAAGGTTTTGCAAGTATGCTGACTGACATGGTTGTAATCAACAAACAGCTCATTGCAGCTCTGACAGAAGCCTTTCACTTTAAATATTTCAGCAACTTGGGAGATATTCTTCTCTGACACAGCTACTGGACCAGCGTTATGACAACGAGTTCTGTAATTGGAAAGCAAACAAACAAAAATGACTTTGCAGCTGTAACTCTAAACACGTTCCAGTGTCCACTCAAAAGCAGTCAATATTCTTGATGCCAGCTTTGTATTACAGTATAATTTACTTTTTAAATCCAGTTTAAGACTACCCATACCCTCCTGCCACAGAATGCCTCCTTCTCTTGAAGTAGACATCTCAAAATACCTATCAGAACCCTTTAAAACCGTGATGGGCAGCTGGCTCAGTGCACTGAAAGCAGTACATAACAGCTGTCTTAGCCCTTTAAAAGGCACACACACCATTGCACATTACTGCTTTTCCAGCAGTGGAAATACACGTCAGCATTATGGTTGACCATTCACAGTTCTGTTTAAACAAACATATGACAAAGGACACACAAGAACAGAAGCTGGGCTTAATATCCAACAGCTGTTTAGAAAGATTGATCTGAAGTCAGATTTTACAAGTGTTAAAACTCTCACAAACCTGAAATGTGCTGTTAGCTCCACATGGGAACGTAAAACCTGATGGCAGGATGTACATTTTACTTGGAATGGAACTTCATTGCACAAGGAGATAAGAAGATTTTTTGCATAGGCTGGAAAAGGCAAAGGAAGTGGGGTCCCTGTCTTATCTGCAATAGAATGCAAAGACAACACGTGCTGAAAAAGTCTGCTTAGAGGTATAAAATGGACTCCAAATATAGTATCACCAAACTGGAATGACCAAAGGTCATCTAGTCCTCAGATCAGATCCACATATCAGCCCACCCCCTCCCCTCAAACCATATTCCATTGCACCACCTGCAAAAGCGAACAGGCGGGAAGGTAAGAGATTTTATGTAGCAGTGGCATCAAGGTCATAATGCACCATGTAAGTAAGTTTCCAATCAATTCTTGCAAAAAAACAAAAACAAAACAAACCCCAGGCTTCTATGAGCATTTAGCTGGTGCACAGCATAAACTTTCTCCAGAACAAACAGTCTCAAATTACTGAAGTGAGAAAGTAAATCAATTGCATGAATCAAGCCTGGACAAGTATTGTGGGTAGTTAAACACTGACTGCTGCCCAAAGAGAAAGGAAGTCCCTCTCCCCAAGATTTGTCACAGTCACATCCCGAGCATCTGTTAGAAGTAACTGCAAGAGCAATTTATTTGGCCCATCTTGACCCCATAAGATGATGTGGTTTTGTTCTTTATTTTAACTGGGCTTCAGTGTTATTTTATAAACATGCCCCAAGACTTCATAAATTGTATGTTATGAAATATTAACATTAACATTACAAGTTGCTAATGCCCCAGAGAAAGCAGAAAAAAGGAATTAGAAAACTCTAAGCAGGATAAAACAAGCTCTGGAGGCCCTATAAGAATACAGTACTTAGGGGCTGCCAAAAGGAGTGGTGGAAAATATTTAAATGTTGAAATGCATTCAAACAAAGTTTGGCAGACCCTAACTCAATTTTGCTTGTGGGTGGAAACCCTTTTATGATTATTGGTATCAGAACCTACAGTTGGACTTTGATTTATTTAACTGTGTTAGTACATTTGAAATTGCGTAGCTAATATAATAATTAAGCTTATGGGAAAGCACTCTTGAATTTGAGTATTATATTTTACTCCCCCCTCAAAAAATGTTTCACTGAAAAAGCCTTTTCAAATTAATATTCCAAGTTATGTTCTTTGTGTAAAATTACACTAAATGAAAAATTTTTAAAAATACAATGCTTGGGGAATTCCTTTGCCCAGCTGCATGCCAGCACAGAGGAACTTTATGGGATTCTCCCCTCCTGCTACCACAAGCACTTTCTGCACCTGTGGCACCTGTGAGGACCTACCAAGTTTCAAAGACTCAGACAAACACCCTCACAAAACTGCCCTTTTCTTGCATCTCTTCCACTATTTCAAGTTTCTCGAGCTCTCTAATTGTCTAGCTCCACTACAGGGTTAAAAATTCTTGGCCTGATCCATGAATCTTATATTCTAATAGCCAAGTACAGCCCAATCTATGGATATCTAAATTCAAGGATCAGGGTCACATGGACTGACATGGTTATAATCAACAAACAGCTCATTGCAGCTCTAAAAACTTTGGGGACCCCCAGGTTTGCAGAAAAGTCTGAAAATACACTGGGAGGTTTAAATCTCCCCTTCCCCCAAAAAAGTTTGCCCACACATGTACTGAGGCTACAAAGCTGCAAGCAGGGAGACAGGCAGGGAAGTCACCGGCCCCATTACCATTGAGGGTGGGAAGCTGCCAGGTGGGAAAGGTGCCACTGTTGCTGTGGAGGAAGCTGTTGGGTGGGCAGCTGGGAGAGCCACTACCACAACTGCTGGATGTGGACAGCACAGAGAGTCACCACTGCTGTGTTTGCAGCAGAGCTGTCAGCCACCCAGGAGAGCCACCAGGCGAGTGGCTGGAAGCTCTCCACCACTGCCATAAGGGGAGAAGCTGCCAGTGAGAGGGCAGCAGGGAGAGTTGCCGCTGTTGCTGTGGGGGGGGGGCAAGCTGCTGGGTGGCTGGGAGAGTGACGGGATGGGGGGCAGAGGGAGATTGATGGGGTGGGGAGGCAGAAAGAGAGAAAATGACAAGTATGGAGGAGATAGAATAACAGAAGGGGTGGCAGGAGGAGGAATAAACGAGAGACTGAGAGAAGTAAAGGGAGAGAGGAGGATGCAAAGGTGGAGAGAATGGGATGGCCATTCCCACAAGTTTCTTGCGGGTCACCACCTGTATTCTTCTATCTTTGATAATTATTTACAGCAAAGTAGAGCAGTACTTAGCACATCAGGGCTGTGCCCAGAAAATTCCCATACAGCAATCAGGTATTTCTTATGGAATTCACATGCATCAAATGAACAATGCAAGTCCTAGCAATTTTATATCAAACAACAAATGCCCTTGGGGTACAACAACTCCTTTCCTGACAATTCTCCCTCTCTCTCTCTCTCCCTCCCTCCCTCCCAGATTGGCAAAAGTATCTGCAGTTCAATAATACAATAAAGATGTGGAGTCAGCACATCCAGACTTCAGATCCTTCTATCCTACATAAGACTGCATTTGGGCATCCACCCCACAGTCCTGCTTAAGGCAATGCAGTCATGTGTGACTTAGAGGACCCCAATAAAACTACAAGGCATGTGCAAAATGACAAACTTATCTTGGGTTTCAGAGCCCAGGAAGAACTTGCACAAAAGGCAAGAGGAAAGATAAGATTCAAAAGATTTGGGGAATAACCCAAAGATTTGGCCCCACTGCTGGACCTCCTGATGGCACCTGGTATATTTTGGCCACTGTGTGACAGAGTGTTGGACTAGATGGGCCATTGGCCTGATTCAACATTGGCTTCTCTTATGCTCTTATGTTATGTTCTTATGTTAACAATCACAAGCAACTCTATATTCCAGAACAAGAATACTTCCGTTGCTTTAACAGAGAAAGAAAATCTATGGTTAAAATGATAATACTACCACATTTTTTCAATTTGAAAAAGAATGTGTGATGAATGCCTCATTCGCTATTAGAGTAATAGTGCAATCCTAAAACAAAATTGCATACTTCTAAACCTACTGAAGTCAGTAATCTTAAAAAGGTATAACACTGCTTAGGATTGCACTGTAACAGCACCATATATAGTTATACTAGCTCAAAACCCATCCTTCACTATGGTATTTAACTACCATAAATTCAGTTATAATACTTCAGAGAAATAATTTTTGTGGTTTAGAACAGGCTTTTTGGTTGTTTGAATTGGTCTTGTAATATAATAGCATAGTATCCGGGAGCCTTCTTGGGGACAGTAAAAGGTGAGAGGTGTGAGACAGAGTTGGACTGAGGGAGGGGTGATGTGGTAGACACTGCCTCAGGTTCACAAGGGAGCCACATATTGAAATGGCTCCTAGAAAGGTCCTGCACCATCTCCCCATGAACATTCATGAACTGTATTGCCATACTAACTTTTTTGAGAAACCCATATTCAGGAGTCTTGAATCACTGATGTTATTACACAGAAGACAGAACTCCCCTGAATACCAACTGTCTTCAACTGTCTGCAGTCTCCTGTAACTTGTTTTACCTCAGAATGCTGAGCTCCACATCTGACTAATCAGGGGGGGGGGGAGGGGTGCAAGCAGGCAACAGCCTGCCAGGCACACAGCAAAGCTTTACCCCTTTGGAAAAAACATATTTTACCCCTTTTCACTCCCGTAGGGGTCAGATTTCTAAAAATCCCTTCATAGTGGGGGCTGATATCATGGAAAAAATGCACTTTCCAAATTTCATGTTCCTAGATCCAGGGGTTTGGGCAGGGCATTGATGAGTCAGTCAGGACACCTGTTTTTATATACCAAGAAGATAGGTTGCTCAACTATGAAGAACCAATTGGAGCAGGGGTAATTAGAGATGAGCAATCAGCCTATTAGGATTTAGCCTGAGCAGAGAGAGGGATAGGGATAAGCACCAGTGTAGGGATTAAAGATTTCACATTAAGTTTCCCTGTTGATGTTGGGTTTTTTTTGCAGTCAAGTTGCAACTGACTTATGGTGACCCTATAGGGTTTTCAAGGCAAGAGATATTCAGATGCAGTTTGCCATTGCCTTCCTCTGCATAGGGACCCTGGTATTCCTTGGTGGTCTCCCATCCAAATACTAACTGACCTTGCTTAGCTTCTGAGATGTGACTACCCTGGGCTATCCAGGTCAGCGCAAGTTTCCCTATACTATTCTGAAAACTCAAGAAGCAGTAAAGTTTATTTGAAAATTACTTGAAACTGTAACCTATGAAATAAAGTTTCTTGGCATGTGTAGTCTAGGAATGAATCATTTACTTCAATGTTTGTTACAGTTACCTCAAGTTATTTGTTTAAATAGTTATTATTTATTGTTCAAGATAAACCTTTGTTCTTTTTTAAAAAGCCTTTGTGTTTACCTTATACATACTGCTTTGGGCTACAGGCCTGAGAGTTTTATATCCAAGCTGTTGTAGGATGCATCCTACAACAAGCTTCTTTTGGTGTCCCTGGTGTGGTGGGGAGTGATCTGAGGTAGTGTGTGACGCAAAATTTTTAAGGACCCACTTCAGATAAGTCACATCATGATTTTCTGTAAATAACCAAATAATACAGTGTATGTTCAAACCAGATATAAAAAAGAAGAAACATACCACTCAGTTTAAAACAGTGAGAAAAATGATTCTCTGCAGACATATGTTGCAGGCACTCATCTCTTAGGCTAAAAAGAAGGAAACAGCATGGGCAGGCAAAAAACTGAATATGCTGAGGAGGATAATTTCTTTCATGGCCATCATTTTCATTTGCCTGGAAATGGGGGGGAGGAGGAGACAGAAAAAACCCTCATTTTTGTAGATACAGTGGAGGTTTATTGATTGCTGTTACTGGAGATAATTTTTACAAACTGCTATAGGAAGACTGTTCCTAATATTAGACTTCACAGGTAGATAATGAGAAAACAATTCTAGTATTTTCTTTCTTTTAATACCACAGTCCTAAATGTCTTCTGCAGCATACATATACACAGTAAAAAGGAGGAATTTCAATCCCAGCCAAAGAGTACAGTTGGCTATACTGCTAAGGAATTTTCAAAATCAAGTAATCCATATGTACAGACGTTGATAGCTGTAATATTTTTTATCTATTCATGACTGACCAATCCAAGGTGAGCTTCATGATTCAGTGGGGGTATGGTCCATCAGTGGCTATTAGCCACAAGGTATAGATAGGGACTCAGGGGCAAGTGATGCTCTGTATTCTTGGTGCTTGGGGGAGTCAACAGTGGGAGGGCTTCTAGTGTCCTGGCCCCACTGGTGGACCTTCTGATGGCACCTGGTATTTTTGGCCACTGTGTGACAGAGTGTTGGACTGGATGGGCCATTGGCCTGATCCAACATTGGCTTCTCTTATGTTCTTATGGTCTCAAATGCTAAAAGTTATACAGTCTTTCTTCCTAAGCTAGGTGAACAATAAAGAATCAAAGATAAATTCTACATCTTATGAGTACCTCTGAAAAGGTTAATGCATAGAGTCTCTCTCTGAATGTTATTCTTTGGAGGGGGAAGAACTTACCATTTTCTTTAAAAGAACTCCTATCCTCAAATTCTTACCTTAGATAAACAGTGATCACTATATTGCTGAGAGGTAGAAAATCTTCCATTACAGACTATACAGGCAAAAGAACTAGATGGAGGTCCATGTAGTGTAACTGCTGGGTTGCATGGGGAGTGATCAAACCTAAGAAGATAGTAAATGGGAATCATATGTATAAAGATATGTTTTAATAAACAATATGAATTCTGAATTTGAAAACTGCACATTTCACTTCAGAGTAAAAGCAACTGTAACCCTCTCCTGTATCTTCATTTAATATGCACCAAGTTCACTAAAGGACAGTGTGAAAAATTCTTAATATACACAAAAGTGAAAAATTCCTGGTTTTCATCTATGAGAAACTTGGATGTAGCATTTGAAGCTCCACACGATATCCCATTTAGTGGCACGTTTACTTGGAACATGAAGAAATGTTACCTTTTAAGGTGGCCTAGAAGAAGATAGCCATTGTCAAACTTCTTGTTGCAGTGCATTATGGGGCATAAAATGGATTTACTGCCAGATGGTGTTTGGGCTGATTTCCGAGGTAACATTCTTCCTGAGTTTACAGTACCTGGCTTGAGACCTAAGATATGAAACAACAGTATTTAATATATTGGGTGATTATGCTTCAGAATAACCCAGAGTTAAACAAGAAAATGAAGATGGACTGTGCTGATGTGATACGCAATTTACCTCATGACTTCATGATAGCTATTTATACATATAAAACACAATTAATATTTTATAATGCTGTTTCTGTGTTAGAAGTTGGGCTGCTATTGCTCTTATTTGATGGAAGCTGTTTATCAGTTAGACCGGACAATAACCTGACCAATTACTTTCTATCAAGAAGGAGCCTGTCTGGGCCCAGGACCGCTGGAACACCCACGACCACACAGCTAGACATCCAGGGACCCAGAAGCTTCCCCACTGCCCCCCAGGCCTTAGTCACCCACTCTCCAGCGTGGGAGCCCCAACAGCAGCAGGCTCCCAGGACCATCAGGGGAGCCCAGGAGAGACCAAGCACACTGGCTAAGCTTGCCAAAGCCAAGCAGCCAGTGGAGGTTAATCCTGGAAGCTCTAGCAGGGCAGCAGCCACCATGGTGAGTGGGACAAGCATGGCCCAAGAAGTCTACTGGAGCTGGTACACACCTCCAGCAGCTCACAGAAGGCCAATCATGCTACAGCCCTGGGAAGAGCATGCAGAAGCCAGCTCTACTGTCAAGGGGGTAGGCCAGTGTTTTTCAACCACTGTGTCGTGGCACACTAGTGTGCCGTGAGATATTGTCTGGTGTGCCGTGGGAAAAATTCCAATTTCATCCGTAACATATGAACAATTATAAAATAAAGTATTATTATTTCATAATAAAGTAATTATAAAATAATTTATTTGTGTTTATTTGATTCCTATTCAAGAGAATTACTTTATATATAGTCAATATAGGCACAGAGTTAATTTTTTTTTAACATTTTCTAATGGTGGTGTGCCTCGTGATTTTTTTCATGAAAAAAGTGTGCCTTTGCACAAAAAGGTTGAAAAACACTGGGGTAGGCCACCTCCAGGCAGGTGCATGGCTACTGCAGGGAGGAAGGGCCAGGCCTACACTGCAAGGCAGGCGAGGGAGTGGGACAGGAACCCAGGCTGGTGCCCCAGAAAGCCTATGGCCCAAGGCCCCTAGTGATGAACAGGAGCGGCAGCCATGGGCAGAAGGGAGGGGGGAGGGACATTTGACAAGGAAAGAGGGGTCTAAAGGAAACTCCAGGAGCAGATTGGGAAGGAATAACCGGGGAGCCTGAGCTGGCAACTGAAGGCCACATATGCAGGAGGAGGAGGACAAGCGTGAGTCCAACCCCTTTCCCTCCCATTCTGAGGTCTGTGGAGCATTCCAGTGAGCCAAGCGCAGTGGTGGAAGGCAGCGTCCCCCAGTGGGTGTCCTCAGGGCACGACAGAGCTCCTTACAGCTAATTTATACATTAATAGTAATTTTGTCCATTTAGACACATGAGTAAAGTCTATGAGGGTGAAATATCAGGCAAGCTAACTTAAGCTATGAATAGAAACTCTCAAAGTTTGTCAAAATAGCACAATAGTAAACCAATCTCTTCCATTTTAATCCCTAGATCCGTTCTATACCCTTTATGCATACACTAGAGTTAGCCCCACAATCTCTTTAAAAATAGGCTGATTTCCACAAGCTGAGGAATTTCAGATGTGTCAAAAATGTAACATATGCCCAGGAAAAAAATGAGGGCATGTGAGACACATACCCACTTTTCCTGACTGAAACTTAGTATGTGAAGAAGTCCTTCACAGGGGTGCTGTCTGGTGTCCTAGTTTCTCAAATACAATTGCCACAAATTCTTATGACTGGAAACAACTTCACTCTCACCAAAAGTCTAAAGTGAAGAGAGGCAGCCCATCACTTTCTCCACAAACCTTGGGGATGGAGGTACAGTCATTCTACTGAGAAACAAAACCTAAGAAGGAACCCCTCTAAACTTTTACACAGCCCCTCAATTCCAGATGTTCCTATGCAATTGAAGACTCTCATCAATCCACAGCAAAGCTCAATTCCAGTGCTTTAAAGCTTTAGAATGGAGCTGGTAGGTCATAATCCACAATTAGTGAGGTAGGAAGACACATGATAGAGCAGCTTTGTGAAGCTAAGGAAGTCTGGGTATGGCCAATGCCTGAATGGGAGTCTTCTTGCGAACCCGTTGTATGCTGCCTTGAGTTCAACAGTAGAAGAAAGGATGAATATGAAAATAATCAAGAAAACAAACAAAGCTTGGACTAAAAACTTGCCTAAGATTGGCACAGCTGTGCCTGGGAAGCAATTGTGATGACAGTGTGTCATTCCTTCCTAAAAATCCTTTTTCTCTGCATTTGAAATTGCACTCTGTGAGTATAACCAAACTTCAGGAGGCTACCAGCTAGCAAGATGATTTAGTAGGTAAACAGATTACCCATCCCAGAAATAAATGCAGAGATGCTTCAAAGTCTGTCCAACTAGCTTGAACAACCTGGGAATGGTCCCCATTACCTCTAGATTGGCCATGGCAAACCAATCAGCATGATATGAGGGGAAGAGCCTCCCATTTTCCCTCTGCAGACAAATCAGTGAGATGAAGAGGCTCCAAAATTCCCAATGATGTACAAAACAGTGCCTGAGCTGTTAGCTTTTTGTTCTGCCCCAATACATTGGAGGAGAGAGGAGGAAGGCTGGATCCTGGTGTTTATTTCACTAGCTGCAAAGTATAAGACAAGTGGGGATCTGCAAGAAACTTGAGGGAGTGGCTATCCCATTTCCCCCACTTCTGCTTCTTTCCACTCCCCCTACTTCTCTCACACTCTTTCTCATTTCTACCACCCATTTTCTTACTCTCTTTCTTCCCTCCATGCCTGTCACTTCCTTTCTCTCTCCAACCCATCACTTTTTCTGACCCGTCACTCTTCCAGCCTCCCACCTACTTCCTTCTCCCACAGCAACAGTGGCAGCAGCTGCTCTCCAGGAATCACAACACATTGCCCAAATACAGAGATCAGTTCCTCTAAGGGTGCCAGCTCCATGTTGGGAAATGCTTGGAGATTTGGGGTGGAGCTTTGGGAGGATGAGATTTGCACTTGGAAGTGACCTCAGCAGGGTATAATACCATCCTTCAAAACAGCTATTTTTCTGGGGAAACTGATACCCGCCATCTGGAGATCAGTTGTAATTCCAGGAGATCTCCAGCCCTCACCTGGAGGTTGGCAACATCAGTTCCCCAGGAGGAAATGACTGCTTTGCAGGGTGGAGTCTATGGCACTATATTTGTCTGAACTCCCTCTCTGCCCCAGTCCCCAACATCCCCAGGCCCCACCCCTCAAATCTCCAGGAATCCCAAGCTGGAGTTGGCATCCATATCTCCTTCCCACCTAACAGCCAAACTACCTTTATCTGCTCCTCTGTCTTCAGCTTTCCATATCCTTTCCCCCTGCAACTTGTACTGAAGAAAACTATGGTCTTTCTCCACAGTAGGGACTAAAATAGTTTATATTATTCTCTCATCCTATTTATCCACACAACAACCCATACGAGGTAGATTAGGCTGAAAGTATGTGACTGGTCCTAAATCATGCAGTGAGCTTCCATAGCAAGATGGGGATATAAACCTGGGTCTTGCAAACCCTACTCTGAAGCTCTGACCATTATACTACACTGACTTTCATAGGGTGGCTGCTTTTTAACAGTAGCAAGCAGCCAGGCCTAATTGAATCATGCAAGTCAGGTTGTATCAAGTCACCCAGAAGGTGCTGCTAGGTTTGTCTAGGTTTGCCAGTCTCTAGGTTGAGATCCCCCAGAATTACAACTGAACTCCAGGCAAGAGAGATCTGTCCCCCTGGAGAAAAGGGGTGAACTCTGTGGCATTATATCCAGCTGAGGCGTCTCCCCTCCCCAAGTTCTGCACTCCTCACACTTCACCAAAAATCCCCAGGAATTTCCCAACCTGGAGCAGGCAATCCTTGTCCTAGGCCTGGCTCCAAACCTGGCTCCCTACTATTTAGCTATTCATACTGCAGGAGGAATCCTCCCCAATCCGAGTTCCAGTTCTGCTTTTGCTTCCTCCGCCCCACCCCCACCCCCGGCTATCAATCAGTCTGTCTCTCACAGCTGACACAGCAGGGCCTAGAGTAGATCCCTGCAGCAGCCAGTTCAAAAAATATTGGGGGGGGGGATTCAACCCTCCCCGAATTTGTTTGCTTTTGTACTTTTGGGATTTTTCTGCAAGCCATAGAGTCCCCTGAATCTGTAGAAACACCTGTTGGGGGAGAGTGTGCCCCCTTCTGTTGAAATAAGTATCCACACACAAAGGATGCTGTTGAGAATTAGATATATAGATTAGGTTACAGCAGGGGTGTCATACAGCCCACAGGCTGGATCTGGCCCCTGCAGGGCTCCTATCCAGCCCATGAGCAACTGGCTCTCTGCTGCTGCCTGTTCCTGTTTCCTTCATTGCAGCTGCTTTTGCCCAGTTTTTCCTATTTCCTGCTTTGCAGAGGAGAGAAAGAAAGCCAAACCTCCCTTCCCTCCTCCAGGGAGGGAGGGAGGGAGGGAGGGAGGGAGAGAAAGATGGAGTCCCATGCTCTTTTGAGAAGATCAACAACGTTTTATTCCAGGTATAAGCTTTTTTGTGTGTGCAGACTTCTTCAAAAGAGTGGGGGGAAGAAAGAGAGTGAGCGAGCGCACTGTGTTTAAGACCAACAATGTTTTATTCCAGGTATAAGCTTTTATGTGCAAGCACACTTCTTCAGAGAGAAAGGGAGGGGAAGGGAGGGAAGGAAAAGGACAGAGTCAGAGAGAGCATGCCAGAGACAAGGAGGGAGGGAAGGAAGGAGAGGGAGAAATGGAGTCTCATGGCACTTAGAGAGATCTCCCTTTCCATTTCTAACAGATGGGGGGGTGGGGAGAAACCTAACAGCACGGCTTGCATTCTTTATTACTGGACAGGAGCGAGAGTCCAGTAGCCCCTTAAGGGCTAACAAAATTTGTGGCAGGGCATGAACTTTCATGAGTGACTGCTCACTAGGTTTTCTGTCTCATTACCAATGCTGATATCTCCACACCTACTACCCCCTGCATACCACTCCCAATGAGTGAAAGCCACGCTTTGATTGTCCCCGTGGTGGTGGTGGCAGTGATTCTGCAGCCCCATCCTGAATTTTTGCCCAGTGCCTCAGAATTACTAAGACAGCCCCTGCATGTTTATGCTTTGATTTCTCTTCACCCGTAATTTTACTCAAGCCTCTTGACTCCCCAATGTCCACCTCTAACAAAGAAAAGCCTGGAGTCACTGATACAACACTTGAGCATCCAATCATGCCCCTAAACAGCTCAGCACTGACAACCCAAGGAAGGACGGAAAGGATTAACTTCAGAGGTTTGTTTGTTTGTTTCACAACTCCTTAGCCAGAAAAGAGTTCCACCTACCTACAGCTAGTTGCAGTAACGTCTTCTCAGAAATCATCCTACTGCTGGTAACAGCCAAAGTGTCCCTCCCCTAGAAGCCTGGACATCTCAAATCTCTTTTCCCTACACCAAACAGGGGGTACTCCCTCTTACATCACCACACCATGCCTAATCTTTGGCAAGGGAAAAAGGGGAGGCTGAACCTATACAGATATGTTTAATGTTGTGGTGGTGGAAAGTGCCATCAAATCACAGCTGACCTGTGGCAACCACATAGGGTTTTCAAGGCAAGAGACATTCAGAGGTGGTTTTCATTGCCTGCCTCAATGTCATGACTGTGGTATTCCTTAGAAGACTCCCATCCAAATACTAGTCAGGGCGGACCCTGCTTAGCTTTTGAGATCTGACAAGATCAGGCTAGCCTGGACTATCCAGGTTTAATGTTAATCTATAATAATGGAAGGATGCACTTCATTTTAAAATGTTTAATTATGTCTAATTAAAAAACTGTAATAAAACCATTAAAATTAGGTACCATATTTACAGTTTGTGATTAACAGTGCATTCTGGATCTAGAAGTTGAAAATCAAACCTGAGCAAGATCCTTTAGCTGGATCACTAAGGCTTGTGCTTGGTTGCTTATAAGTGAAACCCTTTAAACTCTCAGAACATACTATATGAATACTGAATATTAGTACTTACATACAAAAGTATGTGATGTGCCACTGAGCTTTAGTACCTTTTTAAACAGAAGAGTGAAACGCAGATATCTCTGGTGATTGGTACACCCAATGAATTACCTGGCATTTTGAGCCACTGATTCACACACAGTCTTGCTGCTTCTGTATCACTCTGTCCATGGATAAATTCTAGTTCCTGCAGTCCATGAGCATGCTGGGAGTCCATTTTTTCCTAATGATGGTCCCAATTATTAGAAAAATAGGTCATTAATTTTGTTGTTAAATTCGCCATATTGAATGAGAATTGATTAAGGCAAACACAAGAAGCTTGTATATTTACACAAAAAATATTAATGCTGATAACAATGTCTTCCTTTAGCAATCTATATGGTTCAGAACAATAATTTTCAAAGGTCTACATTGACTACCACTACTAAGAATGAATGTTTCTAATTTCTCATTGCTTTTGGGAACCTGCTTTGATGATACTCCTCCTAGACCAATACATCTTCTCTAGCTGCAACTTAGTGCCATCTGCATTATTAGCCTGAGCTCTCTAAAGTATTATAGATTTCTATTACAGTTTTTTGTAGCATCCATTTTTAGACACAGGCTGCCATAAGAACATTCCTTTTTATCTTAACGGAAAATTTGCATTGGGGACATTATGGCTATGCTGTGCACTAAGCCAGCCCTTTATATTCTATGTACTGAAAAATTCAAAACTAGATTTAATACAATAGCTCAGTGTTGGCAGTCAACTGCCTGCAAACCTTATAAAACCCACTGCTGTTCTTCTCCCAGTACAAGGCTGGGAAGGTGTCATCAAATAAATTTAGCAAGGGACCATGGAAAAAGTCACAACATATTAAACACAGCACACAGACCTTCACTGCATATTTCATACTCTTATAGAACTACTAGGAATAAGGCCTGTTGTGGAAATAAATACAGTGAGCTCTAGAAAGAGGCTCTAGGCAGGTGCCCTGGCCTTGGGCACTGTCAAGCTCAGACTCAATGGACTTGCTTGACTGGCTTTGTAGTTACTTTCCATTTCAGCCTTTCTGGTTCTTATCAATGTACCTCCGCCTTCACTTGTCATGTAGCATTTGGGGGGGGGAGTGACTGTTGTTGGAGTGGTTGGGAGTATCTGCTAGTAACTTTCTCGAAGCGAGCCCCAAGATAGTTTCCCATAAGACTGTCCTTGGAGAATCTGTATGCCAGGTTAGCTGAGTTAGGACAACCATATATCTATCTAGATTGTTATAGAAATGCCATGATTTAGGTTGATGTGTGGAATTTGGGACTTTACCTATATCTTGTAGTTTTCCCACCTTTGGCTTCAGTCCTAACAAAAGCTCTTGAACTCACAGCAATATCGTATCACTAATAAAGCATTACACTGCCAGTAGTGTGTGTAGAGAGTGAATTGACTGGGGCCCTGACAGATTTGTTAGGACTCCACTATTCTCTCCTACCCAGACCCCAATCCTGGTAGGCATGGGGAATGGAGATGGAGAGGCCGGCACAAACACTGGGTCTGAACCTGAGAACCCCATTCCAGACCCCAACAGGAAGAGGAACAGAAAAGCTATGGGTGCTCAACCCAAGTAGTACATCCTGTTCCACCATCCCAAGCATTGTGACAGCTCTGACCGCTGGGATGATCCCGCCTGGCTGGCGAGCACCCAGGATTTCGAGGCACCCAGGGTAAAGTCGACTGTAAGAGGCACCGCGTGTCTCAGACCTTCCAGGGTAAAGTGAGTGAGAAGTGGGAGGAAGAACCGGCGGCCGAGCAAGCCCAATCCAGCCTCCATTCCAACGTGAAGGAGCTGAAGGAAGGGTTTCAGTATCTAGTGAAGAACCTTCCTAAGCTTGTGAAGGAGCCGATGGAGAAGGAGGTGCTGGAGACCTCCGACTAGGAGGAGGAGAGTGAGGAAGAGCCTGAGAAGCCCCTGCCACCCCAAAAAGTCAGCGCGGAATGTGAACGGCCTCGTGATGCACTGGAGGCCACCTTTGATGACAAAGGTAGTATTCTGTACCATCCAGGTGCAGAAGATGCTGCATGAGTGGGGGCACACCTTTGCTTCGGATTAGCAAAGAGTGGATTTTGTGGGCTCTCAGCTCCACGAGCCGGCAGCAGACTGGTTCGTGGGCCTCTACAACATCGCAGCCCCAGAGCTATGTGACATGGATGCTCTCATGCAAGCTCTGAGACACCAGTTCAAGGACCCGCTAGAGTTAGAAAAGGCCCACACCTTTTCTACACACCATACTTTTTTCCCACCATAGAGAACAATGGAGGGAATAGGGGCAACCTGTTTAGGGGCCCATAGAATTGGACCCCCTGATCCAGTGTTCTTGAAACTTGGTGGGTATCTTGGGGAGAGGCTCCATCAGCTACCCTGTAAGTTTGGAGCCTCTCCCTCAAACCCCCTGCCCTTCAGCCTCCAGAATATACCCTATGTTTTCCCCCATGACTTCAATGGCCCATAGGATATAATGGAGCTGAAATTGACATTCGGCTGCCTGAAAGACTCCCCAAAAGACCCCTGCCGTTATCTGCCCCTCTGACTTCAGCTTTCCATCTCTTCCCTCCTTCCTATAGCCTCTACCTAGGAAAAGTACAGTCTTTCTCTACAGTGGGGACCAAAGCAGCTCACATCATTCTCCTCTCCCCCTTTTGAACAGCACAACAACCCTGCGAGGCAGGCTAGGCTGAAAGTCTGTGAATGGTCTGAAATCACCCATTCGGCTTCCATAGGAAGACCCTGCTCTGAAGAGCTAGCTGCTGTGTCACACTGACTGTCGTTGGGGGGGCACCTCAGCAGGGTATAATGACACAGAGCCCACCATTTTATCCAGGGGAACTGATCTCTGCCATCCAAAGAGCAGCTATACTTCTGAGTGGTCTCCAGCCTCACCTGGAGATTGGCAACAGTGATTTCCCAGGAGGAAATGGCTGGTTCGGTGCATGGAGTCTATGACATTGTACCTGTCTGAGGTCCCACCCCTCTTCAAACTCCACCCTCTCCAGGCTCAACCCCTCAAATCTCAAGGAATTTCCCAATCTGGAGGTGGCAACCCTATATCCTTCCCAGCCAACCATCAACCTACCTTTATCTGCCCCTCTGACTTCAGCTTTCCATCTCCCCCCACACCTGTAGGCTCTTCCTAGGAAAACTACAGTCTTTCTCTGCAGTGGGGACCCAAGCAGGAGGGAAGTGACCTCAGCAGGCTATAGTGAAACACAGTCCTCCCTGCAAAGCAGCTGTTTTCTCCAGGGGAATTGAACTCTACCACCTGGAAAGCAGTTTTAATTCTGAGTGATCTCCAGCTCTCACCTGAAGATTGGCAGTAATGGTTCCCCAGGAGGAAAAGTAGTCTTTCTCCACAATGGAGACCAAAGCAGCTTACATCATTCTCCTCTCCCACTTTTGATCTGCACAACAACCCTGTGAGGTAGGTTAGGCTGAAAGTCTGTGAGTGGTCCGAAATCACCCACTCAACTTCCATAGCAAGAACCTGGGTCTGGCAGACCCTGCTCTGAAGCAATAACTGCTATGCCTAGGGTAGCCGACCTCCAGGTGCATACAAAAACTGAAGGTCACAGAGTTAGGAAGACACACAAAAATATATACCACTGTGTACAATAAATATATGCTTATAGTAAAACAATGTTATGCTTTATTATTTTTATATTTTTCAATACTATTGTATTGAATACTATTGTATCTTAAGATAGGAGCATTGTCTAGGGTCCCATAAGAACTGAAATAAACAAAAATATTAATACATCAATACAGTTTCATTCCATTTTATTTATAATTATTAAAACTGTGGAAAGAGCTCACTTACCCCCTGTGGCAAACATAATAACCTATCTAAGACAGTATATCTTGGGGTTTGGCAGTATATCTTTGAGGCTTTGCTCTGTCTATTTCTTTAGTTTCAAGCCTCATAATTAGGAGCAGCTGTGTCAAGAACACCTTTCCTTAAAATGCCTGTGTGTTTTATCATCCTTGTTACAAAACACCATTCATAAAATAAGCATTCTTTTGAGGATCTATTCATATTAAAATCCTGCAATTTAGAGCAGCCATAACCCTTCTAGAAATGTTTTAAAGTGCCCATGCTTATTTATCAACACTACAGACAGTCATAAGACTGGTGTGGTTTAACCAAAAAACCAAACAAAACATTCCTTTGGGGCTTCTGCTTCATCAAAATCCTGCAATTAGGAGCAATCATAACCCTTCTAACAAAGTTTTAAATTATCCATACTTATTTTATAATAATATCCCAATACATAGTACCAATATGATTAAATCAGAAAAAAATTAAAAAATTCTTTGGGGCCTCATCCTCATTAAGATCCTATGATTTGGAGCAGCCATAGCATTGTTTTAAAGATTCCATGTACATCTTACAATAATGTCCCAATGCAGACTGTCATAGCACCGGTACAGTACTATCCAAGGAAACATGAGAGGTCAATTTCTTGATTCAATCCATTTGGGACCATTGTATCCAGTCTATGTATCCAGTAGCATTCTCTTCGTGCCAATAGTCTGTCAATATCCACACATTGGTACTTAACAGCTTGATATTTATAAATAATAAAAAAGCGTAAATCATCAAGATAGTGCTGTTTCGGTAGCCAGTGTTCCACAAGTGGAGCTTCCCTAATTTGGTTTTTAATTCTGGAGCGGTGTTCCATATTTCTATTTTTGATTGGTCAACTGGTTTTGCCCACATAAAGAAATTTACATACACATGTTAAGACACAAATACAGTTCTTACTATTACAGTTAGAGATATGTCTCAGTTGATATGGTGATTTCAATAGTGGGTGGGCAAACTCAACAAGTTCCAAAATTAAATAACAAATGGAGCAGTTATTACATTTAAAATGACCCCAAGTTGAATGTAAGTCCCTTTGTTGTCTATCAATATCTGCTCTAATAATGCGGTCATGTACACTCAATCCCCTTTTAAATCCTATAAGGGGTTTTTCTCCACAACCTGTAATATGCTGGACTATTAGCCAGTGCTTATTAATTATAGATGTAACTAGGAATAAGGACCGTTGTGGAGACAAATGTAACGAGCTCTAGCTGGGCTGCCACCTGCCAGCCTTGGGAGAAGAAGGGGTGGCAGCAGCTTCGTCTCCTGGACCCAGTGGCAGGTAGAGCATTGCCACTGGCGTTCTGGCTCCCGCCACTGGGGTCAGACAGGAGGAGGCATTTGGCGCAGCGGCGAGCCTGCATCAGGGAGGCCTCACAATGTGTTCGGCAGTGGTGCTGATAGTGGTGGCAGGGTTCAGCGCAGAGCAGCGTCAGAGCCGGTTCGTCTGAGCTGGATGACAACGACAGGGCTGCTAGCGGAGGGGTAGGCTCCCACTGGAGCAGCAGCAGCCCCGCCCCCTTCCCCTCCTCAGCCGTGTTTCTGAACATCTCTCGCCTCTTGCTCCTCTTACCCGCGTCTCCCAGTCGGCATGCTCACACTCTGGCTGCCGGAGCGTCTGTCCCATCAGTTGGCTCAGAGCACACTGAGCCAAAGACACTGGCAGAATGGAGGCAAGGGAGCCAGCCAATGCAGCCAGGGGATCCTTCAGAGTAGCAGGTGATGGACCTAAAGGCTGTGGAAGTGTGTGCAGAAGAGACAACAAAACTCTTTTATATATAAGGAGAGATACAGTTAAAAAAGCAAGGGAAAGAGCAGATCACATCCAAAGGGAGGCACTATTTGAGAAACGGGTTCAAATAGGGAGCAAACGTATAACATTCGCCATGCGATTTAATCATTTATCTCACCGTATTACTTTAAAACTTTGTTAAAATGGTTATGATTGCTCCTGATTATGAGGCTTGAGATGAAAGAAATAGACAGGGCAAACCCCCAAATTTGTGGCTACCTGATAGAATTTTAAAGATATACTGTCTTAAATAGGTTATTATGTTTACCGCAAGGGGTAAGTGAGCTCTTTTCACAATTTTAATAATTATAAATAAAGTGGAATGAAACTTTATTGATGCATTAATATTTTTGTTTATTTCAGTTCTGATGGGACCCTAGACAATGCTCCTATCTTAAGAGCTTTTGTGCTCACAAAGAAAAATTATTGCGCCTTATATCCTTTATATAAACATCACGGTTCTTGAAAAAGATTCATTCAAAATGGGTAAATTACTAGAGTCCCGTGGGACTAGTGATAGTGTTACTGAAAAGGTGCTGTCTGAATGTAAACCTGCACCTGAGGTATTGTTTGGGTGAAACATTTTTCTCTATGTATTGTTGGGTGAAATATATATACATTTTTTTACAGTTTATAGTTTTTATAGTGAAATATATTTTTGATAATATTTGATACCAATATTTAGACAATAGTATTGAAAAATAAAAAAATAAAGAATAAAATTGTTTTACCATAGGCATATATTTATTGTACACAGTGATATATACTTTTATATATTACCTCCAGGTGGAGCCTGAAGATTGCAGGGTATCACAACTTAACTCTAGACAACAGATCTCTACCTCCCCCCCCGGAGAAAATAACTGCTTTGGAGGTTGGGCTCTATGGCATTCTATTCAGCTGAGGCCTCTCCCCTCCCCAAATTCTGGCTTCCTTAGACTTCACCACAGAATATTGGGGGGTTTCCCAACCTGGATCTGGCAACCCTAGTCAGGATTGGTCCCAATGAGTTCCCCACAAAAGCCTGGAAAGGGCTTCCTTTCTTTGCCTTTTTACTGTCAGAACCAAGCTTGGTTGCCTAGCAATAGCCACTGAGGGAAAAGTTAGTCCCACAGGAGCCAAGCAGGAGAAGTGTCCTTGTCAGGAGAGACAGCCGATTTGATAGCTTATTCTGTGACAGAAAAGTGTCCAGGCTGGCAGTGGGTGGGGGAGAGGAGTGGACCCAGCACCCAGACAATGGCACGCGAGAATTCTTGAGTGGCGTTTGCTGAGCCGATGGCTGACAGAGCACACTGCACAACCAATGGGAGAGCTGGAAATGGCCAATACGTAAGGGAATTAATATATAGGATAAACTGCTTTCTTTGGGAAAACGTATGTTACAGCCTTGAATAAGGTCCTAAGCCAAAATTTGGCCCTTCTGCAGTCCCAGAATATGAATATATCTAATTCTCAACATTGCCACATCTTTGGATACTTAAATCCAGAAACTAGAGCCACAAACGGCCAACACAGATCTTTCTACAAACCCAAGAAAAGCCCCAGGTTGGCACAAAAATCTTAAATCTTAAAAACAAAACATTGCAAAGTTAACCCTCCAAAATGATAAAGGGAGTACCTCTAGCTTTAAGAAATAAATGCCCTTAGTGGCTGTTGCTAGGAAACTACAACAGTATTGCCAGCATTCAAGCCTTGTTTTCTATCAGTAAAAGGCAAGGGTAGGTGACAAGGTCTTTTCAAGGGCTGTTTTGGCTTTCGAGGAAGGACTTGTTGGAACCACACCTGGAAACAATAACTGGGTGTCTTGCTACCACACAACTTGCATGAACTACCCAGGCTCGGCTGCTTGCTACTGGTTCAAAAGCAGCTACCCTACAAAAGCCAGTGTAGTACAGTGGTTAGCACTTCAGATTAAGATCTATGAGACCCAAGTTTGAATTCTTACTGTGCTGTAGCTCACTGGATGACCTTGGGCAAGTCACAGACAGTTAGCCTAATCTACCTCACAGGGTTGTTGTGAGGACAAAATGGAGGAGAGGAGAATCATGTAAGCTGCTTAGGGTCTGCACTGTGCAAAAAGGAAGGATATATAGGACATAAATAAAACAACTGGATATGGGGCAGATAAAGGTGCATCATCTAGTAGGTAGGAAGGAGAGAAAGTAGCAGGAAGAGGAGAGAGGCTATGGGGGCTGCCAGAGAAGGGGAAGAGGAACCGAAATGACCCTGCAAGGGCTTACATATCCCTTGTGTGTTTTTTGTGTGTGTGTCTTTGTTTCTCTATCCTCACCTCCATCTCTTTGCAGAATTGCTTCATAACTGTGCCATGTCATTTGTTCGTGAGAGAACAATGTTTGTTCATTAGAAGCTGGACCAAGAACAAGAAGTTCTTTGGAAAAGACCAGCCAAGGATGCCTGTATAACTGCTAGATGTGCTATTTGTAATGCAATGTAAGAGCCAAAATAAGAATAGTTATACATGAAAAAGACAGTGCTAGTTTCAGAGTCTTTCTTTAAAGCCTTCCTATGTGTAAGGGAAATGCTAGAAGCCGGCCCACAACATGCACCATAATCAGCATTTCCCTATTACAGATACTACGGTTGCATGTAATGCAGCATTTTTTCTTTCATTCATTCATTCCAATCAAAGATCAGCCAATACAAACATAAGAGCACAAGTGTAATGTAACACACTACAATAACAATATTCAAATATTTTTGGCTTGAGTAATGCTGGGTGGGAAGCATACGAGAATCCAAGGGGCCATCACAGCCAGATAGGCACAGCTGCCTCCAACTGATAACAGAGAGAAATGTGGCCCCTGGGTAGCCTCCTCATCAAAAGTATGATGGCCAACTGTTGCATGTGGCATTTTGTCAGGTTTATGCCTTCGTATTATACTACAAAATCAAGCCATGGTATTTTTGCCATAGCTTTGTAAAGAAACATACCTTGAAAGCTTTGTTTTTCTCTTCCTTCAGCTGTTTCTCTACCTCTACATGCCGCGCCAGGCGATCAAGGGTTGAAGCAACCCTTTCCTTCTGGTAGTCAATGTAGTCTTTGCGTTTTACTTTTTCCTATAAATTAAGAAAAAGGTATTCATAAATGGCTAGTTAGTCAACACCATTACACAGTTCAACTAAATAGAGGACGAAAAATTCCAAGTAAGTAGGTTTGCCTCTTTATGGAACAATGCAATATTTTTCTGGACTTTTTTGAGCTTTCTTCCCCTCTCTCACAACAATCCTTAAAAACATGGGTTCAAGAACAAACTGAGCAGCCTCACTAAGCTTCTATTGAGCTATGACAGTATAATACCATGGACCAATGTCTGTCAGGTCAATAGTCAAGGTTCAGATTGTAATCCATAGGGCTGGATCCTGCTGATCCAGTTTACTAACATGAGATAATTTCCTCAGAGCGAGAGAACCTTCAAGCCTCGTATCAAGAGAAGACTCCTATTACCAGGGCAAAGCACTGCTGTTAGAGAAATGGGTCTATGGATCCCATAGTCACAGTAGTTTTGGGGAGGTTTTATGGAGTTGGGATTGTTGGGGAAAATATGGAAAAGACAGCAATTTGTTTTGCTGCTTGTGAGAATGATGAATGATGAATTTTCTTTTCTCAATACAATATCTAAAAGAGACCACTTGTGGGCATTACATTGCCTCCTATAAACAGAAACAGTCGTCAGAATACTCAATAGCAATAGTACAAAAACAGAAGTTCTACAGTTTTTTTTAAACTAAAACCATCCAAAATATATCAAGACAGTGTGCAAGTGTTTGAAGCCTCCAGAACACTTAATCTGGATGGATATTCAGTAGAAAAATAAAAGAGAAAACAAGCTGTTTCAACCACATTTTGAAAAGCCCGAGATCTGCAGATTATAGTGCAGGATGCATTGCAAATCTAAGCAGATTAGATGGTGGTGGGTGCAAAACAGGTATCTGTGTTACATCAAAAGTGGCCAGCAGAAAGAGAAGAAAGGGGAAATTGTGGCATTCTCTTCTTTATGAAAATGGAATATCATCAAACATTTTGCTGAACACCGAATGAAACATACAATTCCCTTAAAAGGAAGAGAGCAAATGGAAAAAGGAGTATTTGATATTTATTTATTAAACACTCATATTCCTTCATATAGTCATTGTACTAACAAAACTGGAAATCAATTTAAAGCATGGTTAGAGGGAACACAGCCCTGTGACGTTCTTGCTATCTGGGGAGACTGTTTTGCCTTTAAACCACCCTCTGTGTATATAAACTTGGTAGTTTTCTGCTGCTACCAGGAATTAAAAAATCCAATTCTCTCTCTTTTGGTAGTATGACCCAGGGTCTGGGCAGTTCAGAGGACTATGTGGCCCTGAGGAAGGACTGTACTGATTTCTGGGATATGTTTAAACAAAAATTGATTCAGGGCTCAGATGGGGATGGAGCTCACGGGAGCAGTGCTCCGGGAGTGAGGCACCAGGGGAGCGGGCACATGGCAAAGCCCCTCACCCCTACTTCTGGCTGCCCTCTGCCTCCAGCCCTCATTCGGGCCCAGGAGGAGGCAGAAGACGGATGCAAGTAGGCTTCCTCCCCACCCGGCCCCTACCTTGTCCCTGCAAGCCATCCCCCGCCCTCCATTTTCCCGGAGTCGCACTGAGCTGCGTGCTCCGAGACAGATCCCCCGCCCCGGTCCCTGACAGCCTTAGGCCGCTACATGTGGCCTAGGCAACCCCCTCCCCCCATCTTCTGGCGGTGGCCAGAGCCCGAAGATGGCACCAGGTGGGGAGCAGGCCCAGGACTCTCTCGGAGAAGCCCAGCAGGCAGCGGAGGAGGAGGCATGAGGCCGGGCAGGTCCTTCCCCGCCCACCCCTCGGGGCCACCATGGAGCAACAGGCAGCTCCATGGAGGCTGCGGCGGGGGTTGTGCCGAGGCAGCACGGGGGACGCCAAGCAGCCCCAGCCTCCACTTCTTCTGGCCTGGGTGAGTCGGGGCATGGGGCAAGGGAGTGAGGGGCGCCTGCGGACAGTGACCTGCCCAAACAAGCCTGGGCCTCGGAGGCTGGCGCCCTGCGGGGGCCAGGGGGCTGCTGCTGCTAGGCCAGAGGACCCTGAGGGGGGCACCATCGTCAAGCAAGCCTCCTGCTGCACCACGAGCCGCTCTTTCCGACAGCGATGGCACCGCCTCCCATGAGGCGCTCGAGGCGGGGTGCAGCTGGCGTGTGCCTTGGCCCGCCTATTCTTAGGCACGGGCGAGCGAAAATAGGCTCGGCGAAGTGCCGGCAGACCTCCCTGGCTGCGTCCAACGGGTGGGCCCCTGATCTCAGCCGGGGACACAGGAGGGCCCCCTCCTCCCCAGAGGCCCTCGGGGCTTGGCCGGGCTGAGCTCCTCGGTGCCTCCAGCTTCTGGCTCAGAGAGGTCTCCCAGCCCTCCCTCACTGAGAAAAGCCAATCCTGCTCCTGTTGGCACCCCCCCGCCCCATCTCAGAGAAGGGAGGAGGGGGTTTGAGTGCAGGCCTCTCCAGTGGAAACGCCATGCCTCCGGGCTTTCACCTGCCTCGTCAAGGCCCAGAAGCACCTTTGGTCCCCCAGGCAGGTGGAGGTGGGGAAGTGGTAACCCCACAGTGTGCCTGTAAAGGAGAAGAGCTTGCTGGCTCCAACAGGTGATGGTCCAACTGATCCAGCAGCATCTTGTTCCACACAGTGGCTGAGCTGTGGTGGCCCCGGATCATGGCTTTAGGAATAGGGCATAGAGGCTGAGGCCTTTTCCCAGCATTGCCTTCTAGCCAGTGTGCCCTCTAAGCTAAGTTAGTGTGAGCTAGCTCACAGTCTTCTAGCCTCCAGCTCACACATTTTTTGTCTTAGCTCAGGAAGGATGGCTCCAAAGCAAACTAATTTATAGAGTAGCCAAATCGCTCGCTCACAGCTTTAATGGCAGTAGCTCACAAAGTAGAATTTTTACTCACAGGGCTCCACAGCTTAGAGGGAGCATTGCTTCCAGCCCTGCCATTCTGAGGCCTCGCCTCCCTGCATCCGTTTAAAGCCCTCGTTGCTTGTCACCATCTCCACCTCCGCTATTCGACAGTTTAACCACTCATTGGATAAATAAGTATTTTCTTTAGTCTGTCCTGAACCTGTTTCCCAGCAATGTCATTGTGTCCCCCTGGAGTCCTCGTATTACGGGAGAGGGAGAAAAAGTTTCTTCTGTCCACTTTCTCCAACCCATGCATAGGTTTATAACCCTCTCATGTCTCCTCTTAACTGTCTTTTTTTCTAGACTGGTAAGTTCCACATTTTCCAGCCTTTCCTCCTAGGGAAGGTGCTCCACCCCCCGAATCATCTTAGTTGTCCTTTGCATTTTTTCCAGCTCTGCGGAGGAATCCTTTTGCGACACGACAGTCAGAAACTCCACACAGTATTCTACATTATTCTAAATGAGGCCACCCCACAGCTTTATACAAAGGCATAACAGTATTCACCACTTTATTTTCAGTCCCTTTCCTAATCATTTCCAGCATGGGGTTTGCTTTTTCTACTGCCCTATACACGGGGTCACCATTTTTGACGAGCTCTCCACTACAATCCCAAGGTCTCTTTCTGTCTCAGGTCTCAGCCAGTTCAGACCCCATCAGCACATATTTAAAAGTAGGATGTTCTGTTCCAGGACGCATTACCATACTTTGGATTTCATGTGCCTTTTTGTTGCTGACTTACCTAATTTAGAGATCCTTCAGCCGCTCTTCACAACTGCCATGAGGAGTCAGGCATTATCTGCAAACTGCTCACCCCCAGTTTCAAATATTGTATGAACAAATTAAGTAGCAGCCATCCCAGTTGGACCTCCTCTAAAAGTCTTCGATCCAACAAAGTTTGTAAAGACATGGTTGCTTCAAGGTCATCATTCAGCTTCGGACACCCAAAGCAAGACCCAAAAAAGAATCGAGGAGGAGTCTAGTCACAGGATTAAACGCTGGAAAGCCCTGTGCTGCTGAGGTTAGTTGTTCTCTAGGTGCACTCTGTTCTAGAGCAAAGTATGCTGTCTTTCCCTTTTTGTAATGACTGTTGGATCTCCTTTAACAGAGTGTGCGACCTTCTTTAAAAGAGCTGCAAAAAGGGGGAAAGCGTGCAGGGATGATGCTGCTTCAAATCAATAGTTCATCACTGGATGCCCAAGACCCCAGGGATGATAGAGGAAGTTGGTGACATCTCCAAAGTCTGCCACCTCCATCTCCTTCAAAGTTGAGTAAAAGTTTGAAGTCAAAATTCAGTATGTAAACTTTTAACTAGAATTTATTTTATTTATTTTTATATATGTTTATTTATTTATTTCACATTTTTATATATGTTTATTTATTTATTTCACATTTGAGACTTTCTTATCTTTCTTCTTGCCAATGAATGCTGTTGCTAAAATTGCATTTGCTCTGAGGGCCCATCATGTTGGGTGATTCTCTAAACGATGTATAGAGAACCCGGGGCTGAATGAGTTGGGACAGACATTTCTGCTGGGGCTGTTCTTCATCAGTTTCTCAAGATCAGTGGTCTTGGTGTAGTGGTTAGGAGCGCGGACTCTAATCTGGGAGAATGGGGTTTGATTCCCCAATCCTCCACATGCAGCTCTGGTGTGACCTTGGGTCAGTCACAAGTTCTGTCAGAGCTGTTCTCACAAGGGCAGTTCTCAAGAGAGCTCTCTCAGCCCCACCTACCTCACAGGGTGTCTGTTGTGGGGAGAGGAAGGGAAAGGAGATTGTAAGCCGCTCTGAGACTCCTCCGGGTAGTGAAGGGCAGGGTATAAATCCAATCTCTTCTCTTTCTAGAACCGGGATCCTGTGAGCTGCAAGGCTGGGATATCAGAGTCATGTGACAGGAAGAGGGGAAGCTGGACCATAACCAACAGACCGAAAGAGCCAAGGACAAGAAACAAAAAACAGTCATCAAGAGGTTTATTTTACTGATAAATGAACCAACTGTTGGCACCCCGGAGGATTCATCTGTGCTGCTGAGTGACGTCACCCTACCATCCTGCTCTTCTGGGTTGAAGACCACAACTCTACATCATTGGTTTTTGTTGAGGCAAAAATTATTGGATGTGACTTCATTGTTGTTCTGGATCCAGACTTGTCAACATTATTTAGTTAAAAATGGATAACCTGCTTTTCCTCCCTGAAAGTGACCTTGTTGTGGCTGACAAAAATAACACTAAATGGCAGTGATATAAAACCCACAGTCAACTATAACAGGGAGGAAGACTGCCAGTCAAACAGAAAAGGAACACTAAAAGCACCTCAGCCATCAATGCCAAGGAGAATAAAAATATATTGACCTGATATCCTGGTATCCCCCCTCTTTACCTGACATGAGTGGTTTGCTTGTTTTCCCCCACGTGTGCCATCAGATAGGCTCGCCAGCTCTGAGTCTGGAATACCTTGGAGATTTTTGGGATGGAGCCTGAGTGGTGGGTGTCGCCTTCTAACACACTTCCGGTGATGTCAGGGGGTGTGACATATGCTAACAAGCTCCTGCAGCTCTTTTTCTACGAAAAGACCCCTGAATTGATTTATTGAATAAAGAACAAAATAAGTCTCTGGTTATTTGAACAGTTACTGGAAAAAGGAACTTGTAAATATAACTGGCAGGGTGTCACACACAGTCTCTCAGACACCAAAATTCCATGCTGACAGGCTTCTTTCTCTCATTTATGTAGCCACACTGGCTAAGCCCTTTTCTTAGGCACACAAGATAAAACATTTGTCTAACCACACAATTTAGACACTACTTGTTTCTTTGCCATATAGACTCTCTCACAAAACTTTTAGAGTCACACAGGCGCTCTTCCACACTTCACTTTCCAAAGACACATACACAAAACTCTGTCATAAAGCACACACACAGATTCCTCTCAGAACATCTCCTCCCCCACTCTCAGTCATCAACCAATCACAGCACACTCATCTCCCCCTATCGCCCTCCTTGCATTACTGCAGTCAAGCTAACATTTAAAGACACAAACACCAAAACATGGAATCCTTACAAGCCCACTAAGCATCATGTCTACAAGATGCAAAGTTGAGATTTTTCCACCATTTCCCAAAACACTTATTTTTTCTTCCCCTCCCTTTTTTTGTACTGAATACTCAACTGGCGAATAATTCTGAAGAACTGAAACACACATTGTTGTGTAGTATTTTGGTTGGTCCTAATAATCCTGTCCTATTAAATAAAAGGACAAGATTCTATGCTTGGCAAAATCAATTCGCTCCTTGGTATGTCGCTCAGAATCTGTCCCTATCCACTAGCTGCATTGCCTGAGTTCTCTTCCACCCACTGCAGCCTAGGCCACTCTTCTCTGATTGGGCCAGCATTTCAAGCTCATTTGCATACGGAAGCTGATTGGACTTCACTCCATTTCACACCTCAAACTCCCCCCTCCCGCAAGACAGTTGGAATTGTCAGTTGTTTATGCAACCTGTTGTATTCTGAGGTGAAATATGTCCTCACTCACAACACTTCCCCTTCAAAAGAAACAAACTCAATAATACAACCATGCCACACCACAAAAAAGACAGGTCACACCACAAGTAGAATACCACAAGGCAAAAAAAGCTCTGGTACTAATTCTGGCAGGGGACACTGTGAGTGTAGAAAATGATTTATCAACACAGTGGAAAATCTTTAGGAATTGTTTGGTGCATTTACCATGGGGCACCCACCCAGAGCCTCTAGCATTTTCTCACTCTGCTGGCATCAAAACCAATTGAAGGCAAAATAGAGATATGGAGACTTTTCCATCCTGCTTTGCATCAATTTGTCTTTGTTGGCAATGGCAACCCTAGGCCTGGCTGCTTGCTCCTGTTCAGCAGGGGCATCCCTATGGAAACTGCCTGGGTGATTTTGGACCAGCCAGAGACTTTTTGCCTAACCTGCCTTACAGGGTTGCTGTACAGATCACAAAGCTGAAAAGAATGAAGTAAACTGCTTTGCTCCCCGCTAATGAGAAAGACAGAATTTTGCCTAGGAAGACGCTGCTGAGAAGGGATGAGATAAAGTTGCCAAATATAGGTATGGAAATTCCTGGAGATTTGAGGGGTGGAGCCCAGAGAGGGTGAGGTTTAAGGAGGGGTGGGACCTCAGGCAGGTACAGTGCCATAGACTCCACCCTCCAAACCAGCCATTTTCTCCTGGGGAACTATTGTTGCCAATCTTGGCCCAGTGGCCATCAAACCATTCTCTCCCACCCCCTGCTGTGCAGCTGTCTTTCCCCTAGGGTTGCCAATCTCCAGGTGGGACCTGGAGATCTCCTGCTGTTACAATTTATCTCCAGATGACCAAGATCAGTTCCCCTGGAGAAAATGGCTGCTTTGGAGGGTAGACCCTACAGCATTATACCCTGCTGAGTCCTTCCACCCTCCCCTTCCCAATGCTACCCTCCACAGGATCCACCCCCCAAATCTCCAGGTATTTCCCTACTTAGAGCAGGCAACCCTACTTTCCCCTCAGTGCCTGTTGGTAGGCAACCAAGCTTGGTCCTGTCACCTGTTTTGGCCTTTGAGAGAAAACTCATTGGGGCCAGTCCTGCTAAGGTTGCCAACTCCAGATGGGAAATTCCTGGAGATTTGAGGGATGGAGCCTGAAGTGGGTGAGGTTTCAGGAGGGGTGGGACCTCAGACAGGTACAATGCCATAGACTCCACCCATCAAACTAGCCATTCCATCCTGGGGAACCATTGTTGCCAATCTCCAGGTGGGGGCTGGAGATCAATCAGAATTACAACTGGTTTCGATTTCGGCGACACGAATGGCGGTCACTCTCTGGGGACTCTCCTGGAGGTGACCAGCCCGCACACGGTTGGGGGGACTCCACACAAGCGGGGACCCTAGTGAGCCTTAGTTAAAGGCTCCAGACCAGGGGGTGCACTGGGGAGTAGCCTCTTCCCTGACCTGACGGTCGGAAAATTGAGGCTTTCCCCATGCCCCAACGGCCCTGCCGTGATGTGCCCTGATGGGACTTAGCGACGCCACCGACTTCCACGAGTGAAGAAGCGAATGAATAAATGAAAATGAAGCAATCTGGCAGCAAACTGTGAGTTGACGATCAAAACTTGAAAAAGACTTAAGCGCTCCCACCCTCCATCGAATAAGCGCAAGGGAGGAGGGTGGAGATCCCCCCCCAAGAGAACGGGACTGTTTTAAAAGAGAAAAGACAGGGGGGAGTGAAAATTTAGCAAAGTAAAGTTACCTTTTGGAGATTTGCTTACAGCGAAGAGGAAAGATCCTTTTCCCTAGCTGCGTAGCACAAACTTTTAAAAAGTAAACTATAAAAGAAAGATGTTGGGGCAAAAGAAGTTCCCAGACAAGCCGATGAAGAAGCCGGGAGGAACTTCCGGCTCTACCTCCCGTCCTTTGGAGCCAGCCGTCACTCAACAAGAAAATGAGCTGCTTCGCCCTCTGCTGGATCAAATGCAGAAAATCAATCAAATGCTGTCTAGCATGGAAAGTGTTCTCAGTAATCAGCAGAAACAACTGTCAGACACAGCTTAGAAGATGGAGGAGATAGCACAGAAATGTCTGGTTTCAACAGAAGACACACAAAGAATCAAGAAGAAGGTCAATAAAATGGAAAAATATCAGGAAACACAAGATAAAAAATTATTGATGCTACAGGTGGAAAAATCAAACTTAACTCTCTGATTTCAGGGTTTAAAGGAAGAAGAAAAAGAGGATCTCAGAAGTATTTTGGCGATTGCTTTGGCACCACTGACGGGCAAAGAAGCGGAAAGATTAAGCGAAGAGATGGACTTGGCCTACAGAGAAAAAGAAAAATAATTTGCCAGCGGAAGTGGTGGTCAAGTTTACTAAGCAAAGTACTAGAGATCAAATCTTAAGAGCGACATCATCAAAGCCCTTAAAGATCGGAGAACAGAATATAAGGATTTTAAAAGATGTGCCATTTGAAATTCGCATGAAACGGAAGGCTTACAAAGGATTGACCATATTCTTGCAAAACCACCAAACTAATTACAGATGGTTGAACCCAGAAGGACTTGTCTTTAAATTTAAAGATAAGCAGGAGAAGATTGACTCCATCTTTAAAGCTCAAGACTTTTTGAAGAGACACGCCAGTTCAGAGGAAGAAGCAGAACTTGCCAAATGGTTGATTTTAAGCAGTGATGACGACAGTGGCCTGGAAGGGGGAGATAAAGAACCGGAAGATGGAGGAGCAGTTAAAGGACCATCTTACAACTTGAGAGACTTAAAAAGGAGACAACCCAAAACATGAAGATATGTTCGTAATGTGCAATAATGGACTTTACTAACAATAACCCAAAAGGACATTACTAAAACAGCTAACATGTTATTCTTTACAGCATAATGAAAGACGATCAGTCAAACACAGAAGAAGCCTAAGAACTTACTTATACTAACAAAAGATTAATATACTAAATTTATCTTCACTCACCACTATTCTTATCCATCTATATACCTTCCCTTTTCTTATATTAAAAGCAATAAAATTCTCTCCTTTTTAGGAGAGTTGAATTAAAAAAAAAGAATTACAACTGCTCTCCAGGAGGGAGGGGGGAGGAGATGGAAAGCTGAAGTCAGGGGGCAGATAACGGTAGGTTGACAATTGGCTGGGAGGGAGATAGGGTTGCCAACTCCAGGTTGGGAAATTTCTGGAGATTTGAGGGGTAGAGCCTGGAGATGGTGAGGTTTGCGGAGGGATGGGGTCTCAGACAGGTACAATGCCATAGACTCCACCCTCCAAACCAGCCAGTCCCTCATGGGGAACCATTGTTGCCAATCTCCAGGTGAGGGCTGGAGACCACTCAGAATTACAACTGCTCTGCAGGAGAGAGGGCAGAAGTCAGCTGAAGTCAGAGGGGCAGATAACAGTAGGTTGATGGTTAGCTGGGAAGGAGATGGGGTTGCCAACTCCAGGTTGGCAAATTCCTGGGGATTTGAGGGGTGGAACCTGGAGAGAGTGGGGTTTGAGGAGGGGTTGGACCTCAGGCAGGTAGAATGCCATAGACTCCACCCTCCAAACCAGCCATTTCCTCCTGGGTAACAATTGTTGCCAATCTCCAGGTGAGGGCTGGAGATCACTCATAACTACAACTGCTCTTCAGGTAGCAGAGATCAGTTCCTCTGGAGAAAATGGTGGTCTCTGTCATTATACCCTGCTGAGGTCACCACAGCAAATTCACATTGTGTGCCCAAAGCCAGGGCACTCTTTCAGAGCCTCTTTCTAGAGCCCGTTGTATTTATTTCCACAACGGGCTTTACTCCTAGTAATTAATAATCATCATATGACATCGTGCATAGAATAGCCAGGATATCCTAGGATTGTCTGACAGCTACAAGTTTTAGTTCTTAGTGTTGTGCTAGTGGTGATAAAAGGTAATATACAATTGTTTTTGGACCTTTGCTTATAAATCCTCCTTCAGCCACCATACAATCCATGTGGCTAAAGTGCTACTGATGAAGGGTTTGTTTCCTCCACTGTTGGTGGCATCAGACAAGCCTAGCCATTTACTGTCAGAAACTTCTCTTTCTCTTACTATAAAATATGTGCTGTAGTAATAATTGCTTATTGCATGTGGCCAAAGGCCCTTACAAATTTGGTCTAAATAAAACGCAGATAAAACATAAGAAGAATAAGATAAAATGCCACACAATTAAAATGGATTACAAGACTACAGATTTTTAAGCTTCAGGCACCATCTTTGCACATATTTTGGCAGCCATAGCATATAGACCTATTATAAAATGAAACACTGGACTTACTGTGAAGGTTTCTCCTCATCAGTGAAGGAAGGCATCCTCGTACAGAATACTGAAAAGCACTATTATCCCAGGTGGGAAAAAATGGAAAGTAGAGGAAGTAAAGAACTACTTTTCTGAGAAGATTTCTGTCTAAAATACCCACAACTGGGGAAAACTTGTTTAGTTGGTAGTGTCTCACCGAACTAGAGGCCCTACCCATGCATGCAATGGAATCCAGAGATATGAAGGCTGTTGTCCTCTCAAGTAGATGTGGGAAATTCCCTGGACTTCTAACTTAAGCTAGACCCGTTCCATAGGATGACTGAGATAAGACAGATATCCTGGTCTCTGTGGAACAAAGAGTTAGCAGATGGCTATCTCACTCTTCTCAACATCTGTGGATGTTGTAGATCTAAGAATGGTCTCCAAGCGCCATGATTCTTGGGCATATTGAATAGAGAAGATCCTAGAAAACCTTATGTCTTCAGAACTAGTACTGTGGATTGGTTCTTCCATAGGTATCTGGTGGCTTAGAGTCAAAGCCCATGTCACATTGGCCTGCTGGATCCAGGGAAGGAGACCTGCTCCTCAAAGAATGGAGGAGGTCTAGAATGGATGCTGAAGAGAGTTTGGTTATCTGGCTGGTGTACTGACCGCCTAACACACCAGCAGATACCCTGCTGAGCCTGCTGGAGGTGGTGTTGGGTTGGGTCTTGGGAGTTCCCCACTTTTAGTTCTGGGGGACTTCAATGTCCATGCTGATGATGGCGCCTCCTCACAGACTATGAATCTAGTGTCATCCATGGAAGCAATGGGACTCTCTCAATTTGTATCAGCTTCCACGTATCAAGCAGACCACACGCTGGACTTGATCTTTGGGATGGGGATAAATATGGACTTGGATGCCATTGATGCAGTGCCATGGTTAGACCACTTTGTCCTGAAGGCTTGTCTGAGTATCCCAACGCCTCCTTGTTTAGACAGCAAGCTGATTTATGGTTGCCTGTGGAGACTGATGGATCCAACTGGTTTCCAGAATGCTCTGTGGGATCTGATGCCCCCTGGCGAATCATTAGATGGGCTGATAGAAGATTGGCATAGCTGACTCTCTAAAGCCATCGATGAAATCACTCCCCAATGCACTATCCACTCCAGTTTAGCCCCTTGGTACACCACAGAGCTACGGAGGATGAAATTGGATGGTTGCTAAAATAGCTAGAACAAGTGTGGCAGGGAACTCAGGACAAAGCTGCAAGAACATCTTACAGGACATTTATGAAAGCCTATGAGGTGGCAATGAAAGCTGTGAAGAAGGAATTCTATGCTACTTCCATTGTATCTGATTTTGGATGCCTCGCTTTCAATGGAGGCCCAAACCATGAATGTTACCAGATCAGCATTTTACCATCTTCAGCAGGTCAGGCAACTGGTTCCCTATCTCCCTCCCCATGACTCAGCCACTGTGATCCATGCAATGGTCACCTCCAGACTGGACTACTGTAACTTTCTCTACATGGGGCTGCCCTTGAGACTGACCCGGAAATTACAGCCGGTCCAAAATGCAGCAGCATGTCCTTACTGGGACATCTTTAACAGCCCACATACAACTGGTGCTCTGCTAGCTGCATTGGCTCCCAGTTGAATATGGATCAAGTTCAAGGTTATGGTATTAACCTTTAAAGCCCTGTGCGGTCTGGGACCAACATATCTGAAGGACTGTTTCTCCCTGTATGTCTCTTGAAGAGCTTTATGCTCCACAGATCAACATCTGCTGGTGGTCCCCGGCCCAAAGGAGATCTCCTTTGTCTTGACCAGAGCCAGAGTCTTTTTGGTTCTGGCCCCAACTTGGTGGAACACTCTCCCAAGGGAGATCAGGGCCCTGCGGGATTTGTTGCAATTCCATAGGGCCTGTAAAACAGAGATATTCTGCCAGGCCTATGGTTGAGGCAGTGGAGATCTAACTATATTGGCCTCCCCTACCCAGCCTTGCACTATTTATTCGGTGTTATTATTGCTGCTTTTCTGCCACTTGCCCAGTGTTGTGTCCTGGGATCAGAAGGCAGAGCTGGCGAAATACAGCCAAGCTTCGCTCTCTGAGAACAATAGGGACTAGGTTCCTGAGCTCGCCAGTAGTGAACCAATGGCAGCATTGGCGGGCGATTCAAACCCGCCAATAGGAATATAGGGCCGTCCCCCCTAACTGTATATAGTTGGCCTCCGGCCGTTACTGTGTGTTCTTGTCTTATGTGAAGTACGAATAAACGCGTCTTCTCTTATGTCGTCGTCCGAGTCATGAGGCCCGAAACCCAGTACTTTACAGTGGCGACGAAGGTGGGATTTCAACGCCTTCCATGACTCCATGAGCGACGAAAAGGACACCGCCGAGCATCGCATCGCTGACCCCAGGAGCAGCACCGCACCGCTCGCCGAGCATCGCATCGCTGACCCCGAGAGCAGCACCGCACCGCTCGCCCCGGCGCACGCCTTACCAGACAGAACCATGGCCGCTTCTCATGTAACACTGGAGCACTTCGATCCGTCGCAGCCAGAAACCTGGGACGCATGGGTCGACCAGCTCATCAGCTACTTGGAGCTCAACGAAATCCGCCACCCCAACCAGAAACGAGCGATCCTCCTGAACGCCTGCGGCACCCAAACCGTCCGCCTCGCCAAGAGCCTCTTGGTCCCCCGCACCGCCTTGGAGAGTTCGTTTGGGGAGATCCTGGATGTCCTCAACGCTTACTTCAGCCCCCGGCCGACCTTCCTGGCCAAGAGGATGGATTTCCAGAGGCGAGTCCAGGCCCAAGGGGAATCCATTGCCACCTTCCTGGCCGCGCTAAGGGCGCTCGCGGTGGACTGCGTGTTCCCGAAGGTGGAGGACAACCTGCTGACGCAGTTCGTGTGGGGCCTGGCGGACTCCAAGCTGCGGCGCAAGTTGGTTGGGCACCGGAAGCTCTCCTTGGACGAGGCCCTAGACGCCGCAACAGCCCACGAGGCCGCGGAAGGGGAACGCCCGGCCGCGGCCGCCCATGTGGTCGGAAGGAGTCCAAGCCCCGGGAATGTGGACACGGAAGAGGTCTTCGCCCTCAGACCTCAACAACGCCGGCCGGCGCCGTTCCAGCAGGCCAACAGAGAGCCAGCCAAGCCTTCCGGCAACCGGGTCGTCTGTGCCAGCTGCGGGGAAGGCCACACAAGGAGATCCTGCAAGTTCCGGGATGCTGTCTGTCACGGGTGCGGAAAGCAGGGACACCTCGCACGGGTCTGCCGATCCAAGGGCCCCCGGAATTCGAGATCGTCGGCCCCACCACATCGCGCATCGTCCACCGCCTACGAGACGACGGAAGAGGTCGCCGAGTTGAACCACCTCACCGACCAACCGCTGCAGGTACTTCGCCTCCCCAACCCCAACCTCTCCTCCACCCCGAAGATCCAAGTAACCGTGCGGATCGAGGGGTCCCCTTGCTGCATGGAGGTGGACTCGGGATCGGCGGCGTCCATCATTTCCATGGACACTTTAAAAAGACTTTGCCCGTCAGGGGACCCCTCTACGTCCATCGCCACTAAGCTTGGTGGACTTTCAAAAGAACCCTGTCCCCATCCGGGGAGTCGGCACTTTTCGAGTGCAGTACAGAGACTTTGAGGGGAACTTGGACTTGGTGGTGGTGGAGGGAAATCTCGTGAGTCTCCTGGGGCGGGCATGGTTTGAAGCCCTAGGCATCACAATTGGGGGAGTGAATAAGTGCGGGATGCGCGACTGGGGGGCGGTGTGCAAGGAATTTCCCGAGGTCTTTGACGGGAAACTGGGGTGTTATAAAGGGCCCCCGGTGTCGCTCCACTTAGACCCCACCGTGACGCCCATCCGACGGCGCTTCCGCACCGTGCCCCTGGCCCTCCGCCCTAAAATAGAGGCCGAACTGGACCGGCTAGTGGCCCAGGGAGTCCTAGAGCTTGTCCCGAACGCTCGATGGGAGACCCCGATTGTGACACCCGTTAAGCCAAACGGGGAAATCCGCATCTGCGCGGATTATAAGTGCACCATTAACCAGGCACTTCAGGCGCACGCATACCCCGTACCCGTGGTCAGCCACGTCTTAGCAACACTGGCGGGGGCGCGCATATTTGGTAAGCTGGATCTCGCGCAGGCGTACCAGCAACTCCCGGTGGATGCAGCCACGGCCGAGGCGCAAACCATTGTAACCCACCGGGGCGCCTTCAGGGTGAAGCGGCTGCAGTTCGGGGTCAGTGTGGCCCCAGGGATCTTCCAAAATCTCATGGACGACTTGTTAAAAGGGATCCCTGGAGTGACGCCGTTCTTCGACGACGTCCTCATCGCCGCGACCACCCCGGAAAGCTTCGCCGCCCGCCTCCGAACGGTACTGGGACGCTTCCAAGCCGCGGGGCTGAAAGTGAAGCGGGAAAAGTGCCTCCTCGGGGTGCCGGAGGTGGAGTTCTTGGGGTACCGGGTAGACGCAACAGGCCTGCATCCGGCGAGGGACAAGGTGAAGGCCATCGTGGAGGCCCCCGCCCCGAAGTCCAAGGCGGAGCTCCAGGCGTTCTTAGGCCTCCTGAACTTTTACCACGCCTTTCTCCCCCACAAAGCCGCCGTGGCCGAACCCCTACACAGGCTGCTGGATAAGGCGACACCTTGGGCATGGGGAGCGAGGGAGGCGGCGGCGTTTCGGGGGGTTAAAGTACTTTTGATTTCTAACGCGGTGCTCGCCCACTTTGATGAAAAGCTCCCGGTAATCCTTGCGTGCGACGCATCACCGTATGGGGTCGGGGCAGTCTTGGCACGCAAGCTACCGGATGGAAGGGAAGTCCCGGTGGCTTATTACTCCCGCACGCTGTCCCCCGCGGAGCGGAACTATGCACAAATCGACCGGGAGGGCTTGGCACTGGTGGCGGGGGTTAAAAAGTTTCACAACTTTGTGTACGGGCGGCCCTTCATGCTCGTAACCGATCACAAGCCGCTCCTGGGTCTGTTCGCGGCGGACAAACAAACGCCGCAGGTATTGTCGCCCCGGGTGTTGCGCTGGTCCTTGTTTTTAGCAGGCTACCAGTACCAGTTGGAGCATCGGCCGGGCAAGGCGCTGGGTCATGCCGACGCCTTGAGCCGCCTGCCGCTGCCGCAGACAGGGGAAGATCCGGCCCCGGCTCCCGCAGTCTTGCTAATGGAGGAGCTGCCAAACCCCCCCCTTCAGGCAGCAGACGTGGCCGCCCGCACGTCCCGAGATCCCATTCTCTCCCGGGTCCTAAACTGGGTGGTGAGGGGATGGCCAGCGGAACCGACAGGGCCAGAGTTCACGGCATACAAAGCCAGGCGGGAAGAGCTATCCGCCTTAAAAGGGTGCTTGTTATGGGGGGACAGGGTGGTCATCCCGGGGCCCATGAGACAAGGGGTTCTAGAAACGCTACATGAGGCCCACCCCGGCATTGTACGAATGAAAGCTCTGGCAAGGAGCTACGTGTGGTGGCCCGGGATGGACGCCGAAATTGAAACCTGGGTCCGAGGGTGCACACAGTGTCAGGAAGTCCGCCCCAATCCCCCGAGAGCGCCAACCCAAAGCTGGGAGTCTACCCACAAGCCGTGGTCACGCCTACACATAGACTTTGCGGGGCCGTTTCAGGGGCTCCAGTTCATGGTGACGGTAGACTCCTACTCGAAATGGGTGGAAATAAGCCCAGTGTCTACCACCTCTGCCAAAGCGGCAATAAGGGCCCTGCGGAAAATATTCGCGACGCACGGGTTACCCGACACAATCGTGTCGGACAACGGGGCAGCGTTCACATCTGCTGAGTTTCAAGCGTTCCTCGAAAGGAACCTCATCAGGCACATACGATCAGCGCCCTTCCACCCGGCAACCAATGGACAGGCGGAGAGGACGGTACGCACCGCCAAAGAGGCCCTGAGCCGCATAACGGAGGGGGACTGGGAGTTTCGGCTGGCCCGCTTCCTTCTCACATACCGCACCACCCCAAACCCCATCTCCGGGCATTGCCCCGCAGAACTATTAATGGGCCGCCGCCCTACCACCTTATTAGACAGACTCCACCCAGACCGAGCCCCAGAGAGAAAGCTGGTCGAGAACAGGGAGGCGCCCCGAAGCTTCCTACCGGGAGACCCTGTCTACTTCCGGAACTACGGGGCGGGGCCGCAGTGGGTGGCCGGGCGCATCCTAAAACCCACCGGGCCAGTGTCATACGAAGTCCTAACAGATGGGGACCGGGTCCTCCGTAAACATGTCGACCAGCTCCGGAGGCGGCAAGACCCCGACACAGAGATCCAGTTACCGGGAAATGCCGCCGCCGCCCCATCATCCGATCGACCGCAAGCACCGACAGCGGAGCCAGCGCCAGAAAGTCCACGAAATCTGGAGGGGGGCCCGGTGACAGCTGAACCGCCGCCGCCGCTGCCGCCGCCGTTACAGCCGCCACCGTCACCGCCTCGGCTACTACCAGAGGTCCAAGCTCCTTGTGCTGGCGGACCACCCGATAGGGGCCCTGCCAGTCCGGTACCGGCCCCCCGACGTTCGCTAAGAGAACGGAGGGCACCAGCATACTTAAAAGACTACGTCACCTGATAGGAGACGAACTATGGGGGAGGGGTGTTGTGTCCTGGGATCAGAAGGCAGAGCTGGCGAAATACAGCCAAGCTTCGCTCTCTGAGAACAATAGGGACTAGGTTCCTGAGCTCGCCAGTAGTGAACCAATGGCAGCATTGGCGGGCGATTCAAACCCGCCAATAGGAATATAGGGCCGTCCCCCCTAACTGTATATAGTTGGCCTCCGGCCGTTACTGTGTGTTCTTGTCTTATGTGAAGTACGAATAAACGCGTCTTCTCTTATGTCGTCGTCCGAGTCATGAGGCCCGAAACCCAGTACTTTACACCCAGTATCTGGTTTTCATCTATGGGCACACATACTGAAAGTTTTTTGGGAGCACTTGTCAACTTGTATCTGCCATATTGTGAGTTATATTAGCCAATGTTGTATAAGTTTTAATACTGTGTAGATGATGTTTTGTTTTAAAATTGTTGTATATACCTACTGTTGTAACTCACCCTGAGCCCTGCAGTGCAGGGAAAGGCTGTCTAGAAATGTAATTAAATAATTTAAATGTAAATTTAATTAAATAATTAGATGCACCGAGGAGCCTTTAGATGAGAAGCTGGCTTTGGAGATGATTCAGGATATGTTCCAGGCTGACTAGTGGAGTATGGAGCCCCTTTGCCGGAAGGATACTCAGGATACTGAAAGGAAATGTGATCTGATCTCTTAAATCCCCTTTCCATCTTGTTTGGAAGAAGACGGCATTGCATTCTTTCTTTCCTTGATCTCCACAAGGAGTTCATCTAGTACAATATCCCCAGAGAATCCAGAGGCTCTGTTGACCTTAAGTCCCAATGTCATCTGAACAGGTCAGAACCTAGGACATCAAGACATTTCTTGGCCCTGAGTATGGATGCTCTTATTCTGAGGGCAAGGTATGGGATCTCATGGGCTCTTTAAGGCAGTTGTTCCTATCTCTTTGGAAGATTTACATCTGAGACAAGACAGCAATCAGGTTTACTGCAGAAGAATCTACAGAACTACATATACTTGCCATGCCACGTAGAGCTGATGGGATGCAAAATCCCAGCTTGAACTGAGCTGTGGACAACTCTATAGATGCCACCAGTGCTTCAGAGTGGGAGAGGGCCAGCTGTCCACTCCCCATCCTTGCTGGTGCCTCAACAGCGGAAAGGAGAGTGGCAGCTGAAGAACAAGTACCAATGTTGCAGAGGCTAGTACCAGGGTCGCCGAAGGAAGAAGCAGCCAAGCTTTCCTCCAGCTCAACTCCAATAGCTGCCTTGGGGCACTCTTCATCTGAAATTACTTTGTATACTTTCCACCACTGCTGCTCATGAGTGAGAGGAGGCAGCCAGCAATCTTTTAAGGTATTTGTCAGGATTGGACTTTTCCTCTGGGTGGTAATGCTTGTGTTTGTACTATGATCAATTCCCAATACCTGTAATCTTATGCCTTATGCTGCCAATGCCAATGCCAATGATCTATTTCCAATATCTGTAACCTTATGCTGCCAATGCTTCGTTTTGCTTTTGTAGACCTGCTTGCTTTGCCTGCTTGTTTAGTCCATAACTCATCTGCCTCGTACCTTATCAAGTCCTCCCTGACATTCCTAAGGGGGGGGGGAGCGTGTGAATGAATGAAAGGAGTGTGGTAGCAGCTTCGGCGGCAATTATTCCTAAGCCGCCCCCACCTAGCCTGGGAGCCACAGCTGGGTCCAAGGCTGTGGGAGACAAGAGTCTTAAGATAGCTAGTTGGGTCTCATATTCTCTCATGACCTGTAGTAGACTAGGTGATGTATGCCTGAGAGTGGGACCTTAACCCCTCTTCCCTTGTTCCATGCTACTAAGTGCCAGTTCTGGCAAAGGTGTTCACCTGTCAAGAAACCATACTTTGCCAAAAAACCTGATAAAGGACTATTGTGTACTGAGTGGTTACTGCAGGACCTGACAGATTGCCAGAACTTGCCATTTCTTCTGACCTGACAACCCCCCTCCTACGGGAATGGGGAACGGAGATGGAGGCAACGGGGCCGGCACCAGTATTGGCTCTGACCATGATGGTTCCATGCCCGAAGAGCACAAGAAAAAAATCCCATAAGACAACCAGAACTAAACTCAAGAAGCAAGTGGTGTTCCAACCCTCAGAACAATGGGATGAACCCATCTGGTTAGGTAGCATGCTGGGTTTCTGAGGGGCCCAAGCCAGGGTAGAGAGAGAACAGTGGAGAGTCTCCTGCTCATTCCAAGATGATCCTGAATTGGGCCACATGTGGAACAACTGGGAGGAGGAACCCACGAATGAGAAAACCCAGGCCGGGATGTGAGCTGAGATGAAAGAACTCAAGGAGGGCCTCCAGTTCCTGATCAAGAATCTTCCTAAGGCGGGGGCATGGCTTGGCGATCAGCAATGGCGGTCGCATAAGGAATTGTATCTTCCACCTCACCCACATTTATTTCGTCTTTCGACCTCCTTTCTACTGGAATTTCATTATTTCGACGCTATGGGGAAATCGGGCAATGCCAGGACGACAAAAAACTCGTCAACTCCGCAACAACTAAGTTTTTAGTTCAAGATACAGCTAAACAAACAACAGGCCGCACACAAATCCACGAGCCTAAAATGGTGGACCATGAAGACAGCGATGACGACGGCACAATGCTTTCTCGCAATGACTTTCTCACAATGATACGCCAGCTAGAATCAACCATTGCGGAACAGATTCATCTGGCAATTAAACCACTCACCGATGAACTCAAATCTATCATCACCACTCTCTCTGAAGTTGCGCAAGCTGCGGAATCTGCATTGGAGTCAGCAATGGCCGCCCAAGAGGACATTCAAAACTTACAACGTTCTGAAGACTGGGCAAAATCTAAAATTATGATGCTCGAGAACAAACTTAAGGAACAGAACCTAAAATTCCGCAATATTCCAGAAAAAGCGGAAGGTGAGTGTGAGCTTAAATCATTCATTGCTTCTTGGTTAGCCAAATCCTTAACATTAGAAGATGGTGTAGCTCCGCTCATTGATAAAGCATTCCGAGTCGGCCCAGTCACTCAGAGGACTGAAAAATTCCCGCGGGACATCATTGCCACTTTCCCTGACTCTCGTACAAGAGATACCATTCTCAGGAAATCTAGAGAAGAAGGTGGTCTTCCATACCAAAACATCAAGGTTCTGGTCCTATTAGACTTATCACTAGATACCTTGCAACACAGAAGAAATATGAAACCAGTAACCCAGAAGCTGATTGAGAACAAAATTCGTTTCAGATGGTCCACCCCAACTGAACTCCTTGTAATTAACCAAGGCCAACGTCTACTAGCAAATGACTTACAATCGGGTTACAAGCTTCTTTCGGTGCTCGGCATTGTTTTTGATTCCCCTCCCTCACCTTTACCCGAAGACAAGGTTCTGCAAGACATGCGCAGCAGTACAGCCACTCATAGATGGATCCGGATTAAACGCTGAATCTTCTAAGTAACATTATTATTTCTCTTATCCCGATTGTTGAACTCTTGATTATCAGAGGCAACTTTCTGAAGCTGTAAAGTATTTGTAGAGATTTCCTGGGATGGAAAATCTTAATTGTTTGAAAGCAGTTAATCGTTTAATTGTAAGCTTGTTTTTTCTTTTTATGAGTTCTTTGGGTCTCAGTGCAGCCGGTACTGACCGGGTTTTATTAACATATGGTGAAGTTAACCATTTCTCAGTTCAGTTAACTATAACTATCATTACAAGCCTTATTTCAGATTTTGACTGTTAAAGGGTGTAGTCAACCATTCTATAATACTACTGCTGGCTTTATTAATTATTATATTCCCTCTTTACTCAGCTCAGCCAGCTGACTGTTCTTAATTCCACAATTTCTGGTTTTGATTTCGTTTGCAATATGGTGCAGTTAACCAATTTAAATTATGGTGAAGCTAACCAACATGTTAGTTCTGCTGACCTTAGGCTTGTTTTTCCTTTTTTTTTTTTGCATTTTTTGAGTCTTAATGTAGTCAGTACTGACCGGGTATTATAAATATATGGTGAAGTTAACCATTTTTAGTTCAGTTTTCTATAACTATTGTTACAAGCCTTACTACAGGTCCTGACTGTTAAATGGTGCATTTCTGATTTAGATTTTGATTACAATATGGTGCAGTTAACCAATTTAAGTTAAGGTGAAGCAAACCAACTTATGTTACTATTGCTGGTCTTACTATCTATAGTTTTGTTTCTTATTTGTGCAAAATAACTCATTAAAATCTATCATATGATAGTTATAAAAATAAGGGATGAAGCATTGTACCTAGAGTAATGTTTTAATACTGAATACTGACTGTTAATTAAAAAAAATATTGTTTGACATGAGGCCTCAATTTAAAACGGTGTAGGTGGCTAAGTTTTAAAGGAATTTGAAAATCATAATGATCTCACCATACTTGACAACTTATCAAAGGTTGAAAGATTTAAGAGAACATAAATATTTCAAACGTAATGTGGGTGAGGTGGTTTTCGAGTAATTCTTTACCCCCACACACACCTTTTATTCTCTTTTTTTTTCTTCTCTCTTTTTTCCTTATTCTTCCTTTTCTTTTTTCTTTTAGTCTAGTAGGTAGAGTCTGTACTCTTCTTACTAGCTTAACCCTACCTAGGTAGGGTAAGCAAAATTGGTCATTCTATAATGAGTGGTTTGTTTAGAGGTGTTGGAGCCTCCATGCAGTTTACTAGTTTGGCATGGAATCTCCATTTTGTAGTTCTTGTTCTTTTTTTTACAGTTCCACCAATTTTCTTAGTTGCTGGGTCCTTTCTGACAAGCCGAACGATACAAGAAGCTACAATCCTACAATACAAAGATCTCATCTTCTACTGTAATGTATTGCTCACTACACACTCACTTCTATCTTAACCAATGGGTGACACTTTAAAAATCATATCCCTTAACTGCAGAGGCCTAAATAATCGTTTAAAGGTTAGGAGGGCTTCTACTTCCTTGACCAAAATGCACCCAGATATCTTGTTTTTACAAGAAACTCATATAAGGAAAAATATTCATCCCATTTTCAAGTCTAAATGGTTTACGTCTCAATTTCAAGCTACTGGTTCGTCTTCTTCACGTGGAACGTACTAATCAAATATGCCTGCTTGTTTAGTCCATAACCCATCTGCCTTGTACCTTATCAAGCTCTCCCTGACATTCCTAAGGGGGGGGAGCATGTGAATGAATGAAAGGAGTGTGGTAGCAGCTTCGGCGGCAATTATTCATAAGCAGCCCCCACCTAGCCTGGGTCCAAGGCTTTGGGAGACAAGAGTCTTAAGACAGCTAGTTGGGTCTCATATTCTCTCTGTGCATTGTATGCCTGATGGTGGGACCCTAACCCCTCTTCCCTTGTTCCAGGCTATTGAGTGCCAGTTCTGTCAAGAAGCCATACTTTGCCAATAAACCTGCTAAAGGACTATTGCGTACTGAGTGGTTACTGCAGGACCTGACAGTATTTTTGCTTGTGTTTTTAACAAGCAAGGTGGGAGAGCTGTGGAAGTTTGTCCAGCCACATAGCGGGCAGGGGCATGGATTGGGCAGGTGAAGTGCCTCCTCAAGATAATGAAAGTCTTTGCAAGAAATTTGCATATGCCCTGCCCACAGAGCAAGGAGGCACAACCCGTACAAGGATACCTTCCTCCACTGATTGAGAATGTGTCTTCTAGGTTCATCTTTTAGTGCCTCTCAAAAAGCAAAAAAGAAGGGTAGGTTTTTAGACCCCACTTTTCTCTACTTTAAGGAGTCTCAAAGTGACTTACAATGACCTTTCCTTTCCTCTCCCCCTAACAGACACTTTGTGAAGTAGGTGGGCCTGAGAGGTTTGTGCAAGAACTGTGACTGGCCCAAGGTCACCCGCTCTCTGGTCAAAGGTCACCCACCAGGCTCCATGTGGAGAAGTGGGGAATCAAACCCAGTTCTCCAGATTAGAGTCCACCACTCTTAACTACTATACCACACTGGCTGTTAGGTAGCACGGACTACAGAAGTAAAGGTTTCCCCAGAATTTGCAAACACATTTCGGGGCGGGGGGGGGGGACTTTTTTACCATAGCTTCAGGTGTTTCAGAAATTTTACATCTCTGTTTTGGACAACACATTCTAGCTGTACTGACGAACATATTTATTGAAATAACCAGCTACCAGAGGGAAGCCAGAAAAGAGCAACCACTACAATACCCGACAGGAAAAATTCTCATTCACAAGAATTTCATTACAAACTTATCAAAGACATAGAACAGAAGTAAGCCCACAATGGTGACTATTTCTAGAAAGTTTATATTTCTGCCTTTTACTGAAACTGGTGATCTGCTTATCCATTTCAGTAAATAAACAAGTATTGTTTTATCAGAGCAATTCCATTCATAGCACCCTGCACCTTTGCTTTCTTATGGTATGAGGTTTTAATCCCAGTCCCTTTCTCCTATTATCCCTCAGCTGTTCAGAAGTGATGCAAAGAAAGCCGCCGCCACCCCTTCTCCTTTCTATGGCGGCATACCGACTATGCAGATTCACTCAGTTCCCTTGAAACATGCAGCTGCAATTTAAAAACTGCATGGCGCACACAACTGTAGCTCTCATTTACATAGCATTAAAAAAACCAGTCTCCTTTAAACCATCTACAATCTCAGATCTTACTACAGAAAAAATGAGACTCAGAATACATGCAACATACAGTTGCCCAAACTAGTGCAAGCTTACAAAAATGAGGCCGATCAAAACAACTCCAAAGGAAACTTTTGTCCAAATATTTTAAGTATGATGTAATACTCACATTAGAAGAACTGCTAGATTCCTCATCTCCACTACTAACAAGATCAATGCAGTCCAGGACAGGTCTTAATACAGCTTCCTAAGGAAGTAAACAAGCATTTATCTTCAGAGAGTTCTCTATATAACGAAGAAATATTTTTATAAAACTCGGGTATCAATGCATTTGCCTAAACACAGTTATAGAGCTGGGACACTGTTCATTTATTTGACTGCTTATTAAAAACAGTGGTCAAATATTCTGGGAATCTAAGAAAATCCCTATGTTGGCACAAGCATACTTATTTAGTTGCATCATGGGCACAATTCCCTCATTCTTAGGCAGTGAAATTGAAAGTAAATTGAATTTATGCCCTTTTTCACTGAAGATCTGTGACTAACAAAGTGGGTAACTGGTGTTAAGACTACAGGTGGATAGCCATGTTAGACCGCAGTAGCAGAACAAAATTTGACTTCTATAGAGTTTTCTTTATATCTGATGAAGTGACCTTTGACTCAAGAGTCTTTCAAGTACTACTGGATTAAAATCTGATCCAGAATAAAGACTGTATACTATTCTGTCTGCTTTCAAAGAAAGCTGCTTCTACAATGTTTCAGAGGGAAAACATTATGGTAGAATCTTGTATAGGTGGTATTTGACTGTATGAAAGTAACATGAAACAGTGCACTAAATATTTGATATTTTCATGAATGGAGAAACATTCATAGATGGGAATATTTTCATGAATTGAGAAACATTCATAGATCGGAAATTTTTTTCTTTGTATTTTTGGGACAAAAGGTGCTGGTGAGATAATCTGGGAAAATCCTTCTGAAAACTGCTAAACTGACTATTGATCATACACTAGATTATGACTATTAAATGGTATTATAAAACACTTTAGTATTAAATGAACAGCTTACCAAGTAGGAATTTTAGTTTACTAAAAAGACTGGTATTAGTTTTGCTGTTAACATATTGGTAGGAACAGCTAACTTGTGTTTTTCTCCCTTTCTATACGTATGGAGAAAAGAGCAAGAGTCCAGTAGCACCTTAAAAACACTAACAAAATTTGTGGCAGCTTTGTTGAGTCACTGCTTACTTCTTCACAACTTTTGTTATTCTTCAAGGTGTTACTGGACTCTTGCTCTTTTCTACTGCTACAGAGAGACTGATACGGCTACCCATCTTGATCTATATGTATGTGTATATGATAAATACAGTAAAGGGGGGGACTTCACAAGCTGAAGCCACTTCACATTTAGATACAAAATGGTGAATACTCCTGAAACAGCAGACAGCATTTCCCTCTAGAACTACTTGAAACTAAGGCTGTAGACATGAAGCAGATCAAGGTAATTAAGGATGGCATGAAAGACTGTAAGGCAATTAAGACCAATGTAGAGCAGTTTGGCACAAAACTCATGGATCTCAAAGGTTCATTAAATCAACTTGTGATGCACTTCAGAACAGCTGAGGATTGAATTCTCTTCCTACCAACACTGAGCTACAACAATGTCTTCAAAGGAAGCCAAGGGAGCTTAAGTAGTTGTAGATTAAAACAGCTGTTTTAAAATTCTCTGCCCAAGGCAGAATATTTGAATTATTGGATTTGAGAAGGCTGAGCAAGGAAAAGATCTGGTAATGTTCAAAAGTTTCTTTTAAAAGATATGTCCAAGGTCACCAAACTCAATCTCTATCTACTGGTGACTAACCACAAGCTATTCTCTGTAGTCTCTTTCACTAGACAACATTATGGCTGGAACACACAGCATCAATAATTATTATTCTAGGATCCAGAACAAGCTGAAGTTAATATTTTTCATGACTGGCAAAGGATGCCATTGATGAGGCAACTATTTAACCAAGCTTGTGTGTTGGAAAGGCAGAAAAATAACAGTCAATCCCCATTTTCCACTTGTGAACTATAAACTGAAGATTTCTACAATATTATGAAAGGTTCACTTATTGTATCTTATCACAGCCATAACTACAGAACCCCTTACACTCCTGAAGCCTCTGTAGCGTAGCCAGGCTCCAGTGTGGATGAAACCAGAGAATCAGGACAGGAATTAGGGGCAATAAAATGCCATTTCATGGTGAAGCATCAGGGCCTACATGAGAAACTGCAGCTCCCATTCACCAGGGCTTTGTTTTGGGAATCTGTGGGATCACCTTACATTGAGACCAAACTAATCGACCCATGAGCTTTTGTGGCAATAATCTAACAATGCTCACTTTTCAGAATCAGACAAAGTAAGAATTTTTATTTCTCATTCATCTCCCCTTTCTCACTCTCAAATTCCCCCATATCCTCCCTCCTAGAGCCTCACTTCTAAGACCTCTTTTCCATAAGCAATGCTTCTTCTCCCTTTTGTTCCACCAGCTCGTGGTCACTATGCTGTTCTTGTACTAAGCTACATAACACTAGCTTGTACTTCTGTCCTTCCTTCTCTTGCTTCAACTTCAAGCTCAATCTCCCCTCCCCCATTTGCAACATCCTCTTTTTCCTCTGCCCTGTCTCAGGAACACCATATGCACAACTGTGAGTGGGCTCCTTTTGGATAGATTTAGCTTAACATAAACACTAACTACTGTTTAAATTGCCTTTCCTTGCATTGCTTGATTGCACTGTTTTTTCAAATCTTGCTTCCTTTTCCCAAACTCTCTGTTTATCACTAAAGTTCAGCTGAAAGACACTCTTTCTCATATTTGTTTCCCAAAATCACCTCCAAATGGTTGATAGTTGGGCCGTAAACACTACTGTAACTGCTACCTAAAGGTGAAATGGCTGGCCTCCAAGCCAGTGATGGCAACAGTAAAACAAAACCTTCAACAGATAAGCAATGGGTTTCTACACACTAGGGGGCTCACCAGGCATGCAAATAAAATATAATTTTACAAAATCAACTAAACAAAAAAGAACCTATTCCCCAGATGTCCTAATGTTAGAAGACTGAGAATGCTCAAGAAAGTTGAGTACAAGTAAAAGGAAAACAGAGAAAAATGACAAGTCAAGCCTGTGAAATCTTTCATAACTCCTTTACGTAACAGATTAGTCTGTCTGCAAGAAACTTCCACATCACTTATCTTCATATCAACCCCATGTGTGATTCTTTTATCTTCATTTGCCTTCATATCCACCCTATGTGTGATTCCTCATGGAGAACAGCATGTGAACAATATTACCAAGTTTGCACTGCTTCATGTCCACATGCTGGTTCTTCATTCTGTGACTGTTTAACTGCTCTTAGAATGTTAGGCATGCTTTTAGTGTGCATGTCCATCTTGTTGCATGAAGCTGAGATGCTTACTGTACATGGGAGTAGACTGCCTTAGTCCAAAGCCTTAACACCTTTTAGAGGATTTGTTTGGGTGGGCTTCTTTAAAAACTTTTTGTGTCCTATTACTAGCCTCATGACCTCCTACTCATAATCACCCACTCATAACCTCAAAAAGAAGCATATTAAACAGCAGGCTATGACACTGAAAATGTATTTTACCAAGTATGTGTATTGCCTATTACAGGGGTGTTGAACTAATTTGTTATGAGGGCTAGATCTGACATAAATTGGACTTTGTCAGGCTGGGCCATGTGTGTCATAAAATGTAATGCCAGGTGTTGCCAAGCAGTCACTTCAAATGGCATTAATACAGACTCTTAAATATGACTGCCTTGCTGAACTGTAAAGAAAGTGTGTCAGGGCAATGGACAATGCTGTAGCCCTAAGACAGTGCCTTTATACTGGACTGAAGGGATGTGCTTTAGCCGAGGGAAGCCTTGTGCCTAAGTAGCATCCCAAACTAGATATGGACTCCTAGGCTACAAGAAGTCTCTTGCTCCTGCATCTCCAGCAGCAGAATGCAGACCAGCAGCCCTGACCCTCATACATGCAGAAACAGCAGCAGATCACAGAGGAAAGCCACGCTCTGCAAAAAGCACAAGAAGTTCCTGCACAGATGCCATAGATAACTTCCTTCTCCATCATGCAGGCATTCCCCTCCCACCCTCATGTATTAACACCAACAGGTGAAACATGCATTCTTCTCCAGGCTAGAACAAAAGGATGTGCCTGATTAAGACAGTAGCAAGCTATCAAGTCTTCCTGCTGCCCATTGAGATAACTGTCACGCTCAGGCCTCTGGATCACTGTATCTGTTGTACAAGCTACTGTACCTGTTGTATTAAGACCTGTCACTTGCTTTGCATTTTCCCCACTTCTGCTTCCAGTTGTTAGTTAACCCAGTGCACTTATCACTGACCCTCGCATGCCAAGGCATTCCTGCGGGGTGGAGTGAGTGGGCAAAAGTGGTAGAATTAGGGAGGCTCACTTTGGTAACTCTTCCATGACACCTCAAGGATGGCTCTTCTCATGGGAGCGATCTGTGTATGGCTAGGGATGGACCATATATCTCCCATGGTCTGGATAGTATTGCTGACATGTATGAATGGAATGTGGGGTTCAATTATACATTGCTTTTCCTGCCTTAGCACCTCAGATCTGACAAAAGAGTTTGATCCCTGGCTTCCGGTCGGAGTTAAAATGGCGAGTTGACGCACTCTGCGAACTGTGCAGGGTGGATGATAGCTCCTTTTGACAGTTTGGACCCTTCTCTGGTCCAACGCAGCACTCCCCAGGCGGGGGGGTGGCAAGCAAGCAGCCAAGTCCAAGCGGGAGTTGTGATTGGCGTGGGCAGGCTTCGGAGGAAGTCTGTTTATGCTTTGATCCCCTCCCACGAAGCGGGCAGTTGCGAGACAACACTACAGGAGCTAATCGGGCTGACAATTCAGCATAAACCCGTCATCTACCGACCTCTTTACCATCAAAGTCAACATTAAGTTAAGAAGAAGCAATGCGAAACCCCGAGATCGAACTGTAAGGTAACAAAGAACTTTTGCTTACCGGTTTGAAGACATAGAGAAATTTGAATCAAGCGGCTTAGCGTACAAAAGCATTTCTGATGTAATCCGCTTTGTTTGGAACTGAAAGAAGCTTTCTAGAACGTGAAAATAGTGAAAAAGAAACTTTTGTTTTGCATTCCTGTGGTCAGTTAGAGATTAACGGCAAGTTGTACAAACGAAATTGATCTGAATCTGTGCTACCAAAAACAAATTCTGGCTGAGAAAAGACGAGCTTGGGGCAAGAGAGGCATTTCAAAAGACTGAGTAACCGGAAGGAGTAGGAAGAGTTAGTGCGCTGCACAAGAAGTTGGATTTTCGGGACGGACACTAAACCGGAAGTTACAAAATAGCCTACTCTTGCCAAAAAACCATAGAGAAATTGCACCCCCCATTTTGAGGAGGACTAATTTTTTAAAATTGAATTTGAACTATAAAATTAAAGAGAAGAAACATATAAAGGCGGCGATTTGATGGAATACTTAGAAGAAAAGAGATTTGGTGACATTTAAAAGTTTTCAAAATGGATTTAAGGCCAAGACAAAGGGCCGCCTCTACATCAAGTCCCAGAATGGCAGCAAAGGACAAAAAAGAATGGCAGGCAGCAATTGAGGCTATGGAGAGGAGGAGGATGGAGGCAGTGCAGAATCTTGGAAAACAAATGGAATTACAGATGAAACAACAAATGGAAAAGCAATTGGAGCAAATAGAACAAGTACAAGTGCAAGTACAAGAGAAGATTATAGCAGATATGAAAGAACTGGTCCTAGCAGAAGTGGCAGAGTTTAAAAAAGATACAGAAGAAGTCAAAAAAGAAGTCCAAGGTTTAGCAGCTAAGTCGATGGAGCTAGAACAAAAAATCAAAAATACCCTCCAGGAGAACACAAGGTTAGAATCTATGATGGAGTACAGAGCTACACAAAACCACCTGAGGTTAAGAGGAATTGAGGAGGCAGAAGACCAAGATATACGCGCGTTGGTAATAACAACATTGACGGCATATATTGGTGAGGATCAAGGAGATCTAGACTCAGATTTCGACTTAATTTACAGAGTAAACTCAATGTATGCTCAGAGGAAAAAATCTCCCAGAGATGTCATTGTGCAGTTTGTGACAAGAAAAATGAAAGAGGATATTTTCAAGAAGCAATTCACACAACCGTTGGAAATTGACGGCAAAAAGATAATAATATTAAGAGAAATCCCAAGGGTGATGTTGCAAGACAGAAAGAAATACAAAAAATTGGTCGACAAATTAAAGGCAATGGGAATTAGATTCAGATGGGAAATACCTCAAGGATTGTCATTTACATACAACTCAGTGAGATTTACGATCAAATCAGAAGGAGACCTGTACAGGTTTAAAGAAAATAATTTTGAAGAGTTTTTGGATATATAAATCAAGACACCATGGATTACAAATTGCTATCTTGGAATGTAAACGGACTTAATTCACCTAACAAAAGAAAATTAGTAAATCATTGGCTGGAAAAACAAAAGAGCAATATAATTTGTTTGCAGGAAACTCATATCAGAAAACAGGACTATAAATATGTGATAAATAAGAAATTGGGAGAAGAATTTTTTTCACTAGCGACTAAAAAGAATAAAGGAACAGTGATCTACATCAAAAAAGAATTGGAACCCAAGCAAATTTTTGTGGACAATGATGGGAGGTATATTGGAGTAGAAATAATGATACACAGGAAAAAGACTTTGATTGTAAATTTGTGTGCACCCAATGGAGCTAAAGAATTTTTTTTTAAAGATTTGACAAATGAGATGGAACAATTAACTTATGATCAGGTTATCTTTGCAGGAGATTTTAATGGTACAGTGAACAATTTACTGGACAGACGTTCAAAAAAAGTTGGAGATGTGGCGGGGAAATTACCAAAAAAATTTTTTAAACTGATGAAACAAGAGAAACTGGAAGATGTTTGGAGAAAATGGAATCCCAAAGCAAAAGACTATACTTTTTACTCCAATAGACATGACTCTTTCTCCAGGATTGATATGATTTGGATGTCGGAGGAGTTGGCATCGAAGACTCAAAAGATTGAAATCTTAACAAAAAATAATTCTGATCACAGCCCCTTACTTTGGATGTCGAGAGAAAAACCTAAACAATTATATTGGAAAATTAATGAGGACTTATTAGACAGAAAAACAGTTAATGAGACATTGCGTAGGGAAACAGAACTTTTTTTAAACAAATTTGAACAAAGGTACGGAATTACAAATTGTGTGGGAGGCATATAAAGCGGTCATAAGGGGACTGCTTATTTCATTAAACACTAAAGATAGAAAGCAAAGACTGCAACAACAAAATGATTTACAGGACAAGATCCGACAGAAAGAAAAAGAGTTAAAGAAAAAGCCAGGGAAGAAAAAGATTATAAGGGAAATTCACATGTTACAAGACCAGTTAAATGTATTGTCAAATCGAGAATTGTATTGGAATTTAAAGAAGTTACAACAGAAATCGTTTGAGGGTGCTAATAAACCTGGAAAGTTCTTAGCATGGCAACTGAAAAATAGACGTGAAAGAAATTTTATAAACAAAATAATAGAAGTTGGAAAGGATATTGTGGACTTGAATGGCCTAAAGAGAGTCTTTTTCAATTTTTACGCCAAACTGTTTCAAAAGAAATGTATTGATTCACAGAAACTTAAGAAATATTTGGAGAATATTGAAGTACCAACATTGGGACAACAAATGAAAGAAGTGCTTAATGGTCCAATTAAAAATGAAGAAATTGTTAGTGCGATAGAAGAAGCAAAATTGGGGAAAGCTCCAGGTCCAGATGGATTTACTGCAAAATTTTACAAAAAATTAAAGGATGAGTTAACCCCAATTTTTGTACTTTTGTCAAATGAAATAAGAGAGACAAAACGGATTCCAGAGTCATGGAAAGAAGCAAATATTTCACTTATACCCAAAGAAGGTTTAGACCTAACTAATGTGAAGAACTAGAGACCAATATCCCTCCTGAATAATGATTACAAATTGTTTGCTAAAGTAATTTCTGAAAGGTTGAAAAATTATTTGAAAGATGTTATAACAGAAGAACAAGCTGGTTTTCTACCGAATAGGCAAATCACAGACAATTTAAGAGTGGTGATAGATGCAACTGAATATTGTGATAAACACCCTGAAAAGGAAGTTGGATTCCTCTTTTTGGATGCAGAAAAAGCTTTTGATAATTTGAACTGGGACTTTATGCTGCAAGTGATAGAGAAAATGGAAATAGGTCAATCTTTTTTAAATATGACTACTGCAATTTATTTGGACCAAAAAGCGGCATTGAATGTAAATAAAGAAAAAACGGAATACTTTAAAGTGCGAAAAGGGACGAGACAAGGCTGCCCCCTATCTCCACTATTGTTCATTTGGATATTGGAAGTATTATTGGGGAAAATAAAAGAAGACAAGAATATTAAAGGACTGACAACGAGAGGCTTTACATATAAATATAGAGCTTTTGCGGATGATGTAATGTTTATGATTCAAGACCCTATAGAGAATATACCACGACTGATGCAAAAATTAAAGATTTTGGAGACTTGGCTGGTTTTTATGTTAACAAAAGTAAAACAAAGGTGATGTGTAAAAATATGACGAAACAGAAGCAAATGGAACTTCAGGAGAAAATCCAGTGTGAAGTGGTTACAAAGACAAAGTATTTAGGGATTGAATTGACTATGAAAAATATAGATCTATTCAAAAATAATTATGAAAAAATTTGGTATAAGATTCAACAAGATATGAAAAAATGGGACACTTTGAATTTATCACTAATGGGAAGGATTGAAACAGTTAAAATGAATATTTTGCCTCGGTTAATGTTTTTGTTTCAGACTATCCCAATACTACGACAAACTAAGATATTGGATGGATGGCAGAAAGAAATATCAAAATTTGTGTGGGCAGGAAGGAAACCAAGAATTAAAATGAAAATTTTATGTGACGCTAAGGAAAGAGGAGGACTTCAGCTACCAAATCTCAGACTTTATTACGATGCTATCTGCTTAACGTGGATAGAACAATGGATTAACCTTGAAAATATGAAGTTGTTGGCGTTAGAAGGTCATGATAACAAGTTTGGATGGCATGCGTATTTATGGTACGAAAAATCAAAAATCGACAATTTTTTTAAATATCACTTTATTAGGCGATCACTGTTCGAGACTTGGATGAGATATAAAAAATTATTTTATGAAGAACGACCACTTTGGATAGTGCTGGCAGAAGTGATTAAACCATATTCGAGACATGAAGGATTAGATTGGTTACCGTATAGAAATCTTTTAAAATCTGATGGGAAAAGTTTTGTTATGAGAGACAGAGATGATGTGGAATTTGATTATGATTGGTTGAATTATAGACAGATTTATGATTTGTTTAAAACTGATAAGAGAAAATATGGCTTTAGGGCAAAGAATAATGAAATTGAGACTATATGGGCGGAAAAGGGGGAAAAATGATCTCAAAAATATATAAGGTTTTACTGAAGTGGTATACAGAAGATGAAATTGTAAAAGAACAAATGATAAAATGGGTGGTAAATGTAAATAGTGAAATAACTATGGCATCATGGGAATGTTTGTGGAAAAAGTCAATGAAAATTTCAACTTGTGTTAATGCCAAAGAGAATTGTTATAAAATGATGTATAGATGGTATATGACTCCAAAGAAAATTGCTAATATAAATGAGAGTATGTCTAGCAAATGTTGGAAATGTAGAAAGAAAGAGGGCTCATTTTACCATATGTGGTGGACTTGTGATAAAGCCATGAGTTATTGGTCAGAGATTCATAATGAAATACAGAAAATTTTGAAATGTACTTTTAAGAAAGATCCACAAATCTTGTTGTTAGGTCTTAAACTGGAAGAATTAAATGTAACCAAGAGAACATTGTTATGGTACTTGGTCACAACAGCTAGAATGACTTATGCACAATTCTGGAAACAAGAAAAGATTCCTGAAACATGGGAATGGATTAAGAAGATGCTTTTTATGGCTGAAATGGACAAAATGACAAGAAAGCTTAATAACGAAGAAGATGAGGCATTTTTTGAAGAATGGAAAGATTTTAAAGACTATCTTGAGAAAAACTGGGATGCTAAAAATAGATTGATTTGCTTTGATAGTTATTAAGGAGAAAATAAGAAAAAGAACGATAAGATTGCTAAAATGCTACCTAACTTGATAATGGAAATGACATATTTTGTGAATGGTAATTAGATAATAGAGTTTATAAGGGGGTAACAGCATTGCGGGAAGCCTTGTACTGGGGGGAGTGGGGAGAAAAGAAAAAAGTTATGTGATATCTATAAGATGGAATTTTAACTATGTGAAACATATCCTATAATAAAATGTTTTTTAAAAAGAGAGAGTTTGATCCCTGAACATCTCATATCCTCTAATAAAACTTTCATCAAAGAAAGAGTGTGTGGAGAGTGATTTGACTGGGAACCTGACAATAACACAGCTCTCAAGCATCTGATCTTTAATCCAAAGCACTGGTCCTGCAACCTGAATAGTTCTCTTCATTTCCTCCTTTGTCTTTCCCATTCCTAAGAGGGGTCACTCGTAGCCAAGCCATTACCCAACCATTAATCCCTTTTCTGCCCTATTCAATATTTTAAGTTTTTAGTTAATATTTCCTGGGAACCGTGTGACAACAGGTAACTGCCTCAGATCACAGTTCAGGTATAAAAAGAGAGCACCTAGCCATGGTGCATGCTCGCTCTCTCTCGCTCGCTCTCGCTCTCACCTTTCCTAACCGCACCCTATCTTGCTGATTCCATTCTTTGAGCAGTTTGGGACCTCTCCACATGTGTTACTGGTCAACTCACGACCCCTTCCCTCATTTTATCCGTTTGTTGCTGCAGAGTCAACTCGCCTTGCTGGACAGGTAAAGTATCGCCCCACCACCGATACTTCCTGCTAATGCAAACGTCTGTGTACTTTTCTCTCTAAATTCTTAGTCCTGTATTCTGTGTGGGTGTGCTTGATTTTATGTCTGTATGTGTGAAAATCCTTCAGTAAAGAAATCACTGCTTTAGTAATCTAGCCTCAGCATCTATTCCTGGGGACTGGGAAATCAGACTCCTATATACACAGGTTCTGATCTATATTTAATGCCTATTGCCATTTAATACTCATAAGTCCCCACATTTATTAACAAATTAAAGCAATTTGGCTAACACAGGCAGCAAAGATATAAGCTTTATAAAGGACACAAACACAAAGATATTATAGCAGCTATTCCTTTGGAACCCCAAATTAGAAGGATATGTGTGTTAAAACTAATATTTCTCTGCAAAACTGAAGTTCCTTGAGTTTGTTGAATTCTATATTTTAACTGTGGTTAGTCCCAAACCTTCCTCTACCCTTAAAAATATAAACTACAAATATAAATGGTCTGAACCTAGAACCCAGGGAAGAACATGAAATAGCTGAGCATGGTAAGCTTCTCCCCCTTCCCCTCCAGGTCTACTCAGAATGGCAGTGGCTCATCAAGATCTCAGGGGATTCTTTATAGGGTGGGTTGAGATAATAATTTTGGGTGTCCTCTTCAGCACTTGTTCTGCTATTATTCTTTTGGAGCTCCACATTAGTAGGGTGTGTGTGTGTGTTAAAAACTAATATTTCTCTGCAAAACTGGAGTCCCTTGAGTTTGCAGAACTCTATATTTTAACCCTGGCTGGTCCCAAATCTCCCCCCCCCTTGAAATATCCCTGCCTAAATTGGAAGGGTGGGGGAATAGTGGGATCTTGCAAAACAATTTTTAAAATAAAAAAGCACACAGATCACAGCAGAAGGACCCCCCTCCCCCCCACAGCTCCTGTGAGGACTACAGTGACCCGGAACAGTGGCTGGGAAGTTTGGCAGCTCCACCCTCTGCTTTCTGCTCTCAGAGGCAGCCCCGCTTTGTGCTCTCTGCTCAGAGGCAGCCCCGATCTCTGCTCTTTATATTCCAAGGCAGTTCAAGCTCAGAACAGTGAGGATGGGGAGGGGAGAGAGACGAGAGCCCCACTCTCAGGCCAGATTAAAGGCCTGGGTGGGCCAAATTTGGTCTGCGGGCTGTAGGCTTGACACCCCATGCCTATTATATATCAGGAAGATTTTTTCTGAATAAAGGGAACTACTATTTGAAATTACCAGGATGGGATCCCAGTTAATCCACATAAATGGATTAATGTGGCCTTACCACCTGTTATGATCTGTGCAGGACTGGGAGCAAGGCCTAGTGCAGCCTGGTCCCAGGAGAGGCCTGCATGGCAGTAGAAAGCAGACATAGCCTACAATCCCCACAATGCTTAGTGACAGTTGTAACCAATCAGTGTCCAGGGATTGTGTGAAGAGACTGTTACATACTTTGAGGGCTGTGGAAAAACAGTGTTCTTTCCTCTCGCAGAGCTAAACTGAAGGGGACTATGATATAAACTCTATGTGCTGTGGGTTCTTTTGCTCTTCTGCAGTCTTGTCTCACAGAGGGGACAGTCTGATCTGAGGAGAAAGTTCCCTCACTTGGGACAAAGTGAGTACAGGTAGTGTAGCCTGGTATAAGAGGGCTGTGGGCCTTGAAATAGTAACTAGTTAAGTGAAATAGGTGGTCACGTTAGATTCATTTATTTTGCAATTAAACACTGTTAGATATTTTAAAGCACCTTGTCTTGTTTTCCCAGTACTGTTAATAAACCCTTTGTTTTATGTTCTCTGCCTAGTCATCATGCCTATATTTTCTCGGTTTAAAAAGGGGCATTTTGGTTTGGCTTGGGAGGGTACTCTGGGCCTTCCCAAAACCCTAAATCCAGAGTGGTGGTAGCGAAATGTGGCGACCTGCTGGGGTCATGACACCAGCATTAAAAAGTGTTTTATTTTCAAAGAAAATAGTACTCAGAATTAAATGTACCACAAGAGCTTAGACGGCTAGAGCAAGTTTGGCAATGGACTCATGATCAAGCTACAATAACATCTTATAGGACATTTATGAAATCCTATGTAATGGCAGTTAAAGCTGCAAAGAAGGAATTTTATAGTTTCCATTGCACCCACCAGCTCTCACCCGGCTCAGTTATTTAGAGTAATCAGATCCCTGATTTCCCTTTTGGGGGGAACCCAAAAAATTAGTAACTCAAAAATTAGCTGTGAGGCTTCTGCGAACTATTTCGCAGATAAAATTGTGTTGCTCCACCAGGACCTGCCTGCCAGTGTTGATACAGTATGGGAACTGGAGGCCCCTTGGCCATCTCTGGATTTAGAAATGAACCAGTTCAGCTAACTCTCCCGGGATGACGTCAACAAGATACTCAGTGCTGTGAAGCCCACCACCTGTTTCCTAGACCCATGTCCATCATGGCTGGTGAAAGCCAGTGGTGATGGAATACAGGTCCACCGGTGGATGTTACAAATCTATCCCTAAGCTCAGGGACTTTCCCAGGGTCTTTAAAGAAAGCAGTGGTGAGACCACTCCTAAAGAAGCCATCTTTGATCCATCCAACTACCACCCAGTTTTGGATCTTCCATTCCTGGGCAAAGTAGCTGAGACAGCGGCAGCTGAACAGCTCCAGATATATCTAGATGACACCTTGGTCCTTGATCCCTTCCAATCCAGCCCTGGCTATGAGACGGAGACAGCAGTGGTCAGCCTCACAGATGACCTCTGTAGACAACTGGACCAAGGTTGGTCAGCGTTGCTTCTTTTTGCTCAATCTCACAGCAGCATATGACACAGTTGATTATGATCTAATGACCTACTGTCTTGCCAACGTGGGGATTCGTCAGAAAGCCTTGAAATGGTTTGACTCATTTTTCCACAGTCAGGGACAGAGGGTAGCATATGGGGAGAGGGTCTCAACACAACACCCTTTGGTATGCAGAGTCCCTCAGGGGGCAATCCTCTCTCCAGTGTTATTTAACATCTATATGCACCCCCTCGACCAGCTGATATGAAGTTTGGGGCTGGGATGTCACCAGTACACTGATGACACCCAGCTGTATCTGTTGATGGACAGCTGGCCAAATGCCACCCCAGACAATCTGGCCAAGGACCTAGAAGCTATGCTTGGTTGGTTGAAGCAGAGCCAGCTGAAACTAAATTATGTTCCAGCCACAAATGCACCACAATGACTCAACCAAGGTTGCACCCCACCAATGTTCACTGTGCAAAAATGATTCTAGTCCAATTACAGTCCATGCATTTGCTTCTTTTTTTGTTTCTTTATTTTACGTCATGCAGTGCTGCTGCTGCTTCCAACAATTGCCATGCAGCTACAGATTTCCCAGGTAAACAATCTGTTTCCCCCAATTCTTCGTCAGGTCACTTTATACTTGGAGCTGTTTTACAAATAAATTACAATATAGCTATAACTTATTCATTTGTTCTTTTTCAAGTGTGAGTAATCAAGGTTTTTACATTCTTACCCCATGCTCTATGTCTCCTACTGAGGATTAATCTTGTATTTTCTTGGCATCTGCTGGCTCTCATTACTCACTATCTCTGCAGCTGCTCTATTATCCTACCATGCTTTGATTACTCACACCTGTTACAGCCCAGTGTCATTTCCAAATCTTATTTCAGGTAGCTACCAATTATAAAATTATACAGATAGCTAAATAAATGAAGATAAATCAAGAGCTAAATTTAATCCTTTAAGTGACATTGTTTGAAATTAAAAATAAAATAGGCTTCCTTGCATAGCAATTCTTTAGTCATATCCAATCTGTTGTATGTTTGTGGTTGAAATCTATATAATACAGAAAATCTTATTTCATCAGGACTGTGCCCAGCTTCATTATAGTGGACAGTCATTGGAGCCTCCCAATGATACAACAAGAAGCATCAAGTTGAAAATGATGGAAAATAAAAATCGAATTAAAAACAAAATTTGGGAGGCTCCAATAAATTGCCAGGGCCTTCTCAGTGGTGGCTCTGTACTAGTAGAAAACTCCCAGAAGAGATCAGGGCCCTCGGGACCTTTTACAGTTCTGCAAGGCCTGAAAGATGGAATTCTTCCACCAGGCCTTTGACTAAGGAGCCACACCAAATAACTGAGAAGTGACAGTGCCCTGGTCCTTGCTTATCACCAACAGCCTGTCCTCTTCTTCCATTGCTTTCTCAACTCCTTCTAGCATGAGCTGTGCTGTGTCGAATCCCACAATATCCATCACTTCTACTTTCATTGTCTCATGTTTTAAAAGGTTATGTTTTTTTTAATTACTTCATACATATAAGACAAAGGCTGAACAGACTTACACAGATACCCAGTTGGGAAGATTCATTTGTATCATTTTTTACATAGTCATTTGACCTCAAGCTGTAACCAAAAAGTTTATATCCTTCCCACCTTATGATTTTAATATACATATTTTGCTCATAGTTAAGTATGTAGTTCTTATTTCTTTTTATTCCAGTTGTATGTCTAGGAGTTTTTATACGTTATGTTCTTCTATCCATTTATAAAACCTTGACCATGTGTCCTCAAATTCTTCTTTATTTCCTCTGAAGACTGAAGTTAAATTGTCCATCTCTGCTGTTTCCAGTATTTTATTTATAGCTTCTTTCTTTGAAGGAGTTTCACTTCTTCTCCAATATTTAGCTTATTATATTCTTGCCGCTTTCAAAATATGTACAGTGAGATAAAGTCTTGCTTTTTATAGTTCCCCGGTGATATATTCAATAGAAACAATTCTGGTGTATAAGGCACAATAGTTTAACATTTTTTGCAAAATTTCATGTATCCAGCTCTAATATTTTTTAACTTTATCCACCACATATGAAAAAATGAACCAAAATTGTTTTTACATTTCCAGCATCATTTGGTAGGTTAGGGTAAAATTTAACTAATTTATCTGGGGTAATATACCATTTATAAAACATTTTATATATATTTTCCTTGTATGAAATTGCTTTAGTAATCCTTGTATTTGTTTTCCATATACGTGACTATTGGTCGAACTCAATATTGTGACCCAGATTTTGTGCCCATTTAACCATACAGTTTTTAACTACTTCATCTTGTGTTTTATCTTCTAACATTATCGTATACAATTTCTTCATCAGCTTAACAGCAGCATGTAACAGTACCTTATCCATTTCCGTTATATTTATATAAAAACCCAATGGCTTGTCTTTAGCAAATCTCAACTATTTGTATCCTTTCCCACCATCCTATGTTAATCTCTCAGTCTTTGAGTCTTTCTGTTGATTTTAATTCATTTTTATTATCCAACAAGTCTTCATGTCTCAACAATTTATTTTTTGTAGTAATTAGGATTTGTAAAAGCTTCAAGTGGTGAAACCCATTTGGGTGTTTTATTGTAAAATAATATCTTAATACTTTCCCATACCATCAAAAAGGATTTCCTAATCAGATGTTTAAAATAGTTGTGTATATCTGATTTTCCATATCACATAAATGCATGCCACCCCAATAATAGATCATGTCCCTCTAAAGTTAATAACCTAGTGTCTTCTAATGTGACCCATTCTTTTAACCATATCAGTGCTGCTGCTCTATGGTATAAAAGCCAATCTAATAGTGCAAATCAAGCTCATTTTTATTCTTAGTTTTTTATTCTGCCATATAAATTGTGACAATTGTGTAAAAAAACCCCAATCTTGGAAGAATATTTATCTTTATTGTAGCTATTCTACTCATGAAATTTCTAGCATAAATTCAGCGTAATGGTCTTTGACCAAAGAGCTACATCTATTTGTTATATTTATTCCTAAATATTTCACTTTCTTTTGTGATTCAAAACCTGATGTTTCTTGAAGTTGTTGCACTTGGTCCTTTGTTATATTTTTGTTAGCAATTTTGTCTTGGACAGGTTAATCTTCAATCCCACTACATAGCCATAATTCAGTAATGTTGTTAATAACTGTGTAACTGTGGATTTTCTAAGATAAATACCAAGTGATCTGCAAATGCTTGCAGTTTATATTCTTCTCTTATTTTAAATCCTCTAATATATATATTCTCTCAAATCATATTATTCAATGTTTCAAGTACAAACATAGTGGTGAAAGTGGACTACCCTGTCAAGTTCCTTTTTGAATTTCAATGCTTTGTGATAGATCACCATTGATGAGAATCCTAGCTCGTTGATTATGATAAATTTCTTTGACCATTGTAAAAAATTCTTTACCACGTTCTGAATCTAACAATTATTCCAACATAAAACTCCAGCTAACATTATCAAATGCTTTTTCATCATCTAAAAAAATTAAAGCTAGCTGTTTCTCTGGATGAGCTTCAAAATATTCAATAATGTTTAGAACAGTTCTTACATAATTTCTAAGTTGCCTTTTTGGTAAAAAAAAACCCTGCTTGATCTTGGGTGAATTGTCTGCATCAATATTTTTTTCAGTCTTGCAGCTAGAACAGCAGCATAGATTTTATAGTCCACATTTAATAATGACATATTTTTTAATCTCTCATCCAAGTTTTGTTTATGTATCAAAGTTATTAAGTCTTCATTCCAAGTTTCTGGTGTTCTGCCATCTGTTCTTATACTCTGTATAACATACTTTAAAGGTAATGTCAGTTGGTCTTCAAACACATGGTAAAATTCTGCCAGTATACCATCAGGACCCGATGTCGTCCCTTTTTTTTTGCTTCAATGATTTCACAGGTTGATACTTGATGATCTTAAGATTTTCCTATGTTCTTCATTAAATTTATTTAAATTATATTTCTTTTAACAATCTTTCATTTCCTCTAGTGTGGCTTCTCTTTTTTGATATAACTTTCTATAAAATGTCTCAATTATTTTTTTAGGTCATTTGAGTGTATTTTTTCCCTCTCCTTTGCCATCCCTTAAAATTGTTATATTTCTTTTTCTTTTTCTTTATTTATATGCTAACCATCTGGTTGGTTTGTTAGCACTCTCAAAAAAGTTTTGTTTTGCATATGTAATCTTTTTGGCTATTTCTTCTGTCAGCAGGCAATTCATTTGGTGTTGTAAAAACTTTAGTTTCATTCTTGAGTATTCAACTGAAGCATCTTGCTTCAAATTTTCTTCCTCTTTACTAATCTGTTCCTTAATTTGCAGGAATTTTTCCATCTTTTGTATTAGGAAGTTCATTTCCCTGTTTCTGTTCTCCAGTAGTAGTCTTTCTATCTGAGAGTCTATCAAAAACAGCATTATAGTCTCCAATCAGACAAATTTAATCATAGTTTTGTTTAGAAATAAGTTCATGGAGCAATTTAAATTTTTTTCCTTGGTGTTGGCTGAGTGCATATATATTTATAATTAGAGTTATTTTACCTTGTCTTTGAACTTGGACTATCAAAATCCTCCCATCTTCAGATAAGTATAATAATTCTGGATGTAAATGTTCTTTAACATATGTCACTACCCCTCTCTCTTTTTTCTTTATCTGAAGGTATAAAATTTCTTCCAAGTTTTTTAAATTTCCAAATATTTTTGATCTGAATATCTTATACAAGTCTCTTGTAGACACATAACATCCAGTTGCATCTTTTTCAGTTGTTGAAAGATTTGCCTTTTTTTGGGTGCATTTAATCTATTAACATTTATTGAGATTATCTTTATTTTTTCCTCTATCCATCTTTATTCTGGGTTTTGTTATCATCTGGGGTAACCATCTGGGGTACAGTAGGTGTTCCAGTTGTTCCAATTGCTCCTTATTGGACCTCTTCAATTAACTGTTCTTTGTTAGCTTCTGTTTGTTCCTCCTCTGTCTTCAGATCATCACCATGTGTTTTAATAAATTCTTCCACTTTAAATACAGAGTTGATTCTATGTCTTTTCCCTCTGTAAGTAAAAAGGAGGCCCTCTGGAAGTTAACATCTTTATGTAAATCCATTCTCTAAGGATGCTTGCAAGTTCTATGTAGTCTCTCCTTTTCTCTCTCAGCCTCCAGGGGATCTCCTTTAAGATTTTTATTTCTGTCTCCTCTATTTGGAAAGGTGTTTCGCTTGTCACATTGAGGACAGCATCTCTTATTGTTCTTTTGTGAAATCTCACATGCACTTCTCTTGGCAATCAGTCTCCTTGCATAGTCAGAGTTCATTCTATAGGAGACGTCAATTTCATTAAATATTTCATCTAGATTCTCTGCACCCATACAAGCAGCAAGTGCTTGTGCCATATCAATTTTCAAATCTTCATCTTTTTTCTCTGGTACATTCTGAAATCGTAAGAATATATGCTGCTTTGTGAAATTCTAGCTTGATGAGAGCCTGCTCCATAGAATTTTGTTTTGATTCTACTTTCTGTACCTTAAATTGCATTTTTTCAGATGTGTCTTCCATCTGCTTAACTGCTTTAGCCAAAGTAGACATCTCTTGTCTATTTTCCATAAGTTGTTTTTGTACTTCTGTCATCTGCTGTGTCATCTGTTGTAACAAGGAGTTCAATTTAGCTTGCACAAGATTAACAGCTACAATTACAGCATCTTGAATCAAAGTTTGTAAATCTTTTGCTGAAATCTGTGCCAAGCTGGCAGTTACTGATTTTCCTTGACTAGGAAATGAAGTGTGTGGGGGGGCTCCTTTCTTATCAATGTTCTGCATTGTACCTTTAAGCTAGTACACACCTCTATAATGAGTGCTCCATATAAAAAGAAGAAGCCCCCTTTAGTTGCCCATAAACACCCACCCAGTCAATGTAATCACAAGAAACAGTTATCAGCCATTTGCATTACACTCTGCACAGACTGTAGCTTCAAAGCAACAACATAAAACCTTCAAAGACATAACAGTTCCAAGTTTAGAACCTATCTCAAACGGAAGTGATGTACAGAAAGTAAACGTTCCAACCAAATCCTTTTCTTTCTTCTTTTATAACAAACAACACAGTCTCTTTATCTTTAATTTGTATTTGTATTCCAAATAAAGGATTAAAACAAACTGTAATCCAATTTGGTATCTTCAAAGGGATAATAATAAAACAATCTTTTTTTTCTCAGTCCAAATTGTAATTCCAAAGGAGGCTTTAATAAAACCAAAACTTATCCCAGCGTTCTAATATTGTAATCCACAACAGCATGTTAAATCAAATAGCGGTTGAAGAGTAGAGTATTATAACAAGGAAAAAATCCCAGACATACACCATTTCCTCCTCTTCTAGCCCTTGAAGAAAATCACTCCAAATGCCAACTTCTATGATTCTTTGCTAAGCTGCTTCATGGGGGGGGGGAGTTTCCTTTCCATTCTTCCATTCTTTTTAAAGTCTCCTTGAAAGGGCTATAATATCAAAATCTCTTCTCGTTGTGATGGTTTATAGAGTACCCACAGTGATAAGGTTAGTTGTGACTTCAGATGTGACTGTGGAGGATCACAGTTGCGCTCAGTCGGATTTGTGCTTCAAGGCGATCTTGGACTCAATCCATTCGCCGCTGCTCACGGAGAGTCCAAAATCAAGCCCCCTGCTTGGGCTCCTCTCCGGTGAGCCCAGATGGTTCAAGATTGTTTTGAACCCCTTCCAAATCCAACGATCCAGCACAGCTTTTGGGAGATCTCCTGGAGCTGGTCTGCTGCCACTGCACCGAAAACCGGAAGTCCGAAATTGAAGTTAATTAGGTTTCTATACTTTGTGGAAGATTTCACCAAATCACTTTTACTCTTAGGAACAAAGTCCTTAAAGTGCTTGATAACTAAACTGAAAACAATCCATCTTCTCACTGGGAAGTCATCATGTTTCCCAAAAATGCAGTAATGAAAACGGGAAAACAGAAACTGCATTCACAAAATTCAAAGTAATACTGATTTTACTGACCAATTTTTTAAAAAACTGACAAATTACTGACCAAGATGAAAAAAACTGACTTTTACTGATTTTACTGACCATTTTCCACCCTTGCTATTATAAAAAGGCAGTTAGGAGAAGAGATCATGAAACTCATGGTTATCAGAGTAGTTTCTCTAATATCTATTCTTTTTTTTAAAAAAAAGATATTCTATACTCGTTCATTATTAGCATGTATGCTTTCACCACTTCCTCTTGGATAACTAAACTAGGTCACTTAAGTAATGAGCTAGTGTAACTCTTGAATGGTTTATCTGGAATAATGATATATTGGGACAAAGACAGTGTTATAAAGCCAGGGGTCTTTTGGGGGGGAGCGCGCCGGAGCACAACTCCGGCAGCTCAGAAGCCACAACAAATGGCGGTGGCAGCAAGCCCCGCCCCCAGCCGGTGTCCTCAGTAGGGATGTGCAAAAAAAATAATAATTCAGCCCAATTTGGCTGAACCAAGCAGTTTCAGAGGGCAGAAAGGCTCCCGCATGTCAGTTTTGGCAGTACAAGGGGATTTGGGGTCTTTCAGCTAGCTGAATGTCAATTTCAGCACCATTATATCCTATGGGCCATTGAAGTCAATGGCAAAAACATAGGGTATATTCTGGGGGCTGGAGGGGAGGGGGTTTGATGGAGAGGTTCCAAACTCACAGGGTAGCTGATGGAGCCTCTTCCCAAGATATCTACCAAGTTTCAAGAACATTGGACCAGGGGGTCCAATTCTATGGGCCCACAAACAGGTTGCCCCCATCCCCTCCATTTTTCTCGATGATGGGGAAAAAGTTACTTTTTTCTCACAATGCTGTTAGTGGCTCTCAGGGGGAGGGTATTTGAGGGAGAGGCTCCAAATTTTCAGGGTAGCTTCAGGAGCCTCTCCCCACATACACCCCCGTGTTCCAAAGCAATTGGACCAATGGGCCCAATTCTATGGGCACCCAAACAGATTACCCCCATTATCTCCATTGTTTCCAATGGGGAAAGCCAGCCAGCAGCACTTAAGGCAGGCAAGCAGGCAGCACCAGCAGTCAGACTCTGCCAGAGAATCTCAGGGAAAGTGAACTGTCTTGGGAGGTTCTTGTTTGCCGTGAGAACAAGTAGCACACTCCAGAACAAGTGGCACTGTGGCAGAGCAAGCATGCCACAGTGCCATACAGAAACCCCAAAAGACCAAAAGGAACATAATTTATACATGTATAAATTGATGGTGCAACCTCATTGGACCACTCACACCACACACACCTCAAAAAGAATATTTATAGCACTGGAAAAAATGCAGAATGCCTTTGTATGGTCCATTAAGATATCTATTCATTCTCCCAGGCTACAAGTGCCTAAGATGCCATCTCAGAAACCCTCTTCTGCAGTTCTGTGGACTTTTCATAAACTGATCTATTCTCTCTTGCTCTGGATTGCAAGACTAGATCTAATGCGTGGAAATTACAAGGGAGTAGTTACCTGCTAAATATTAGGAGAAACTTCCTAACTTCCTAGCCAGTTTGGTCTAGTGGTTAAGTGTGCGGACTCTAATCTGGGAGAACCAGGTTTGATTCCCCACTCCTCCACTTGCACCTGCTGGATGACCTTGGGCAAGCCATAGTTCTGGCACAGCTGTTCTTGAAAAAGAGCTGTTTCTGTCAGAGCTCTCTCAGCCCCACCTACCTCACAGACTATGTTCCCTCTAAGCTGAGTTAGTGTGAGCTAGCTCACAGTTTTTTAGCCTCTGACTCAGACATTTTTTGTCTCAGCTCAGGAAGGATGGCTCCAAAGCACACTAATTTATGCAGTAGCCAAATCACTTGCTCACAACTTTAGTGCCAGTTGCTCACAAAGTAGAATTTTTGCTCACAAGACTCTGCAGCTTAGAGGGAACATTGCTCACAGGGTGTCTGTTGTGGAGAGGGGTAGGGAAAGGCGTTTGTAAGCCACTCTGAGACTCCTTTGGGTAGTGAAGGGCGGAGTATAAATCCAATCTCTTCTTCTAATTGTAAGAGTGGTTGAGCAGTGGAACAGACTGCCTCGGGAGGTGGTGGATGCTCATTCACTGGACATTTTCAAGTGGAGGCTGGACAACCATCTTTCGGGTATGTTGTAGGGCTATCTTTCTGCTACGCTCCTGCAGAGTGCAGGGGGTTGGATTAGATGACCTGCAAGGTCCCTTCCAACTCTAACATTCTATGATTCTATGAAAGCATTAATAAAGGCATTTGAATCATTCTAATGAGTCTACAACTGAAAGGGGTCAAAACATTTTCAGACACAGAAATGTTAGCTCATGTTGAGAACTTGCTTTAAAATAACCTGTGTTATAAATACCACAAGTGAGAACCCACAAGGCATCTCACTTCCCCCTCCCCCACTATTTCCTCTTCCCTGAAAGCCCCCATAGTCTATCCCCTTTTTCTGGTTCCTTCTCTTCTTCTAGCATTGCCAACCGCTATGTGGGAGCTGGAGATTTTCCTGAAAACACACATCTCCCAACTACAGAGATCAGTTTCTCCATTAGGGTTGCTAGATCGAGGTTGGGAAATTCCTAGAGATTTGGAGGTGGAGCCTTGGGAGGGCAAGGTTTGAGGAGGGAAGCAACCTTAGCAAGGTCTAATGCCACCTTCCAAAGCAGCCATTTTCATCAGGGGAACTGATCTGTGTCATCTGGAAAACAGTTATAATTCCAGGAGATCTTCAGCCCCCACCTGGATGTCAGCAACCCTAGTTCCCCTAGAAGAAATGGATGCTTTGGAGGGTGAAATCTACAGCATTATACCCCTTTGAGGTCTCTCCCCTCCCCAAACCCCCTCCCTCCAATTTCTAGGAATTTCCTAACTTCTTGGCAATCCCAATAGCTTCTCCCTGCCTCATTCTCTTCTTCTCAGCCATTCACCAGCCTACCTTTTATCTACCTCCCATTTTCAGCTATATTTAGTCTTTATGTACTTCATTTCACAGAATGTTAAGAGTTGGACGGGATCTTGTAGGTCATCTAGTCCAACCCCCTGCACTCTGCAGGAGCACAGCCAAAAGATAGCCCTACAACATACCCGAAAAATGGTCGTCCAGCCTTCGCTTAAAAATGTCCAGCAAAGGAGCATCCACCACCTCCCAAGGCAGTCTGTTCCACTGCTCAACCACTCTTACATTTAGGAAGTTTCTCCTGATATTTAGCCGGTATCTACTCCCTTGTAATTTCCACCCATTAGATCTAGTCTTGCAATCCAGAGCAAGAGAGAATAGATATGCTCCATCTTCTACATGACAGCCCTTCAGATATTTGAAGATTGCAATCATGTCCCCTCTAAGCCTTCACTTTCCCAGGCTAAACATACCCAACTCATTCAGCCTTTCCTCATAAGACTTGGATTCCAACCCTCTCACTATCCTGGTTGCCCTCTTCTGGACATGCTTGAGCTTGTCAACATCCTTCCTAAAATGCAGTGCCCAAAACTGGACACAGCACTCCAGGTGAGGCCTGACCATAGCAGAATAGAGCGGAACTACCACCTCCCGTGATCTGGACACAATGCTTCTGTTAATGCATCCTAAGACTGCATTAGCTTTCTTCGCAGTCATATCGCACTGCAGGCTCACGTTGAGCTTGTGAGCAACCAGAACACCTAGATCCCGTTCAAATGTGCTGCTGTCCAGCCAAGTCCCTCCCATTCTATATCTGTGCCTTTGATTTTTTGCACCTAAGTGTAGGGCTTTGCACTTATCTCTACTGAAATCCAATGTATTTGTCTCAGCCCACTGTTCCAGCCTATCTAGATCTTTTTGAATCCTGACTCTTTCTTCAGAATTAGCAATCCCACCCAGCTTTGTGTCATCTGCAAATTTGATAAGCATCCCCTGTATGTCTTCTTCCAGGTCATTTATAAAAACACTGAACAACACTGGGCCCGGGACCAAGCCCTGTGGCACTCCACTCGAGACTTCCCTCCACATAGACGCAGAGCCATTTACGAGCACTCGTTGGGTACGATTTTTCAACCAACCATGGATCCATCCAACGATTGCACCATCCAGCCCACATTTAACCAGCTTATCCTCAAGGATATCATGAGAAACTCTGTCAAATGCTTTACTGAAATCTAGATATACTATGTCCACAGCGTTGACAGACTCAACCATTTTAGTAACTCTGTCAAAAAAAGAGATAAGGTTGGTCTGGCATGACTTATTCTTGATAAACCCATGCTGGCTACTACCAATTAACTCATTCTGTTCAAGGTGCTCACAGTTGATACCCCACCTTTCTCCACAGTGGGGCCAAAGCAGCTTACATTATTATATCCTACTTCTTGTTATCCACACAAAAACCCTGTGAGGTAGGTTAGGCTGAAAGTATGTGGCTGGTCCAAAATCATCCAGTCAGCTTCCACAGTAAGATGGGGATTTGAACCTGGGACTCACAGATCCTGCTCTGAAACTACACTACACTTGCTTTCAAAGTGTGGCTGCTGTTGAACAACAGTAAACAGTCAGGCCTGCTTGAAGCATGCAAGTCAGGTGGCATCAAGTCATCCAGAGGCTGCCACCAGGCCTAGGGTTGCCACCCTCCAGGTGGGACCTGGAGATCCTCCAGAATTACAACTGAACTCCAGACTCCTGTCCCCCTGGAGAAAACAGCTGTTTTTGAGGCTAGACATGCTGAGGCCTCTCCCCTCCCCAAACCCTGAACTCTTCAGACTTCATCATAAAATCTACAGAAATTTACCAACCTGGAGCTGGCAACTCTAGCCAGGCCTGGCCCTAATGAGCTCTCCCTCAAAGGCCAATAGGCTTGGAAAGTCCCTATCCCCTCCCTCTGCCTTTATTAACAGAGCCAAGATTGGACTACTGTGGTTGCCTAGCAAAAGCCACTGAGAGGATCCACTGCTTAAAGCTACAGATGTTCCTTTTACCATTTTCAGATTTTTTAAAGCTGCCCAGTGTATTTTATTTTAGATTTAACATTTTTCTGCAAACCTAGGACCCTTTTCAGGTTCATAGAATTATGTGTCTTGCCTGTTCACAGCTTCAGCATCCAAAGATACCCTGACTTCACTATTAGAATACAAGCCAAATGGAGATCTATGATATTTGGAGGAGAGGAGAATCCCTCCCCCCAATTACTGCTGATTCCCTGCAGGGGGAGAGCCCCAGTGGGACAGGATCCCATATCCCTACCCTCCCATCACCAAGCATCGTGTCCTCCTCCATCAATCCTCCATTGCTGTGAGCTGGGGGGGGGGACCCGATATCCCCAACCCAGTGCCAAGCCAGGTTCAGCTCCTGAGTTTGGTGTCCACTGTCACCAGGCGCAGTGCGGCTTCCAGGCACCATGAAGTATCTGGGGAGAAATTTAAACCCCCACTGTTCGTTCATTTTTAAGTAAGATTTTTCTGTAAACCTAGAGAGTGCCCCAAGTTTGCAGAAAGATCTGTTTAATCTCCAAGTTGCCCCAATCCATGGATTCAGCTATCCGCAGATGGGGGCCACAGGTAGCTAAAAGTACATATATTATCATTTTCCTATCCTGAAACTTTATTTTAAAAACTATTTTGCTTCAGCATGCTGGCAGGATACAAATACTCAAACCTGTGAAATATTCAAACCACTGCAGAGATTCTGTTTTTGTCAACCAACAATGCTTAAAGGAACTGAACAAGCATAAGTATCTACATACTCCAACAAATTCAATATCATCTTCATTTTCATCCTCTTGAAGGGAAACATTACCCTCCTTCTGTTTCTGAGAAGACACAAGACACTCCATTATCTGAAAAGACATAAATACACAGCATTGTTGAATTAATTTTAACCTCAATTGTCTCAACTGCCTCAACTATGGCACTATTTATATTTATTTATGCCAGAAGTGGTTGAGTTATTTCATCAGAATGATTCACCACCTTTCCTTGGCATTAACTCCATGTGCACTGAAATGTAACTAACCACTGAGCTGCCAGTTAGGTATTTAAATCAGTCATTTTAACTTCGTTGGAATTTTTAAAAATTGATTTTATGTTTTTTGGAATTGTCTAATTGTTTGATATGTAAGCCACTCTGAGCCCATTTGTGAGATAGAGCAGGATATAAATCTCAATAAATAAATAAATAAACTGCATAATTCCATATCAATCAGTCTAAAGACTAGTCCCTTTTTGATAGTTAACACTGTAAAGTTACAGACTAACTGGGTTAAGAAACTGTGGTAGTACTTTTTAATGGCATTAAAAAGATATAAAGTAACACAAAGCCAACACTTATTCTGACAATTTAAAAACCTTTTAAAACATAGCCTACTTTTACTAATAGCACTTACAGATATTAATAAAACAAACTTAGAAAATCTACAGGTAGATGCTGCAGAAAACACAAACCTTGGTACAAAGAGTTTGCATTCTATTTTGCATATAACAAAACAGAAAATCAAGTGTCAGTAGAAAATGACAGAGTGGTTACCCTGTTGGCCCTAGAGAACAGGAATGCAGAATGCCACCTTTTACTGTTCTTACTTAGGTTGTGTCAGTATAAAAATCTGCAGGCTTTCCAAGTCTCACAAAACTTCTTATGGAGGGCATGGGGGAATCTGAGAAAGAGTTCCTTAGAACCTTACCCCTTGAGCAAATGACTCCAGACCAGTTTAGTCAGTCCCATAAAGAATTCTGTTTTATCTAGATTTAGAACAAAAGCCAATCAAGTAAACTGGAGCTATAGTGAACCAGAAAATATTTTCTTAAAAACTGGAGGGCGCTTCCCAGGAGTCAAAAACGGCAAAGGAAGCCACTGGGCCTTATCAGCAGCCATGCTCTAACCTGCAAGAATTCACCCGAGAGCAGTGGATTTAAAAATTCCGCTACTCCTAAAAGCAATACATTTATTCAATCGGAAACCAACCGCAATGCATAAAAGAAACAGTAAAGCTGCCAGTTGGAGGCAAGGGGAGACGAATGCATACCGTGACAGCAGCACAGGCCTGGGTTACTAAGAGACAGCCCCGGCGCGCACAACGCACCTCACTATGCCTCGGGACAATGCTGCTGCAAGGTACCCTGCCGCAGCGCATCAATGCTCAGGCACAGGAAAACAGCGCGACAGCGGCTGCGTGGATCTGTTACAGAACAGAGCAAAGACCAGCCCCCGGAACTTCCGTTTGTTCCACAAACTTAACCCCCCTCCGGTGGGTGGTTACAGGCATTCACACGTGACTTTCAGAAAAGCGCACGAGTTTTACTTCCTGCCCTTCAAATTTAGAGGACGACACGATTGCTCGCCGGAAAGACTAGCAGGTGTCTGTCGGGAACTGTAGTTTCATTCCCGTTTTCACGCAATTAAAGCTAACATTTTGGCGTTGAAGTAGTTCAAATTCTATTGATGCATTCGCCGCAATTTGGTTTTCCTTCCAATCAACGGAGTCATTTTTTTAAACTTTTCTCAATGGAGTTTGGAACGAAATTCATATTTTTCTATAAATGATACTTCATTTTGTGTCCATCCCATTTAGCTGAATCTCTAGAGAAGAGCCTTGCCTCTTCGCCAGACCATATGCTTTACACCCTAAGCACATCTACTCAGAAGTATGTCCTACTTGGGTTTACTCCCAGGAAAGTATTTTTAAAATTGCAGTCATAGAGTCGCAAGTTCTATTTCAGGTATCTCCGGTTAAGGTGATAGCATCAAATAGGCTTAAACAGGATCCGGAGGATACTTTCTGGGGAGTAAGCCCTACTAAACAATTGAGACTTGCGTCTAAGTAGACCTGATTGAGATTTCTTCGTACTTTACCTAAGGCAAAAAAAGACCTTGGAGAATCTCTGCCAGCCAGAACATTTTTTTTAAATAAAAATATAAGGTTGCCAGCTCCCGGTTGGGAAATACCTGAGGAGGGCGGGGTTTTGGGGAGGGAGGGGCTTCAATGGGGAATGATGCCATCGATTCCACCTTGCAAAGCAGAGATTTTCTCCACTGAACTAATTTGTTTTGCCTGGAGTCGGAGATCAGGTGTAATCCCAGGAGATCTCCAGCCACCACCTGGAGGTTGGCAACACTATAATGGTCTTCCTCAACTTCATCTGTTTATGTTGTAAACCCATTGTAGAGAAATAAATCCCACTAATTTCAATGGATTCCAGCCATAAAACAATTTGTTGAAACAGTATGCTTTTCTGTATCTGCAGGACCTGTTGTAAAAAATGCAAACTTTCTATACTTCACAGTTATCCAGTAGTGCATAATGGAAGTATAGGTTCCCTAGCCCTTCTACCTTGGTCCTACTACCTTTCTGTTGATCATGCTGCTGGTAAAAGCACAGAAGTAAGGACAGCAGAAAGAGTTGGCAAACATACACTAGCACTCTTCCTTAGAAGTGTCACATAATCCAGTAGGAGCTTCTACTAACTCACATATTTACCAAATTACAATGGCCCAGGAACAAGCCATAACATTCTGCTAGTGGACGTGGTACAGTTGAGCATTTGGTATTGCATATAAAATACTCAAATGTATGTTTTTGAGCTCAGTATTCCAAAATACTTAATTGTAGATGATCCTCTCTATAGAGAGCTGTGTCTCACTTCGGTTAAATCCTAGAGAGATTCAAATCAGGATTATTTAGGTCACTAATCTAACCACTTAGCCCTTTTACTAAATTAGACTGGGGGATTTAGATGCCCCTCCTCCTCACTAACCACTGTCAACTGCTGCTCAGTGCTTCTGAGGCTGCCAACTCCACTTGGGAAATTCCTAGAGATTTGGGGGCATTGCCAGGGGGATGACAGAGCTTGTAAAAAGGGGGGAGGGGTTCAGCAGGGTTGAATGTGTAGAATCAACCCTCCAAAGCTGCTATTTCTTCCAGGGGAATTTTTATATATGCTGGAGATCACTTGCAATTCCAGAAAATATCCCGGCCCTACCTGGAGGTTGGCAACTCTAGCTACCATAGCAATAGCAACAAAGGAAACATTACGGATAGCATGGTCATGTACAGGGGGCAGAAAGTACCTGCTATCCATATCTCCAGTTTGAAAATTCATTATAGCGGGGGAGTCCTGCACCCCATCTGGTAGCCCCGTCTCTATGATACCATAGAGTTGTCAGGCTGGTTGCTAGAGTGTCGCCTGGTGATGTGCCCAGTGTGATCACATCACTTCCAGGTGACATCATTGTGCTGGGCACGTCAGCGTGATCTGGCCACTTTGGGGGTGGAGTTCTCCCCACCGGCCGGATCCAGACCAGCAGGTTGGGGGCCCTTTCAATGGGAACCCCCCCCCCGGGGGGGACCTGGCAGCCCTAATAACAGCATTAATTACATCCATCCATTTTCTCCTGGGGAACTGCCCTTTATAGCCTGGAGATCAGTTGTAATGTTGTGCCTTCAAGACCTTTCTAGTAGCTGATTTTTGCTTTTTTCAGCTTTTTTCTGTGCCTCCAAAGCAGCTTCTCTGAAAACTACAGCTGTGTTTAACTACCTTATCTTATCCCTATTCCTTTCTGGATATAGCCTCAAGTGAGGGAGAGAGAGGGCAAAGAGACAAAGCACTGTCTGTTATGAAAAATGCACATCCAGTTTGTTTGTGCTATTGTGCTGTTTAGGAGGTAGAAATAGAAGATAATTATTTTTGAAGTCTGAACAATTTCTTCTTTTTAAGCTTTTCCAAGCCCAGTGATGCTCTGCCTGAACATATGCATACTAACTCAGAAGTAAGCCCAACTGGGTTGAATAGGCTTTATTCTTTATAGATCTGCATTTATAGAATTGAAGTTCTGAACATATGAAGCTGCTGTTTATCAAAGCAGATTATCGGTCCATCTAGCCCATCCACGGCTGGCTCACTCACTAGGCAAACTAGACTTTTTCCTAGGGCAGCCCTCCGAGGAGAGCGCCGAACTGCCCTGCTGCCCCCCCAGCAAAAAGCCCCCACTCTACTTAAAGCCGCTGCTCAGCCCCAAGAGCTCTGCTGCCACCCCTGCTCTCCAAAGGAGGAGGAAAAGCACATGTCTGGCACCTGACCCCACGCAGCCCCTGGCCACTGCAGCATGCCTCTGGAGGAGGGGGACCAAGGGCCAGCAGCTCCTTGCCCAGTGGGGAGGAAGCGCACTGCCACTCCCACCCCACCTGTGGGGCCCAAACTTCCTTGCATGTGCCCATTGCTGATTCGCCGCCAAACGCTGCCCTCCCCTCCCGAGGTCTGTGAAGCGCCCTGTGTGGCTGGGGGATGGAGGGAGCTTACATGGGGAATCGGGTCTCCCATAATGCAAGGCAGAAGCAGAGGAAGAGGAGGCAGAGGCAGAGGACAGCAAGGGGGCACCCCCAGGCAGGCGCTAGTCCCCGCTTCCAGGCTTGCCTGGGCTGGGCTGCTGCTGCCTCCTGGCTGCCTCGGGGGAGGGAGGTGAAGAAGGGACCAAGCGGCAGCTCCAGCCTCCTTCTTTGGAGACATGCCGGATCCTCCCCCCTGTGCCTACCTGCCGCATTCCTCCCAAGTAGGCCCATTGGCAGAGGGTGTGGTGGAGGCCAGCCTGGGTGACACTCCTCCTGGGGGGAGGGCGGGATGGGCACCTTTTCCCCTTCCTCTGCAGGCCTGAAGGGGTTAAGCTGAGGAGCTGCCTGCTGCGTGAAAGAGCTGTGCAGCAGCAGCAGCCAGAGGCTACTATTAGAGGAGGATTGGGGGGGGGGAGAACAGATCTGAAATGGAAATATTATTGAAGCAGTCAAGTCGGTGCTTTTGCACAGCTCTCTTTCTCAGAGGCCTCTCGAGCCAGCCTCTTTGGGCAGTGCATCCCTTCCTCCGGCACCCATTTCCAGCCGCTCCCCCCAAAAACGGGGAGAGACCAGGTGGGAGGTGGCGTGGGTCCGGCCCTGCCCTGCTTTTCTGCAAATGGCCAGCATTGGAGAGAAACCAGAGGAAGTGGGGACGGGTGAGGGGGTCCGGTTTGGTTGGATATGGTCTCCCTGCTTTCCAGGGAAGTTTACTGTCCTGTTTGGATGCGACTCGAGAATCCACCCCCTCCCTTGTTCGTTCGTTCGTTCTCTCTCTCTCTCTTCCTTCCTTTCCACTCCTTCTTTTCTGTCTCTGTTTCTCTCTCTCTTTTCCTTCCTGCCTTCCAGAGCAAAGCATGATCCTCAGTGTGGCGCGCAGAGAGCACGGGCCTCACGCCCAGCTTTCGACTCGCCTCTGGTTTTCACCTGACTGGTGCCCAAGCGGGCTTTCTTCTGCACAGGAAACCCGTGGCTTTAAGGTCAGGGTGTCAGGAAGGCCTTGGGTGTGAGGCCCCAATCCACAGCCTTGTTGCTCAGAAGGAGCTGCCTTGAAATCTGAAAAGTACTGAGACTGACGAGTGATTTCAGCTCTCACATACTTTATTAGATCAGGAACAAGACAAGAGAAGCCGGCTCGCAGGCTGGCTTTTATTCCCCAGTGAACCCACAGCCCCCACACAACACACCCCGTGATTGGATTATTTACAGTGATTGAGTTAGCTCCGAGGACTCCGACTACCCGATTGGCAGGAAGCTAGGATCCTGCAGTCCATTGTCTTTGGGAGTGAAGCTCAGGCCCTTCGCCTGGCTGCATGGCGGACCGTTTTGAACCAGTCCGAACACATGGCTGTCCTGAGCACATGTTCTCTGGTGGATACATTACACCCCTCCCCCCCTTGGTCCGAAATGCACCCGCAGACAAAGTCTTTTAAATAAGCCGGAGGCTTCCTGTCCCTGGTCGAGTGGCGGGTAGCCGGAGCTGATGGAGATGCCGGTGCCTGGGTATGGGACGGGGAGCCTACCGGTGACGGTGACTGTGGCACTGCCGCTGAGGAGTTGTCCGAGGTGGTTGGGGTTTCTGTCGACTGGGAGCTGGGCGCCGTGGCTGGGGTCTCTGCCGGGCTGGGCAACCAAAGGGGAGGTTGTTGATCCTCGGCCTCTTGGGTTTCAGGCCCCTTGATATCCTCTGGGTCGGCTGGTAACACTCGCCTACGCAGCTGGTCGATGTGACGGTGTAGGACTTGGCCGTCCTCACAGGAAACCTCATAGGTGCAGGGGCCCCGGATTCTCATCACGCGTGCCGGAATCCAGGCTGGACCCTTGGTGTAGTTTGGTGCATACACGGGGTCCTCTGGGAAGAACCCCCGTGCCGCCTCATGGGACTCAGTGATTGGTGCCTTTTCTGCAGCGTGATCTGGGTGGAGATGGTCTAGCCAGGTCATCAGGCGACAGCCTAGGAGGAGTTTGGCCGGGCTGCGCCCCATCATGGTGTGGGGAGTGATCCGCTGGCCAAAGAGGAATGCGGCCAGCTTGTAGTCCCAGTCCTTTGAGTCCAGGCGGCGGAGTGCATCCTTGGTCGTCCTGACCATTCGCTCTGCTTGGCCGTTGGTCGCGGGGTGAAAAGGGGCGGACCGGACATGGCGTATTCCGTAATAATGGGTAAAGTCCATGAATTCACTGGACGTAAAGGCCGTCCCATTGTCCTTGACCAGGGCGTCAGGGATGCCGTGGCCACTGAATATCTGCCACATTGCTCGGATAGCAGATTTGGAAGAGGTGCATGGTACTGGGACCACCTCTAACCACTTGCTTTATGCATCCACTAGGATGAAGAACAGCTGCCCCTGGAATGGCCCCGCAAAGTCCAAGTGCAGCCAAGACAGGGGCAGTGTGAGGATTCCCAGGCATGCTCAGGGGCCCTGGGTGGCTCCGGGCAGGATGACTGGCATGGTTGGCATCTTCGGACCACATCTTCTATATCTTTGTCAAGCCCCAGCCACCATACGTAACTCCTAGCCAGGGCTTTCATCCGTACCACCCCAGGGTGTGCTTCGTGGAGGGCGGTGAGGACCCTTTCCCTCAGTGGCGCAGGAATGACCACCCGGCTCCCCCACATCACGCAGCCTTTGTGGGTGGACAACTCTTCCTTCCTGGAGGTGAAAGCTGTGAAGTCAGGGCCTGCCTGGCCTGTGGGCCACCCCCTTACCACCCAGTCGAGAATGCGGCAGAGGACCTTGTCCTTAGCAGTGAGGTGTGCCACCTCCTCAACGTGTACTGGCTGGTCCGGGAGCGCCTCCAGGAGCGTGACCTGGTAGGCCGGGGCTGGGTCAGGGTCCGTGGCCGGTAGCAGCAGGCAGCTCAGAGCATCCACATGACCCATCGCTTTGCCAGGCCGGTGGATGAGTGAGTAAGAATATCCGGACAGAAAGACAGACCACGGGATGATTCGTGGAGATGTCATTTGGGGGGTCTGGTGATCCGGGGCCAGGAGACCGAGAAGAGGCTTATGATTGGTCAGGATTGTGAAAGGCCAACCATAGAGGTAATGGTGAAACTATTTCACCCCGGCCACTATAGCAAGTGCCTCCTTGTCGATTTGCAAGTAGTTTCGCTCTGCCGGCGACAAGGTCCTGGAGTAATAAGCCACCGGGACCTCATGGCCATCCGGGAGCTGGTGGCCCAGAACCGCCCCGACCTCATATGGTGAGGCATCACATGCCAGTACCACGGGAAGCTGTTCATCAAAATGCGAAAGCACCATGTTGGAGGTTAGCAAGTCCTTCACAGCTTGGAAAGCAGCGGCATGCGTCGGCCCCCAGACCCAAGGAGCCTTCTTGTCTAGCAGGGGGTGGAGCGGCTCAGCCACCACCGCCTTGAGAGGGAGAAAGGAGTGATAAAAGTTCAGAAAGCCCAAGAAGGCCTGCAGCTCCTGCTTGGAAGAGGGAGGGGGGGCTTGAGTGATTGCCTTGACTTTGTGCGTCGACTGCGAAACCCAAAAACTCGATGTGCGGCACTCCCAGGAGGCATTTCTCCCTCTTCACCTTGAGCCCTGCTGAGTCAAATCTTCGCAGCACTGCCCGGAGCCAGTCTGCGAAGGAGGACGAGTCTGGAGCTGCAATGATCACGTTGTCCAGGAATGGTTGGACCCCGGGGATCCCTTTCAGGAGGGAGTCCATGAAGGACTGGAAAATCCCCAGCGCGACAGACACCCTGAACTGGAGCCGGTGGACTTTAAAAGCTCCTTTATGAGTGGCTATCGTTTGGGCTTCGGCGGTGGCGGCATCAACAGGTAGCTGTTGATATGCCTGGGCAAGGTCTAGTTTGCCGAAGACCTGGGCCCCTGCCAGTGCCACCAAAACATGGCTGCCCACAGGTACTGGGAACGCGTGGTCCTGGAGGGCTTTATTTAAAGTGCATTTGTAGTCTGCACAAATGCGTACGTCACCGTTCGGCTTTACTGGGGTGACTATGGGGGTTTCCCAGCATGCTGAAGCAACCGGTTCCAGCACCCCCTGCTCCACAAGGCGGTCAAGCTCGGCCTCAATCTTTGGCTTCATCTCAATCGGGGGGTGGCGGGCCTTGATGCATATGGGCTGGACGCTGGGGTCTAGATCCAGTGAAATGGGGTTCCCAGTGTACCACCCCAGTGTGCCATCAAAAACCCAGAGAAATTCATCACAGACCGTAGCAAAGTCTGGCGCCCGTATGTGATTCACCCCTGTAACCGTGAGTCCTAGGGGCCTGAACCATGAAAGTCCCAGCAGACTAAAAAGATGGCTCTCCACCACCAGTAGATCCAAGATTCCATCGAAGTCCTTAAACTGTACCCGGAACTTGCCCCAGCCCCGGACCGCCATGGGGTTCTTGTTAAAGTCCCGCAAGGTCAAACCCCATGGCTTTTGCAGAGGGGGTCCCCCCTGTGGGCAAATCTTGCGGAGCGTGTCCTCGGAAATTATGGAGAATGACGAACTCGTGTCAATCGCCATTGAACAGGGGGACCCCTCAATAAAAACTGTCACGTGTAATTTGTTGGGGCCGTCGGGGGGGCAAGTTACATACCAGGTGAGGCTGCTGGGTGGATGTGAGGGTGTGGAGGCTTGATGGTCGATCTGTTTTGGTCTGGCGGGTCGGAGAAGACTTCAGGCGCTTATCCCAGGAGCGGCAGGCCCGGGCGATGTGGCCCGTCTTTTTGCAAGATCAGCAGATGGCAGCCCTGAAGTGGCACGACCGTCGATCATGTGGGTCACCACAGCTAGCGCAAGAGGCTGGTGAAGTTGGGACCTCGTCCTGAAACGACCCGGGTGGTTTCATTTTTTGTGCGGTGCGATGCTTGCGAGGCATGCTGCTTACGAAGAGCAATGCTTGTGTAGAGGGATGCTTTCGAGGAGCGGCTGCCATTTGTGAGTGCACGTGTAGTTGAAGTACAGAGCGGTGGCGGCAGATTAAATGTGGTGCGTTGCGGTGCTGCGCTCAGAGTAAGTGAGGCAATGCGCAGTGTGAGGCGAGCGGCCCTTGGGGATGCGGCACGAAGTGGGGCCGTGCAGTAAGTGGCCGGAGATGCGGCACGAGGCTGAGTGGCATGCAGTGATCTCGGTGCTGCTTGGGAGAAGTGGCCGCGGTTGCGGTGAGCGGTGCAGTGCTGCTCTTGGGGTCAGCGATGCGATACTCTGGGGCGGTTGCTGTGAGCAGTGCGGTGCTGCTCTCAGGGTCAGTGATGCGATGCTCTGGAGTGGTTGTGGTGAGTGGTGCGGTGCTGCTCTCGGGGTCAGCGGTGTGATGCTCAGGAACGTTGGTGGCTTCGGTTGCGGTGAGCGGAGCGATGCTGCTCTCAGGGTCAGCAATGCGATGCTCGGGAGCGGTGCGGTGAGCGGCGGGGCTCAATGCGAAGCTCTTCCTCGTGGTCATTGTTCATGGAGGGAGTTGGCATCCCATCTTCGTTGCCAGTGAAAAGTACTGAGATTGACAAGTGATTTCAGCTCTCACATACTTTATTAGATCAGGAACAAGACAAGAGAAACCGGCTCGCAGGCCAGCTTTTATTCCCCAGTGAACCCACACCCCACACACAACACACCCCGTGATTGGATTATTTACAGTGATTGAGTTAGCTCCTAGGATTCCGACTCCCCGATTGGCAGGGAGCTAGGATCCTGCAGTCCATTGTCTTTGGGAGCGAAGCTCGGGCCCTTCGCCTGGCCGCATGGCGGACCGTTTTGAACCAGTCCGAGCACATGGCTGTCCTGAGCACATGTTCTCTAGTGGATACATTACAAAATCCGTGTGTGTGTGTGTGTGTGTGTGTGTCTAAGAAAGCTCTCGAGGGAGGAGGTCCGAGCCCAGCTTCAATGCAGTTTCATCGTCTGTCAGCCGTCTGTCTTTCTGGCCTTGCAATACCTAAAATGCATTTATGTTTGAAAATTGGTGGGTGCACGGGGGGGGGGGGCAGAAGGTATCCTTGCCTAGTCTGCAAAAAAACTGGGGCTGGCCCTGAGCCCACCATTATATACCCTGACTAACAATGTATTTTAGGGTCTCAAACAGGGTTTCTAACTCTTGGAAGGCACAAATCTGGCAAATCACCCTAGCACGTCGTCGTCGTCCCCCGCCCCCACAGGGAGATAACAGAAGGTAGAAGGAAGCTGAAAAGGTAGCTGCCCACTTTAGAGAAGTAGTTGTAGCTGCAAAGGTATTATGGGTACAGTGCAGCATTTTCTTTTATCTTAAAAGACACAAAACTGTTACAAGCTAGTCTTTCTCCTATTCCCTTCATTATTTCTGGCACTCAACTGGAAATGGGAAAGTACTGGTTATACTTCTAGAAAACCAGCCAGTTGGTCTATGAATTCTCTCCACCAGAAATAGTTTTTATGGTACCACTAGCCTGATACCTGTGCTTCGCTACGGTATTTAAGTTCCATAAATCCAATTATAATACTGATGATGTGAAGTCTGAAATGTAACATTTGTTGTAGGAATTCTAATGGAGAAAATTGTAATGTAAAAAAATGAAGTGAGACACATGTACTGTTTTTTTCTCTACTGAAGGACTTCTCTGTAGATCACACTGTTTTGCTCATATGGAGATGTGTTGTTCTGAGCATCTCAGAGTGATCTTGCTGGTACTTGGCCAGCACAGTTCAGTGCCCCTCAAGAGTACTATGTGCAAATGTCTTTGCTGCATTCCTAAGTTTCCTCCTTGTAGTGTTGCTGTATCTGGCTCAACGTTTGCCAGGAGCTTTCTTGGGGGCAGTGAGAGGTGAGAGGTGTGAGGGGAGTTGGTCTGAGGGAGTGGTGATGTGGTGGACATTTCTTCAGGTTCATGAGGGAGGCGTGCATCAAAATGGCTCCTAGAAAGGTACTTTACAATCTCCCCATGAACATTCATAAACTCAATTGCCATGCTGGCTGTTATGAGAAATGTCTATTCAGGAGTCTTCAATCACTGATTTTTGTAACTGTCCTCAACTGTGTGCAGTCTCTTTTAACTGTGTTCTTACCTAACAACAACAATTGAGATCCACAGCTGAGCAATCGGAGGGAGGTGGGTGCAAGAGGCAGGTTTTACCTCAGAACTCTGAGCTACACAGTTGACCAATTAAAGGGGGGGGCAAGGAGGCAGCAGCCTGCCAGGCACGTGGAAAACAATTGTGGGAAAACATTTTGCCCTTTTTTACCCCCTTAGGGGTCGTGTTTCTCAGAAATCTCTTCATAGTGGGGTTTGACATCTCCTTATTTTGGGTTTCATGGTGTGGGGTTTGGCCTGGGCATTGAATTTTAGTGAGGACAGTGATGGTTCTATCTTGGCTGGCACCCTTCCCATTGATGCACAAATCTGTGCCAGTGTGCTCCCGAGGCCGAAGTGGAAACACATAGCCAGAGTCCAATGAATTAGATGAATCTATTTATTGCAATGGAAACAGAATACAGGGGCTGACTACCTTAGCACTTCAGCAAATCCAAGCTGTATTATACCATAACCAGAAAGGGCAGAAGGTTTTATACCCCAAATGACATCACATATAATTTACACATCAAAAGATCTCTAATTGGTACCAAGCAGTTAACATCATGGAAGCATCATCTGACTCAGTGCATCTCTCATTGGTGTCAGTAATTACACTTGTTTGTCTGGTCTTCAGAACACTGGGAACATTAGAGAACACTGGGACCCTTTCTGGCCTCGCTTCTGGAGAGCTAGCTGATAAGGACTGTGATTTACATTAAACTTCACTCTCGGTGTCCTTGCAACTTCTAAATAGCATTCCATCTACAAAGGCTTTTAATAATACTTTTGCTTAATATGGCAAAATATATATGCTCCACTCTAAGTTTCTCTAATCTGAAGCTTCTAAGTTACATACCAGGGTCTGGATCAATTATGATTAAACTTTTGAAGGCACAGTGACAACTGTCAGCATATATATATATATATATCTGGATCAATTATGATTAAACTTTTGAAGGCACAGTGACAGCTGTCAGCATATATATATATATATATATATATATATATATATAAATATATATATATGAGAGAGTGTCAGAAATCACATTTTTTCCCCTTGTCCTACTCCGTTCCCTGTTGTTTACATCTATTTTGCCCTCCTCCTCCCTGTCCATGAAGTAGCTGGCAGTGGGAGTTGGAATGAGGATTGGTTATTTGCCATCTGATTGCCTTTAATGTTCTACTAATGTTTTTAATTAATTTATCTTGTTTTATCTCTGGTTGTACATCGCCCAGAGACCTGCAGTAGCAGGGGTGGGATGATTAATAAATATAACAAATAATAGTAGTAATATATAATGGGGGGGTGCAGGGCATATCCTTTTTTTCTTTACAAAAATGCTTATCATTTATGTTACATTTAAGAAGCGGGACACAACAATGTATTCAAAAAAACCTGAGCAATCAGATATTAAGCAAGTTCATATGAATCAATTTTCTGGAACCCACATTGTGAGAAGTTAAATAACCTAATACAGGAAACCACTTTTTTACAAATTTGGGGTATATTTCCATAGTGGGTGGGAGTGTGTCTAATGCCATTGGGGAGGCTGGCCCAGCAGCACTGCTAAGGTATTTCTGCTTGGACGGCCTCCCTCATGGATTAAAGTACCCTGGCCCTGCTTCTACACCTGACAGACACCCACCTGTCTGGTGTTGAGGGGAGTGTGTTTAAAGGCATCAGAGAAGCTGGGCCAGCAGCAGTGCTAAGGTAATCCTGCTGAGCAAGTCTCCCCAACAGCTGTAAGCATCCTACCCCCTCTCCTACACCTGACAGGCAGCTGCCTATCCAGTGTAGGAGGGGGTGGGGAGGGGTATTGCAAACCACTGTGGAGGCTGGGCCGGCAGGATCACTAAGGCGTTACTGCTGAGGTGGGCTCCCTGATGGCTTTAAGCATCCTGCACTCACTGCTGCACCTGACAGACAGCTGCCTGTCAGATGTAGGAAGTGGGGGGAGTGTGTTGGAAGCCATCTGAGAGGCTGGGCCAGCAGCATTGCTGCACCTCACAGGTGGTTGTTGGCTATTCCTGATTTCCTCAACTGTCACTAGCTTTCTGCAGTCTCCTGTAACTGTTTTTTGTTTTTTTTACCTAAGAACACTGAGCTCTGTAGCTGACCAATCAGAGAGTGGGGGGTGCAAGGAGGCAGCAGCCTGGCAGCCACATAGAAAGCAATGGGGGGAGCATATTTTACCCCTTTTGATCCCCTTAGGGGTCGAATTTCTAAAAACCGCTTCTTAGTGAGCATCTACATCATGGTAGGAGTGTTCTCCCCAAATTTTGTGTTTCTAGGTCCAGGGGTTTTGCCTGGGCGTTGATTTTACAGTGAGGGGACTTTCTTTTATATATCTAGATGGAGTTCCTTTTTTAAAAATGGCATGTAACTCAAGGAGGTAGGGGAACTATAATCTATATATACATAACACACACACACACAGCATATTGTTAAAAAACAAGCATTTACTTTTTAGGCCACATTCTGATAAACACTTCAAATGTATTGCTTGGTGAAACCTGTAAGTGCATGGAGTACCATTAGATAACATGTTGGGTCTGCCTTTTTATTCCTCAGTGTTGTCCTTCAAGCATGGCTGCTAGCCCTTGATTCCACTGGCTCTGGGCTGCATTCTGCCCTGGGTGGATCCCTGCCAAATATATATGCCTTCTGCAAACTGGTAAACCTACTACCATGCGAGATTGTAAATGGGGACTCAGTTCTCCATACAATCATAAACAGCTCTATTTGGGGAAACCCACATGGGTCCCTGAGATTCACAAGTGTTACCTCAACAGCCTCAGTAGTGTTATGCTGGGGCTGTTTCAAGCTTAGGAAATGGCACATGGAGGAAGACTGAATTCTCTTCTCCCATGAACCATCTGGCACCACACGGGGCCCTGTATGCACGAGAACTGAGGAGTACCTACAATTCACACATGATTGTATCATATCTGATACTGGGTGGGAAACCCAGACCCAACATGTCTACTCTGTAATATATGAAGAGAAAGCTAAGCGGGGGGGGGGGGGAGCAACCCTTGAGCCCAGCATTTAGTTTACTATATGAAGGGAATTTTTGCCTGGAGGAAAATCCTACCATGTGAGCAGTCCATAATAATGTAAAAACATTAAAGAAGCCATGTTGAATCAGTTCAATGGCCCTTCCAGTCCAACACACTATGTCACAAAGTGGCCAAAACTCAGGGGCCATCAGGAGGTCCATCAGTGGGGCCAAAACTCCCGAAGCCCTTCCACTGTTGCCCCCCAAGTATCAAGAATACAGAGAATCACTGTCCCATACATAGTGTTCCATCTACACCTTGGTGCTAATAGCCACTGATGGACCTCTGCTCCATATGTTTACCTAATCCCCTTTTAAAGCTGTCTAATGCTTGTAGCCACCACCACCTCCTGTGGCAGTGAATTCCATGTGTTAATTACTTTTTGGGTGAAGAAGTACATCCTTTTATCTGCTCTAAACCTACTGCTCACCAAGTCTTCCTTGATGAGTATTGACCCTGCTTAGCTTCCAGATCTGATGAGACTGGGCAATACTACATCATTCCACATCCTGAATACCAGTTAGGGGGTAATGAACTAGCAGAGTGCTGCTATCGTCATGCTTTGTGGGCTTTCATACATGAAACTGCCTTATATTGAATCAGACCCTTGGTCCATCGAAGTCAGTGCTGTCTAATTAGACTGGCAGCAACTCTCTCTTTTTTTATAAAAGATTTTTATTGGTTTTAGAAAAAGAGAAATGGAAGACAATAACCACAAATAAAGAGAAACTAACACACAACAAGCATGGACTATGTACTCATTGTGGCTACTTAAATTTTACATAGATAGAATCGTTCTCTTATGCACCCAAACCGGTTTTAAACTTTTAACATATGGAGCTTATGTTTTAATAATTATGTTACAGGTCTTCTAAGAAAGTCCTCAGTCCATCTGTAGAATTTTGACCAGTTCTTCTCAAAGATTTCTTCTTTTTTATCTTGTAATTGTAAAGCTAATTTATCAATTTCTGCTGTTTCTAGTAGTTTATAAATTATTTCTTCTTTTGATGGGACTTCTTTTTTCCAGTATTTTGCATACAAAATCCTAGCCATAGTTATAACATGTATAATCATATATGTATCTGGTTTCTTAAAATTCTCTGGAATAATATTTAATAAGAACAATTCTGGTACAAATGTCAGCTTTGTATCTAACATTTTTTGCAGTATCTCATGTACCTATATCCAATTTTTTTATTATATTACAAGTCCACCACATATGAAAGAAGAACCAGTATTCTGTTTACATTTCCAGCACACATTTGACATATTTGGATACCATTTTGCCATTTATAAAACATTTTATATATATTTTCCTTAAATGGTATAGATCTTGTATATTTTATATTTGTTTTCCATACCTTTGTCCATTGGTCTAGCTGTATATTATGCCCTATATTTTGTGCCCATTTAATCATTGAAGCTTTCACTATTTCATCTTGCATTTTACTATCTAATAACAAAGTATAAAATAAATTTTCTTTCTTTTTAAAAATATTTTATTTATTTGATTTCCTTTAAAAACAAGAAAAGGAAAATATACCAAAATCAGTTCATAATTACATATTTGCAGATATCTTCACCTTTCAATCAACCTCTACAATTTTTGCACTGCTATGTTAAATACTAGCCAATATATCCAAATAAAATAAAAGTAATTCATCATATCTATAACCTTTCCATCCATAAACATAAACCAAAATTTGACTCTTTTAACCATCTATAAAATCCAGACCAATAATTTTCAAATATCTCAGCACTTTCTTCTTCCATCGTAAAGGTTAGTTTCTCCATTTCTGCTATATCATATAAATTGTAAATAAGTTCTTCTCTACTAGGAATGTTTCTGTCTTTCCATCTCCTAGCAAAAACAATTCTTGCTGCCATCACAATTTGCATGATTAAATATAGTTCAGCTTTCTTGTACAAGTCAGGAATAACATTTAACAAAAAACATTCTGGTGAAAGTGGGATTTCCCCCCCAAGTATCTTATCAATAATCTCTTTTACCATTATCCAACTTTTTTTAGCCTTGTTACACAACCACCACATGTAATAGGAGCTGTTACTGTAATTACATTTCCAGCAATTTCTCCCTATATTTTTGTTATATTTATTTAACCTTACTGGGGATATATGCCATCTATAGAACATTTTCAGGATGTTTTCTTTAAAGGTACTAGTTCTCACAAATTTCATATTTCTTATCCAGATTTTATCCCATTGATCTAATTCTAGATTGTGGCCTATATCCTGTGCCCATGCTATCATAGACAGTTTTACCCATTCATCTTGCATCTTCCATTCTAGCCAGAAATTATATATATTTTTAATAAATCTTTCATTTGTGCCAAACCATATCTTATCTAATTCAGTTTGGTTTTTGTAAAATCCTATTTTTTTATCTTTTATCTTGATTGAAGTTGGGCTTTCTCCCACCAGGTCAAATTAGTTCCTTGTTTTTAGAGATTCCGAAATCAAGTTTCCATCTGAATCAGTGTCACAATGCCTGCTGAGCCCAAGCCCCTGGCTGCAGTAGAGGAGCTAAGTCCCGCCAGGGATGAGCTCCCATCATCAGAAACCTCCGCACCTGACAGCACGGCGAGCTCTGAGGTGGGCCCAGCAACAGCTGGGGCAGATCCCTGCTTGCCTGGCATGCCCCAGGATTCACTGCCACCAGTGTCTCGTTTATGAGAGCAACGCTGACGGGACTTGGCAGCCTGGCGGCGAGATGCACGCATGCGCACCAAGCGCTTGTTTAGCCCTGAGTACTAGCGGGAGCCGGGACGTGTTTGGAGCATGCTAATTGCTGACCGCCTGTGAGTTGTATCTCCATTTATTATTATTTGGGCTAGTTGTTTATCATATACTGCACCAATCATCATAAGGAAGTTTTCCCCACACTCCCATCTTAGTTTCTCTAACAGAAAATTCCAACTTAGGTTCTCAAATGCTTTTTCATTATCAATGAAGATCAAGGTCATGGTTTTTTCTGGGTGTTCATAAAATTCCAGGATGTTTAATATTGTTCTAACATTGTTCTTAATCTGCCTCTTAGGTAAGAATGCAGCTTGATCCTTATGTATAACTTGTAACAATACTCTTTTAAGCCTTCCTGCTAGAATATATGCATAAATTTTCTAGTCAACATTGAGGAGGGATGTTGGTCTGTAATTCTTGATTTCATTTCTTTCAATCCCTTGCTTATGTATTAATGTAATTTGGGCTTCCTTCCATGATTGTGGTATTTGACCCTTGTCTATGATATTATTTATTACCTCTTTCAGTGGGAACATCACCTCCTACTCATAGATCTTATAAAATTCTATGGGAATTCTGTCTGGACCTGGTGTTTTCTTATTTATTTATTTATTTATTTTAGTTTCTTATTGCTTCAGTTATTTCACACATAGAAATTGGGTCATTTAAATTTTTTTCTGGTCTTCAGTGAAACATCCCTCTGAACTTTTGTCAAAGTAGAATTTTATGTTTTCTGGGTTGCTATCTTCTTGCTTATATACTTTCTTATAAAACTGTGCAGCCACTATTTTCAAATCCTTTGAAGCATATTTTTCCTCTCCTTCATTTTTTAAACTTTTTATAATTTTTTTTCTCTTTCTGCTCTTAATCTGTACACAAGCCATCTCATTGGCTTATTAGAATGTTCAAAATGAAATTGTCTCGTGTAACTTATCTTTTTGGCAATTTCTTGGGTTAAAATGCAATTTAGCTAATGTTGTAAGTGTTTAATTTTATTTTTTGCAGTTTGATAGTTGTCCTTTATCAATTTCATCTTGGTTTCTTCCTTCTTTATTTTTTCTTGAATCCTGTTGAGTTCTCTGTTTTCTTGTTTTCTTTTCCAGGTGTTTTGCCTGATGAACCATCCCATCGCATAAGCCTTAAACGTATCCCACGTTGTTTCTAAGGAGACTTCTGACTGTATGTTTTCTTTAAAGAAGTTTTTAAATTCCAATTTTGATTCCGTTATAAATTTTTTATCTTTAAGAACAAGTGTGTTCAAAGTCCATCTTTTTCTTCTTGGCGTATCTGACAAAATCAGCATAACTGGATTGTGGTCTGCAAAGGTACCTGGAAGGATCTCAATCTCCCTAATGTCATTAACCATCTCAACAGACAGCCAAATCATGTCCAACCTTGACCACGATTTATGTCTATTTGAGTAATAGGTAAAATCTTTTCTATCAATGTTCTTTGTATCTATAAGACTGAATTCTTCTACCGATTTAATGAAAGAATTTGGTAATTCATTGCCTTGTTTCTGTTTTGTACCTAATTTTTTCTATCCATAGATCTAACGAATACCATGTGAAGTCTCCCACTAAGCATATCTCATCAATTTTTGTTTAGCTATTATTTCTCTTATTTGTTTTTTAAAAAATTCTTCTGATTTTTAGCATAAATGTTTGCTATGAAAGTTGTTTTATTCTGTCTTCAAATTTGCGTTATCACAAATCTTCCATCATTGGATTTAAATATCAATTCTGGTTGCAGATTTTCCTTGATATATGTAACTACCCCCCTTTTTTCTTTTTACTGTCTGCCGCTGTAAAGGCTTTACCCAGATTTTTAATCTCAAGAAGGCGTAAGTCTTCCTTTTTGATATGCGTCTCCTGCAGACAAATTACTTTTGCTCTAAGTTTTTTTATTTGATGGAATATTTGTGATTTTTTTTGTGGAGAATTCAACCCGTTAACATTAATAGACAATAATTTTAATCCTTGGTTACTCATCTTTATCTTCTTCTATGGCTTCTTTGTTATCCCTTTGTTGTTGTCTTGTGACGATTTGTGAGAGATGAATTACTTTCCTTCTTCTACTTCTTTTTGGCTTCTCTTGTACAGCTTCAGACCCCCGTGCCTCATCCTGTTTCTGAGAATCTTCTTCCCCATCTGTTGATTCTTCTTCTTCTTCCTGCCATCCAAGGTCTTTCCCATATCTTTCAATAAAATCTTCAAGTTTAAAAGTCGAATTGATCTTAAATCTTTTTCCTTTGTATATTAAGAAGAGGCCTTCAGGAAGTAACCACCTAAATTGTATACCATTTGCTTTAAGAAGATTAGCCAGCACTGAATATTCATGCCTCTTTTCTCTAACCCTCCACGGGATTTCTCTCAAGATTCTGGTTTCCAAATCACATATCTTAAGTGGTCTTTCGTTTGAGAATCCTGTCCTTTAATTCTCTTTTGCAGAATTTTATGTGCACTTCTCTCGGTACTTTGTTACATCTAGCATACGCAGAGTTTACTCTGTACACTAAATCTATGTTTTGATCTATTTTTGAGATAGATTCCATTTCTAAGTTCTCTGCTAAGGCCTGCATAATTCCTTGTTTCAAGTTTTCCTCTTTATTTTCAGGTATATTTTGAATTCTTAGCATATAAGAAGGTCTTTCAATTTCCAATTTAATTACAGAATCTTCGAGAGCTTCTTGTTTGGTTCTTACAATTTGTAATTGTTCTTCTGTCTCAACCGTCTTCGATTCCAACTTATTTGTTAAATTTACTAAAGAAGCTATCTCTTGCTTATTTTCTATTTGCTGTTTGATCTCTTCTGTTTGAGTCGTCAGTTGATTAGATATATCATCCAGTTTAGATAACTCTTCTAATTTTTTTTTGCATCGGATCAATTACTTTAGCTACTGCTGTTTCTACCGCAGTATTGACAGTCATAGCTACAGATTCCTGGATTAAATTTTGCAGATCTTTCAACAACAATTGAGGTAAATTTATCGTAGACACAGAGACAGAAGGGCGTCTTCTTCCCCTTGCTTTATCCATTATGTTTAATTATGTAGACAAATAGAGTTTATCTTTCAAAAAAGGTCTCACCCCAAAATTAATTGGCTGCGTTTAGGTAATACTTGCAACTATGCTGTTCTCAACTTCTTTTATATTTGCTCAGTTACTTGCCTTGCCTCAGATCTCAGTTTTGAGCATGCAAATGAAACATGCAGTCACAACATGTACCACATAAGATATGCAACCACAAACACAGATAAACATAAGCATGGGTATATCACATAAGGCATAAGACAAAAAAATAATCCCCCGTTCCCCCACCTTTTCTTATCTTCTTTGTCCCTCTTCTTATCTTCCCTCTTCTTTCTTCTATGTGATCCTCTTCTTTCTTCTGGCATTCTATGCTGCTTGTAGTCAATTTTAATCACATCATATCACTTCTTTTCCTTACTTTAGTTCTTACTAAGTTTACTAATCTCTAGTAATCAATTTGTCAAAGTTCATTACAATTAATTAGTTAATTAACAAAGTTCATTACCACTATTGATCTCAGTCCCAGAAATTAATTAGTAAATTCATTACCACCATTTATAAATGTCCATCTATATACAGTAGAGTTTTATCCAATTCTATAGGTTTGTCATAAAAACCAGTTTGTTTATCCTTTATATATCTAGAGTCAAGTTGCACCCTTTCCCACCAGTTCAAATGAATACCCTGTCTTTGGAGAATATCTTGTGAAATTAAATTGTTTTTCTTATCTAAAAGATCTTCATATCTCCATAATTGGTCTTTGGTAAATAAGGTGGGATTTGTAAAGGCCTCCAATAGTGAGACCCATTTAGGTATTTTTGTATAAAATGTGCTTTTAACCTCTTCCGATATCTTCAGCAGTGATGCTCTTAGCATGTGTTGTTTAAAATATTTATGAATACTGCTTCTCTCATACCATACAAAGGTGTGCCAACCTAGTTTCAAATCGTGACCTTCTAGCTTTAACAGTCTTAGATTTTCCAAAGTAATCCAATCTTTCATCCATGTCAGAGCTGCTGCTTTATAATAGAGATGCCAGTCTGGAACTGCAAAGCCTCCTCTTTCTTTTGTATCCTGTAATACTTTCATGTTAATTCTGGGCCTTTTACCTTGCTGAATGACTTGCCGTATCAATTTATCAACCTCCTTAAAATATGGTTGATTTTTTAAAATTGAAATTATTTGAAGATTATAAGATTATGCATGGGATAGAGCAGGTTGAGAAAGAAGTACTTTTCTCCCTTCCTCACAATACAAGAACTCGTGGACAGTGAATGAAATTGCTGAGCAGTTGGGTTAGAACAGATAAAAGGAAGTACTTCTTCACCCAAAGAGTGATTAACACATGGAATTCACTGCCACAGGAGGTGGTGGCAGCTACAAGCATGGACAGTTTCAAGAGGGAATTAGATATGGAGCAGAAGTCCATCAGTGGCTATTAGCCACAAGGTATAGATAGGAACTCTCAGTCTGGGGCAGGTGATGCACTCTATTCTTGGTGCTGGGGGGGCAGCAGTGGAAGGGCTTCTAGTGTCCTGGCCCCACTGCTGGACCTCCTGATGGCACCTGGTATATTTTGGCCACTGTGTGACAGAGTGTTGGACTAGATGGGCCATTGGCCTGATTCAACATTGGCTTCTCTTATGTTCTTATGTTCTTGTGAAATAAGAAGAGAAGTCTAGGTAACACATTCATCTTTACAATAGCTATTCTTCCCATGAAAGATATTTGTAGATGTCTCCAGTTTTCCAGATCTTTTTTGATTACAGTCAAAAGTTTCATGTAATTGTCTTTTAAGAGTGAACTGCACCTATTGGTTAAAATTATCCCTAAGTATTTTCTTCTCTTCTGAACTTCAATGCCAGAACTGTCTTGTAGTTGCTGTATCTGTTCTTTAGTGCAGTTTTTTGTCAATATTTTTGTCTTCTTAAAATTAATTTTCAACCTGGCCAACTGTCCATACTCTTTTAGGGAGTTCAAAAGGTGAATAATAGATGATTGTGGTTCTTCCAGGATAAATATCAAATCATCAGCAAATGCTTGTAATTTGTACTCTTCTCCTTTAATTTTAAGTCCTTTAATCTGAATGTTTTTTCTTACCATATCATTCAATGTTTCAAGAGCAAAAATAAATAATAGTGGAGATAATGGGCAACCTTGTCTAGTTCCCTTTTGTATTTCGATATTTTGTGAAAGGTCCCCATTTATCATGACCTTAGCATATTGTTTCATAGAGATTGCTCTCACCATTGTAAAAAAGTTTTCACCACAGTGCCAAGTTGATAACTGTACCAGCATAAAAGACCAGCTAAGATTATCAAAAGCCTTCTCGGCGTCGAGAAATACCAGTGCCAATTGCTCTTCTGGGTGTGCTTCAAAATATTCTAATATATCCAAAATAGTTCTCACGTTATTTCTCATTTGTCTTTTAGGTAAAAATCCTGTTTGATCTTGATGTATTGTTTGGAGGAAGAAGAAAAAGAAGAAGAAGAGATTGAATTTATACCCTGCCCTTCACTACCCAAAGGAGTCTCAGAGCAGCTTACAAACTCATTTCCCTTTCCCTCCCCACAACAGACACCCTGTGAGGTAGGTGGGGCTGAGAGAGCTCTGACAGGATCTGCTCTTTTTCAAGAACAGCTCTGAAAGAACTATGGCTTGCCCAAGCTCATCCAGCAGGTGCAAGTGGAGGAGTGGGGAATCAAACCCAGTTCTCCCAGATTAGAGTCTGCACACTTAACTTTCTTCAATCTATTGGCCAAAATGGATGCAAATATCTTGTAATCAACATTCAAAAATGAGATTGGCCTATAATTTCTAATTTCTTTCTCATCTATATCAGGTTTATGTATTAAAGTAATCAGTGCTTGATTCCAAGACTCTGGAATTTTCTTCTGTTCAAGAATATTCTGTGTAGTGTATTTTAATGGTAATGCAATTTGATCTTCAAATGTTTGATAAAATTCTGCTGGTAGTCCATCTGAACCTGGGCTCTTCTTTTTCTTCTGGTTTTTAAGTGCTTCAGCTACTTTAGCAAAAGAAATTGGTTCATTTAAAATTTTCCTTTGGTCTTCTGTAAACTCTTTTTTGTTACGTTTCTTTAGAAAATCTCTAATCTGATCTTGATTGGCATTTCCCTTCTGATATAGGCTTTTATAAAAGCTCTCAGTAATCTTCTTTAATTCCTTAGGGGTATTTTTTCCTTCTCCTATTTCACTCTTCAATATCTTTATATGTTTCTTTTCTGATTCCTTTCTTAATTTATACGCTAATCATCTTGTAAGTTTATTTGCATTTTCAAAACAATTTTGCTTCACATACATGATTTTTTTGCAATCTCTTGTGTCAAGAGGCAATTAAGTTGATGTTGAAGATTTTTAATCTTGATCCTTGTTTGTTCCATCAAATATTCTGACTTCATATTTTCTTCTTTTTTAATTTGCTCTTCAATCTGTGTAAATTTTTGTTTTCTTTGTCGCTTCACCCAAACATCTTGTCTAATGAGCCAGCCTCTCACATAGGCCTTAAAGGCATCCCACACTATATCCATAGAACTATCAGGCTGCATATCTAGTTTAAAAATGCTTGAAATCCTTTTTTAGAGTCAGCTATGAATCCTGGGTTTTTTAAAAGCCATAAGTTCATGGACCATTTGGTCTTTTGGGAGGTATCTTATAAAGTCAAAAGTAAAGGGCTATGGTCTGTGAAGAATCTCCACATCTAGAATGTCATTTGTCATGGTTGTTGAAATCCAGGCCATGTCCAATCTTAACCAAGACTTATGTCTTGCTGAAAAGAAGAAGTCTGATTTGTTTATATTTCTAATTCTCCATGAGTCCACCAAACTAAATTTTTCAACCAATTGTAAAAAGGAATTCACCAATTAATTTCCTCACTTCTGCTTTCCTGTTTGTTTTTTCCTATCTAAAGTTCTGTCAAAAACAACATTATACTCTCCAATTATGCAGATTTATTCACAGGTTTGATCAGGGCTCTTTTTGTAGAAAAAGCCCAGCAGGAGCTCATTAGCATAATAGGCCACACCCACAGCAGAAACTTATTAGCATATTAGACCACACCCCTGATAGCATAGCTCATTAGCATATTAGGCCACACCTTCATTTTACCAGAAATGTGGTCATTGCAATTTTTTTTTAATTATGAGAACAAGTAATACAATCTGATTTTCTCTCTCAAATAGAAAAACACAAATCACAAAGAATTTTGAAAAATCCTGTTAATTTTGATGTTGAAATTTAAGTCTCTTTAATGTTTCCATTTCAGGCACATCAGAATCTCATTTTGTGTACCTTTTCTTTAGCAAATTTTGTCACCGATTCCTTCAGGTCAAGCGCTGATGCTTCAGAATGTTCAATTGAAATAGCTGTCAAACCAAGTAGTCTCTTTTGCAAAGTTCAACAAAAGTCATCTCTAGATATCAATTACTTCATTACACAGTGTCTAAAAGCCAGCATGCTGAATTATAATTCTGAAATTCATTTGCCCTTTAACAGCTATTTCCTACAGTTGTTTAGAAAGGGACTATCCCATGCTTTAAAAGATAAAAATAACAAGAGTAATGAGCACGGTTGGGGGCAAGAGGTTCCCCTCTAGATAAGTGACTGATGCTTTTTTATTGACAGAGGTGCTTCCAAAAGCAAATGAGAGTAATATGTTTACATTTTCAAGTCTCCAAAATGGGTGAGATGAGAAAACAGGAACAGAACATGACTCCTTCCCCCTTCCCTTTTAAAACAAGACCTGAAATCACCCCCACAGATTTATGTAAGGCAGAGAGATAGAGAAAATGTCGCGTTCTTGAATGTCTGTCTGCCACTTCAATCTGCTATGAAAACCTGTTGCTGCCCTCAACCATAGTCCTGGCAGAACAGCTGTTTTACAGGCCCTGCGGAACTGCATCCTATCCTGCAGGACCTGGATCTCACCTAGAAGAGTGTTCCACCAGGCCAGGGCTGAGAAGGCCCTGGTTTTGGTGGAGGACAGCTGGACACTGTTAGCCAAATTGCTCTATTATTTAATAAAGATGGGAAATAATGATTATTAATATGCAATTGGCTTATCTATAGGATCTGACCCATGTATACCAGAGTTAGAATTCCCAAGCACCCAGGAACAGACACAGAAACTGGGTGGCTAAAATAATGATTTCTTTACTAAATATTCTCAAGCATACAAACAATATTCACACAATATAGCACTAAGGAAGCAGAGGTGATTGATGGGTTATAAAGGGGTGATACAATCTGTCCAGATGTGCAGAGGTCCATGGATTCTGGCCTAAACTCAGAGAGTTCAGGGGTGGCCTGCCATTTTGGATCATGGCAGAAAAAACACACAGTCTAAGGCCATGTGAGTGCTGGGATATAGGCACTGGCAAAGAATGCAGGCCAATGGGTGGCCCTGGGGGCTGGTCTCAGGTGAGAACAACAGATTACCTGGACCAATAATGAGTCCCAGGGGTGTGTGATGCCAGTAGGGGTAGACCTTAGGTATGACCAATGAGCTTCCAGAGAAGCAGGGTCTGGATTTAACAATAGAAGCCAGGTGTTGGGTAGCTAGTTAAATGGATTATCTGACTAATGGTCCTGGCCCAGGGTGGGCAAAAGGTAGGAAACGTCCCTGATTAGCTTAGAAAGGATTGCTAAACATTTGAATGGTTGATTGGTTTATCCCAGTATCTTGAGTGACAGAGTCAGGAAAGACAGATAATTTACACATAGGACACAAAAGGGCTGGGTGAGGTGCTGGAGAGTGCCAGGTGGCTTCTAAAGACCTTACCTCTGGAACTCATTGTTATTCCATAAGCATCATCTCTGCTGGGTGGAGGGGGAAGACTGGAGGCTTGCTCTGAGGTCACCTTATGAAACCTGAATATGAAATCCCTTTTTGCAGACCACTTGCAGCCTGACTCTTTTTTGGACTTTGGTTCAGGTTAGAAAGTAGGGCACCCCTGTTTTAGGGCTACCCAAGAGTAAAAGGCAGTGCCTCTGGCAACAACACTCTTTGGGCCACAGATCACTAGGAGGTTCATATGACCGGAACATAATGCTATAGTTATGCCATCTATAGTTAGTGCTATAGTAACACCATCTATAGTTAAGGGAATGAGCTGCATTTGAAAGATCATTCTTAGAGCCTATCAAGGGGAGGGCAGGGGCCCAGAAAGGCCATTTGGCCCCGGCCTCATATACATGGAGGGCCTCAAATTTCTGATGTTATCTGCAAATGAAGTTATACATACAGTTGCAGAGATAACACTAACAGGAAGATGTTCACTTTAAACTTGTGTGCCATTACCGGGAGCCTCAAAAAACAGAAGTGGCCCAGGGGCCTCCCTCAACCTCTGAGAGGCTCTGATCACACGAACCACAGTTAGTGTAAATAAAACCATGGTTTTGCATGATGTATGAATGGAGCCACATTCCTCCTCTCCCTCCCCTTGTCATATTTCAGATGGTAAACTCCCTGAGGCAGGGACATGTCTTCTTGTACTCTGTAAAAGCGCTATGCACATAAAAGGTGTTTAATCATGGCATCAACCTGTATCCTGCCAGTCTCCTCAGCCAAGTCTGACACGTTCTCCACCCTAAGGAACTTTCCTCTGACTTTGGTGGCTTTTCGAAATTGCTTAGGTTGGATGAAGGTTCCAAACACAACTAAGCAGAATGGCAAGATACAAACCAGTTGTTTCCACCAACTTTTCTTGCTCAATCTAGCCTGATTCTCCTCCTCCGCCATTCTGTATGACTTTTATACAGGCAGGTCCCAAGATCCACATCAGAGTCTTTACTGATGGCCAAAGCACTCCTCCCTTTTTTATTAGTGGTCCAGGGGTGTGGGTAAAAGTCGGATCTACATGGATCCTCATGAATTCATATGATTTTTACATTGAAATGAAATAAAACCACCATCATACTGTAGACCATGTGTTAGTCTATAGGGAGCACCACAAAAATCACGCATCCACAGATGCGTGGCACCACAACAGTGCAAAAACATGATTCCAAAGCATGGATCCTCATGAATTCATATGATTTCTATGCTGAAATGAAATAAAACCAATATCATACTGTAGACCATGTCTTAGACTATAGGCAACACTACAAAAATCATGCCTCCATGAATCTGTGGCACCACAAAAGTGCAAAAACATGGTTCCAAAGCATGGATCCTCATGGATCCTTAGGGTTTTTCAATTGTGTCACTCCAACATCACCATCAAATCACATATCATTTCCATGGGCACAGCTTGAACCACAGAAATGATGGATCCACAGCTTCGTGGCAATGCCATGTAGCCAAAACACAGTTCAGAAGCATGGATCCTCATGGATCCTTGGGGTTTCTGCAATGGGTCACCCTAAATACAAAATCACATATTACGACCATGGCCACAGCTTGCACCACAAAAATCACGGATCCACAGCTTCGTGGCAACACCATTCTGCAAAAACATGGTTCTGGAGTATGGATCCTCATGGATGCTTGGGGCTTTTGTGTTGGGACACCCCAAACTTACTATTAAATCCCATATCATGTCCATGCCCACAGTCTGAACCACAGAATTCACAGATCCATGGCTTTGTGGCAACCCCATGCTGCAAAAACATGGTTCCAAACCACAGATCCTCAGTATTTTTGCTTTGGGTCACCATGAACTCACCATCAAATCACATATCATGTCCATGGGCATAGCTTGCACCATAGAAATCATGGATCCACAGTTTCGTGGCAACACCATGAAGCCAAAATATGGTTCTAAAGTACAGACCCTCATGGATCCTTGAGGTTCTAGCAATGGATCACCCCAAACACACCATCAAATCATATAACATGTCCACAACAACAGCTTGAACCACAAAAATCACAGATCCACAGCTTCGTGGCAACACCATTCTGCAAAAACATGGTTCTGGAGAATAGATCCTCATGGATGTTTGGGGGTTTTGTGTTGGGGGTTACCATTAAATCCCATCTCATGCCCATGGCCACAGCCTGCACCACAGAATTCATGGATCCATGGCTTCGTGGCATCACCATGCTGCAAAAACACATTTCAGAAGTATGGATCCTCGTAGATCCTCAGTGTTTTTGCATTGGGTCACCATGAACTCACCATCAAATCATATATCATGTCCATGGGCACAGCCTGAACCACAAAAGTCACAGATCCACAGCTTCATGGCACGAAGCCGTGGACATGTGATTTCTGTGATATATTCTGTGGCCATGGACAAGATATGTGATTTGATGGTGATGTGATTTGATGATGACTCAATGCAAAAATCATAAGGATCCATGAGGATCTGTGCTTAGGAATCATATTTTTGGAGCATGATGCTGCCACAAAGCTGTGGATCTGTGATTTTTGTGGTAATTACTGTGGCTATGGACATGGTATGTGATTCAGTGGTGAGTCTGGGGTGACCTAACACAAAATCCCTGAGGATTCGTAAGTGTCCATGGTCCAGATCCCTTTTTTTGCAGCACAGATTTGCCACCAAACCGTGGACTCGTGATTTCTGTGGTGCAAGCTGTGGCCATGGACACGAGATGTGATTTGATGGTGATGTTGGAGTGACCCAATTGAAAAACCCTGAGGATCCATGAGGATCTGTGCTTTGGAACCATGAATTTCCTGCACTGTGCAGGGGGTTGGATCAGTTGACGCTTGGGGTCCCTTCCAGTTCTATGTTTCTGACTCAGGAGCATGGGACGCAGCTGTGTGTCTGCCGCCTGGAAAAGACCCCTGGGCTTAAAACCCTTGCTCTCTGCCTTCACCTTAACGGCTCTCTGCAGATGCTTAGGGACCCTCTTATTCTGAAGACATGGGATAGGATTCTGGGACTCACACACACACACACACCGTGAGGAAAGGGAGCCCAGGAATGAGCACAGGACTCGTTCTTCCCCACCGCTGCACGCCGGCCACTTACTGCGATTGAGAGGGTGCCCTCCTGCCTCCACTGATGCCACCAGCTCCAAGTAGGCTGCTCAGAGCACGACAGCCAGCATGCCGAAGGCCAGCACCAGGCGGAATCTCCTCAGCAGCTTGCCCAGCTAGAGTGGGCAGCTCCTCATCCCACCTCAGTCGAAGCTGGCAGAGCAAAGCATGTTGCTGCCTCCCTCCAGGTCTCCCTTTGGTGCCAGAAGCCTGCGTGCACCTCTGCCTCTAAGTCGCCGCAGAGCCACCAAATTCAAGCTCGATGGGCACCCACTTTGGGGGATTTGGTGGTTCTTTCCCCTAGTTGAATCCCCCAGTGGTGCTTCCTTGCTGGAAAGAGATGATAGGAAGGTGGCGCGCCAAGAAGGGGGCCCCTTGGGAGCAGGGGAAGGGGGAGGCCTCTCTGTCATCCCACCAAAAAAGGCGGGAAAGTGGTGTGCCACACTCAGAGAGGCTCTATGGCAGCTTGGAGGAGAAGGGGCAGGGCAGCAGCAGGGAGGCCAGGGAGATAAGTTGAGGTGGACCAACGAGCCAGCCCTCCCTGCCTCCTTCCCTCCCTTCCTTGGCCAGAGCCCACCTGCTACCCTTCCCGGGTGTGGATGGCTGCCTGGCCGGGAGGCAGCGCTGCTCCCTGCTCCCCTCAGCAGTGGGCAGGATTGCCATCTCTCCCTGTGCCTTGCTGCTTGGTCTGGAGCCTGCTGGCGCCCGGGCAGGTGTGGCGGGAGTGCTTGGCCGGCCCCAGGATAAGCAGCAGTGGAGAAGGAGGCAGGAGCCGGGTGGTGGGGAGGGGAGAGGGGCGGGGCGGACTTGGACACCAGCCAGAACGCTGTTCCAGGGCGTTCTGGCACAAAAATAGCCCTGGGCTTGATTTGAAAGAGTCTCCTGTAATTATTTGTAAAATTTCTCCTGTTCCTGATTTGGTGCATATATGTTAACTATCAAAGTTGTTTTGGCTTGTCTCTGTATTTTCACTATCAGGACTCTTCCATCTTTTGAATCATGTATCAGCTCTGGATGCAAGTGATCTTTAACATATGTAACTACTCCTCTCTTTTTCTTTTGTTTATCCACTAACACCTGTAGGGTATTTCATTTTCCCTTAAAAGACTTGTAAGTCGCATATAGCCTCTTCTTTTTTCTCTTACTCTCCATGGAATTTCTTTTAAGATTTTTATTTCAGTTCCCTGTACTTGGAGTGGTTTCTCATTTGAATTTTTTTAAATGGTGTCTCTCATAATTCTCTTGTGAAATCTTAGATGGATTTCCCTAGGCACCTTATTTCTTCTTGCATATGCAGAGTTCATTCTAAACGCAATATCTATCTCATCAGAGATTTCTTGTAAATTTTCTTCTTCAAGATATTCTGCCAACAATTGTGCCATATCAGCTTTAATATCTTCACCTTTTTTTTCAGGGATATTCTGGAATCTCAAAATATATGCTGCTTTTTCCATCTCCAGTCTTGTAACCTTATCTTCTAAGTTCTTGTTTAGCTTTTATATCTTGTATTTGTTGATTCACCTCCTCAGATTTGGTTTCCAGTTGGGGTGTGGTCTGCACCAAGGTGCAGGTGGTTATTTTCATGTATCTATTGTTTGATTTTTTCAGTTTGAGAAGTCATTTGTACGGCCAAGGCGTCCAATTTAGCTTGCAGGGGCTCAAAAGCAAGGGGTATTGCATTACTTACAGCAATAAGGACCGCAGTCGCAATTGCTTTAACAGCCCCTTTTATCAGGCTCTGTAGGTCTTGTGCTGACATTTTGGCCAAATTAGAAGCAACTGTTTTGCTTATATTTGGGGAAGGTCTCCCTGATCCACTAGACATATTTCACCTGTATCAAATACAACCCCCCTCCCCCTCTTCCTGGCAGCAACTCTCAAGGGTCTCAGGCTGAGATCTTTTATAACACCTGCTCTCTTACCCTTTAACTGGAGATGCCGGGGATTGAACCTGGGACCTTCTGCATGCCAAGCAGGTGCTCTACCACTGAGCCACAGAAATATCTTTCTGGCCATTGATGGAAACAGGACACTGGGCTAGTTGGATTTTTTGCCTGACGGGGCAGGGTTCTTATTATTTCTGTCCTTGAAAAATAAGGAAATTGAACCTTTGTGTGTCTCAGTTTTGGTGGCTTTTTCACCCTTTGAAGGATGCCATTAGCAGTATCAAATAAATTGAACATATGTAAGTGCTCTAATCTATGTATCAGATCTATGTGGATGTCTTTTAGCATAGTGTTTCATAGTCCAATCTTATGCACACTTACCTGATCGAACACATGATGATTTACCTCTGGGGGTAAACGTATGTAGGACTGGGCTGTAAATGACGTATATACTTTATTATTTTTTTTTAAAAAAATACCTTCTTGATTTCACTGCTGAATATTTTTATAAGAAAGAATATAAAGTCTTGCTCCCTGCTGTGTTACCTACAGCCTGGCTTACTGGTTATCTGTTCGGCAGAAACTGACTTCGGAAACTTCACAGGGAGCTGATTAACATTGTTGCTTTTCACATGAAAATTGCACTAACCTAATTTTATAAAACTGTTATCATATATGAAGCTTTGTCATATGAATTGACAATCTGGAAGTTTCATAAGGATTACCCCAAAGCAATAATCTGAATGAACCCTGAATAAATCCAAGGTAAGGTTACATAGAATGATTTTTTTAAGGATCTGACATTGTAACATATATAAATAGCAAAAGAATTATATCAACTTCACTTGTTCCTCAAGAGTAAATAAGAACACCTTCCCCATGTCACACTCCACAAACAGCTGCAACTCTCAGAATCCCCCTGTTCTTACTGCATATCTGCAGGGTCTCTTCCTTTCCTCATTTTTTTGCTCTGCAGCATGAGTAATTGTATTAACCTTGGCTTTAAAAAAAATTTCAGGGTTTGCCAACACAAAAGCCCTGAGTGCTATATGGAGGACAGAAGTATGTGAAATTGCTATTCCTTTTCCATCCTTCTGCAGCGCATTCACCTGGAATGTGTGCACAGAAGCAGATGTGAATCACTCATCTGTAAAGCTGAACAAATTTATTTGGTCTTGCACCAGTCATGCACATTCACGCAAGCTCTCATTACAGCATGCTATTTCCTTCCTTTTTGATCCAGGGTAAATCATAACCTAATTGCAATATTCCAAACCTGTGGGGTGCTCACGTGCTCATGACACATCATACATCAACACTGAGATACAAATAAATAACAATAATTGCACTCACAGGTGCTGATAACAAGATATGTACATAAATGCAACCAGTTGATTCTCCTTGCTTAAATGCAATAAAAGTTTCTGAAGACCTCCTGTGGTCATAAATCAAGCACAGGACAACTAGTGAAAAAATCTATAGCTGAACAACACCTTTCCTAGGTATATGGACGTTTCAATTTCTCTTCTTCTGGATAAGCAGCTGAATAATGAAACCCGATTTCAAAGAAAATTACACAGACTACCAGTTCTTTTAGCTATATTAAATCCCAGGTCTTCGGACACTTTTATTGCATTTAAGCAAGGAGAATCAACCTGTTGGATTTGTTTTGGGTTGTGGACCACCAACTCATTATAGACGTTTATTTGTAATTTAAACACTTAATATATCTTATACTCAGACATATCAAGTGCATTTAATCTTTGATAATCTTTCCTTGGCATTTTTCTGCCGCTTTCTACTATTACACGCTAGGGATCCCTGTTTTGTCTGATACCACTCTGGTAAGCTATAAGTAATTCAAGACTATTTCTTTCTTTATGCAATTACAGTAGTGGTGTGGGGGATGCAACTTGAAGAACTTCCCCTCGCAAGAGCAGACCAGTGCCCTGCTTGGACCACTCCATCAGCTCCCTCCCGGTGTGAGTTGCATGCTAAAAACAGATGGGTTAGGAATTAGCAGGTCACTGGGAAGTGAGCCTGTCACAGCTCAGGTGGGTGTCACCTGACACTGCCACCACTCTGGTTTCAGGCTCCTCTGAGAAGGCCCAGAGCACCCTCCTAAGCCTTTAGACCACCCTTTTAGCTGAAATGAGCATGAGGACCAGGCAGAGTGAACAATGAAAATGGTTTATTTTATAGGAGGTCAAACAAACAAGGTGTAGGAATAATAACAGTAAGTGGGTGAAAAGAAATCAAATGCCCTAATGCGTCTAAATATATATTGTCCCTTGCTCACTGTCTCAATTGGCTTTAGACTACTCACCCTTCCCTCAGGATGAGGGTTTCTTCTCCACAGTAGCCTCCCTTCTGGCCCTGTTCCCTGGGAAGAAGAACAGCTTTTTCTCTTGCACCAGTTCTTTTATTCCCCAGCCTTCTTCTTCCCTATTGGTCAAAATCGTTGCCAAAACTTCCCAAGGCCTTCTGGGGTTTGTAGGCCCAGCCTCCCCTACTGCTAGCCAGGCTCCCTGGGCCTACTAGGCCTCCAGTGTCACAGCCCAGATCATGACAGAGCCTAATCTGTCCAACCCAGTCAACATGCAGGGTGGGTGGTTGGGTATAAACATTCAGAGTAGGGATTTGAAATGTTCCCACACCACAATGAATTTGTTATTAGTACATTACAAGAAGGGCACTTGTGAGGATTCATGAGGGAGGAAAAATCCCATTCTCTCCCTGCTGGCCTTTCCTGCCCCTCCTTTTGCTTCCTTCCCCTACTGTACTCTTTCCTCCACACATGACACACACTGCCAAACTTTGTCTCTCTCTATCCTCACCCTATAAATGCACCCAGTCATTTATCTCTCCACTCTACCTGCTCCCCCTCTTGTACCTCCACTCTACCTGCTCCTTTCCCCCTTGTATACCCACACAGTTTCTCATCTCCCTCCTGCTTGTCTCCTTACTTGCCTTCTTTCGTTGTCAGGTGCTCTTTTGGGCTCCTAAAATGACTCAAAATGCCACCCGAGTTTTTGTGTGTGTTTGTGTGTAATTTCTGTGCATGCACTAAAGTACCTTTGTGGGTGGTATTATGGGAACTTGACATAGTTCAAGGCCTCTTTGTATCTTACTCTGGCCCCATTTCCATATTTTCTGGGAATCCTGGGATTTCCCTACAAGCATAGCCTAGTTTGCCCATCCATTTTTTTTACCTGCTTTGGATGCCACACATAGCCATTAGGTATATGATTAACACACTGCATATAACCATGTCATTTTATATTTACCTTTAATGTTATTTCATTATGATTTTGATATGTACCTGTGTCCTAATGTGTCTAACAGTCCTAAACAGAGTTATACCCTAAGGTGTCCATGAAGGGCCCATCTGAATGTCCCACTCTAACCTTGTTTAGGCGGCAAGCAAATTTTAGCTCGCCCATGGAGCCAAATGGACCCAATGTGGCTTCAAATGGCTCTGCGGGATCCTATGCCCCCTGGTGGCTCATTGAATGAGCTTATGGAGGACTGGCATGGCTGACTCGGCAGCCATGGACAAAATCACTCCCTGGCACCCTCTGCGCCCTCGCTCTAGGCTTGCCCCCTGGTATACCCAGGAGTTGTGGCATATGAAGTGGGAGCTGAGACGGTGGCATCGGGCTCAAGATGAAGCAACAAGAACATCTTATAGGATGTTTATGAGATCCTATGAGGTGGCAGTCAAAGCTGCTAAGAAGGAGTTCTATGCGGCCACGATTGCATCCACAAGCTCATGCCCAGCTTAGTTATTTAGAATGGTTCGGGCCATTACAGCTCTGCCACAGGGCAGACCAAACGTTAGGGAATTGGACATTGGCTGCAAGGCTTTTGCAAGCTATTTTGCAGATAAAGCCTTGGCGCTTCGCCGCAACCTCCCTGCCACAGTTGATACAATGAGTGAATTTGAGGCCCCTTGCACGTCTTCATTTCCAGCTTTGGACTCCTTTGGCCTGCTCAGTCTGGAGGAAGTTGACAGATTGCTCATGACTGTATGCCCAACCACATGCAATCTTGATCTGTGCCCTTCCTGGCTGATCAAAGCCGGCCATGAAGAGTTCTGAGGTGCCCTAAGGGAGATTATCAACAAGTCCCTCGAGGAGGAACGGTTCCTGGGGGCACTCAAGGAGGCGATTGTCTGCCCTCTCTTGAAAAAGCCATCCCTGGATCCAGCCAAATTGGCCAACTATCAGCCGGTGTCCAATTTGCCCTGTTTGGGCAAATTAATTGAGAGGGTGGTGGCAATACAGTTGCAGAGCTTTCTGGATGATGCCTTTGTATTAGATCCCTTCCAGTCTGGCTTTCACCTGGGACATGGGATGGAGACAGCGCTGGTTGCCCTTACTGACGACCTCCAGAGGCATCTGGATTGGGGCAGTTCAGCAGTGCTGCTGTTGTTAGATCTGTCAGCCGTGTTCGATATGGTTGACCATCAGCTACTAGCCTTGCTGATGTGGGGATACAGGGGCTTGCCTAGCAGGAGGCCCAGGTAGCAGCCACTGCCAGCTCGGCCTTTTACCATCTTCAGCTGGTTCGGCAGTTGGCTCCCTTCCTTGATTGCGATGACCTGGCTACAGTGATCCATGCAATGGTTACCCTGAGGTTAGACTATTGTAACACTCTCTACATGGGGCTGCCTTTGTTGCAAATCCAGAGGCAGCAGCTGGTGCACAATGCCACGGCCAGGCTATTAATGTGTCTCCCTAGACGGGAGCACATCTGGCTGGTGCTGAAAGTGCTGCACTGGCTGCCAATAGCATACTGAATTTGCGTCAAGGTGCTGGTAAAGGTAAAGATTCCCTTGCTCGAAAGCCAGTCAAATCCAACTCTAGGGTTGTGGTGCTCATCTCCATTTCAAAGCCGAAGAGCCACCGCTGTCCGAAGATGTTTCCATGGTCATGTGGCCGGCATGACTAAACACCAAGGTGCACAGAATACTGTTACCTTCCCACCAAAGTGGTACCTATTTATCTACTTGCAATTTCTTGCTTTCGAACTGCTAGGTTGGCAGGAGCTGGAACTAGAGATGGGAGCTTACTCCGTCATGCGGCGTTCAGGTCTCGAACTGCTGAACTACCGACCTTCCACAGCCTGCAGTTCAGCGTCTTAACCACTTGAGCCACCACAGCTCCTCAAGGTGCTGGTACTTACCTTTAAAGCCCTATATGGCCAGGGTCTGACATACCTGAGGGACCACCTTTCTCCATACATACCCCAGCGAGCACTACAGTCGGGGTCACAACATAGGCTGGTTATTCCAGGCGCCAGGGAGGCCAGGCTCAGTATGACCAGAGCTAGGGCCTTTTCAGTGGTGGCTCCTTACTGGTGGGATGAGCTCCTGGAGGAGATCAGGGCCCTGCAGGATCTTATGCAGTTCTACAGGGCCTGCAAGATGGAGCTCTTCCACCAGGCCTTCAACTAGGAGCAGCCCACCAACACTACCAATGGCCACTATTACTATCTGTGGCATAGGTCGGGCTGCAGTGTGATCACGCCACTGCTGAGTGGGATGTCCTGGTCCCATGTGGTACGCCATCTTGCTCAAAACGTACTGCGAGCACTTTAATTGTATACTGTATTGATTAATCATTTAATTGGTTTTATTGTAATTGCTTGAGTGTTTAACTTGTTTTAAATTGTTTATATGAATTCTGGCCCTGTGGGCCAAGTAATATGAGCTGCCCTGAGCCTGCTTGCAGGAAGGGCGGGCTAGAAATACTACAAATAAATAAAATAAATAAAGGTCTATTGGCTTAGAAGGGTGTAATTTTGCTTAGGGCTATACTGTAAATTTCAGGTTTTAGAATATTTTGCTTTCTTCCTCCCTTTTATCCCCTAATATAGAGGAGTGATATAAATGAATTTAGATTGCCTGAAAGAGCATCCTTAAGTCAATAAGTATTTGTTGTGTTTGGAAATCTGCATGTTCATAGCCTCATGGCATGCAAACCCATATTGGCTGTGATCTTCCAAGAAGGATCATAGCAAAGCAGGGGAAAACATGGAAAGTTGATGACTGAATAAACATTTTGTTTGGATGCTGTGAAAAGGACCACTCCAGTTTGGGAGCCAAGGCTGAACAAAACAGCTGTGCAGAAGCAGCCTCAGTCAGCCTTTTTTGGGGGGCAGAGGGCTACACAGCCATGGTGACTCAAGAACACACACATGAACAAATGAAACAACCTTACTTATACTGATGCATTGGTCTTTTCCCTTGCTTTCAACATGCATCAGCATTGGGTTTTTTTGTTGTTGTTCTGCATTTTCCACTGCTGTCACCGTACATGTCCATCGGATCTTCTTTTTCATTCTGCACTGTTTCCCCCCCTTCAGTGCTCAGTTCACTTTCCATTCACATTTTTCCCAGGGCTTCTCAGAGTGCTTTTGTGGCAGTCTTTCGCCTTGCTTTGCTTCAAAGATGAAAGTAAAATTCAAAAGCATAAAGATTCCCTTGGGCATTTTTAACCCCACCCTTTCCTCACCCCTTGAAGGCTGCTTCACCATCCACATCAAGGTCATTCCTCCCACTCTGCATGTTTCACCATCTCCCCTCCCCCGTTCACCAGTGCTTACTTGTAAAGTTGTTTTTTTTAAAACAAGCTGGATGAGTTTAATGATGGGAGTTTTTCAGGAAACTTGGAAAGCTGGGGAAAATTTTTCCTGAACTGAAAGGTGTGTGTGTGTTCTTGCTGGGGCTCTGCTGGGCAGCCTGGTTTAGAATGGACTTCCCTAAGAGAGCCCCCCATAAGCCTTTCCTGTGAGAAGAGCTCTCCCTGTAGGCCCAGCTGCAGCTCTACCCACAGGACCAACTCCTTGGCAGGTTCTGTTGGGCAGTCTAAACCAGGCTGTCCAGCTGAGCCCTAGCCAAGCCTGAGGGGAGAACTTTCCCTGCAGGATCGGCTCCTGGAATGGCTCTGTTGGGCAGTCTGATTTCAACTGGCCAGCACAGCAGAGCCCCAGCAGAGCCTACGGGGAGAGTTCTCCCTGCAGGATCAGCTCCTGGGAGGGCTCTGTTGGGCAGTCTGATTTTAGCCAGGCAGTGCAACAGTGTCCCAGACAAGCCTGAAGGATCAGCTCTAAACCATGCTGCCCAGCTGAGCTCCAGCAGAGCACGCACAAACACACACACGCTCCTCACAGTTCAATAATTCCCCCTCCTCCACAATTCTACTTTACTGATAATCTCCTATCATTAAACTCATCCCTGAGTTTCAAAAAAGGATGGTATCGAAGAATATCTGAACAAGATTTCATCACCACCACATCTTACCCAGGAACACTTAAATTTGATGGAATCCGAAATATTGTTAAAAGAAATACTGGACATTATTAAGCAACTTAAATCCAACAAGGCTATGGAACTAGACGGATTCCCAGCTGAATTCTACAAAACCTTCAGCTCTTCAATAGCAACCCATCTAGTTAAAACGTGCAATGACATCCTGCAGAGAGGTAAACTCCCAACATCTTGGATGGAATCTGCAATAATCATGATTCATAAGAACAGCAAAGATCTGACTGATCCATCATCCTATAGACCCATCGCCTTACTCAATCATGATAATAAAATATTCATGACAATACTAGCCAATAGAATCAAAACGTTCATATCAAATTATGTCGATGTAGATCAAACAGGGTTTATTCCACACAGACAATTGACAGACAACATAAGAAGAACTATAAATATCATTGCTCATGAAAGAAGAATAAAAAGGGAATCCTTGATACTAGCAATTGACTTTGAAAAAGCCTTTGACTCAGTGGAAGTTCAATATATGTCAACATTGTTCAAAGAATTAGGGTTTGGGAATAAATTATTAAGGGCGATTCTAGCTTTATACACCAATAATAAAGCTAAACTGTGACTAAGCGGGGTCAATTCTGCCTTTTTTCAACTAACAAGAGGGACAAGACAGGGTTGCCCACTGTCACCTCTTATTTTTGCCATGGTGATGGAACCCTTAGCTGAAGACCTCAGAACAAACAAGCAATTTCATGGAATTATTATCAGAGAGCAAGTACATAAAATAAATTCATACGCTGATGATTTGACTTTATATGTCTCGAACCCTAGCCTTTCACTTCAGGCAATACAATGAGCTTTAACCAATTTTGGTAAAGTTTCAGGATTGCGTATTAACACTTCCAAGACTGAGTTATACCCGATACTACTGAATCAAACAACATCAAGATAACTAAAAAGACTCTACCCATATAAAAGGGTAACACAAGCTTGGAGGCATCTAGGGGTCCACATTCCATTAAATCTAAAAGACCTCAGAAAGCATAACTTCCGGTATCTGTTTCAGGACTTAAAAACCCAACTCATCAACTGGGAATCGTTCCAACCATCCCTATCAGACAAACTGATAAAAAGTTTCTTCTTGCCCAAATTCCTATTTATTTTCCAAGCTCTTCTGATCCACATAGTGGTAAAGGATTTGGATGAATGGCAAAACACAATAACACGATTTCTCTGGAGTGGAAAGAAATCAAGAATCAACCGAAATATACTGCACAGACCCACCTGTTTATGTGGTCTGGATTTCCCACACTTACGCTCTTACTATCAAGCAACAGTACTCACACAAATAACCCAAATGATAAGCAAGGAATACACAAAACCTTGGATGTCGATAGAACAAAATTATACTAATCCATAGAATCTTCAAGAATTATTCTGGATATCTCCAAAACATAGACCCAAAACTATTAGAGACAATATATTTCTAGCCACAGCCATTAAAATCTGGGATCAAAGGAAAAAACTGCTACCCATGGACATTTCACAGCTAGCAACTTGCACCTATCAAGATTGGTTCTCAGCGGGTAAGACCCCTAAAGCATTTGAAAAGTGGGCAGATGTAGGCCTGGGCCGACTTTGTGACCTAGTCCATAAAGTTAAAATTCAAGAAAAAAACTTCTTTGATCAAAAAATTGGTCAAACAACTCCTTGGTATCAGTATCTGCAGTTCAAGAATTTGACAGAAAGGCTAGCAGCTACAGGATTATTCCACAGAGAATTAAAAGATATGGAACAAATCATATTCGACTATCCCAACTCACCAAAAGGTACCCTTTTGCAAATTTCTAAAGTTATTCTGAAGGTGGACAATATTAATAACAGACTAAAACATCAAGTCAGATGGGAGGAGGATCTAAAAACATACTTGTAGGACTCTCAATGGAACATCATCTGGGCTTCCCCAGAGAATTGTTCCTCGATATATAATATCCATCTCCAATTTTTTAAGTTAATATCGAGATGGTATCTCACTCCTCTCCAACTGCAAAAAATGAATCCATCCAACCAATTGCTTTGCCAGAAAAGATGTGGCCAGACAGGTACTTACTTACATTGCTGGTGGGACTGCCCAGAGATCCTCCAATTTTGGACTAATGTTATAACACAAATCAATTCAATTACAAAACAATCAATCCACTGCACGCCAGAAGTAGCTTTGCTCAACTTATGGGACAATACAGTAACAGGAACTACCAAAGAACTAACAACAGTTTTACTGGTTATGGCCAGACTAACAATAGCGGCTGCGTGGAAATCAACCACTCCACCTACAAGATCAGATTGGCAAGGAAAGATTTGGGAACAATTTATAATGGCTAAAATTACAGACTCCATTCGTAGAGCACATAACCCCTTTACACCAACCTATTCTAAATGTGTAAGTATATGGGAACCAGCATTTGAATACCTGACATACAAAACCTATTCTCACAAAAACAAATATATCACAGATGGTTACACCTCTAAAACACAATAGTCAATGGTCTTTGCTAGGCAAACTACGAAGGCTTACTTGAACAATCGCAATAATATGCTACATACACAACAAAAAATCAAATCACATAGAGAGTAAAATAAATGCATAGAGAGATAGGATAGAGAGAATTTTAATATAACAAGGTGTCTCATGGATTTACACTACAAGAAATAAGTTGTATATGTTTTCATTCGTATAATTTAACTGAGGAAACTTAACGTTTTACTGTAATGCTCAAATTGCCTTTTGTGTTGGATGAAACACTTTGTATATTAAGAAATAACTCAATAAAGTTTATTTTTTTAAAAAAAGAATGTTGTTTTAAAGCTCAAAAGGATCTATGGAAGTTTAGCTCCCTGCAGGTTTAAAGGGGGATCAGAGAGGAGGCAAACTTCAGCATCCCCAGTGAAGGGGGGAGGATTTAAGTGCTACATGCAAACAAAATTAAAGGGGGGGGCATCAGGGCTGAATGATATTGACATAAGATGCAAAGAGAACGAGAGAGACTGGGATGGGAAGCCTAAATCTCTGAAAACATTTTTCCCTTTGGAGGGGAACCATTCTGGCAGTCACCAGAAGCCTAATATTAAAACGGTGCCTTGTTGTTTTTAAATTTTAAATATGTTTACAAGCCTCTTCGCGAATTCTGAAAGGGGAGAAGGGTGGTGGTGGTAGAAAGTGGCTGATAGCAGAACAGAATCTGCTAGGGCTTTGGCATTAATTAATGGGAGCTTTGCCACTGCTCTAGTCAGTTCGAAAAACAGCTTGGTCACTTTCAGACTGCTCTTTTTTAAAACTTTGCCTGAGGTCCTGTGTGTTCATTTTCAATCAAGGAACTGAGCCACCAGGGTTAAATGGGAGGCTCTTACTTGATGCTACTGCGCAGCTGCAATAGGTGAGACTGCCCAGCAATAGGTGGGACTGCGTAAATTTTTAAAAATAATAATAATGGAGGCCACCCCCCCATGCGTCACAAGTGACATTCCCACCCCAATTAAGAAAAAACTGTGTTCTTCATTGTAGCTGCAGAATGAATCCACAAGAGAAAAAACAAATACATCAGAGAGAAAAAAAGAATATGTGGACGGTAGGCACAGAAATCCGAAGTCAAGTTTAAAGGCTCGACTGCTCGGATTCTCTGCGATCAACTGCAGTAAGCTGTGGATGCAGGAAGGGCCAAAGTCAGTAATGTCTACTCAGACTGGCAGTGGCTGTCTAAGGTCTCCAGCAGAGGTCTTTCACATCACGTACTGCCAGATCTTTTAACTGGAGATAGCAAGGATTGAACCTCCAACTTTTTGCATGCCAAGCAGATGCTCTACCACTGAGCCACAACCTCTCCTTCAGAAGCCCTTTTGTGGCCACAGCTGAGTTTGCAATACATTTGGGGAAAATCAGAGACAAGCAGGGGAAAACCCAGGAGATGCCCTAAAACACCACAATGCTTTGTGGGGAGAAACCAGCTCCTGACAACATCGAACTATTGGCAAACAAGTTGTGAGGAAAAGGTTAATGAGGGCTCTTTATCACTCCTTTGTATATTTCCCTTTCTTATTTTTATCACAATTGAAATCTCATGCAGAATTACATAATAAAGATTTAGTAAAGTTCCATGAATCCTTAATCTACTTTAAACATTATGAAACAGGGCATAAACAACCCAAAAGATTACATGTAGTTTGGTTCTAAAACTCACCAAAAGATATCCTTAATACCATCCATTCTATGAGATATTATCTGCTCCGATTTTCTGATCTTCATTCTGATTCATAGCTGGTTTTGTTGCATTGTCCTACGAAGAAAAATACTTTGTACCCAGCAAATTATATAAACTTGTATACTCAGTGGTGTTACTTGCATCACATCAGTTATAAACAATAATAATAATGTTAAAATGACAATATATATATATGACAATAATAATAATGTTATAAAGCATAATCTGCCATCTATCAGTCTTGAATTGGAAAACAAAGTGGTTCACACATATGACTGACTGCTCCAGTCCTTTGGAAATAAAAGTAGATCCATTTTGCTGGATCGAAGAAAGAAGTGGTGCTGTTTGTATTTCATCCCTAAACTTATTGTAGAGGTAACTTTCAAAAGCAATGGTGGTACTGGCATGTTAGAACTACGTGTCCAAACAGGTATGTTTTCTGATTGTTTTAGTATAGTTACTATTATTATTATTATTATTATTATTATTATTATTATTATTATTATTATTATTATTATTATTATTATTATTATTATTATTATTATTAATGTTGTCGGTTTTATTTAATTTATAACCTGTCTTGGATGTACAATTGCCAGCTTTTCATTCTGGCATTGCAACTGAATCTAACAGCGGCTTGGTGTGCAGGTATTAGCAGACAGGTGATAAATAATAATTTCCATACTGTGGAAAACGACACCTACAGCTCCCTGCATATCAAGCAGCTGCTAAAAGCAAAAGGGCAGCACCGATTATTTTTTGTTCAGTTTTACAACCTTACACAATGCAAATATATGGGTTTATTCCCAGAATGTGTAAAGAGGCCCTTAATCTGTGACAACAGCTCCTTGCAGCCCTAAAGTATGCCTGTATAAGTCCATGCCACAATAAATCAGTTGCTCTGAGGATGGATGGGACTTAGAGTCAGTGCTATCCATTGTGCAGTCTGAAGAATGCTGCACAAGCTATACAGTTTAATTATTGTTGTGGTTTGTGTGTATGTGTGTGGTGAAGAAGGAATGGGGGCCACATCAAGGCAAAACAAAGTTGAAGGGACAAATGGTGCAGAATCCTTAATAACTGCAAAACCCCTACGCATTTCAAGTGTAGCTTCGTCAGGGGGAATCTTCCAGATTCTTTTTAGTTCCATTCCCGTATATATACTTCTGTACCATGTGTCTTTTCATCTGTGTGTGTTTGGTGACCAGGCAGGTGATAAATATTAATTTCCATACTGTGGAAAACGACACCTACAGGTCCTTGCATATCAAGCAGCAGCTAAAAGCACAGGGGCAGCCCCAATTATTTTTTTTGTTCAGTTTGGCAACCTTACACAATGCAAAGATATGGGTTTCTTCCCAGAATGTGTAAAGTGACCAGACATGATGCCAAGCAGAAGCACTCACCAGTTATACAGATTGCTCTTGTCCTATTTCTTTCACTCCCTGGTCAATTCATCACCATGTGCTCCTTTCGTTTTCAACCACCTTTCTCTCTGGTTATCATCTCTGGGAGGGTTCTGCATCTGTGATGTTTTTCTGTTTCACAGTGGTATTGTCATTAACAAAACCAGCACCTTCATTATTAAAGGATTTTCTTCTGACACACTTCAGCACAAAGCCTGCAAATTACTCAGGTGTTCCACTAGGGAGCGTAGGCCCCCGGTCTATTTAAGAGACCTCGTGCAGTAGGCACAGTTTGGACTATGGGGGGAGGGGTGTTGTGTCCGCAGAGAGTCCCTAGCCTTAGTCCGAGCTTGGTCTGGGATAACAAAAGGATACAGGATCCTAGGTCCACCAATAGGATCCCTGGAGGGAATTCAAACCCACTAGTAGTAGGAGGGAGGTGGACTAGGAAGTGTTTGGGGACCCATAAATTCAGGACCTCACAGGCTAGAGTTGTTGTTGTATATGTTTGCCAATAAACAGAGCTAATCACTATGCTGCATCACTGAGTCTTCCTGCAACAAACCCAGTATACAACAGAAGTGTATTTCAACAAACATTTAAACCAGGTCTCCACAAGTTGCCCCCATCTAGCTCAGTGTGGTTAATGAAAGATGACTCTGCTGTTTCTCATGCCTACCTGAACTATGCTTGTCAAGCTGATGGTATGTTTCCATTTTTTATGCATACTATTACATTAAAAGGATGTGATTTCATATGAACGAAGTCAGAGGCTTGATGGGAGTCATTCCGTGGGGGGGTGTGCTGGAAGGGAAAGCAGCGAGTGAAGGGTAGGCTCTTCTTAAACATGAGCTTTTGCGAGCTCACGCCCTCACTAGTCCAGCAAGACGGAAACATGGGCTGCGTTCAGACGGCCAGTCAATCGCGCCATGAGCCCTCCTAAAATTTTATCCCGATTTTTTTAATCCAGCCTAGCACGACCAGACGCCCCCCCATGAAATAGCCTCACCGCGCGTTGTTCCCGCCGTGATTTGTCTACACGGCATCCACCGAGGATTTTTTTAAAAAAAGTTTTGTACATTCGCATAGGCAAGGCTGCGCCTCCTTGGAGAACTGAGGCGATCGCAGAGGGTTTTCAGCAAAGTTTTGCGCATGCAGGGATGGAAAGAATATGTCCCGGTCCTCCCCCTTGCCATTGCCATCATGATCAATGGAGGGACTATTTCGCAAGTTAGAACAGTCCTTCCCCCCCTCCATCTCCCATCGCGGTAACATCTTGTCCCTAAAATAAATAAGCATGAATATTACATTCCTCGTAGCGCTTATCGCTGAATGCGTTTCCTCATTAAAGCGCACATAGGGTTTCATTTTTTAAAAATCGCGCCCCTGTCGGCTCGGTCTGACGTCAGACCGAGCCGACGGGAGCATCGCGCGCTAATGGAGTGACCAGACGGAAGAAAGTCTGCAGTTGTCGCGCGGGTAAGCGAAAACCCTACATTGAAACTGCTACTTTTAAAATCAGGATTGGAGGCGCAGCAGAACGGGATGTCTACGGGACCGGAATTTTTCCCAGATGTTTCTGTCTGGTCGTGCATTTTTGATCCGCAAGGGAGTCGTTCCTATGGCAGATCAAAAGATCCGTCTGAACACACCCATGGTAAGGGCTCTAAGAAACCAATGTGGATGAACCAAGAGCTTCAGAATAAGCTAAGGGAGAAAAAAGAAATGGAGGGAAATGGAGGGAAGGTCAGACCTCTAAAGAGGAGTATATGAGAGATACTAGGTACTGCAGATCAGCCATCAGGGAAACCAAAGCTCAGTATGAGTTGGGTCTGGCCAGGGGGGCTTGCTACAATAAGAAAAAGCTTCTACAGATATGTGAGAAGCAAACACAAGGTAAAAGAAGCAATTGGACCGCTTTTGGGAGTAGAAGGAGAAACTCTGGTGGAGGACAGAGAAAAAGCAGACAAGCTTAATGACTTTTTTGCCTCTGTTTTCTCCCAGAAGAACTCGAGCCCATCTAGAGATGGTAGAGGACATAACAGGACACCTGACGGTGTCACTTGACAGAAAGGTTGTGGAGAGGCACCTGGCTACACTGGATGAATACAAATCCCCTGGGCCAGATGGTGTGCACCCAAGAGTGCTCAAACAACTTTCTAATGAACTTGCAGAGCCTCTGTCCATCATCTTCAAGGTGTCCCGGAGGACCAGGGATGTGCCGCAAGATTGGAGAAGAGCGAATGTTCTCCCAATCTTTAAGAAAGGGAACAAGGATGACCCGGGAAACTACAGGCTGGTCAGTCTGACTTTTGTTGCTGGGAAGATATTAGAGGAGATTATAAAGGGATTGATCTGTAAGCATCTGAGGGACCACTTAGTGATCCGGGGAAGTCAGCATGGTTTTGTCCCCAACAGATCTTGTCAGACCAACCTGGTTTCCTTCTTTAATCGTGTGATGAGCTTCTTACTGGATCGTGGGAACTCTGTTGATGTGATTTACCTGGATTTCAGTAAAGCTTTTGATAAGGTTCCCCATGACATTCTGATGGGCAAACTGGAAGACTGTGGACTGGACTATAGAACAGTTCAGTGGATAGGGAACTGGTTAGAGGACCGCACCCAAAGAGTGATGGTCAATGGCGTTTCATCAGATTGGAGGGAGGTGTCCAGCAGGGTGCTGCAGGGCTCGGTTTTGGCCCCGGTACTTTTGAATATTTTTATCAATGATCTGGATGAAGGGGTAGGAGGGCTACTCATTAAATTTGCTGATGGTACCAAATTGGGAGGAGTAGCAAACACCCGAGAAGATAAGAGTTAAAATTCAACAAGACCTGAACACTCTGGAGAAATGGCCAGTTGCGAACAGTATGCAATTCAACAAAGATAAATGCACAGCATTACATCTGGGCCACAAAAATGTCAAGCACAAATACTGGATGGGGGATATGTTTCTGGGGAGTAGTGTATGTGAAAGAGATCTTGGGGTAAGAGTGGACTGTAAACTAAATATGAGCAGTCAGTGTGATGCAGTGGTAAAAAAGGCAAATTCAGTCTTGGGTTGTATTAAAAGGGCCATAGCACTGAAATCACAGGAGGACATAGCCCCTCTGTATACTGCCTTGGTCTGGCCACACCTTGAGTACTGTGTGAAGTTCTGGAGGCTTCACTTCAAAAAGGATGTGGACAAAATCGAGAGGGTGCAGAAGAGAGCGATGAGGATGATCAGGAGTCTGGAGACTGAGCCCTACGAGGAAAGACTAAGGACCTTGGGAGTGTTTAGTTTGGAGAAGAGGAGATTGAGGGGGGACATGATTGCTCTCTTTAAGTATTTGAAAGGCTGTCATTTGGAGGAGGGCAAGGAGCTGTTCCAGTTGGCAGTAGAGGATAGGACCCGAAGCAACGGGTTTAAATTACATGCAGAAAGGTATTGGCTGGATATTAGGAAAAACTTTTTCATGGTCAGAGTAGTTCAAAGGTGGAATCAGCTGCCTAGGGAGGTGGTTAGCTCCCCTGGCTGGACGAATATTTGTCAGAGATGCTTTAGGCTGGTCCTGCATTGGGCAGGGGGTTGGACTAGACGGTCTGTATGGCCCCTTCCAACTCTATGATTCTGTGATTCAATTACAGTGAGTATGCAGTATGTGCACTTTGGTTTGAAGACAAGGAATAAGTATGATGCATCCTGGCACAGGAAGAGCTGATGTACATAAGACACAACTGTCTGTGGACAGTTCAGGCAAAACCTGAATTCTACAAACCTAAATAACAAAGCCATCTAGTTCTCATTTGTCAATGCTTACCATGCCTTTCAGAAGGCTGAAGAATACCTGTGTTTACCCATAGGGAAGATGACCCTTAACGCAAGATGAGCCCCTTAAAACGATTTCACATATGCTAAATAATGCAGTTTTAATCCACTTCAGCAACCGTTTGCAAGTGGATTTTGCCATTTCACCCAGTAAAACACAGTTGCAAAGTGCGTTGAAAGTAGATTAAAAGTGTGTAATTTAGTGTATGTGCAAGCGCCCCAATGTTATAGACAAAATGCTTTTTATTCCTGTAAATACTTGTAACTTTTCTTGATGGCATGTTTGGGAAAAAAACGAGTCTTTCTTTTTTAAATACAGTAACTGATACTGCAAGGACAGCAAAGATACTTTAAACCTTTCCCCCCTCTGATAGCTAGCATTAGATTTCTTGTAGTGCTATGCTAAGCAGAGTTACAACCTTCTAAGCCAATTTACTTCAAAGGACTTATAAGAATGTAACTCTGCTTTAGAACTGAACTAGTAAATATATAAACATCTATAATGAGTACCTCTTGGCAAATAACCTTATCTAATGCTATAAGCAGGAACCTGCGAGGACTTATGGGAGACATCTCATATCCCCCTCCTCCACTATTTCCTCTTTCCCTTTCCTGAAAGCCCCCATAGATTCTTCCCTTTTCCTGCTTCTTAGGGTTGCTAGCTCCAGGTTGGAAAATTAATAGAGATTTGGGGGTGAAGCCTGGGAGGTGAGTTTTGGGGAGGGAAGCAACTTCAGCAGGGCATAATGCCATAGAGTCCACTCTCCAAAGTAGCCATTTTTTCCAAGGGAACTGATTTCTGTCATCTGGAGATTAGTTGTAATTCTGAGAGATCTCCAGCCCCCACCTGAGGGTTGGTAACCCTAGTTCCCCTGAAGGAAATGGCTGTTTTGGAGTGTTGAATCTATGGAATTATACCTTTCTGAGGCCCCTCCCCTCCTCAGACTCCACTTTTTCCAGGCTTCACCCAAATCTTCAGGAATATCCTAATCTGGAGTTAGCAAGCCTATTTCCTTCCCACTTAACAGCCAGCCTACCTGCCCCCCTGTCTGAAGCATCCCCCCCCCCCCGGCAGCCTCTACCTAGGAAAACTGTGGCCCAGTTTTGTGGTGCTGGCTACTGGGTCAGACCCAGTTACATGGGAGGGAACCTTCAAAGTCTTGTGGGGTGGCACCTTACTTTTCCATCTCCCGTCTCTGCAATATTTCCTCTTTCCCTCCCCCTGGCAACCCCCATATACTCTCCCTTCCCCCTTCCCCATTCTCTCCTCAGCTTTTCTCCAACTGACCTTTTATCTACCTCCCACCTTCAGCAGTATTTATTATTTATTTATTTCACTTATACACCTTTCTCCACAGTGGAGACCAAAGCAGCTCACATTAGTGTCTCCTTTCCTCCTTTTTATCTGCACAACAACCCTGTGAAGTAGGTTAGACTGAAAGTATGTGACTGGTCCATAATCACCCAGTGAGCTTTCCCAGCAAGATGAAAATTTGAACCTGGGTATCCCAGACCCTAATTGTTGCTTTGTCAAAGAACACTCGCTTTCATAGGATGGATGTTATTGAACAGTAGCAAGCAGCCAGGCCTAGTTGAGTCATGCAAGTCAGATGGTATCAAGTCACCCAGGGGTTGCTGCCAGACTTAGGATTGCCAACCTCTAGTTGGGACCTGGAAATCTCCCAGAATTACAACTGAACTCCAGACTAGAGATCTGTTCTCCTGGAGACAATGCCTGCTTTGGAGGGTGAATTGAACTCTATGGCACAATATCTACCTCAGGACCCGACCCTCCCCAAACCCTCCTCTCTTCAGACTCTACTGCAAAATCTCCAGAGATTCTTCAAACTGGAACTGGCAAACCTAGTCAGGCCTGGCCTCAAGATGCCTTCCCTCAAAGGCTAAAATATGCCTGGAAAGACCCTGCCCCCTCCCCCTTGCTTTTACTGACATTTCCAAGCCTTGGAATACTGTTTGCCTAGCAAAAGCCACTGAGAAAATCTGTTGCTTCAAACTACAGGTGCTCCTTTTATCATTTTTTTTAACCCACAATTTTCTAAAAAAAGATTTTAATTTTTTCTGCAAACCTGCAGTGTTTTCCAGGTTTGTATAAAGACCTGTCTTGCCCATTCACAGTTCCAGTCACTGGATTTAAGTATCCTCATATTTGGCTGACTTTACTATTAGTATGTAGATTACGGATTCTGTATCCCAAAACAAGGTATTGATACTTTTGCTTTGGAGTAATATGCAGGCGTCTTTTGGGGGGGGGCATACTGGTGCACAGCTCTGGCAGCTCAGGAACCACAACAAATGGTGATGGCAGCAAGCCCCGCCACCAGCTGGCGTCCCCAGTAGGGGTGTGCAAAAAAAAAAATTCATCCCAATTTGGTTCTGCCAAATCGGGCACAAGCAGTTTTGAAGGGCAGAAAGGCTCCCGCATGACAGTTTCAGCAGTACAAACCAATTGGGGAGTCTTTCAGCCAGCCAAATGTCAATTTCAGCACCATTATATCCTATGGGCCATTGAAGTCAATGGTGAAAACATAGGGTATATTCTGGGGGCTGGAGGGGAGGTTTGAGGGAGAGGCTCCAAACTCATAGGGTAGCTGATGGAGCCTCTTCCCAAGATACCTACCAAGTTTCAAGAACATTGGACCAGGGGGTCCAATTCTATGGGCCCACAAACAGGTTGCCCCCATCCTTTTCATTGTTCTCTATGGTGGGGAAAAGTTACTTTTTTCTCACGGTGCTGTTAGTGGCTTGGGGGGAGGGGATTTGAGGAAGAGGCTCCAAATTTTCAGGGTAGCTTTGGGAGACACTCCCCACATACACCCCCATGTTCCAAAGCAATTGGACCAATGGGCCCAATTCTGTGGGCACCCAAACAGGTTACCCCCATTACCTTCATTGTTTCCAATGGGGAAACCGAGCCAGCAGCACTTAAGACAGGCAAGCAGGCAGCCACCCAGCTGTCAGACTCTCCCAGAGAATCTCAGGGAAAGTGAACTGTCTTGGGAGGTGCTTGCTTGCCATGAGAACAAGTGGCACACTCCAGAACAAGTGGCACTGTGGCAGTGCAAGCATGCCACAGTGCCACACAGAAACCCCAAAAGACCAAAAGGAACATCATTTATACATGTATAAATTGATGGTGCAGCTTCATTGGACCACTCACACCACACACACCTCAAAAAGAATATTTATAGAACTGGAAAAAATGCAGAAAAGGGCAACTGCAATAATAAGCGGAGGACACCTTCCCCTATGAAGAAAGGCTATCACATTTGGGGATCTTGGCTTTGAGAAACAATGACTGAGGGGTGACTGATAAGAGGTTTACAAGACTATGCATGGGATAGAGCAGGTAGAGAAAGAAGTACTTTTCACCCTTTCTCACAAGGCAAAAACTCGTGGGCACAATGAAATTGCTGAGCAGTCAGGTTAGAAGTTAGAATAGATCAGGGGTCTTTTTTGGGGGGGAGCCCACCAGAGCACAGCTCCGGGAGCTCAGGAGCCAAGCCCCACCCCCAGCTGGCGTCCCTGGGAGTCTTTCAGGTGGTCGATTGTCAATTTCAGCTCCATTATATCCTATGGGCCATTGAAGTCAATGGTAACCTTTTTTCCCACCATAGAGAAAAATGGAGGGAATAGGGGCAACTTGTTTGGGGGCCCATAGAATTGGACCCCCTGGTCCAATGTTCTTGAAACTTGGTGGGTATCTTGGGGAGAGGCTCCATCAGCTACCCTGTGAGTTTGGAGCCTCTCCCTCAAACCCCCTCCCCTCCAGCCCTCCAGCCCTCAGAATATACCCTATGTTTTCACCATTGACTTCAATGACCCATAGGATATAATGGGGCCGAATTGCCGCCAAATTTCTTTCATTCCCTCCTTTCCTTCTCTCTTTTTCCTCTTTCCATCATTCTTCTCTTCTCTCTTTCTTTCTTTCCCACCTTCTTCTCTTCTCTTTTTTCCTTCTTTCCCTGTTTCCCTCCTTCTTCCCTCTCTTTCTTTCCCTCCTTCTTTCCCTCTTTCCTTCCTTCTTTCCTTCTCTCTACTCTCTCTCTTTCCTTCCCTCTTTCCTCCATCTGTGGCCCAACTCTCATGAGGAGTTTATGTGGAGAGAATTTTTCTGATCAAGCCTTATTAATATTTGTAGGGTTGGGCCCACAACAATGAGTTCACCCACTCCAAAGAAATCAGCCCCTGCTCTGACCCTGGTGCAGACCAGAGCTGTCAATCCACTGACAAAAGACAGAGACACCGGGGTTCCCAGGAAAACAACTGATCCTTATCTTGCAGCCAGGAAAGATTTGCTTTGTAGGGGCTATTCAGAGGAAAACCTGAAAACCATAAAACCCAGAGATATAGCTAATCTGCATGTTAGCCGTTCACACCTCTGTTTCCCCAGGGCATCAGGAATGATTCAGTTCTGTTATGATAACATGGGAACTTCCGAGCTTGTTTTATGTTAAGGTCCACTCTGTACCAATATACTGATCATTTACATCCTAAAGTCAACGATTGGTGTTTCCTGATGTCAGAAATGAAAGGGACCATGTCATGCACATCAATCGAACATTTGATGCTGTAATTGTCTGAGGTGTAAAGTCGTGGGAAACCCTTTGAAAGATCCTGTATAAAAGACCCCTGGTTTCTGACAAGCTTTGCCCGATTTTGGGGAACTTTGAGAGGATCGCCTTTCATGGGTTCCCCATCTCGGGTCCGGGGGCCTCCGTGTTTTGTGTTCTGTGTTATGTAGATGTCTTTTCTGTTTGTCTCGTTAAGCTGCTGAATGCAATGCTTGTCTCTGTCTCTTTTGGTTGGGAGAGGTGCGGTCTAGCGGCTGGCAGCCGCCCTCCTTCCTCTATAGAATAAAAGAAACGCTATATAGTTTCACCTTTTGGTATGAGTGTATTCTTTATCTTGGAGCCTAGCGGCTCTTGTTTTCCTTTCCTCCACCCCGTGCCTTTGGTGAGTAGGGCCGTTTACCGTAGCCTACACGAACCTTGAAAGGGGGAAGGGGTTGCCCCGGGAAAATTCTTCCGACAGTTTAAACTTTAAACCCCTTCTCTCTTAGCTCCCCCACCCAGACCAGCTGGGGAAGGGAAGGGGAGGCTTTTGAAGATGCCTCCCTCCCTTTTGCTTCCCCTTCTGACTTCACTTCCGGTGATGTCAGGGGGCATGGGATATGCTAATAGCTTAATAGCTCATTAGCATACCATATGCTAATGAGCTCCTGCAGCTGCTTTTCTACAAAAAGACCCTGGAACAGATGAAATGTTTTTTGGTTCTTACAGGTTTACAGTTTTAAAAAGTTCTGCTGGTTGCTGTTGCTTGGTGGTGGGGGGGGTTGGTTTGTTTTTTTTCCTGTCTGCTCCAGCATCCATACGTTTGTCAAATTCCATCTGGAAGCTGTTCATGCCAGCCACCACCACCACCACCTCCTGCAGCAGTGAATTCTATGTGTTAATCATTGTTTGGGTGAAGAAGTACTTCCTTTCATCTGCAGTTGTTATTTTCTGCATTTTTCCCAGTGCTATAAATATTCTTTTTGAGGTGTGTGTGGTGTGAGTGGTCCAATGAGGTTGCACCATCAATTTATACATGTATAAATGTTGTTCCTTTTGGTCTTTTAGGGTTTCTGTGTGGCATTGTGGCATGCTTGCACTGCCACAGTGCCACTTGTTCTGGAGTGTGCCACTTGTTCTCATGGCAAACAAGCACCTCCCAAGACAGTTCACTTTCCCTGAGATTCTCTGGGAGAGTCTGACTGCTGGGTGGCTGCCTGCTTGCCTGCCTTAAGTGCAGCTGGCTGGGTTTCCCCATTGGAAACAATGAAGGTAATGGGGGTAACCTGTTTGGGTACCCATAGAATTAGGCCCATTGGTCCAATTGCTTTAAATTGTGGTGGTGTATGTGGGGAGAGGCTCCCAAAGCTACCCTGGAAATTTGGAGCCTCTTCCTCAAACCCCCTCCCCCCCAGAGCTACTAACAGCACTGTGGGGAAAAAGTAACTTTTTTCCCCACCATAGAGAACAATGGAGGGGATGGGGGCAACCTGTTTGGGGGCCCATAGAATTGGACCCCTGGTCCAATGTTCTTGAATCTTGGTGGGTATCTTGGGATGAGGCTCCAACAGCTACCCTGTGAGTTTGGTGCCTCTCCCTCAAACTCCCTCCCCTCCAGCCCCCAGAATATACCCAATGTTTTCGCCATTGACTTCAATGGCCCATAGGATATAATGGGGGTGAATTGCCGCCGAATTTCTTTCACTCCCTCTTTTCCTTCTCTCCTTTTCCTCTTTCCCTCCTTCTTCCCTTCTCTCTTTCTTTCTTTCACGCCTTCTACTCTTCTCTTTTTTCCTCCTTTCCCTGTTTCCCTCCTTCTTCCCTCTTTTTCTTTCCCTCCTTCTTTCCTTCTCTTTCTTTCCCGCTTTCCTTCCTTCTTTCCTTCTCTCTACTCTCTCTCTTTCCTTCCCTCTTTCCTCCTTTTGTGGTCCAACTCTAGTGAGAAGGAGTTTAAACTTTAAACCCCTTCTCTCTTTGCTTCTCCACCCAGGCCAGCTGGGGAAGTGAAGGGGAGGTTTTTGAAGGTGATGTCAGGGGGCATGGCATATGCTAATAGCCTAGTAGCTCATTAGCATACTATATGCTAATGAGCTCCTGCAGCTCTTTTTCTATGAAAAGACCCCTGCATGAGTCATATGAACAAAATACTGTGGCCTTATATAATGACCCTCACCACCCATAGCCCTTCCTCTCCACCATTGCAAAAGACCCTGACAAAGGAGTGATTAGAAAAATCTCCTGAAACTTTCCTTCCAGTTGTTTTTACTAGTTGGGTTCTAGACCTCTCTCTGAAAGGTAAACCTGGGTCTGGAACACTGATTGGGTGGAAGTAGCTGTGTGAGGGGAAGATTGGGGGGGGGGGAATGACCAACCAGTTAAGCACTGGTACAAATACTTCCCTCTCCATGTTACTTTGCAGTAGCTTTTTAATACATTTATATGTAGCTGCTCTGTAATATGAATCCTGTACTGGAGACCCCATACTATCCCGATCTCATCATATCTTGGAAGCTAAGAAGGATCAGCCCCAGTTAGTACTTGGATGGTAGATGTTGTGTATTAATACGAACTAAAATGGCCATGCCAGTGCTAGCGAGACCATCATATCTTGGAAGCTAAGAAGGGTCAGCCCCAGTTAGTACTTGGATGGTAGATGTTGTGTATTAATACGAACTAAAATGGCCATGCCAGTGCTAGCGAGACCATGCGGTCTAGCGCACCTTTGGGTGTTAAAACAATAGCCACTGCAGATCCTAAGGCGGATCAATAGGGTTGCCTAGATCCTAGAGTTAACCTACGGGGAACTCTTATACTGTAAATACCCAGTCACAGGGAATGGGGATGTGTTGGGTGTTAGGTGCTGCACAGATAAAAGCTGGCTTTGGGACTGGCTAGTTTGTCTTGAGTTATGAGCTGAAAATAAACTATAAGCTGAAATCACGCGTCTGAACCCAGTACCTTTTTTTTTTTTTTTGTAATTTTTATTCAATAGGAAATTCAGTAATACATACAGAAGGAAAAACAATATATATATATATATATATATACAAAGACTTTTTACATTTTGGATGGATAATATGAACATGCTGCTCTAACAATAGGCAGAAATAGAGTACATACGACAAAAAACATTAAAAATGTTACATATACAATTGTGTTACTGACTAATCAGAGAGTTAAGTAAATAAACTTTAAAAGTAGTACCTCTTCGTATACTTTATGGTGTTGCATAAGAAAAACAGTGCAATCAAAGGGTTAAACATATATATCAAAACCTAAGAACATCTGTTGAGCCATATTAGTGTGGAAAGTACAAGTAAGAAGGGGAATTATAAGGAGGATTAGGACAAAAAGTGCCACCCAAGAACATTAAAAATAAAGCTATTGCCAGAAGTGAGAACAAGACCTCAAAACCACTGCTGTAGCTGCGATCATCCAGAGGATATGTATCCATCACATGCCAGGAAATCAAGTATAGGAGACCATTTTTTCTCAAAAATAGATCTCACCGCGAACCAAGTACTTTACACTGGTGACGAGGATGGGATCCTGATGAGCGAGCCTGACTCTGACCTCGACTCAAGCACCGCATCGTGCACCGACAACGAGCTCCAGGGTTCTGCACCTCGCTCCGCTCCCCACACCGATGAACTCCAGGCCTCCACGCCACACATCGTCACCTGAATCATGGCTGCCACTCTGGGACATCTCCCTGAATTCGACACCTCTCACCCTGAACTGTGGGAAATGTGGGTAAAGCGGCTCAAATACTTCATCCATTTTCAAGACATCACCGACAAGGATAAGAAGAATTTGCTGCTACTCAGCTCCTACGGAATTGCAACTTTATGGCTCATGCAGGACCTCCTCGCACCAAAATCCCTGGCAGAGGTGAAGTATGACGAGCTGGTCAAGGCACTCACAGACCACTTCATGCCACAACTGACCAAAATGGTGAGGTGCTTAGACTTTTTTGTGCGCCATCAGAAGCCCAATGAAACAGCCACCGATTTTCTGGCAGCCGTATGCAGATTGTCTACCAAATGCAGATTCCCAGACCTGGGGGATGCTCTCCTTAACCAGTTTGTTGTGGGTATCTGGCATCTGAAGCTCCGCTGCAAGCTCACAAGCCAGGATGAGCTGACTCTTGAGAAGGCCCTCTGAGAGGCCACTGCATATGAACAATCGCATTGGGAATGCCACACACATGCGGCACACCAGGCATGCACATCCACGACCTCAGACACCTTAGAGGAGGACGAAATACACCAGGTTCCTCGCCCACCTTAGCGAGATCTCCAGTCATCGACTGCCACTGCCAACACCAATCCTGCGAGGACCACCACACACACCAACAACTGCCCGGCAAGGTCCACCCAGCAAACACCGTGTGCCAGCTGCAGGGAGGACCACAAACACCACTCCTGTCGCTTCAGAAATGGAGACTGCAGATCCTGTGGAAAAAGGGGCCAGATAGCCCGCACCTGCCACTCCAGAGGCCCCCAGAGACCTGCAACAGCATACTAGGAGTCCACAGAACTGAACACAATGGCTGCCCGCTACAACCAGGTACTGAGCTTGTCCTGGGATGTCCCTAACAAAATCCATGTAACTGTGCTCATAGAGGGGTCCCCTTGCGAGACGGAACTGGACACAGGGTCCTCCTTCTCTATTATTTCATCAGAAACGTTCACAAGGCTTTGCCCTCACAGGGGACTCCGCCTGTGGAAGCCATCCTCCAGGTTCAAATTCAGGGACTTCCAGAAAAACCTGGTGGCTATGAAGGGGTGGGGCAAATTCTAGGTCTCCTACAAGCAATTTACGGGCCCTTCAAAGTTGGTGGTGGAAGGGAGGCTCATGAGTTTACTAGGCCTGTCATGGTTTGTGTCTCTAGGGCTAGGAGTGACCAGGGTGCACCACATGTGACCATCCAATTTCCAAGACATGTGCCAGGAGTTCCCTGAGGTTTTCAATGGAATGCTGGGTCGATACACCGGTCCGCCCGTGTCCCTGGACCTAGACCCAGCAATGCGGCCCATCCGGTTGAAGGCCAGGAATGTTCCATTCACCCTCAAGCCAAAAATAGATAGTGAACTGGATAGCCTGGTGTCCCAAGGTGTGCTGGAGCCCGTACCACATGCCTGCTGGGAGACTCCTGTAGTTACGCCAGTCAAACCAAATGGAGATGTCTGCATTTGCACGGACTACAAGTGCACAATTAATAAAGCCCTCCAAGACCATGCATAACCATTCCCAGTCATCAGTCATGTCTTGACATCCTTGGCGGGCACAAACCTATCAGTAGCTTCCCGTGGACAACACCACGGCTGAAGCCCAGACAATTGTCACTCATAAGGGCACTTTCTGAGTATGGCGTTTGCAGTTTGAGGTGAATGTAGCCCCAGAGATCCTTTAGAACTTAATGGACTGCCTTCTCAAAGGTATCCCCAGAGTCCAACCATTCTTTGACAACATTCTTATTGCTGCCCCCACACCTGATGTCTTCGCTGACAGACTACATGCCGTCCTGCAACATTTCCACACAGCCGGGCTGAAGGTAAAGAGGGAGAAGTGTCTGCTGGGAGTCCCAAGGGTTGAGTTCCTGGGGTTCACAGTCGATGCCCAGGGCATCCATCCAATGCCGGACAAGATCAAAGCCATAGACAATGCCCCACCTCCGACGTCTAAGGCAGAACTTCAGGCTTTCTTGGGGCTGCTAAACTTCTATCACACCTTCTTGCCCCACAAGGCCACCATTGCAGAGCCCCTGCACCACCTACTAGACAAGCATACCCTGTGGGCCCGGGGCTCAAAGCACACTGCTGCCTTCAGGGCCGTCAAAAACCTGCTAACCTCGAATGCAGTCCTGGTGCACTTCAATGAAGCGTTTCCAGTTGTCCTTGCCTGCAACGTGTCACCGTATGGGGTCAGGGCCGTGTTGGGACACCACCGATGGCCAGGAAGTCATGGTTGCCTACTACTCCAGGACTCTCTCTTTGGCCAAGCGCAACTACTCTCAAATCAACAAAGAGGCTCTGGCAATTGTAGCAGGGGTCAAGAAGTTTCATGAGTATCCCTATGACCGGCGCTTCACCATAGTCACCAACCACAAACCCCTCTTGGGCCTCCTCACACCAAACCACTAGACGCCTCAGATGCTGTCTCTCAGGGTGCTCTGCTGGTCAGTTTTCCTAGTGGGCTACCGGTATGTGCTGATACATCACCTTGGAAAAGCGATGGGGCACACAGTTGCCCTCAGCTGCCTACCATTGCCATTCTGTGACCCAAACCCGGTGCCCACACACCAAATACTCCTCATCGAGGACCTGCCTGACACACCACTCCAGGTAACCGATGTGTCCTGCCACACAGCTCGAGACTGCATGCTGTCCCAGTTCTTGACTGGGTGGGAAGGGGGTGGCTCACCAGGCAAGTGGGCCCCAAGTTCTCAGCATTCACTTCCTGCTGAGATGAATTGTCTGCCCACAAGGGCTGTCTGCTGTGAGGAAGTCAAGTGGTTGTGCCCACGCCTCTACGCCAGTGAGTCCTCACAGCCCTCCACAAAATGCACCCTGGGATAGTAAGAATGAAGGCTCTGGCCCGCAGCTACATCTGGTGGCCTGGCATGGACAGTGAGATAGAGGACTGGGTTAAGCATTGCCAGACTTGCCAGGAGTCCAGACTGGATCCCCCCCTGGGCCCCAGCATGGCAGTGGGAATCCTCCAGGAAACCCTGAGCCCGGCTACACCTAGACTTCACTGGACCTTTCCAGGGCCAGCTCTTCTTCATCTTAGTGGACTCCTTCACGAAGTGGCTGGAGGTGGTACCAGTTCCGTCTACCTCATCCTGAGCCACCATCCACGACATGTGGAAAATCTTCAGCATGCACAGAATCCCTGACTCCCTCGTGACTGACAATGGGACAGCCTTCACATTGGCAGAATTTCAAGATTTCGTAAGTTACTATGGCATCAAGAGTCTTCTCCAGCATGCAAGGCAAAAGAAGGATAGGTCAAAGAAATTTCAAGAGTTGAAAAATGAACTAACAAAGCAGGAAGAAAAGTTGAAAAAGTACCCAACAGTTATTGAGTTGAAAACAAAAATACAATTGATACATCATCAGATCAATGTGATATTGTCTGAAGAAATTGCTAAGAAAATTAAATTTGCGAAGCAAAATTATTTTGAAAATGCTAACAAATCAGGAAGATGGCTGGCATGCAGATTTAGCAAAGAGAGAGAAAAATCCTCAATATATGTGTTGAGAGATGAAGATGGTACTGAAAAATATGGAGAGGAACTTAAGATAATAGTAGAAATTTTTTACAAAAAACTATTTCTGTAGAAAAACAGAGAGAGTATCTTAAGAAATACAATGGTATTAAGTTAAGTGAAGAACAGAAAGAAAAATTAAATGGACCTATAACAGTACAAGAAATTGTAGATACAATTAAGAATCAAAATAAAGGGAAAGTGCCTGGACCAGCAGATGGACTCCCAATAGAATATTATAGCACTTTTGAAGACTGCTTACTAATACCATGTAAAAAGGTGCTGGAAAGCATACTGGAAGAAGGGAATCTACCACAATCATGGAAAGAAGCTACTATCTCTTTGATACATAAACAAAATACAGATCCTAAAGAAGTGAAAAATTACACACCAATTTTACTCTAAATGTGGATTACAAAATCTTGGCTGCTATTTTAGCATTGTGTTTGAAGAAGGTATTGTTAGGTGTAATACATCAATACTGGGCAGGTTTTTTTGCAAAGAGACAATTGAGAAATAATGTAAGAATAATTATAAACATTTTGGAACGTTATGAAGCACATCCGGAAAAACAAATGGCATTAATTTTTTTAGACGCAGAGAAAGCCTTTGACAAAGTTAATTGGAATTTTCTTGCAGAGCACCTATGTGAGATTGATTCTGGAGAAGATTTTATCAAGATGATTCAGGCAATTTATACTCAACAGAGTGCCAAAATGAGGATCAATGAAGATTTAACAAAAGCGATAGCAATTGAGAAGGGAACAAGACAAGGATGTCTGCTATCCCTGTTGTTAATTATCCTCACTCTGGAAGTATTAAATAATGTGATCAGAGTAGATAAAAATATTAGAGGAACAACAATACATGGAGAAAAATACAAAGTACAAGACTTTGCGGATGATCTAGCTTTTATTTTAGAAGACCCCCGCACTTCTGTAGACAGTTTGATGAAGAATTTAATGGAATTTGGTGAGATGGCAGGAATGAAAGTGAACAGACAAAAGACAAAGATCATTACACAAAATATAATACAACCTATAATAAAAAAGCTGGTTGAGAAAACAGGATTCCAGTCAGAGCTAAGAGTGAAATATTTAGGCATTCACCTGACAAACAAATGCAGATCGTTGATGGAAGATAATTACATGAAATTATTTAAAGAAATCCAAAAAGATTTAGATAAATGGAATAACTTACAGTTGTCATTTATGGGAAGAATAGCTGTAATTAAAATGAATATCCTTCCTAGACTTATTTTCCTTTTTCAAACTATTCCATTTTACAGAAGCAAACATATTTTCAGGAACTGAATAAAATAATAATGAAACTTATATGGCAAGGGAAGAAACCTAGAATAAAATTGAAGGCATTACAGGACTTTAAACAGAGTGCAGGTTTTGGTCTTCGAGACTGGGGAACATACTATAAAGCATGTGCATTTACTTGGATTAAAGAATGGATAACAGTTAGAAATACTAGACTGTTAAAACTTGAGGGACATGATTTAAAGCTAGGATGGCATGCCTATCTTTGGTACCAAAAATCGGACAATCACAAATATTTTAAAAATCATCTGATAAGGAAAGCACTGCTGTCAGTATGGGAAAGAATCAAACTAAATATATATGTGAACATCCCAAAATGGGTCTCTCCGGTGGAAGCATTTACACAACCTGTATTATTGGATATGGGAAAAGTAGCTAGATATGAAGACTTATTAGGAAAGGAAGATAGGTTGAAGTCTAAAGAGGAATTAGAGGAACACGATATATACTTGGATTGGTGGACAAGAATACAGTTGTAATCTAGATATGGTAAAGACAAACCTCGGGGGTTTTATGCAGAACAATCGGCATTTGATACACTCTTATATGGAATAAATGATAAATTAATTAAGAAATTCTATGTGTATTTGTTACAGATAAAGATAATTAAAGAATGTATGATAAAATGGGCCCAAAATTTTGGCCATAATATTGATCTTGACTATTGGTTGCAAATATGGAAAACAAATATAAGAATAACAAAATCAGTCTCTTTTAAAGAGAATTTATATAAAATCTTCTATACGTGGTATATAATGCCAGAGAAATTAGCCAAAATGTATCCTAGAATGTCTGACAAATGCTGGAAATGTAAGATATGGGTGGGAAGCTTCTTTCATGTTTGGAGGAAGTGTAAAGATGTGATGTTATACTGGAGAAGGATTCATGAAATATTGCAAAAAAATATGTCTGATACTGCTACCATTTAAACCAGAAATGTTTTTGCTTAATATCATGCTTGATGTAAAGGATAAGAAAGTTAAGCACTTAGTTATACATATAGTTACGGCAGAAAGAATTCTTTATGCTAAGTATTGGAAGAAATTAGAGTTACCAATGAAAGAGGAACTCTTGACAAAAATTTTTGAAACAGTGGAAATAGATATATTGACGGATTTGTTGAAAGACCAAAGTAAACAAAATGTGAGAGAAAATTGGACACCATTTTATGAATGGGTGAAAAGAAGCTTTGAAAAGGGAAAATCATGAATAATGGTTACAATTATTATAAACTTGGGAGAAACAACTTGAACTGTAAATAATATGTACTTTTTCAGGAATCATAATAGAACATTTTAATGACTTGATTAAGCGACAGTAGTGTTAGAAATTATATAAATGAAAAAAACTGGAAAAAAAGATTGATTCTTTTGAATTATGGTGCTGGAGAAGATTCTTGAGAGTCTCTTGGATTGCAAGGAGATCAAATCAGTCAATCCTAAAAGAAATCAACTCTAATTGTTCCCTGGAAGGCCAGATAATGAAGCTGAAGCTCAAATACTTTGGCCACCAAATGAGAAGGGAGCACTCACTGGAGAAGACCCTGATGCTGGGAAAGATTGAAGGTCAAAGAAGAAGGGGATGGCAAAGGATCAGATGGTTACACAGTAGCTGAGTCCAGACTGGCAGTTTGCCCCGGGAAGGGACCCGGGCTGACAACAATTTAATACCGGAGTAAATGGGACGTTCACACAGGCACATCTGCCTGGCGTCCCCCACCCGTAACCTACCGGTGCTGTTGCGCTTCACTGCCAGATTAAAAAAACACCTGATAAAAGCCATCGCAAATCCGAAAGCCCGCGTTCGTCGTGCGTTTCTCCGCTTCCGGGGAGTCTGAACGCGCAGGCGAAAAGCCGGGCGGAAGCCGCGTTGGGCACGAGGCAGCAGCGGTGTGATTGGCTGCGCTCCGCTCCACTGCCCAATGCAGTGCCGGCATTGCAGGGCCAAAAAAAAAAAAAATGGCAAAATGCGCTTATGCACACATACACCCATACACCCACAGCTGAATTAATGGGGAAACGGCGAATATAGCACACCTCTGGCGCGGCAGTTTGAACGCTCCCGCACACCTCCATCCCGTGTCTTCCAGCAGCGGCCCCCGCTGTGTGGACGGGAAAACCCGGTACAGTTTAATCCGGGTTTTTTTTTGCTACGACTGGCTACCAGGGCAAACTGCCAGTCTGTACTCTGCCAGTATCACCGATGCAACGAACATGAGATTGAGCAAACTTCAGAGGATGGCAGGAGACAGGAGGGTCTGGTGTGATCTGGTCCATGGGGTCGCGAAGAGTTGGACTTGACTGTGTGACTGAACAACAACAACAAAACCCAGTTATTATGTAAGCCTGATGGAAACCCTTTCATATATGTCTTCTCCCATTCCCCTTGTCCTCCCCTTCCTAAATGAAATAATATATATATATATATATATATATATATATATATATATATATCCTTCCTTATATATATTTGAGTTTTGGTCATACCTTATATGGTCAAAATGCGCGCCGGAATCAGTTGGCCGAGGGACTTGCCAGTCAGAGACGGAGTCCCTCGCCACTGGCTGCTTAGCCTTCCGGCGTGGCTGTGCGCCCTCCCACTCAGCCACCGCGCAGCCTCACGCCCCCAGTCTGCTCCAGCCGCCGATCGCTTCGGGCTGGGGGGCGGCGGCGGCTACCGGCTCGGAGGGACTTCACCCAAAGCTGGGTATGGAGGCTTTGTGGGGGAGGGCGCAGCGGGCCTCGGGAGCGCTGCCCGGCCACCCCTCCCTGAAGGCTTTCGGGAACGCGATGTGCGGGGGCGGGGTTGCCCATTTCGGAGGGCCCTCCCGAACGGCGGGGCAGGGAGGCTTGCGCGGGGAGTCAGCGGCGGCCCTCGGACGCTTCCCTTGCCCGGAGAACACCGCCCCTCCTCCCTGCGTGACGGGGCCAGCCCAGCCGCCTTGCCCACCCCCAAGGACTCTCCCTAGGGCCCGTTGCCTCGGCCGCAACGGGCTTCCCCCCCTAGTAATTATATATGTACATTACTACCAGGAATACCATTGTTTTGATCATATGGACTTTTGTTGGCAGGGTGATGTCTCTTTATTATGCTGTTTAGGTTTGCCATAGCTTTCCTCCCAAGGAGCAGGCATCTTTTAATTTCATGACTGCAGTCACTGCCTGCAGTGATCTTGGATCCCAGGAACATGAAATCTTCATTGTGGTCTCTGTGCAGTCCCACACATGGGTTGGGCGCCTGTGCACAACCTCGATCGGAGAAACTTCTAGAGAAACTTCTAGAGTGGTGGTTGGTGACTCCCTACTGAGAGGGACGGAAGAAGGTGTCTTCAGACCGGACAAGGAATCTCGAGAGGTTTGTTGCCTTCCTGGAGCATCCATCCGAGATGTGACGGAGAGAATTCCAAGACTGATCAAGACCTCTGATCCCTATCCACTCCTTCTGATCCACGTGGGAACAAACAATACGGCCCGAAGAAACCTTGAATGGATCTCCAAAGACTATGAGGCTCTGGGCAAGAAGGTGAAAGATCTGGGGGCTCAGGTGGTGTTCTCCTCCATTTTACCTGTTGAGGGCCATGGAGCTGGAAGGGAGAACAGGATACTGGAAGTGAATGGCTGGTTACTTAGATGGTGCCGTCGAGAGGGCTTCGGCTTCCTGGACCATGGTATGTACCTCCAACACGAAGTCATTCGGTAAGAATGTCCCACTTGTAAAAATAGCTAGAGAAATATGGTGTACTACATTGGAATTTTGTATATGAGACTCTGTCCCATTAAGAAGAGTTGTTAGACATTGAATTGTTTCACTCTACTCAGAAGAAGACGTTCATCGAAACGGCTCCACATTCCGGAGACCGCCGTCAGACTTCACAGACTTCACTCTTTATATTTCTGTTATATACTGCATATAATATTCATAAATTTTGTTTAATTTTTCAATATCACAGTTCCTTTTTGCTTCTTATTAACTATATATACTGTGTATAGAGAACCATTTTGTTACTTCTTTCTGGATTTCTCTAGATCAGATGGCAAATGTAAACACTCGATTTGCTTTTTCAGAAACAGATAAAGATAGAATATTTGGCAATGTACCCAAACTTAGGCGCAATGTAACCATTACAAATCCTACTAACTGGACTCAGTTAGAATATTTACAGAGAAAAGAAATACGCATGTCTTTACATGCTTCATCATTAATGGAATATTGCCAATCAGACATAATTCCAAGGGGCCTCCGGCTACAGAAGGGCCCAGCAATGTTTCTGGATAGAGAGGACTTTAAAAATAAATGGACATCAATATTAAATAAATGCTCATATGATTTAATGTTATTAATTATAGAACAAGCTACAGTAGAGACTGAGAATATTAAGGAAGAAATAAAAGTGTTAGAAGAAAAATTGAAAATGGAAATGACAACAGAAGCCTTTGATAACAAGGTTAAGGAGCTAGAAGAACAATTAAGAACATATGAACACACTACAAGGGAAACTAAAATTAAGAAGCTGGAAAGGGATAATAGGGATTATGCACTCAATCGAGTGTACAAATGGCATCCTCCAACACGAAGGACTGTTGGCGATGGATGGGGTGCACCTCACAAAGAATGGGAGGAATGTCTTTGCTGGAAGACTTGCGAACCTGATCAGGAGGGCTTTAAACTAAAGACATCGGGGGTGGGAAGAAAAAGCGGCATCCCCAACACTAAGTTCAGGAAGGGGAATGACCAGAGAATAAATGAACGAGAGAGAGGTGAGTTTAGTAATCTTCAGGTAAATTTGAAGGGACCTACGGTAGGAAGGGATGTCTGTAATCTGAGGTGTCTTTATACTAATGCACAGAGTATGGGAAATAAACAGGAGGAACTTGAACTCCAAATATTGGAAAATAGGTATGATCTGATAGGTGTCACTGAGACTTGGTGGGATGACTCTCATATATGGAGCACAGTGACTGAAGGATATACCTTGTTCAAACGGAACAGAATAAACAAGAAAAGTGGTGGGGTGGCACTATATGTCAAGAATGAATATGCTTGCACTGAAATTCAGGATTTTGAGAGTTGCCCTGTTGAAAGTGTGTGGGTAAGGATAGAGGGGGGAAAAGAAGGGGATATTGTTGTGGGGATATACTACAGACCTCCAAATCAACCAGAGGAACAGGATAATGCATTTGTACAGCAGCTTGCTAAACTTTCACAGAGACAGGATGTAGTGGTTATGGGAGATTTTAACTATCCAGATATTTGCTGGGAATCTAACTCTGCTAGATATGGAATATCCCGCAGATTCTTGAATAGTCTTGAGGACAACTTCATTTCTCAGGAAGTGGAGGTGGGAACCAGAGGATCTGCTATCCTAGATTTAATTCTGACTAACAGGGAAGAACTAGTTGATGAAGTGAAGGTGGTGGGTTCCTTGGGGAATAGTGACCATGTCAGCTTAGAATTTGACATACAGAAGACTGTGAAACCAGGACGTAGCAGAACTCATATCCTGGACTTCAGGAAAGCTGATTTCAATAAACTCAGAGATCTAATAGGTAGGATCCCATGGCTGGAAATGCTGAAGGGAAAATCTGCACAGGAAGGATGGGTGATGCTGAAAAATGAAGTGCTTTAGGCACAATCTCAAACTTTTCCGGTAAGAAAGAAAAGTGGGAGACGGGTAATGAAGCCAAGGTGGCTGAACAAGGAACTCTCTGAGGAGCTGAAACTAAAAAGGGAAATGTACAGAAAATGGAAGGAGGGTCAGATTACTGAGGGTGAATACAAGACACGAGCACAAATCTGTAGGAATGGTGTCAGAAAGGCTAAAGCACAGATGGAGCTGAGGCTTGCAAGGGATGCAAAAAATAACAAGAAAAATTTCTATGCCTATGTTTGGAGCAAAAAGAGGAACAGGGATGGAGTAAGCTCATTGCTAGGGGAAGATGGTCAAGCCTTAATAAGGGATGAAGACAAAGCGGAATTACTCAACTCTCACTTTGCGTCAGTCTTTAACCGTAAAGTGAGCTGTATACAAACTGAAGAATGCAGGGCATATGAAGGAAAGGGGAACTGCCAGTTCAGAATAAGTAAGGAAATGGTTCGAGAACATCTAGCTGCCTTAAATACTTTCAAATATCCAGGGCCGGATGGCTTGCATCCGAGGGTGCTAAAAGAAATTGCAGATGTTATTTCAGAGCCTCTGGCTATAATCTTTGAGAGGTCCTGGAGTACGGGTGTTGTGCCGGAAGACTGGAGAAGAGCGAATGTTGTCCCAATCTTCAAGAAGGGGAAAAAGATGGACCCGGGAAATTATAGGCCTGTCAGTTTGACATCAATACCTGGGAAAATTCTGGAGCAGATTATTAAACGCTCTGTCTGTGAACACCTTGAACAAAATGAGTTAATTGGTAATAGCCAGCATGGGTTTATGAAGAATAAGTCATGCCAGACTAACCTTATCTCCTTTTTGGACAGAGTTACTAAAATGGTTGACTCTGGCAATGCCGTGGATATAGTGTATCTAGAGTTCAGTAAAGCATTTGACAAAGTTTCTCATGATATCCTTGAGGATAAGCTGGTTAAGTGTGGGCTGGATGGCGCAACTGTTGGGTGGATTCATGGTTGGTTGAAAAATCGTACCCAACGAGTGCTCGTAAATGGCTCTGCGTCTACGTGGAGGGAAGTCTCGAGTGGAGTACCACAGGGCTCGTTCCTAGGCCCACTGTTATTCAATGTTTTTATAAATGACCTGGATGAAGACATAGAGGGGATGCTTATCAAATTTGCAGATGACACGAAGCTGGGTGGGATTGCTAATTCTGAAGAAAGAGTCAGGATTCAAAAAGATCTAGATAGGCTGGAACAGTGGGCTGAGACAAATACATTGGATTTCAGTAGAGATAAGTGCAAAGCCCTACACTTAGGTGCAAAAAATCAAAGGCACAGATATAGAATGGGAGGGACTTGGCTTGACAGCAGCACATGTGAAAGGGATCTAGGTGTTATGGTTGATCACAAGCTAAACATGAGCCTGAAGTGTGATGCGGCTGTGAAGAAAGCTAATGCAATCTTAGGATGCATTAACAGAAGCATTGTGTCCAGATCACGGGAGGTGGTAGTTCCGCTGTATTCTGCTATGGTCAGGCCCCACCTGGAGTACTGTGTCCAGTTTTGGGCACCACATTTTCGGAAGGATGTTGACAAACTTGAGCGGGTCCAGAGGAGGGCAACCAGGATGGTGAGAGGGTTGGAGTCCAAGTCTTATGAGGAAAGGCTGAGGGAGTTGGGTATGTTTAGCCTGGGAAAGAGAAGGTTTAGAGGGGACATGATTGCAGTCTTCAAGTATTTGAAGGGCTGTCATGTAGAAGATGGAGCAGATCTATTCTCTCTTGCTCCGGATTGCAAGGCTAGATCTAATGGGTGGAAATTACAAAGGAGTCGTTACCGGCTTAATATCAGGAGAAACTTCCTGACTGCAAGAGTGGTTGAGCAGTGGAACAGACTGCCTCGGGAGGTGGTGGATGCTCCTTCGCTGGACGTTTTCAAGAGGAGACTGGACAACCATCTTTTGGGTATGTTGTAGGTATGTAGGGGTTTCGGCTGTGTTCCTGCAGAGTGCAGGGGGTTGGACTAGATGGCCTGCAAGGTCCCTTCCAACTCTAACATTCTATGATTCTATGAGCTTTGCCTCAGAAAGTTTTTGGCGGGCTGTCTTCCCGCCCTAGGGAGCAGGCACACACTCAGTTTTTCTTTGACTGCCTCCATGTTCACACCTTGTTCCTGTTGCTCCGTATTTGCCTCAGCTGAGTATCTTTATTCGTCTGCCTTTCAGTCTTCTTTCCTTACTTCGTTTTTCTTTCTTCTCTATTTCTTTTACAAATGAAAAACAAACAAAAAAGTATCTTTTTTCTTCACTTTGGTTTCTTTCTTTGCCCCCCCCCCCATTTGGTGGGTGAGGTGGCGGTTGTATGGGCAAAACAAAGTTTTTTAAGGTGTGTCATCATTGCCCAGCGATGATACCTTTGAACGATGGTCATGATGTTTGCCTCCTCTGTCCGGGTGAATCCCAACAGGTCGATAGCTGCGCCCATTGTGCTAGTTTTACTAGGCAAGCTAGACGTAACAGGGAGGCTAGGCTCTGCCTGTACTTTTAGAGGCAGCGTTATGCCCTACGATGTCTTTGGCCGCTTCTCACTCTTCCCTCCCTCAAAGATTGGATGGGACTTCGAAGGCACTGAAGCTTAAACCTAAAAGGCCATAGGATAAGGCTGCTTTGAAATTGAAAGTCAAGCCCTCGACATCGGCTTCGACTTCTGCTGTTGATCCAATTGTCATTACTGGTTTAACGACTTCGACTCCTGCAGTAGCAGTTGTTTCCCAGAAGTCCAGTTTGAGGCCTCCAACGCCTCCGCCTACGCTCTCTTCAGCGTCTGGCCTTATTCCGCTGGGTCAGTCTACGAGATCACATCCCGAACTGTCGTCTCATCGGGACTCTCGATCTCCATCTCGACACTCCCATACCCCGATCCATGCTATGGACGGCAGGGAGCATTCTGTGGGCTGGCGTTCTCAATCTCGATACAATTGGAAGCGTCTCATTTGTTGTGTCCTGGGATCAGAAGGCAGAGCTGGCGAAATACAGCCAAGCTTCGCTCTCTGAGAACAATAGGGACTAGGTTCCTGAGCTCGCCAGTAGTGAACCAATGGCAGCATTGGCGGGCGATTCAAACCCGCCAATAGGAATATAGGGCCGTCCCCCCTAACTGTATATAGTTGGCCTCCGGCCGTTACTGTTTGTTCTTTGTCTTGTGTGAAGTACGAATAAACGCGTCTTCTCTTATGTCGTCGCCCGAGTCATGAGGCCCGAAACCCGGTACTTTACAGTGGCGACGAGGATGGGATTTCAACGCCTTCCGTGACTCCATGAGCGACGAAAAGGACACCGCCGAGCGCCGCATCGCTGACCCCGAGAGCAGCACCGCACTGCTCGCCGAGCATCGCATCGCTGACCCCGAGAGCAGCACCGCACCACTCGCCCCGGCGCACGCCTTCCCAGACAGAACCATGGCCGCTTCTCATGTAACACTGGAGCACTTCGATCCGTCGCAGCCAGAAACCTGGGACTCATGGGTCGACCAGCTCATCAGCTACTTGGAGCTCAACGAAATCCGCCACCCCGACCAGAAACGAGCGATCCTCCTGAACGCCTGCGGCACCCAAACCGTCCGCCTCGCCAAGAGCCTCTTGGTGCCCCGCACGGCCTTGGAGAGCTCGTTTGGGGAGATCCTGGATGTCCTCAACGCTTACTTCAGCCCCCGGCCGACCTTCCTGGCCAAGAGGATGGATTTCCAGAGGCGAGTCCAGGCCCAAGGGGAATCCATTGCCACCTTCCTGGCCGCGCTAAGGGCGCTCGCGGTGGATTGCGGATTCCCGAAGGTGGAGGACAACCTGCTGACGCAGTTCGTGTGGGGCCTGGCGGACTCCAAGCTGCGGCGCAAGTTGGTTGGACACCGGAGGCTCTCCTTAGACGAGGCCCTAGACGCCGCAACAGCCCACGAGGCCGCGGAAGGGGAACGCCCGGCCGCAGCCGCCCATGTGGTCGGAAGGAGTCCAAGCCCCTGGAATGTAGATACGGAAGAGGTCTTCGCCCTCAGACCTCAACAACACCGGCCGGCGCCGTTCCAGCAGGCCAACAGAGAGCCAGCCAAGCCTTCCGGCAACCGGACCGTCTGTGCCAGCTGCGGGGAAGGCCACGGAAGGAAATCCTGCAAGTTCCGGGATGCTGTTTGTCACGGGTGCGGAAAGCAGGGACACCTCGCACGGGTCTGCCGGTCCAAGGGCCACAGGAATTCGAGATTGTCGGTTCCACCGCACCGCGCATCGTCCACCGCCTACGAGACGACGGAAGAGGTCGCCGAGTTGTACCATCTCACCGACCAGCCGCTGCAGGTACTTCGCCTCCCCAACCCCAACCTCTCCTCTGCCCCGAAGATCCAAGTAACCGTGCGGATCGAGGGGTCCCCTGTTGCATGGAAGTGGACTCGGGATCGGCGGCGTCCATCATTTCCCTAGACACTTTAAAAAGACTTTGCCCATTAGGGGACCCCCTCTACGTCCATCGCCACTAAGCTTGGTGGACTTTCAAAAGAACCCTGTCCCCATCCGGGGAGTCGGCACTTTCCGAGTGCAGTACAGAGACTTTGAGGGGAACTTGGACTTGGTGGTGGTAGAGGGAAATCTCGTGAGTCTCCTGGGGCGGGCGTGGTTCGAAGCCCTAGGCATAACGATTGGGGGAGTGAATAAGTGCGGGGTGCGGGACTAGGGGGCGGTGTGCAAGGAATTCCCTGAGGTCTTTGACGGGAAACTGGGGTGTTATAAAGGGCCCCCGGTGTCGCTTCACTTAGACCCCACCGTGACGCCCGTTCGTCGGCGCTTCCGCACCGTGCCCCTGGCCCTCCGCCCGAAAATAGAGGCCGAACTGGACCAGTTAGTGGCCCAGGGAGTCCTAGAGCCCATCCCGAACGCTCGATGGGAGACCCCGATTGTGACACCCGTCAAGCCAAACGGGGAAATCCGCATCTGCGCGGATTATAAGTGCACCATTAACCAGGCACTTCAGGCGCACGCATACCCCGTACCCGTGGTCAGCCATGTCTTAGCCACACTGGCGGGGGCGCGCATATTTGGGAAGCTGGATCTCGCGCAGGCGTACCAGCAACTCCCGGTAGATGAGGCCACGGCCGAGGCGTAAACCATAGTGACCCACCAGGGGGCCTTCAGGGTGAAGCGGCTGCAGTTCGGGGTCAGTGTGGCCCCAGGGATATTTCAAAATCTAATGGACGATTTGTTGAAAGGGATCCCTGGGGTGACGCCGTTCTTCGACAACGTCCTCATCGCCGCGACCACCCCGGAAAGCTTCGCCGCCCGCCTCCGAACTGTACTGGAACGCTTCCAAGCCGCGGGGCTGAAAGTGAAGCGGGAAAAGTGCCTCCTCGGGGTGCCGGAGGTGGAGTTCTTGGGATACTGGGTAGACGCAACAGGCCTGCATCCGGCGAGGGACAAGGTGAAGGCCATCGTGGAGGCCCCCGCCCCGAAGTCCAAGGCCGAGCTCCAGGCATTCTTAGGCCTCCTGAACTTTTACCACGCCTTTCTCCCCCACAAAGCCGCCGTGGCCGAACCCCTGCACAGGCTGCTGGATAAGGCGACACCTTGGGCCTGGGGAGCGAGGGAGGCGGCGGCGTTTCGGGGGTTAAAGTACTCTTGATTTCTAACGCGGTGCTCGCCCACTTTTTTTTTTTTTTTTTTTTTTAACAACATTTTATTAATAAATGCAAAAAAGGAAAATAGCAATTAACAAAACAGGTAAGTTGGAGTATACACGAAAAGAGTGTTAGAGTTACTAAAAAGAGTATTACATTTTCAAAGTTACAGTATCAGTTTACATTTTTCAAATCAAGGAGACATTCACATCTTACCATAAATTTAAGTCATTAACTGTAGTAGGGATTTCACCCTGATCAATTAAATATTCCACAATAGGGAACCAAATCATAGCGTGATCTAAAGAAGATTTGTATACATCTCTTCCATCTACATTTTCCGTTATTTTTGACATCATATAGAACTTCCAAAGTTTAGCATGCCAATGATGTTGTTGAGGACTTTTAGTGTCTTTCCAAAATAAGGCTACTGCATTTTTAGCTGCTGCCAACAAAATGGCTATTCTTTTCATAGTATTACTAGATTGTATATGCATTTGCCATCTATTTAGTAGTATATGTTCCACTGTGCATTGCAATTCATAACCAGTTATATTTTTAACCTGAGTTATTATTTCTGTCCAGAACAGCTCTAGTTTTGGGCATTCAAGCCAACAATGGACATAATTTCCCACACCTCCACATTTCTTCCAACATGCAGGAGAAACAGCAGATGTTATATGCGATAATTTCTGAGGTGTTAAATACCAAAAAGTAAGTATTTTAAAAGTTTGTAATTTTATTTCTATAATATTCGTATTAAAGGGAAACGTCCTCCATATGTAGTGCCAGTCGTCATCAGATAAAATAGAATTACAGATAGAATGCCACCTTTTCTGATATGTCAATAAGTTGTGAGACTCTATTTCCATTAATTCTAAATATAGTTTAGCCATAAGTTGTCTTCTAGAGGTATTCATCCATTTATATATCTTTTCAAAATTTGATAAAGGACGCTTAATGATATTATTTAAATGTATTTGAGAACAAAAGTGGGATATTTGTAGAAATTGCATCCAAGAGATAGTAGAACCCAGTTTTGCTTCTAATTGAGTTTTATTCATTAAAATATTGTTTTCTACAATATCTTCAATTTTTGTAATGTTTGCTTTTTTCCATGTTTCCTGGTGTATTGGGAAATTTGGAGGTAATAAACTTTTTTGATTAAAGATATGTTGGAATTTTGAAAGTCCAGGGATCAAGCATGATGAAAGCTCCCGGTAATCCTTGCGTGCGACGCATCACCGTATGGGGTCGGGGCAGTCTTGGCACACAAGCTACCGGATGGAAGGGAAGTCCCGGTGGCTTATTACTCCCGCACGCTGTCCCCTGCGGAGCGGAACTACGCACAAATCGACCGGCAGGGCTTGGCACTGGTGGCGGAGGTTAAAAAGTTTCACAACTTTGTGTACGGGCGGCTCTTCACGCTCGTAACCGATCATAAGCCGCTCCTGGGACTGTTCGCGGCGGACAAACAAACGCCGCAGGTATTGTCGCCCCGGGTGTTGCGCTGGTCCTTGTTTTTAGCGGGCTACCAGTACCAGTTGGAGCATCGGCCGGGCAAGGCGCTGGGTCATGCCGACGCCTTGAGTCGCCTGCCGCTGCCGCATACAGGGGAAGATCCGGCCCCGGCTCCCGCAGTCTTGTTAATGGAGGAGCTGCCAACCCCCCCTTCAGGCTGCAGACGTGGCTGCCCGCACGTCCCGAGATTCCATTCTCTCCCGGGTCCTAAACTGGGTGGTGAGGGGGTGGCCAGCGGAACAGACAGGGCCAGAGTTCACGGCATACAAAGCCAGGCAGGAAGAGTTATCCGCCTTAAAAGGATGCTTGTTATGGGGGGACAGGGTGGTCATCCCGGGGCCCATGAGACAAGGGGTTCTAGAAACGCTACATGAGGCCCACCCCGGCATTGTACGCATGAAAGCTCTGGCAAGGAGCTATGTGTGGTGGCCTGGGATGGACGCCGAAATTGAAACCTGGGTCCGAGGGTGCACACGGTGTCAGGAAGTCCGCCCCAATCCCCCGAGAGCGCCAACCCAAAGCTGGGAGTCTACCCACAAGCCGTGGTCACGCCTACACATAGATTTTGCGGGGCCGTTTCAGGGGCTCCAGTTCATGGTGACGGTAGACTCCTACTCGAAATGGGTGGAAATAAGCCCAGTGTCTACCACCTCTGCCAAAGCGGCAATAAGGGCCCTGCGGAAAATATTCGCGACGCACGGGTTACCAGACACAATCGTGTCGGACAACGGGGCAGCGTTCACATCTGCTGAGTTTCAAGCGTTCCTCGAAAGGAACCTAATCAGGCACATACGATCAGCGCCCTTCCACCCGGCAACAAATGGACAGGCGGAGAGAACGGTACGCACCGCCAAAGAAGCCCTGAGCCGCATAACGGAGGGGGACTGGGAGTTCCGGCTGGCCCGCTTTCTTCTAACATACCGCACCACCCCAAACCCCATCTCCGGGCATAGCCCCGCAGAACTATTAATGGGCCGCCGCCCTACCACTTTATTAGACAGGCTCCACCCGGACCGAGCCCCAGAGAGAAAGCTGGTCGAGAACCGGGAGGCGCCCCGAAGCTTCCTCCCGGGGGAACCTATCTACTTCCGGAACTACGGGGCGGGGCCTCAGTGGGTGGCCGGGCGCATCCTAAAACCCACCGGGCCAGTGTCATACGAAGTCCTAACAGATGGGGACCGGGTCCTCCGCAAACACGTCGACCAGCTCCGGAGGCGGCAAGACCCCGACACAGAGATCCAGTTACCGGGAAATGCCGCGGCCGCCCCAGCATCCGATCGACTGCAAGCACCGACAGCGGAGCCAGCGCCGGAAAGTCTACGGAATCCGGAGGGGGCCCCGGAGACAGCTGAACCGCCGCCGCCGCTGCCGTTACAGCTGCCACCGTCGCCGCCTCGGCTACTACCAGAGATCCAAGCTCCTTGTGCTGGCAGACCACCCGATAGGGGCCCCGCCAGTCCGGTACCGGCCCCCCGACGATCGCTAAGAGAACGGAGGGCACCAACATACTTAAAAGACTACGTCACCTGATAGGAGACGAACTATGGGGGAGGGGTGTTGTGTCCTGGGATCAGAAGGCAGAGCTGGCGAAATACAGCCAAGCTTCGCTCTCTGAGAACAATAGGGACTAGGTTCCTGAGCTCGCCAGTAGTGAACCAATGGCAGCATTGGCGGGCGATTCAAACCCGCCAATAGGAATATAGGGCCGTCCCCCCTAACTGTATATAGTTGGCCTCCGGCCGTTACTGTTTGTTCTTTGTCTTGTGTGAAGTACGAATAAATGCGTCTTCTCTTATGTCGTCGTCCGAGTCATGAGGCCCGAAACCCGGTACTTTACATCATTCATTGCTCGTCGCCCTCCCCTTCGGGATCACCTTTTGATGACCAATACTGGCCCCCCAATGAATGCTGTCACCCTCCCTATTGTTCCTACTACTATTTGAGATCTCCTATTCTGCAGTGGCACCATTATGATTGGCTCCGTCACTCTGAACATACTGACCAACGGTGCATGCCAGATTACTCCAGACATTCTCGATCCATGGCTTCGGCTCTCTCTCTGCCTCCTGACCAGCTTCCTGAGCTCTCGAGATCTAGAGATGCCCCAAAGAGTTCGCCCTTAGAACCTTGGTATTGTCCCCCTGCTGATGACCAGCCACCGGCTAATCTCTCTCAGCCACTGAGATCCTCCTCTCCATATCGATTTTCGACCATTCGGAGTTGGGAGACCTCAATCCCGATGTTTCACACGTCGGTGATGAGCCTTGGCGTTCGGGCTCTACTTCCCCCACTGAGTGCCCAAAAGCTTATTTGGAGCTTGTGACCAGGATGGCCTCTGTGCTTCAGGTCCAGGGTTAGACTGAGTCCCCTGCTGTGATCAATGTTGTTCACAAGCTGGTTCAGGCCAACCTCCTGCCATCTATGGTCTTGCGTCTGTTACCAGTCCACCTTTCTGCCCTCAGAGTCGTGGGACCACCCGACTTTGATTCCCCCAGTCTCTAGATGGTACAATGGTCTTTACAAAGTCCAAGAGAACTCAGGGAAGTTTCTCTTCTGTCACCCTCTGCCGAATTCGATGGTGGTACACTCTTCGGCGAAATTGAAGCAGCCTGTCCAGCACTCAGCGCCACCCGATCGCAAAGGTCATAAGGTCGATGCTATCACGAGCTAGATGTATTCCTTTGCCTCCATGAGTCTTCGTATTGAGACCTACCTGTCATACCTGTCGGCTTATGCTTTCAATGTGGCTAATGCCCTGCATCCTGTGTCGGAGTCTGTTCCGGAGGAACATCCCACATTGTCAGGGGCTTTGTCAGAAATTTGTACAATCTTGAAATCAACTCAGTCCGTCATGCTGTCACCTGTTCCTCAAAGGTCCTTGTCTCCTCTGTTGCCCTCCATCGTCACACTTGGCTAAGAGACACCTCTCTACAGTCCGATGTGAAATTTCAAATTGAGGACCTCCCGTTCAATGGAGAGGGTCTCTTCGATTGGTTCCAACTAAAAAAAATGAATAAAAAGCTGCAGGTGCTTGAGAAAAAGTGCCAAATTGAAGAGTCTCGTGTACTACAGCTGCAAATGGAAAGAGCAAGCTACATCTTGAGACTTCAAGGGATTAAAGAAGAGAAGGGGGAGAATCTGTGACAAATTGTCGGTGACCTGTTGGCCCCCCTGGTGGATATGGCATCGGATCAACTTCAAAGTGAAACAGATACGGTCTTTCGATCGTATTCGGAATACGTTAGAAAGAACAATCTGCCAGGGGAAATATCTGTTAGATTCTTCCAAAGGAGAGTAAGAGATCAACTCTTGAAAGCGACCAATGGGACTACCTTGAAGTGGAGAGACAAGGAAATTAAAGTTATGAAGGACATTCCATTTGAGATAAGAAGAAAGAGGAGAAAATACAGAGACTTGATGACATTCCTACAAAGCCAGAAGGTCACGTATAGATGGTTGGTTCCCGAGGGACTAATCTTTCGGTATGCAAACAGTAAAGAAAGGATTGATTCAGCGGATAAGGCTTGTGAATTTTTGTGTCAACATGGTCGTCCACCAGGAGAGGGAGAAGGCACTCTGGATGGCACCAAGGAGAATGAAGAAGAAGGAGAGACTGGATCTGCGGCAGAGGACTCAGACTCTAAATTGGGGGCTGTTGCCCCCAAATCAAGCTACTATTTAAGGGGAAAAAGAGGGAGAAAGTAGATTGTTATTGTTCTCTGGAATATCTTAGAAAGAATTATATTAGTAGGAGGCAACTCTTTATGTAACTATAACTGTATTAGTGAGTGAAAAGTGAATAATATTTTAGTGAGATGATTATTTTTAGTGGAAGTCAATTCACATTTAAGAAGCAGACTTGTATCTAAATCGATTGTATGATCACCGACTCTTGGGTTTTTAGAGGTTATCTTTTCTTTCTCCTGTAGATTGTAGTTCCCCACCCTGGAATTTTCTTTTGTAGTTTTATAGTAAATAGAAAAAGCAATAAAAAAAATCCCCTTTGGGGGGCCAAAAAAAAATAAAAATGGAGAGGGTCTCTTCCACTCCACCACTGACAAGGCCTTGAAGGCCATTGATGATAGCCAGAAGCAGGCTCGAAACCTGGGTGTCTCGAACTTGACCTCGGTACTGCTCTTGGAAGCCATAGTATTCAAGGCGCCAGCCATCACCCACGTCCACTTCCCAGTGGAAGAAACGGTCCTATGACTCCTGTCCCTCGAACAGGCCACATCAGCAGGCATCTCCATCATACACCCCTCCCGTCTGGACCCGACTTTTCCCCTTTCTTTCAACATGGGAAGACATTTCCACCGACTCCTGGGTCCTTACCATCCTATGGGTCGGGTACGCCATAGAGTTTGTTTCACCTCCTGACCTCCCTCGGGATCTGAATCGATATGTCCAATGCCACAAGTTTCGAATGGTCACCTTATAGTCCATTCTTCCACTGATTCCCAAGGCTGCATTGCTGGCGTCAGTCGATCTCCAAGATGTGTATTTTCACTTCACCATCCATCCCCAACATCGAAAGTTCCTTCTTTTCGCTGTGGGAAATGCACACTACCAATACTGAGTCCTCCGCTTCAGACTCTGCCCTGCCCTGCCCTGAGGGTTTTTACCAAGCTAATGGCTGTGGTGGCTGCGGACCTTCATCGTTGAGGGATTGCTCTGTATCCCTATATCAACAACTGGTTCTCGTGGCTGCTATGCACAACCAGCTCCTCCAAGACATCCACACGACCCTCTCTCTCCTTTGTGCCCTCGGGGTTTGTGTCAACCTACCCAAGTCGTCTCTCTAGCCTGTCCAGGTCCTTCAATTTCTCGGTGCCCAGCTCGATACCAACCTCAAGACCGCGTTTCTCCTGAGCTCGAGGGCATTCGACATACTCTCCTTGGTGTCACAATTCCAGGCCTCTCCCCAGCAGTCCACACGGTCCGTCATGCCGCTCCTGGGGCACTTTGCGTCTACTGTCTTCGTAGTCCATCATGCCAAGTTGAGGATGTGTCCCCTTCAACTGTGGCTTCTTTGTGCCTTCAACCCTCTCCGCAGTCTGTGGCACAAAATCCTGTCGATCCCACCCCTTGTTGTTGACTTCCTCACATGGTGGTCCCATCTTCAGCACCTCCTCTCCGGCATGCCCTTTCAGCATCCTCCTCCGCAGATATCGCTGTCCACAGATTTATATCTCTAGGGTTGGGGAGCCCGGTGCGGGATGCTTTCAGCACAGGGGATCTGGTCTCATCACGAGGCCAACCTTCATATCGTCCTGGAGCTGCGTGCCGTTCATCTCACTCTCTGCACTTTCCTCCCAGTGCTTTGCGGCTGGGTCATTCAGATTGCTTCCAACAATACTACCACTGTTTACTACATAAACAAGAAGGGCAGGACTGCCTCCCTTCGTCTCTGCAAGTCAGCCAACGATCTCTGGAGTTGTTGCCTCCGCCATTCCATCACACTCTCTGCGATACACATTCCAGGTGTTCAAAACATAGATGCTGATCAATTGAGACGTTCCCAGTCATCGGACAATGAATGGTCCATCTACCTTCGATATCTGAGGCCTGTCTTTGTCCAATTCAGTCACCCTGTCATCAACGGCTTTGCAACCGCAGACAATACCTGGTGTCACCTCTTTTTCAGCAGGGGTCCCCCGTCTGCTTGGTTGCTGGGAGATGCCTTTCTCCACACCTGGAACGGGACCCTATTCTACTTCTTCCCTCCGTTCCCTCTCATCTCCTGTGTCGTTCAGAAGATTGTGGCCAATGCCACGTCGTGCATCCTTGTCACTCCCTGGTGGGCGCACCAAGTCTGGTTTCTGCACCTCCTCCTTTTTTGCAATCAGATGTTCTGGCCCCTGCTTGTCATCCCTGATCCTGCACCCTGATCCCAGCTTCTTCCGGATGATGGCCTGGATGATCCTGCACTAGACTTCCCACCAGAAGTGTCTGAAGTCCTCCTCAATGCCAGGAAGCCCTCTACTCATGCTACTTATCGTTTGAAGTGGAGGAGGTTCCAATCCTATGCCTCGGATCACTCCTTTGATCCAGTCCAGTCGTCTCTCCATGAGATTTTTTCCTACGTCATCTCTTTAAAGAACAATGGCCTGGCATACTCATCTTTAAAGGTCCATTAAGCGGCAATCTCCGCATACCATCCTCTGATACAGGGCTCCACAGGTTTTTCGCACTGCCTCACTAAGTCTCAAGGGTATCCTCTGGCTTTGTCCCCCTAGGAAGGCTCTGGTGCCTTCTTGGAGTTTGTCACTTGTTCTCGCTCAACTTATGTTCAAGCCCTTTGAGCTCATGGCTACGGTCGATCTCCAGTTACTTTCCTGGAAGACGGCATTCCTCATCGCAATTACTACTGCTTGCAGGGTAGGGGAACTAGCTGCCTTTCGGGCTGACCTCCCTATACAATTTTTCATAGGGAGAAGGTTGTCCTTAGACCAGATCCTTCTTTCCTGCCTAAAGTCATTTCTGCCTTTCACCTGTCTCAGTCGTCTTTTACCTACTTTCTTTCCGGAACCAGCTGATGCACCTCAGAGAGCCTTGCACTGCCTCGATGTGCGCAGAGTGCTCTCTTTCTATTTACATAGGACTCAGCCTATCCGTAAGTCTCCTTGGCTGTTCCTAGCTTATGGACCCCCTCATGCGGGGGGGCCAATTTCCTCTCAGCTCTTGTCCAAATGGGTAACTTCCACCATAGGCCTTTGCTATGAGCTTGCCCGTTAAACTGTCCCTACCTGTGCCCATTCCACACGGGCGGTATCAACATCCATCGCTTTCCTGGCTGGTGTCCCGTTGGAAGACATCTGTGTGGCTGCTACGTGGTCCTCAGCATCAACCTTCGTGATCAATTACTCACTCGATAGGATGCTGCCTTCAGTCAGTCGGTGCTGCGATCTCTCTTCGCTTGACTCTGCTGCTTCCTCAGGTAGGACCATTGAGTGATCTTTCGCCGATGATGTTGTGTCTTAACCAGTGTTTTTGGGTCTTTTTCCGCTGCCAGCTCCCTCCTCCAACTGGTTCAGCTCTTGTAATCACCCATGTGTGGGACTGCACAGAGACCATGATGAAGATAAACAGGTTGCTTACCTGTAACTGATGATCTTCAAGTGGTCATCTGTGCAGTACCACAATCCCACCCGGCCTTCCCCACTGCTGGCATCTCCTGATCTCCTTTCTTTGGTTTGATGGGACTTACCTGTAGTGGTCGAAGGAACTGAGTGGGAGGTGGCTCTCTCCCCCGCTCCAGGCATGTGCAGTGTGTGCCTGCTCCCCAGGGCGGGAAGAGAGTCCGCCAAAAGCTTTCTGAGGCAAAGCTCTAGAAGTTTCTCCAATCAAGGTCATGTGCAGGTGCCCAACCCATGAGTGGTACTGCACAGATGACCACTCGAAGATCATCAGTTACAGGTAAGCAACCTGTTTTTCTGTCACTGCTTCCATGATTTCCCTATTTGCCAAGGAGTGATGGGGCCGGATGCAACGATCTTAGTTTTTAAGTTAGGTTTATTAATTTTCATGCTGTAACTTGTGTCCCATGATATAGCAGCTAATTTACTATACATTTAAATCCTGGACAGGTACTTCTATATATATAAAAGAAAGTCCCCTCACTGTAAAATCAATGCCCAGGCAAAACCCCTGAACCTAGAAAAACAAAATTTGGGGAGAGTGCTCCTACCATGATGTTGTTGTTGTTGTTCAATCGCACAGTCGAGTCCAACTCTTCGTGACCCCATGGACCAGATTACGCCAGGCCCTCCTGTCTTCCGCTGTCCGCTGAAGTTTGCTCAATTTCATGTTCGTTGCATCAATGATGTAGATGCTCATTAAGAAGGGATTTTTAGATATTCGACCCCTAAGGAGGTCAAAAGGGGTAAAATGTGTTCCCCTATTGCTTCCTATGTGGCTGCCAGGCTGCTGCCTCCTTGCACCCCCCACTCTCTGATTGGTCAGCTCCAGAGTGCAGTATTCTGAGCGCAGTATTTAGCCTCTCTGATAGCTTCAAACATGCTCCCCCACCTTCTGCCCTTGACAGGCGGCTGTCTGTCAGGTGCAGCAGTGGGTGCAGGATGCTTAAAGCCATCAGGGAGCCAGCCCAGCAGTAATGCCTTAGTGATCCTGCCAGCCCAGCCTCCACAATGGCTTGGAATACTCTGCCCCAACTACACTGGACAGGCAACTGCCTGTCAGATGTAGGAGAGGGGGGTGGGATGCTTACAGGGGACTGCCTTAGCACTGCTGCTGGCCCAGCCTCCCCGATGCCTTTAAACATACTCCCCCTCCAACACCAGATAGGTGGGCATTTGTCAGGTGTAGGAGCAGGGCCAGGGTACTTTAATCCATCAGGGAGGCTGCCCAAGCAGAAACACCTTAGCAATGCTGCTGGGCCAGCCTCCCCAATGGCTTCAGACACATTCCCACCCACCCGTCCTCCACCTCACAGGCTTTTGTCTGTCAGGTGCAGGAACAGAGCAGTGAAAGCCATTGGGGAGGCTGCCCAAGCAGCATCACCTTAACAGTCCTGCTGGCCTGGCCTCCCTGATGCCTTCAGACATACCACCCCTCCTACACCTGACAGACAATCACCTGTCAAGGTCTGGAAGTGGCACAGAGTCCTTAAAGCCATCAGGGAGGACTGCTCAGCCTCCCTGATGTCTTTAAACACAACCCCACCTATCAACAAGTCCCAAGGACAGACACTAAGGGTGGCAGGAATTGACTTAACAGATGACTGCTTCTCAGATGAATAGTTCTATGCGGCCTGCTCCAGAGTGAGCTCACCAAGCAGCCTGGTGATCCTAGCACCTGAGGAAAGAACCACCAATGTGGTCTACAGTGAGGTCCTTCAGTAGAAAAAAACCAGTACATATGTCTCAATTTTTTACACTACAATCTTCTCCATCAGAATTCCTACAACAAATGTTACATTTCAAACTTCACATCATCAGTATTATAATTGGATTTACGGAACTTAAACACCATAGTGAAGCATGGGTATCAGGCTAGTAAATATACAGAGAGCACATAACTTATTTATGGAAAACTTTCCGTGTTGGTATTTACCAGACACTTTTGTTTTTTTTTTTCAGCTTAAATAATAATTTTTTATTATATTTCAACAATGAACAGTCTTCAAAAAAACAACAAAAAACAGTACATACAAGGTTATGTGCAGCGTCGTGGAAGTAACTTACATAGCAAACAGAAAGTAGTGAGAATGCATAAAATCAAGCTAACAATAACAGTGAACATATTAATAATTGTGTAGATTTCTATTATAATAAAAGAATTAAGATTACAATGGATATGCGTTTCTCTTACTCATTCAGAACGAGGGTGTATCATAGTATATTTAGGCAATTTGAGTATATCGGTATGGGGCCAGTTATTGTTGCAAGATGTTCATATATGTGTAATTGTGTGGTTGAAGATCTGAGGCAAAGATGTACTCCATGAAGAGCAGCCATTTCTCTGCAAAATTGGATAGTCTAGGATATGATTCTGACTGGTGAAGATGGTCTGTTATTTTTTCTAAGATTAGGTGATCCCACACTTTGTTTAGCCAACATGAGCGTGTCGGGGCCTTATCAGCTTTCCATCTGGATGCAATTGCTGTTTTAGCGGCCACAATAAGACTAGTGATTAGTTCACGTTGAATGGGAGGTAATTTTCTCGAGTCCCATAAGTCAAGAAACAGTAAAGTCGGGTCAAAAGGCATGTCGTAGCCTGTGATAAGCTTGATTTGTGTCAGAACATCTTGCCAGAACTGTTGGATATGGACACACTGCCACCAACAGTGAGCAAAAGAACCGATTTCTCCACATTTTTTCCAGCAGTAGGGCGAGTGTGTTGATGTCATTTTGGAGAGTCTTTCTGGTGTTAGGTACCAGCGCGTAATGATTTTATGTGTCTGCAGCTTTGTTGAGATAATAGGTGAGGTCATCAATTTGGATTTCCAGATTAGTGACCATTGTTGAGGCGTAATGGTTTTGCCACAGTCCTGCTGCCATTTCAATTGATGTTTCATTGGTAGATCATCTTTTTGGTGGATCAGGATTTCATACGTTTTGGAAATTAAGCCTTTAGATGATTCATTTTTTGGATCAATGAGTTTCTCAAATGTGGTCAATGGACTCCTTAAGAGGTGAGTGAGGCCCAGATATTGGATCATATGATTCAGTTGTAGATAGAAGAACCATGGGATGGATCTCTTTAACTTTCGATCCAGTAGTGATTTAGGGGAAAGACCATCTTTAGATAAGATGTCATTAAGGCATGTCATCTTTGCTTGTTTCAAGCTTTCCTTCATTTCAGTGTCACATCCAGGGAGGAACCAGGATTGAGATAAAAAGGAAGTAAATCTGGAGTACTTCGGTAAAAGTAATGGCCGGCAGGAGTCCCAGTTTTTAAGAACAGCCATTAGAAACATGTGTGTTTTCACTCTGAGAGGACGATTGTCTGGTGTGTTCCATATAATCTCTTGGATCGTCAGAGGAGCTATTAGAGATGTTAAAGGCTTTACCCAATCTAGGTGATCTCCTTGGCGTATCATTTTGATTATAGGAGTCAGCAGTGTTGCTTTGTAATAGGTCAGCAAGTCAGGATAATTTAGGCCTCCTTGTGACGTTCGTCTCTTGAGTATTGCGAATCTTGTCCTAGGATGTTTGCCTTGCCAAAGAAAGGAGTTAAGTGATTGTTGCCATTGTTTAATCGTCTCTTTTGATAGTTCAATAGGGATCGTTCGAAATAAGTATAGAAGCTTAGGGAGAACAAATGATCTGATTAGATGTAGTCTGTCTATATAAGTCAGCTGTATGTTTTCCCATTTGCGGAGTTCTGCTTTAATTTCTGAGAATTTTGCTTGGTGGTTCATAGACTGCAGATCCTCTAGTTTGCTGGGTATGTGAATTCCTAAGTACTGAAGGGATTCCTTGGACCATTGATATTCATGTCGCTCTTTCAGGATAAGCTCCAATGTTGATGATAAATTCAGAGGCATTATGAGCGATTTGGATTGGTTAATCTTAAGTCCTGAGATTTTGCCAAAGTCCTCCAGTGTTTGCTGAAGATGAGTCAAAGATGTGTCTGGGTTAGTCAGATATACCAGCATGTCGTCAGCGAATAGACTGAGTTTGAAGATGTGAGAATCGACTGATATCCCATGGATTTTACTATTGTTTCTGATCTCGATTGCCAGAGGTTCCAGTGCTAGGGCAAAAAGGATCGGTGACAGTGGACATCCTTGTCTGGTGCCTCTATTAAGTGTGATAGTCTTGGAGGTCAGTCCATTTATCTTGACTTGGGCAGTTGGTGCCTTGTAAATCATAGTGATGGCGCATAGAAACATAGGGCCAAAACCCATGTGATGTAATAACGCAGTTAAGTATGATGTTTCTAGAGAGTCAAAAGCTTTTTCTGTATCCAGTGATATAAGAAGAGATTCCAGTTTCGATTTCTTACATGCAGAGATTATATTCAGCGTTTTGAAGATGTTGTCTGTTATATCCCGACCCGGTACAAAACCTGTTTGGTCCTGTTGAATGTAACGTGATATAAATGAGTTTAATCTTTTAGTCATAATTGCCGTAAAGATTTTGTAATCCTGATTCAGGAGCGATATGGGACGGTAAGATGCTGGATTCAAGCTGTCCTTTCCAGGTTTTGGGATCGCTATTATGGAGGCTGAATTCCAAGATGGTGGGATTTGTCCCATAATCAATATGTTGTTGCAGGCATCAGCTAGAGGTTTGGCCAGCGAGGTCGCAAAACGTTTATAAAACTCGGCAGGGAATCCATCAGGACCCGCTGATTTGTTGTTTTTCAGGTTCTTTATTATCTCCAGGATTTCTTGAGGCTCTATTAGTCTTTCAAGAATTTCTCGGTGTTCTTCTGTAATCTTTTGAATATGTTGATTTGTTGTCAAGTATTTCTGGATATCTTCAGGAGAGGGTCTTGTAGAGGAATAGAGTGACTGATAGAAATCAGCAAAGACTTTATTAATTGATAGAGAGTTTGTATGTGCTTTCCCTTCCCGATCTTTAATCGACAGTACATGTCTTGATAGCCTTTTGTCTTTGACCCGCCACGACAGAAGGTGCAATGTTTTAGGAGAGTTTATCCAGTATTTTTGTTTAACATACAGAAGGTTTTTCTGTATCTGTGAGGTTTCCATGAGTTCCAAAGCTTTTCTTTCAGACAGAAGTTTCCTATACACTTTATTACTTCCCGTTGCTTTGTGTTCTGTCTCCAAAAGCCTGATTTTGTTGTGGATTTCCTCCTTTAAAGCTAGTTTTTCTTTCTTCAATCTTGAATTCAAAGAGATATAATGTCCTCTGAGGACTACCTTTAGGGCATCCCAAAGTATGGATGATGACGTGTCCTCTGTGTGGTTTTCCTTTAAATAGTGACCTATTTGTTGTTCTATTGTCTGTGCGCATTGATCATTAAAAAGTAAAGATTTGTTAAGCGTCCAAAATTTGGTCTGTGGTTGATTAGTCGAGGATTGTAGCACACAATTCACCTCTGCATGATCAGACCAAGTGATCGTACCTATGTCTGAATCTAAGACTTTGTGAATTGTTGTATGAGACACCAGAATGAAATCTATACGTGTGTATACAGCGTGCCTGGCAGAATAGAAGGTATATTCTTTGTCAACTGGGTGATTATACCTCCAGACATCTATCAGTTTGTATTGCTGTAGTAGTTCCTTCAGTCCTGTTGAGTGATTAGGTTTTTGGTGGTCTATACCTCGGGTGTTGGAACGATCAGTTCCTGGATCTGCCATTAAACTGAGATCTCCTCCTATTATTATTTCCCCTCGTGAAACGAGTCTAGGGTTTTCAAGGTGTCGTTAAGGAATGAGAGTTGAGATACGTTAGGAGCATACACTGAAGCTATTGTAACCAGTTGTTCATCAAGGAGACCTTTGATGAAGATGTAGCGGCCATTAGGATCTGCCAGTGTGGCTTGGTGTTGGAAGCGGACTTTATGAGTTAGGAGTATCGCGACTCCTCTTGACTTGGAGTTCCCGTTAGCATGAAATTGATACTGGATCCATTTAGCTTTAAGGTCTAGTTGATTCTTAGAATGTAAGTGGGTCTCTTGCAGTAGAAGTACTTCTGAATTGGTTTTAGCTAAGTGTGTTAAGACCCTCTTGCGTTTAATTAAGTTATTAAGACCTCGGACATTTTGTGAAGTGACCTTCCATGTAGCCTGGGTCATGATTGGTTAGTGAGGGTATATTATTAGTAAGATATGTTCAATTATACACAATGCCAGATATAATGATACTTTGGTTCTGATGAGTAAGAGAAAAAGTATTATTGAGGTAAGTTTCTTGTCTAGGTATTCACTCAAATATGTATTAACACTATTGGCTGCACCACTTATGTCGATAGGTTGGTGCTTGCTATATAGTTAACTGAAGCCCACTCTTTAATAATCAGTGTGTTGTTAGGTTATTTTGAAAGACAGAACTTTTAAAACATTAAATGAATTTTAAACTCAATGAATTTCCCTTTAAGTTGAACTGTAAAATTACCTTAATCAACAATAATTAAGTTATATCAATCACACACCCAATTGATTCTAAATAATTGATTAATCACACAATAATTCATTTGACACTAGATAAAATAGAAGATAAAAGATTATATCGTATTGTATTTAAAAATTAATTAATTGTTGTTGTAAATAAGTTCAATAGTTCTCACTTAAAATTTAAAATAGCTGGTTAATTTCCCAATAATTAATTCAACACTCTTAGAAATTAGAACATTTAATTATTATTATTATTATTTTTTTTTAAAAAAAGCTTAAAACAGAGCAGAAAATTTCAAAATGAGTATAAACTCCACTAGCACAGTACACAGTTACTTTCCCTTGTATGGCAAGTCAACTTTGAATCAGGTACAAAAAGGAAAAGAAGAGGAAAGAGAAATGTTCTATTTGTATGTAACCTGTGTTTGAGATATAAATTTCCAACAATTAAGTACCAACGGGTGAAATAACTACAATTAGAAAATGACAGTCCTACTTAGCCTGGTGAGACTAACTATCCCTCCCAAGGCTAACAGAGAATACTCTGACTACAAAGGACTGTTATAAAAGCCTGAATATAAGAGTGCTATCCCCCCCTCCCCTGAACCTTATTAACTAATGCATAAGACTTTAAATTATTGATCAAACAGTAAAGCTGTGCTATAATTCAACCTAGAAAAGAGATTTGTCTTAATATTAAAACAGTATACAAAACATTGGGTACAAACTGTGGCACTGGACTTCTTCAAATTGATCTTGCTGACTGCAGCAGGAAGGCTGTCGTTGTGCTACTTGATATGCCGGTTCGCGTGCTTGCCGACTTTGAGTGGGGATGGTGGGTGTTCTCTCTTCCTGGAGCCCTTGCTGGTGTCCATCTGTGGAGTGATATTTAAGGACTGCAGAAGCTTAAGACCATCATCAACATTCATTATAGTGCAGATTTCCTCTTTAACATTCACCTGAAGATTCGTCAAATTGTGCCATTTATAAGGGATCTTAGCATGCCTTAATGGTTCCGTGATTTGACGTAGTTCCCGCCGTTTGTTAAGAACTTCTCTGGGTAGGTCAGTGAAGACCTGTATGGGGGATCCATTATAAAATAAGGAGCCTTTTGCCCTCGCTATTTCTAGAATTTTTTTCCTTGTGCGGAAGTCAGGTACCTCTGCCAGAATGTCCCTGGGCCCCCTAAAGCGCGCTGGGTCTACTTTGCCTACTCGGTATGCTGACAGGATCACAGGGGTTACACCATTTTCTAGCTGCATTTCCCGCGCTAGCCACTCTGCCAAGAATATTTGTAGATCAGTGTTATTTTCAAGTTGTTCATGAAAACCTCTAAACTTTAAATGAGACTTGCGTGCTGAGGTTTCCAGCGCTACCACCCGGTCACGGAGATAGTCAGTTTCATTATATATAAAGTCCACGTCAGCTTTAAGAGAAGTGCTGAGTTCCTGTGCCCGCTCCGCCGTTTGACTAACCTTATTTAAAGAGACAGAGAGCTCAGTGAACTTTTCATTTAGAGGTGTGATGAGGGCTGACATACTTTCTAAGAGTCTTCTCTCCATGTTTTCAAACATGCTTCTCATAGCTTCTTCATATGGTGAGCTGTTGGGCGGGAGATCGTTTGCCGCGTCAGTCGCCATGTTGTCAATTTCTTCAGGGTCCTCCTCAGGAGATTTATCTTGTTGCGCCCTCGGGAAAAAGGTTTGAATGCTTCTCGTTGTTAGTATAGGTGGAGTAGTTTTAGCAGAGTCAGTTTTGCCCATTCTAAGATATTATTCAAATTCTAGGTAGATTATTTTGTCGGTTCAGGGGGTGGGGAGGTCGGAGCTAAGTTATCACGCGTCTGCCTCCATCGGTCCCCGGAAGTCGACCCCCACCAGACACTTTTGTTAAGTGTTCGATGATATGTGAAACATTTTGGTTCTTTTGGGTATTTGATTATTAAAAGATTCTTCTGGAAGGCTTTTTCATGCTCCTCCTTTCTTGTTTAAATTGCTTGTGTTTTTATCTGTTCTGCCAAATTATTTTAAGTTTTGACTTTTTTAACCTGCGGCCATATTGAAATGGATTCTTACAAAAATCATAGTTGTGTTTTATTCTTGTAATCTTTTAATCTTATTACTGATGCAGATTAATACTGTAATTCTTTCATGTTGTGAACTTTTTCATGGGCTGCATCCCCCCTCACATGCATACAACAGTAGCAAATTGAATAGAAATGAGTGTCTGCACACCCCTATTCTCTCTCCACTCACTGCTGCCACTGCCTTTACCCCCACTCCTCCCCCTTTCCTCTGTTGCACCTGCAAAAACACGCAGTATGAAGAAAATTGTGCTGGGTTGCCTCCTTTCCCAGCTCAGCCGTGCTCTAAGGACACAGCACAGCTGGGCTGGGAAAGTAAATGTACAAAATTTATACCCTATCATCCTGTCCTTATAAGGGCCACCATAGTGCCTTAGTTCCACCCTCCTTCCTATAATGGCTGAGGGTGGAGTGTTTAAATGGATATTCCATATTCAACCACCCTGCAGCACCTTCTTTAAATCAGATCAAGTGGGATATATTTTGGTCTGTTTTTAAGGGAAAGCCCCAGAAGCCCAGGAATCATATTCAGAATGAGCACAAAATCATGTGGACATTCCCTTTAAATGTAGGGGGGTTTCTGCTTGCCATGTGGTGGAAAAGTCTCCATGAGGAAGCAGGCTTTATTATATTATGTTAGTCATGTTAGCTTAATTCTATTAGGAAAAACAATTTAGACAAACTAATGCTTAGATTATATGATGGAATTTCTATGCAGAATGGTCCTGTATAGGATTGCCAACTTCCAGGTGTGCCTGGAGATCTCCCAGATTTACAACTGACTTCCAGAGATCAGTTCCCCTGGAGAAAATGGCTGCTGGGGGGGGGAATTATCCTCCTCAGAGCCTCTGAGGTCTCTCCCTTTCTCAGCTCCTACTGTCCGTGGGCTCCACCCCCAAACCTCCAGGAATTTCCCAAAGTAGAGTTGGCAGCCTTAGATACATCCATGTAGAGACCTCTCAGTCAATGAGACCATGCAGCTTTCTGGTTCAATGTGGGAGTGCACAGAAGGCTAAAAATGTGCCCAACTGCATGATCCTCCATATAGCGGCTGGAAAGCAACATGATCAAATCCTCCACTATAAAACACAGGACCACTCTATATAAAGGATTTTATTGCATTAACAGGAAGAAAAGGTAATCTGGGACAGACCAAGCACCCTTTTCCGGTTTTTCCAGAAGTCTTGTTCATTCTTACTGTCTTCCAGCTCCTTCAAAACTAATTTTATTCCATAACTGTCTAAAACACGATGTGTATAGAAACATAAAATATAAAGCATAGTACAATTTGATGGTTACACTTTTCTGCATATGAGATGCCTTGCTGGATACTTTTCATTGTGCAGGTAAGACCTTGGAGTAGTTGGTTTCCTAGCAACTCATGGTACTGTGACTGTTGGAGTGTTATAGCACTGGGTTTGTCAGAATGGAACTTGTAAATGGAACCCATTCATACAATTTATTAGCATATGTCTCCAAATGTAGCAATAACTAATAAACCTCACCTGAGTTCACTCTCCAAATGTGTGCCTACATTAAAGTATTGTTTAGCCATGGCTTTCATAGGTATCACAGAACGAGCTGCAGACCTATAAATGGGCTTTTTAAGCTTCCAGGACTTTGTTTGGGATGAACTGGTCTGGACATGACAAAGACTGGTGAACCATGACCAGCAACCCATTTCATAGCTTAGCTGAAGGCAATGTTAAGTACTCCAGAGGATGTAGCAATGATAAGCATGTCATAGCTGCAGACTGCATGATCCTTCTGGGTTACTAGAAAGAAATCAAAATTTTACATGGCTGCTCTGTAGGCATCTATGTTGTGCCATCAAATCTGCTGTTTTTGCAGAGCTGACATCAGGGGCAGCAACAGTTCAGAAGACTGAGCACAGTTTTGCTTTACTGATAAATCAAGGACATGGAGTAAAATTAATCCCAAATCAAGGATATAGAATAAAATTATATCTCTTTTGACTTCTCTTCAGCATTTCCCACTATGAATGCACGACTTTCTCCTCGCTTCTAATGGTGCACAATTCCGAATAATCTCCTGTGACAAGCCACTGGCCTTGGGGATAACAGCGATCTGTCTTTTGGCATCATCCCTCATGAATTATTTAAAGAGATTGGAAAGATAGAATAAAATGTGGGTTACTCAAGGAAAAGAATAAGCTAAGAACCATCACCTGTCCTGAGCTTGCCCGCAAAGCTCAGAACTCTGAGAAGATCTGAAGACCTCTGTTGAACATTGGCCTAAACAAAAGTGGGAGATTTCTCCCAGCATCATGAAAAACAAAAAGTTTGCTTCAGGGTCACTAATTATGTTTTTCATAGAGCTGCTGCCAAATTAGTCATTTTACACTTTTGCCCATATTATTTGAACTCTGTCAAAGTTTTAAATATAAGTATATTTCAGGTTCAGTTCTGGAAATGCTAAAATCAAGATCAGACTGGAGCCTTGAGTAACTCATATGTGATACTGGGTATTAACTGCATTTTATGTGCAAATGCATGCATGAGATCTTGGTGTGCTTTTTAAAAAAGGTTCAGGAGAAGAGAATTTGGAGCTGGGAAGCAATGTTGAAGGAAGGGGTTCTTAACCATTTTGCCCTCTATAGCATTTCTGCCCAAATCATCCTCCTTCCTGGTCTGCCCTTTGCAGAGTTTGAAATATGAGTAAATGTCAGTTTTGAACTCTGCAAAGGGAAAAACAGTTTACGATGTAATTCGAAACTGGACAAGCTACAAGTAGAGAACGGGTTAAGCATTCCCTTCCCTCTTTTCTGCAAGACCCTGTTGTTAGGGCTCTGGCACATGCACTTGCACATAATATGTAGTTAGCTTCTCAGTCTCAAACATGCAGCACAATTGTTTGGGGATGAGATTGTAGGATAGATTGTATCACACACCAGACTCCACTAAGGGACAGAGTCCTCTTTTTAGCTTTTCCAGTAAGTAAAGATATCTACTTGCAAGAAGAAAGCTGGGACAGTTTATTCAACTACTTTAGTGCGGTAGCATATGTATCTCCTTCACAAGGAAACTTGACAGCTAGATAATTGCAGGCATTTGGTGGCTGGGATTACACTGGAATTTCATTTTAATACAGTATTCATATATATTTTTAAAAAATGTAACTCTGAGCTTGAACACAACTGCACACTTAAATCAACAAATAAAAGTGCTGAAAGGAATTTGGTCAGATTTTAAAAAATGAATGAGGAGCTTCTCATTTTATTGCAAATTTGCATGTTTAAGCTATCGTTCAATTTAACTGGAAGAGATGTATATGTGTAAAGAGAATATATAGCTACCAGATTACAGCAGAATTGTGCACACAGTTAGTGTAACGATATTAAAATGTGCCCGTTTTATTATACTGACATCTGCCCATTCATCCATATAAATGTACCAACTAATAATTTCAGTACTTCTGAGAGGTTTTTTTATATAGCTTTGTCCTTTTAACTAGCCAGTCTTGACAAGAAAAACCATATAACACTTCAATCTTAATGCAAAGCCTTCTGCATGCACATACTGAGCTTCTGTGCAAGCAACCTCATGCACTACCATCAGTAGAGAAGTGAGCATTTATAAACACATCCCTTTGCCCGCTGGCAGTGAGGATAAAAGCAGAGTATAAATATCTAAATAAATAATATTTATTGGCATCAGAATAGATGCACTAAAGAAATATGGTGTCAAAGTTTAAAACATTGATAAAAAAATCAACTCCACTACTATTTTGAAAAAGTCTTCTCCTTCCCACAGACTGACATAGGATGTAGTCATTCAGTTTCTTTACTGTGGATTACAATTAAGAGAAGCCTTGGAATAGAGTTTGTTTTTTTTAAAAAAAGAGTTTTATTAGTTTATATAAAGAAAGGGGGAATGAGGGGAGGAAAGAAATTGAACAGAAATATACAAAATTCCAATTTAACATTTTGCATTCAAGTCTTCTCATTACAATTTCACAACCATTTCATCAATCATTCTTATTCTTCACTTAACCATATTCTCCCAGTACTTGAGTTTTAACCAGTCTTAAAACGCCCTCCAAGGTCTCACCAATTCTTCTTCCATTTTTCTTTTTAATGTTTGTCAACTCGTCCATTTCAGCACATTCCATAATCTTCAGTATCAATTCATGTAGTGTTTGAATATTCAGTGCCATTGCAAATAAGATTCTGGCAGCAGTTACAAAAATATTTTTGGTTTAAAAGGTATTGTGATATTCGAGATTGACTGTGTGTGTTTGTGTGTGCACTTCAACCCAAAAGTTATGAACCTTTTTACATGTCTACCACATATGGTAATATGACCCAATATGGTTGTTACATTTCCAACATATATTGCTCAAATTTTTATACATTTTAGCCAACCTATCTGGGGTTAGATGCCATCTATAAAACATTTTATATAAGTTTTCTTTATATATATCAGATTTAGTCAACTTAACATTCATTTTCTATATTTTACTCCACTGTGACAGATTGATATGTGACCTACATTTTGCATCCATCTAACCATACATTTTTAACTATTTCGTCCTGCATTTTCAATTGCATCTGTATACCATACCTTTTCTTAATAAGTTTCCCTCTTGAAGTGCATAATAATTTTTCAAATGCACATTGTTCTAAATAAAATCCATCTGTCTGTTTATCCTTACTGTATCTAGATTCAATTTGCAATCTAGTTCACCAGTCTAAGTTTATTTCATTTTTCTTTCATTCTTCCTGAGATTTTAAATTATTTTCATCATCTAACTATTATCATATGATTTTTGAAATATTTATGTCCAGAAGCCTTCCCATGAAAACAGAAAAGGGGAGGGAAGAAAACTGAACCCAAAATAAAGAATTCAGTACCTGAAAAGGTTAGTCCAAAACAAAAGAGGGCCAAATTTAAAATCCACTTAAAAACATACATGTATTTATTAAACACAGATTAATTATTTATGAGGTTTCATACCTCATAAATAATTGTAAAAATATACAAGGGCTGATAAAATAGACCTGACACGTTTCGGCCTTAGCAGGCCTTCTTCAGAGGTCTAATACAAAATGCATATGGAACACATTGGCTATTATATAAACAGAAATGCATACAACCATACATACATAAAGTTTGAAATCAATAAAGACCAGAAAACAAAGGAAAGTTTAACCACTGGGCAAGGAAGAAAAATATAAAATTGCAAATGAGGCCTCCAGTACAATCACATGTCCAGTGGTGCTCCTCTCTGGTCAATTATATACTTTTTTCAAAGATTGTATGGCCAGTTGTCTCATAAAATGTTCCTTCTTTTAATTGTATGGTTGTATGCATTTGGACAAATTCTTGGATCTATTTACAGGCCAGATGTGTTTTGGAGTTCATCAGTACTCAAGTATGCAGGGATTGGGTTCAAATTCATGTCAGTAAAATAGTGCAGCCAGCTGGAAGACCTAAGCCCCTCCTCTCTTTGCTAGCCATGGTTCTCATCTGAATTGCACCCATGCACACCTAAGAATCAAGAAACTCCCAGAGTATGGTGATTTATTTGACCAGCAAACAGAACCAGGGAAAGTGGTTAGGTTCTTGGCCTGAATGGAAAGCTGCATTCAGACATAGTGGTAAATCACGGTTTGCTTAAAGCACACTATCTGCAACAAACTCTTTTCAGCAAATAGTAAATCCTGGTTTGAGTCCAGTGGCACCTTTAAGAGCAACAAAAGTTTGAACAAAATGTATGTTAAAAAAGCTCATACTAGGGTTGCCAGGTCCCTCTGGGCCACTGGCAGGAGATGCCAGATCCAGGCTGGGAAACTCCTGGAGATTTGGGGAAAGAGACTGGGGAGGATGGGTGTGTTTTTGAAATGCCATAGGGTTCCCTTCAAAATATTAGTTTTCTCCAGGGGAACTGATCTCTCATGTCTGTAGATAAGCTGTAACAAGCTCGCAGTTTTTTAGCCTCTGGCTCACACATTTTTGTCCTAGGTCAGGAAGGCAGGCTCCAGAGCAAACTAATATATGCAGTAGCCAAATTGCTCCTCACAACTTTAATGCCAGTAGGTCACAAAGTAGATTTTTTTGCTCACAAGACTCCACAGCTTAGAGGAATCATTGCTAACAGGGTGTCAACATCCAGGTGCACCTTTCCTAATGTCCACAGCACCCACGAGTTGGCAAACCTACAGCAACCATGGCTGAGAATGATCCCAGCCTTCCTCCCTTCCAAGATCTCAAAGCTTATCCCCCAATGACTTACTGTGGGGCTCTTCCCAGCTGTTGATTATCTGAAGTCCTTCCAGTCCTCTTTTGCTGTTCAAAAGCAAACCCCTTCCCACCCCCAGAAAAGAGCTTTTCCTCTTTTCCGACCCCTCCCTCCAACTCCTTGTTTGGTCTCCCTAGCAAAAAACCTCTGGGAGTTTAACCCTTGCAGTGCTGCAGAGAAAGGAAAAATGTTTCCCATCCTCTCCAGGAGGGAGCTTCAGCAAGACTGCTGTCAGCAATGCCCTATGCAACCCAATGGGTCTACTCTGGAGTAACTCTGCATGGGGCCTTGCTCCCAGAATCTCTCCAGTGCTGTTCAGCCACCTCAGAAAAAGGATTAATGCCGCCTTCTCCTTTATTTCAGATCACAAGGCAGCATCACAGATTCATATTTGCGTCTCCTTAATATCCAACACAGTCTTATAAAGCAGAAAAAGAGGCTCAGAGCTGGCCCTGGGAGATGGAGAGTTGGAGGAGAAGGGCCCCGATGCCAATGACACTTTTAAAGACCCACAGACATTCAGACAAAGTATAAGCTTTCCTGGGCAAGCTGCAAGCACTCTTCCTATCTTGTTTTTTCTGTGTGCGTGCGTGCGTGCGGGGGGAAAAGCAGCGAAGCCAGTCTCCATGTGCAGCCCACTCCAGTTCCTCTCCAGGCTGAACTGAGGGCTGCTGGGAGCTGGGGGTGAAGCTTAGCTTCCAGAAGGAAGGAAGTCCCCACCGCCCTGTCTTGTTCCCTCCCGCCCAATCCAGCTGAACAGTCTCAGAAAGTGTGTGGGGGGGGAACCCTCCGCTTTCAAAATGGGGTGGGGGCCCGGGAGCGCTTAATAAGTTCGGGAGGGGCGCAAGCTCCTCAGCCCCCATGAAGTTTACGCTGGTTGTTGGCAGTGACCTGATGGCACTTTCTACCACCACCAATTTGAGGCCCCCTTTGAGCTTGAGGCTCAGAGCAGTTGGCTCTCCTGGCTCCCCCTCCAATTGGCCCTGCTGTTACATATGCATCATTTATACAACTGGGGAGACAACTCCCTGTCTCCCTGGGGTATAGATCTCTGGTGTGCTAACACTGTGCATGTGATAACAGAGGGAAATAGATGGGCACATGAATAGTAATATGGGTAGGTGCTTCTGTCCCAATCAGTATCCCCTTTAAACCAGGAAAAAAGCTAGGCTTCTGGAATCTGGTACTGGAAGCGCAATGTGATGTGTAACATGTCCACTTTTGTTACCTAGTGTGTGCATTTGTATGCTACATATGAACATATCCTTGAATTGGTAAGCATGTAATAAAATCTGTTTTGCACTAACAACTTGTCATTCGAAAGAAGGTAAAACAAACACTACTGTGTGACCTATTCCTATCAGACAAGCCTTTCACTTATATAAGGTGACCTCTGTGAGGATACTGCATTCTATTTCCTGCCTTTGCCGTCTAAACACAAGCAGAGACCACCAGAAATGGCTGTTTTCTTATTCAAGGATGAACTGATCCCAATAACACTTTGACAATAACGTTCTCATCTGTAGTTCAAGCAGGCTGAGGAGTGCAGAGGCGGTCTTTTCTGGTTTCAAAATCAGCTTGATTGTCAAATGCATTTGTTCTCCTGGAGAGAAAGGCCTGTCTGTCAACTTGCGCTGAATTCGGAGCGTGTCAGACAAGCCTTATGCTCGTTTACCATTCGCTGCACATGAGGAAGCAGGAGAGGAGGGGAGCTGCAGGGGGAGAGAGAAGGTTAGCCTGATTCTTCACCGTCGTCTCCTCGAGTCTTTGCCTCCTTCTCCGGAGCAGCAAGATCTGCCGGGAAAGAAGAGGAACGCAGCCTCTAATCCACAACGAACTGAATTGCAGCCCTGGAGGGGGTTGCGTATGCCTTGGCAGTGCTGGATGGAAAAGTGTGCCTCTCAATCCCCAACCTGCATTCGTCGCCCACCCCGCTCCTCCGACCACCCCTTTGCTTGCAGCTTCAAGCAGCCATTTTCACTCCGCAGCAACTTGTGATGTCATCACCCACTAGGCAGCCAAACCCAGAGGCCCCCCCAAAAGAGAGAGAAACCGAAGTCAAAGCCCTTCCCTCCTGACCAGCCACCTAGCAGCACCACCACCAGCAGCAGCAAACCTTAGGAGTTCCCTTCCCGCCCTCTTCTGCAGATTCGCTTTCCTGATGGGCAGCAGCGACCTCCTCCGCGTGTCGGAAACATTCCCGCTCCGGGCCATTGCTGCGATGCTGGAGGTGCAAGACGGCATTAGGCAGCAGCAGCAGCCGCAGCAGCCGCAGCAAGACTGGGCTGCTGTACTGCAGAATCCGCTCCGGTGGGGTGCCCTCTCCCTGTTTCCAAGCAGGACTGCAGCTTAGGTGTTGCTGGCTGATCCATCTGCACTTGCTCTAGCCATCCTCTCTCTCTCTCTCTCTCTCTCTCTCTCTCTCTCTCTCTCTCTCTCTTACACACACGCGTGTGCAAAAAAAAAAAAAAAGGAACGGGGAGAAATCCCTGCTGCTAGTGCTGCTCCTGCTGCCGCTTTCTCGTCTGCTGAGTCATGGACTGCGAGTCCCTGTCTCCTCCTCGCAGAAACCATTGACACGTCTCACGACTGCGTCTGCTGCAACCCGGATTCCAGGGCCACAAGGACCAGGGCAGGCTCATACGCCTCCGGCTACCCACACAGGCGAGCTGCCCTTTTGCTGCGTCCGTCTCCAAGGCTCACGTCGGTCCTCAGCAACCTTTACCTGTTCTCCCCCTCTTCCCAACCCCCGGGCGTCCCGGCCCAGGGAGAAGGGGGGGGGGAAGCTCCACACGCTCCTGAGCCATGATCGCCGCCGCTTTCTTGGTTTTGCTGAGACCTTACAGCATCCAATGTGCCCTCTTCTTGCTGCTTCTCCTACTGGGGACTATAGCTACAATTTTATTCTTCTGTTGCTGGCATCGTAAGCTCCAGAAAGCGAGGCATCCGATTAAATCCGTCTTTTCAGGACGCTCACGGAGCCGAGGTAAGAGACGGAGCGCCTTCCTTGCCGAAGGAGGACGGAAGGACTGAGAGGCTTGCAAGGGAAGGGGGGGGGGATGCAGGGGAATCCCCCATTGCCTGGCTAAGGTGTGATGGGGTTTCTGTTGGAGGCGGATGGTGTTGCTGATAAGGAGGTTTGCGAAACAGACTGCGGCAGCCTCCTCTCAACCCCATCCCTGAGTGATTTTTTTAATTTGCTAGCTGGGAACCCCTCACCTCCTCCTCAGTTGCTCAAGTACACTAGAACTTTCACATAAACTTCGAAAGGATGAATTAAAGAGACATGTTGGCTGTTGCAGCAAGCTGTGCTTCTCGGGGAGCTTTCAGATCACTCAAGTTTATGGGATCTTTTAAAGCACCCAAGCCAGTAGAACTTTGAAATGACTCTGAAACAGAGAATAATGCAGTCCTCTGACTTATTTTTCCCCCACCTTTCCATTCCAGATGCTGTAATGCGAACCCATCACTTTCGTTCTGAGGTAATTTATTTAGCACGCAATCTCAAGGTCAGGACAAGTTTTGTTACCAAAGTACAAATCACTCAAAGCATTTATTTTTTTTATTAATAGTACTAGGCACTTTTTAAAAAGTATTGCATGGAAATCTTACTATTTTAATATGCTGTTTTACTGATATGGTTAAATATCCCATGTCTAATTTGTTTGTGGGTGTAAGAACATCCCTTTGTTTTACAAGGCAATTAAATACATGTTATTAATAACATTAAAGAACCATAGGATTGACTATAGATGCCTGGTGGTCATTCATCTGCCATGTATCACAGTTCTATAACTTTAGGATGCAGACGTCATATGAAAACTTAAATATTAGTGGCATTAGCAATATTACTTCAGAGAATCAGTGTTGTCTGTGGGAGTCAGAATTAACACCCTTTCCATTTTCAGCTGCTGCAGTGACAGAACTTTAGAATGAGGGTCTCCCATCTTCCCCTCTGTCATCCAGATCACAGAAAGTTGTTTCGGCTAACAAGGAACATAGGACAGCTCTATGCCATAGTCTGCCTCTTACATCCACTCCCTAGTCAAATATTCTCATTGACCTGTACAGATCTAAGGAAACAGAGCACATCTAATCTTCTCACAGCTACCCAAGGTTATTTAATGCTTCTGGCACTTAATTTTTTCCACTGGACTGATTTTTTTTTTTTTGCATCGATACATTAAGAACATCCTTTTAAAGCAGTTTACTGGGATGCTTTTCTAGAGGGACATCTTTCTTGCTGCTTGTGTTCAAGCAGCAAGAGATTCTCCCTTGAAATAGTAGTCAAATCTCACTGGAAAATGAAAATGTTCATCAGATTACTTTTTTCTCAATAAAATGACTGCTCTCTAAGCTTCAAAGCTTGGTTGAACCTTCATTTAACATTTCAGCTACAATAATTAATAGATTCTGTCATCAGTGTTATTACTACTAAATATCGTTAGTTTTAATTTCTGGTTGTCATATAGCTCAATCCTGTGCATGTTAACTTAGAGCTGAGTTCTGTTGTAGGCCTACAAACATTTACTTGAGAGTAAGCCCCTTTGAAACCAGTGGTACTTGTTTCTGAGAAAACATCCATGTATGATTGTGTTGTTAAACACTTAAAATGCTATCTTAGGCTCTCTTACTTAGGAATAAGTCTCATTCAACTGAATGGGGCTAACTCTTGAGTTATCACATTTAGGATCTGTTTGCATAGGAACAATTCAGCTGAACTTAAATGCTTTAGTACCCAGTGATATCAGTGGAAGAGTTAAGCATTCACAGAAATTTTTCCTGTTGAGATTTGTGGAACTTTAGATAGTTTAGTTGGCTAGATTTTGTCTAAATTTGAAGTAGTGCTATTTTGTTAAGCAGGACTAATCATCAGTAAGTAGTCTGAGGGTTTAAGTGTAACATACAATATGGAAGTCTTTATACTACTTTCTTAACCTCTCCTTATTTGTATTTTGCTTCTCAGCCATACCGTACTTTTAGTAAAGCTTCCCTTTGCAATTTGTTTATATGTAAGGATGGTATACTAGGGCTGGAATCTGATGTATATTTACTTTTAAGTTCCATTACTTTCAAGCAAACATGCTTAGAATTTAAATGTCTATGTTGTATTCTTTTGCAGGCTGGGATAATTTGTAGACCATGGATTATATTATTACTGGTGTTTATGATTACATCAGAAATAGATTTTTCTTTATCTTCAAAGAACTTAATTACACTGGAATCCACATTTGTAACTTCTAACGTTTATTTAATGTTTAATTGCTTTACTTTGAAATGTGCATAGCATTATTTCTAAATATTGTTGTCCTTGAATAGCTGAGTACTATTTAGAAAAACCTTTGAGTAAAAAAAAATAAAACAATTCTTTGCTAATGCTGTAGCCTGCTGTTTTTAAATTTAATAATTTTATAATCACAGACCCCACATGTGTGTATGTGAAATAGAAAGTTACTTACTGACTTTGAGCTTTAGTTATTCACAGGGCTTTTTTTGTAGAAAAAGCCCAGCAGGAACTCATTAGCATAATAGGCCACACCCAACAGCAGGAACTCATTAGCATATTAGGCCACACCCATGACAGCACAGCTCATTAGCCTATTAGGGCACACCCCCATGTTACCACAAGTGTGGTCATCCAGCCACACCCACCTTTTGCCTCTTATTCTGCTTACCTTGTTTGTTGTCAAAACCCAGGGCTTTTTCTGGAGCAGGAACTCCTTTGCATGTTAGGCCACACACCCCTAATGTAGCCAATCGTAATGAGTTTCTGTTGCTGGGTGTGGCCTATTATGCTAATGAGTTCCTGCTGGGCGTGGCCAACTCGGGAGCCAGCTGGAACTCCGTTTCTGTGCGTTCCTGGCCCAAAATAGCCCTGGTTATTCATCTCCTGAACTATAATTTGAGACATGATTTGTGCATACATTAGATATAATGTCATCCCCCAAAAATCAATGTAAAAAATTGTAAAATTATTGGGACATGTTGAATGATAGGAGCGCTGTAACAATAAAAATGAAGCCCATTTCCATTTCTTTTGTTGGAATATACTTCCACAAAAGTGTGCTGAGAATCACAAGTATGAAATAGGAACATTCGTCACAAATAATAGTGAAGAGACTTTTATGGAATGTTTGTAGAGTCCATTCAAGTTATGGCCCACTGAGAAATTTAAATATTGACTAACTATTTAAATAAAAGAAGATGAATGGCTTGCTAGTCTGCATTAAGTATATCCTGAAATAAGTCTAGAAGTTCAATATCAAAAGTGCTTTTTGAGAAAAAAACCCCAATTCTCGGCTGAGTTCAGACTGACAGTTTGCCCCGAGAGAGGCGTGTTTCAGCAGTGTTTCACAAGAGGATTAAAGGGGGTGTTCACACACATCTATCCGGCGTTTCCCAGCCGTACTCAACCCGTCTTGTAACGCTTTGTTCCCAAGTTAAAAAGATACCTGTTAAAAGTGGTATCAAACCCCGGAAAGTGTGTCTACCCTGTGTATATCCCGCACAAATACAGTGTGAATGCTAAAATCCACAATTTTGATTGTGTGCTCATGCGCATAAGCGCATATCTCCAGATTAGCGAAACAGAAAGCCGCGCCTTACAGCCGCGCCTTCGGGCCAACAGTGCGAACGCTCCCTCACACCTCCTCCCTGGTATGCTCCCGCATCAGTTGGCACAGTGTGACAGGGAAAACCCAGAACAATCTGTTCCGGGGCTCTTTTGCCACAACTCGCTCCCGCTTCAAACTGCCAGTCTGAACTCGGCCCTCCTGTGTTCAAACACAACAATCTGCAGCTGTATATGACACAATCCCTTGGTTCAGCTTTGTGGTGTTTTGAGATTCTCTGCTCATTTCGCAACAGACCATCACGGCTAACCCTCTAGACTTAATTATGTTTATATTCCATTATTCTTCCACCATATATCATGGGGGTTTCTTAGGATTACCAGGAGGCCTTTCATCTAGTCACTGACCTATTCCAGACCTGTTTAGCTTCAGCTAGGTTGCTGCATCATGTGGCCTTCATCCATACAATGGGTGGGTCAGTTATTTATTTATTATATTTTTATTCAGCTCTTAATCCAAGGAATTTAGGGTGGTGTACATAGTTCTCCCCATTATTACAAGTGTAAATTCACAATGAAGGAGGTTAGATGGAGAGCCAAAGTCACCTTCTGTTGTGGGCAACTGTGTTTGCCCAGCAGTATGTCAGGAACATATTCTCTTAACCAAATGGGGATGAGTCACATGGTGAGCAGTTGCAAAAATTATCATTGGGGAAGACCGAATCCACTTGGTGATTGTAAAATATGAATTAAGTACTGTAGACCCCTGAGGCATATCTGTGGCATATCTCTTCAGCTGCTAGCCCAAAAATAAAAGAACTCTAGAGGAAATGACATCTATAGCAACAGAACATGCTGACATCTATTTTATGGACTGTGGATTGGCCCTTCAGGGAAGTTAGTCACTGACATTTTGGGAGGGGCTTGGAGAGCCGCTGCCAGTCTGAGTAGACAATACTGACCTTGGTCTGGTTCAGTATAAGGCAGCTTCATGTGTTCATATGACAGGATAGCCAACTGGCTTGGAGAAAAATGTTCTGGCCCTTTAATTACAGCGTAATGTATGGAAATAGGAGGTTAATATTTTTCATGGTATGGAGGTAAATAACATCACCTGGAGCATCCTGTTATGGTTCTTATTAAAGGGACAGGGCATTTTCCCAGGTCAGATGGAAATCCTAGTTGCTTACTGGGGGCAGAGTGTGTTCTGTGCTCCTTCTAGACAAATAACTGTAATTAAGATTGCAGCCTATATGGCATGAACCTAGCTTCTTAGAATGAAATTAACTTCCAGGTAGACTGCCTGGAATCAAAGTATTGGCCTACAGTTCCCAAACATCAACTAAAGCAATTATCTAGTAATTTCATTGTAATGTACTGTTTTTTGTACAGAATGGCCTGGGCTGTAACTTTGTTTTATATCTAGTTTTCATATTGAAACATATAAGCTGATCATCAAAACTGCTGCACAAGCACCATCCTCGTGAAATGTAAGCTGTTTTAAGATAGCAGCCTTAGGCCATCACGCTGCAACCCCGGGTGCTTAAATATAATTGACTTCAATGGAATTTAAGCCACCTAACTGTTTAGGAGTACTGCCTTATGTATTCAGGGGCCAGAATGTCCAGTTGACTCTCAGTGAGCCTTGGCTTTCCTGTATGCCTAGGGGAACAGATTTTTCAGAGGAGGGAAATGCAGATTAAGCCAGCTCTCTTCATACAGCTGTGAAATGTATGCATTATTATAAAACTAAATTAATAGATGTGTAAAGATGTGGAGACTATCTCCCTGATGACTGAGTTGCCAGAAGGCGGCTATGCTTTGAGAAAAATTTCATAAACTGGGGCAGGCAATATTGGGGACACCCAGTGAAACTCATGCGCAGTAGATTCACTGTAGGCAAGATGAAGTATTTCTTTATACAGTGCATAATGGACAATATAAGCCTTGGCATTTTTTGCTCTATATGTAGGCCTTCCAGGTGCAGATGGTTGACCACTGTGTGAAACAGGATGATGAACTAGGTGGACCATTGGTGATACAGCAAGGCTGCTCTTGTGTTTTTAATATACGGCCTGTGAGTTGGATAAAATCTACTATGGTTTCCTGTTGCATGGCTCTCAGCCAACCATATCAGTTCCAGTCACTGTTGTAAACTGTGGGGGACAACTGAAGGGTCCAGTGTGAGTGCATCACATGGACCTATAACCCTGTCTCATGTCTCATTGCAAGGCAACAGTCATGGGAATCTCCAGACTGCAACAGGAGAAGAAGCTTGTGTCTGAATTAGTCCTCAGGTTATTTGTTCAGAGTTGGTCACGAAACTGCTGCTTATGGCCTTGTGAAACTTGTATATCATCATTGAGCACATTGTAAACATCAAGATAAAAATAGGTCAGGTTTTGTTGGTATCACAAAATCTACCATACACTGAGACTACACTCAGAAGTAAAATTCATGGTGTTGTAAAGTTACACATGTAACTAAGTGGTGCAATCAGTGACATATGAGACACTATGTTTTCCTTTCACATGAGCTGTTACCCTAATTGTATGTGTGTGTTCATTATGATTCTTGCAGTGCAATCCTAAGCACAGTTATACTCTTCTAAGCCCATTGACTTCAGTAGATTTTAAAGGTGTAATTTTTCTTAGAACCGTAAGGTTAGTTTCTTGAGCATTGGCAGATTAATGGGTCCCTTATTTACTAACTCTCTTATACACAGATTTGATGGTAGGATCTGATAACCTTATCAGTTTTTCGCTGAGTGTTTTGTGTGTCCCAAGACCAGGCAAAGTCTAAATGTCCCTCTTATATTGCAGAAGTAACATCTCAGGCTCATTAATTTCTATATCAGGGCTGTTTCCTCTTTAAGCAAGCCCATTCTCCCACCCTTGTGGCTGGGAACCAGTTCCCAGAATTGATCCCCAAGATGCAAGCAATCATAAATGCCCCTGGGTATTCTATAGGAATGGCATCCTGTGTTTATAGCTTTCTTTTTCTAATGCTTTAAGCAAAACTCCATTGGTCTTGTGAAACAGAGAGTGAATAAAATTCTCAGAACAAACTTTCAGTGCAAAAGGCATAGTGGTTTTATTAAAGAGAAATTACTAGATTTATGTTGCTTAGCTTCCCTATTCTAAAACTAATTTACAGTGTAAACCTTGAGAAAAAGAGAGAAATCTTGACTCTCACCAGTATAGTTGCTCCTGAGTCCTTGTGGTAGTGCTGGGAGAGAGGTGAAGATGAAGTCTCAGTACTTCACTCCAGAGGAAAAACAAACAGTTTGAGGAGAACTTTAGATAGGTATCTATGCCTGAAAAAATAGGACCATGTTGTCAGTAGGAAGAGTCTTTTCCAGGTTGGTTTCTTGACCTTTAGGCAAGATTTCTTTGTCATGTGGAGGTCAATTTGAAAAGATGGCTGGGGTGTACAAAGTTTGGCTTTTGTTTCTTCTTGCCTCTTCCTAGGATAAATATTCCACTGGGACTGAATTTACAGATTATGTTTTGATTGAATTGTCCTTTGAAGTTTTCACCATTCCATAATGGCACTTAAACATAGTGTGGCTGGCTTTGCATTTCCCAGAACACATGCTGTGATAGGCTTTCTTGCTTCAGACTTGCTTCTTGCACTTTTGACTCATATATATTGAGGGATGTTGTGCCTATCTCTGATGTAAATAAGTGGTTGGGTGTAGCCTAGGGTAGGAGGTAGGGTCAGAACTGTATTGTCAATAGAGAAAGAACATAGGTGGTTCCATGGTAAATGGCTGTACTGTCCTATTGTAGATGAGAGAGTAGGAATCTTTAAGAAAGGGAAGAAGGATGACCTGGGAAACTATAAGCCGGTCAGTCTGACTTCTGTTGCTGGGAAGATATTAGAGCAGATTTTAAAGGGATCAATCTGTAAGCATCTGAAGGACCAGCTAGTGATCCGGGGAAGTCAGCATGGTTTTGTCCCCAACAGATCTTGTCAGACCAATCTGGTTTCCTTCTTTGATCATATGATGAGCTTAGTGGATTGTGGGAACTCTGTTGATGTGATTTACTTGGATTTCAGTAAAGCTTTTCATAAGGTTTCCCATGACATTCTGATGGGCAAACTGGAAGACTGTGGACTGGACTATAGGACAGTTCGGTGGATAGGGAACTGGTTAGAGGACCGCACCCAAAGAGTGGTGGTCAATTTGGTGTAGTGGTTAAGTGCGCAGACTCTAATCTGGGAGAACTGGGTTTGATTCCCCACTCCTCCACTTGCACCTGCTGATGTGACCTTGGGTCAGTCACAAGCTCTGGCACAGCTGTTCTCTCAAGGACAGTTTCTGTCAGAAGTTCTCTCAGCCCCACCTACCTCACAGGGTGTCTGTTATGGGAGGGGAAGGGAAAGGAGTTTGTAAGCCACTCTGAGACACCTTTGGGCAGTGAAGGGCGGGGTATAAATCCAATCTCTTCTCTTCTTCTTCTTCAATGGTGTTTCATCAGATTGGAGGGATGTGTCCAGCAGGGTGCTGCAAGGCTCGGTTTTGGCTTGGTACTTTTCAATATTTTTATCAATGATCTGGACGAAGGGGTAGGAGGGCTACCCATTAAATTTGCTGATGATACCAAATTGGGAGGAGTAGCAAACACCCAAGAAGATAAGAGTTAAAATTCAACAAGACCTGAGTACTCTGGAGAAGTGGGCAGTTGCAAACAGGGTGCAATTCAACAAAGATAAATGCACAGTATTACATCTGGGCCACAAAATGTCAAGCACAAATATTGGATGGGGGGTACATTTCTGGGAAGTAGTGTGTGTGAAACAGGTCTTGGGAGTAAGGGTGGACTGTAAACTAAATATGAGCAGTCAGTGTGATGTGGTGGTAAAAAAGGCAAATTCAGTCTAGGGTTGTATTAAAAGGGCCATAGCACTGAAATCACAGGAGGTCATAGCCCCTCTGTATACTGCCTTGGTCAGGCCGCACCTTGAGTACTGTGTGCAGTTCTGGAGGCCTCACTTCAATAAGGATGTGGACAAAATTGAGAGGGTGCAGAAGAGAGTGACGAGGATGATCAGGAGTCTGGAGATTGAGCCCTACGGGGAATGATACAGCTGGGAGTATAAATTGGTATAATGTGAACTCCAAAGAGTCATAAGAAAGCAGATTTAATTGTTAGATCAATATTATTATACTTGTCATTATTATTAACGTGACTGTTATTATTATTATCACCATCATCAATAATAATAATAATAATAATGATGATGATGATGATGATGATGATGTTGATGATGGCAGCATTATTACAATAACTAAAATGTCCTAAAATATTCTTCCATTTGAAGTGCTTTAATCTAATGTATTTGGAAATATTAATTATGGAAAATCCTGATGGAATTGCTCACATCTCTAAAAACCAAATTAACTTTTAAAATGTAACCCCATTTCACAAGACCACTACACAGTCATTAATCTCTCAGGGCATGTGTGTGATGAAGATAATGTGCAAAACAGGCCTTTTCATTGCCACAGATACAGCCACAGACACTCTTTGGGCAATCAAAATTGACAGTAAAGGTCAAAGGGCCTTTTCTTTTAAAGTAAAGGAGAGGCGCTTGATTGTTTCTTCAACCCATAATGCCAAAAATTCCTACTGAATTAACTGACTCACTTTATTTAATCACTTTCTGGTTTTAGAGAATGCTTTGAATGTGCAGAATTTGCAAAAGCTGATCAGTAAAAGTAATATTACTGCCAGGGCTTGTGATGGCTGAGTGCTCTGGGGAGGAGGCTTCTTTTTTCCTTTCTAAAGAGAACATTGAGGATATATTTAGGTATGTGCACTGATGCATGCATGCGCACATGCATACGAGTTCCATGAAAAAGATGCCCCATTCCTTTGAACTGAGTGGACAAAGCTACATCTGTACGTACAGACTGTTTTCTGAGGTGGTGGGAAAGGCCTTGTAGACAGAGGATTCCCTGTATAGACATCAAAACTCCTGCTCTGAAGCTTATATACAGAAGTTATTAATACCCTGGCAAGATTTTTTAAATGACAAATTTAATGTCTGATTTCTGTTGGAAATGCAGTGATCATGTCAGAAACTAAATGAGTATGCCAAAACCTGATGTGATGTGCCTAAAGCTTGGTTCATGATGTTCATGGATAAGCTTAAGGCCTATAAGCTGTTATGGGAAAGGGGGGGAAATTCCATCCATCCATCCATCCATCCATCCATCCACCTGCCTACATACCTACCTACCTACCTATCTATACATTTGTTGTCATTTAGGATTGCTAACTGTGGGTTAGGAAATTCCTGGAGATTTCTGGGTAGAGTTTGTTGAGGTGAAAGACCTTAGCAGGGTATAATGCCATAGGGCACATCCTCCAAAGCTTCCATTTTCTGGGTATTTTTCCACTAGTGGATATAAACATGTGGTGCAGACGAATGAGAAAATTTCTGCATGTAGATTGCGTTGTACCTGTGACTGTATGCGTTCTTATTTAAGAGTATTTTGGGATTTACTTGAGAAAAATGTGTAGGATTGGGCAGTCAACAACAACAGGAGTTTATTTCAGTATTTATTCAGCACAAATCAGTTAGAAACATAGTTGGATACCATGCTCTAGGTCAGTGTTTTTCAACCTTTTTGTGCAAAGGCACACTTTTTTCATGAAAAAAATCACGAGGCACACCACGATTAGAAAATGTTAAAAAAATTAACTCTGTGCCTATATTGACTATATATAAAGTAATTCTCTTGAATAGGAATCAAATAAACACAAAGAAATTATTTTATAATTACTTTATTATGAAATAATAATACTTTATTTTATAATTGTTCATATGTTACGGATGAAATTGGAATTTTCCCCACGGCACACCAGACAATATCTCACGGCACACTAGTGTGCCACGGCACAGTGGTTGAAAAACACTGCTCTAGGTACATGATTGGGCTGTCTGTAATTAATTTTCTATAGACCTACAGCCAAAGATTTTTAGTTAGTAAACAAAATTCCAGCTGGACAAAGAAATTGACATTGGCTGTCCAAACCATAGAAATGGTAAGATCTGTGTAAGGTTTTCTCTCCTCATAATCCTTCTGCTTTTGGGGCTCTGTGGTCTTCATGTTCATCCTACTTCCCAAGTGTTCGTCTCCATAGCTCTCTGTCTCCCAGTGTAGCACATCCCTTCCTGACTCCAAACCCTGTGTTTTTTCCTCAGCCAATTCTGCCTTCTGCTTTCTTTCTTTGGAATGTTTACTGCTTTAGGGTTTCAGCCATAATCTGTTGCTCAAGAGGAGTTCTTCTCATGCCAATATACCTCGGCATAGCCTCCATTTCAAGATTTTTATTTAGCAGTGCTGGTACTGACAGGATCCCCCCCCCCATGTAAAGGAGCAAAAATATAATTATTCATTTCCAAAATTGTGAAAAGATGACAGCATATATCAGTTCTAGACTGAGGAAATGCCCATAAGTATTTACATTTCATATACTGTATATCTGCTGCTTAGCCTGCTGAATAGTTATTGCCATAGCAAGAGATGCCATCTATGTTTTGATTTTGTTGTATAGATAAGATGCTTATATGTATCTGGTGCCGAAAATAGGTCATGCAGAGAGGAAGAAAAAAAATTTAAGCATATTTTTGGAAAACAGAAAACACAGACTGCTGGAACACGGTTATGAAGGAAGGCAATCCAGGATAAAAACAATGCTTTCCCCATTAATATGTACAAAATCAACTTTAGTTAAGAATTCATCTATAGAAGTCCTATATAAGAAACATTTTTTAATTTTTTTATTTAATAAGATTTTTACTTTACCTTTTTGCCCTCATAGGGCCACCCAAAATGGTTAACAAACTAAAACATACAAATTAAAATCTCAGCAAAATTCAGTTATTAAAACCAACACACAAATACATCATTCACAACAGTTTAAAATCAGAGCCTAAAATAAATACAAAACATAAAAACAGTAGATAAGTTCCATTGAGGAGGAAGAAGGGATCACTGAAGGAAACACAAAAGTCTTCACCTGTTGGTGGAATATGGCAACAGAAGAGCGTTCCAGAATTTTGGCATCACTACTGATTTTTTTTTAAAGCTTTTAAAGCAGTTTTATCGAAGAAAGAATTTTATAATTTAACACCACCAAAATCATTAATATTATAAAAAAATAACTTCACATGCATGCTTTATCTTCATATCGTCTTCTTCATCTTCTTTCTTCTCCCAAAATTATTACATAATAATGTTTATAAGATTTTCAAACAATCCTAGCTTACTATAATAAATTTACAATATATTATCAAATTAATCTTGAACTAAATTATAATTAAGCTCAGCCCTTGGAGGCTTCAGGGGTCAGGAGGGGAAAAAAACCCTCCTTCCAGGGACCGATTGATCCTGGGAGGAACATACCCAGTCACTTGCCACAATCCCACCACTGTTTAACGTCAAAAAAATTATTTTATCTTACCCAAATCCTAATTTTAAACTGAGTCCAAACTCTCTTCAAAATCTTCATGGTCTTCAGGAGTACAGACTTGAGTAGTTTTAGCTGACGTGAGAGGAGAGCGTTCTTTCCTTTTGCCAGCTCTGTTTTCTTGGGATTCAGAAGGGGAAGGATTTAAGGTGGCCAGCATTAGTTCACCAGAGGCAGAGTCATAGGCAGTGTAAGAAATTGAACCATGTTGAACACACAACTTGCCCGTACGGAGCCATCAATATTTTATTCCTAAATCCTTCAGTTTAGCAGTGGTGTCTTTAAGGTCTCTTCTTATCTTTAAAAACTCAGGAGGGAGATCTGCAAAAACTTGAATCTTCACTCCCTGAAAATCAAGACCCCCTCTCTCTCGCCTCTAAAAGGATCCTCTGCTGTGTTCTAAAGTCCTTAAATTCTGCCAGTATATCTCTGGTATATAATGAGGAAGTAGGTTCTTCACATACCTTACCAACGCGGTAAACTCTCTGTAGCAGGGGCATAACACCAGCTTCCAGGCTTAAAGTGCCCACTAACCAATTCACCATAAATATATTCAGCTCTGTTCCAGCTTCAACATTTGATTTGAACCCCCTGAACTTTAGGCACAACTCATGACTACGATAATCCAAAGACAAAATACGTTCCCGTGCCCAAGCATCTGAGGTTCTCACAGGTAATTGACTTTTGAGCTCAGTAACTTTCTGGAGAGCTTTCTCTGCCTTTTGGTTTGTCTGTTTCTAAAGCTCTTCTAACTCGTCCATGCATTGAAATGCTGGTTTCAGCATTTCTGTAATATCATGTCTCAGTTCCTGACGTTGTTTGGTTAGCACCTGCATCAAAAAATTTGCAGTAAGTGGGCTCTCTTCAGCCGTTTGTTCGCTCCTCCCCAGCATTGCAGATTAGATGAATGGTGTGTCTGTAGCTGGAAAAAGCTCTGTTAAATGCAGCCTGCTTTCTCCTTTTTGTTTCCCTTTCTTGCCACCTTTAGGTGCCATCGTTCAAAATGAGGGGTTTTTTGCATTAGAAAGGGTAAAAATATTCAAATTTTGAGCAGACAAATGGTGAGCACTGGGTACTAGCTGCTGACCCAGAAGTTGGTCGCGGCCACTCCCCCCGGTGTCACTACTGATAAGGCTCTCTCTCAGGTTGCCACCCATGGAATCTCAGAAGGCAGGGGTACTTGAAGCAGGACTTCCAAAGATGATGGTCATGGTCAGGTAGTTTCATACGGGAATAGGGGGTCCTTCCAGTATGTTGGTTCCCAACTATATAGAGCTTTAAATGTCAGCACCAGGACCTTGAGTTGTGCACAGAGAGAACCTGAAAGCCAGTGTAGATGAACCAAGACAAGGGGAGAGGTCCCTATGACCCATTCCAGTCAACATCCTGGCTGTAGCGTTCTATAACAAACTGAAGCTCACTCAATTGCACATAAAATTTGCCTCTGAAGACTGATGTGATTTCAATCAGTTATACTATGCAAATTCCTAGCAAGATGTAAGGAATAAAATATAAGAAATAATTGCTTCTCAGTTGCATGTCAGGTTTAGGATCTTTTGGTGAACAAAATTCAGTTATACTGTGCACATGTCTATATTCTTAGATAGACCTATCCCTAACAATTAGATGTGGCAAGTGGGGGATTTGCAAGGACTTTTTTCCTTTCATTCTTTTCCCTTTTTCCCTTCCCTACCCATAGCCTCTCCACTTTTCCTGCTTCTTTGTCTCCTTCCCACCCACCAGCTAACCTACCTTTGTCTCCCCCCACCCCCGTTTCTGCTTTCCCTACTTTCCTACCCCTGACAGCTTTTACCAGGGAAAACTGTGGCCCAGTTGCACAGTGCTGGATGCTGGGCCAGGCCCAGTTGTATGGTAGGGAGTCACAAAGCCTTGTGGGGAGATGCTCCTTTCCTCTATATCCTCTTGCCCATACTATATCATTCTCCTCTCCTACATTTTATCCTCCAACAACCCTGTGAGGTGTGTTAGACCGGGAGTATGTGACTGGCCAAGATCATCAAGCAAGCTTCCATGGTAGAGTGTCTCCCAGATCCTATTCTGAAACTCTAATCACTATACCACATTGTCTTTTTTGCACAAGCTGCTTTCTAATGGTAGTGGGCAACTGGGCCTGTCTGTGGTTGCTGCCCAGCCTGGTCTTGTAGAGCCTTCCCTCAAAGGTCAAAATAGTCCTGGAAAGTGCCCTTCCTCTCCTTTTTATTGACTGAAACCAAGGCCTGAAGGCTGTCAATACTATTATGGTCGCCTAGCAATCTCAAAATGGCCACTGCAGAGGGCATTCATTTCTTAAAGGTACAGGTGGCTGCTTCTGTTATTTTGGGTGCCCCCAGTTTTTTTTTGTTTCAGATTTTTCTGCAAACCTAGGGCTTTTCTCAGGCTTGTAGAAAGATATGTTTTGTATGTTCTTGGTTCTGCTCTCTGGATTTAAGTATGCACATATGGAGCCACATTAGAGTTGCCAGGTACCCCCTGGCCACCGGTTGGGGATGGGGGGTAGGGTTGCCTGATCCATGTTGGGAAACTCCTGGAGATTTGTGGATGGAGCCTGGGGAGGACGGACACCTTGCTGAGGTACAGTGCCACAGAGTCCACCCTCCAAATCATCTATTTTCTCCAAGGGAACTGATCTCTATACTCTGGGAATGAGATGTAATTCCAGGGGATCCCCAGGTCCCACCTAGAGGCTGGCCTACCTAGACTACATTGAGAATTAGATATATGTGTGGGCCTATGAGACTTGTGAGGGAGAATCCAATCCCCCCCCCCCCACTGGGCCTACTGTGGCTCCTGGGCTTTTCTGAAGTTGCCAGTGGGCCCACTGTGGTTCCCAGGCTACATTCCTGCTATTAAGCCCACTGTGGCTCCTGGGCTGTTCTGCAGCCATTGGTAGGTGCACTGCAGCTACTGGGCTGTTTTGGTACTGCCTGTTGGCTTGGCGGTGGCAGCGAAACAGCCTGGGAGCTGCAGCAGGCCTGCCAGCAGCTGAAGGATAGCCCAGGAGTCACACCAGTCCTGCCAATGTCTACAGGAAAGCCCAAGAGCCGCAGCAGGCCTGATGGGAAAGTGGGGGGATGGGATTCCCCCCCTGAAAGTCTGTGACCTGCCATGGCTTCCTGGCTGCTTCTTCATCGCCACCACTGAGCCAGCTGTGGTTCCCAGGCTCTGAGGCAGCTGTTGCAGGTCCTGGGCTCTGCCATAGCCCACAGCTACTGGATCCACTACAGCCACCAACCATCATCTTCAAGGAGGAAAGAGCACTATTTTATGTTGGGAATGAACTACCTCCCCCATTTTTATTTTTAAGATTTCAGATTTTTCTGCAAATTTGGCACTGGCAGTCACCTGAGTTTGCAGAAAAAAATCTTTTTTGGGGTATGCCTGGCCCTGTAACGTGGATTTAGGTATCTGCAGATGGTGGGGTGTCTGCACTTGGGAAATAGACAGGGGTCTTTTTTTGGGGGGAGCGCACTGGAGCGCAGCTCCGGGAGCTCAGAAGCCAAGCCCCGCCCCCAACCGGCATCCCAGGGAGTCTTTCAGGCAGCCGAATGTCAATTTCAGCTCCATTATATCCTATGGGCCATTGAAGTCAATGGTGAAAACATAGGGTATATTCTGGGGGCTGGAGGGGAGGGGGTTTGAGGGAGAGGCTCCAAACTCACAGGGTAGCTGATGGAGCCTCTCCCCAAGATACCCACCAAGATTCAAGAACATTGGCTCATGGGGTCCAATTCTATGGGCCTCTAAACAGGTTGCCCCTATTCCCTCCATTGTTCTCTATGGTGGGAAAAGAGTAACTTTTTTCCTCACCATAGAGAACAATGGAGGGAATAGGGGCAACCTGTTTGGGGGCCCATGGAATTGGACCCCCTGGTCCAATGTTCTTGAAACTTGGTGGGTATCTTGGGGAGAGGCTCCAACAGCTACCCGGTGACTTTGGAGCCTCTCCTTCAAACCCTCTCCCCTCCAGCTCCCAGAATATACCCCATGTTTTCACCATTGACTTCAATGGCCCATAGGATATAATGGGGCCAAATTGCCGCCAAATTTCTTTAATTCCCTCCTTTCCTTCTCTCTTTTTCCTCTTTCCCTCCTTCTTCTCTTCTTTCTTTCTTTCTTTCTTTCTTTCTTTCTTTCTTTCTTTCTTTCTTTCTTTCTTTCTTTCTTTCTTTCTTTCTTTCTTTCTTTCTTTCTTTCTTTCTTTCTTTCCCACCTTCTTCTCTTCTCTTTTATCCTCCTTTCCCTGTTTCCCTCCTCCTTCCCTCTATTTCTTTCCCTCCCCTTTCCTTCTCTTTCTTTCCCTTTCCTTCCTTCTTTCCTTCTCTCTACTCTCTCTCTTTCCTTCCCTCTTTCCTCCTTCTGTGGCCCAACTCTCATGAGAAGGAGTTTAAACTTTAAACCCCTTCTCTCTTAGCTCCCCCACCCAGACCAGCTGGGGAAGGGAAGGGGAGGCTTTTGAAGATGCCTCCCCCCCTTTTGCTTCCCCTTCTGACATCACTTCCGGTGATGTCAGGGGGTGTGGCATATGCTAATAGCCTAATAGCTCATTAGCATACCATATGCTAATGAGCTCCTGCAGCTGTTTTTCTACAAAAAGACCCCTGGAAATAGATATACACATATTACTGAAGTCAGTACATAGTCTTCTGATTTGTAGATACAGTACTTTCTTCATATAGACTAATTATATTTTTATTAGGGAAAATGACTTGGCAGAACAAGGACTCATAACCCTTCTTCTGGATACATTTATATTAAAGTCCACTGAAATCAATCAACTTATGTATGACTGGCTATTTTATCTTACTGACTTGAAAATTTTCCCTGCCATAAACTGACACAATTGATTTTTCATTCTGTCTACAAACCAGAATGAATACAGTTTGCAAAATAGTTCTCCTTTATATTCTACAACAATTGCTGTTAATTCAGCCAACTGTGCTGGGGTGAGGTCCAGGGACATCCGGCAGTGTTCTTACCTTCCACTGCTTTCCTTATCATAAGTAGTGATGCTGACATTCTCTGAGGGACAAAAAAAAAGCTGAGCATAAGTAATGGGAAAATTATTCTGATTCATAGTTACATTGATGCATTATGTCATAGACACTTTGGACATGTTCAGCTAATGGGGACTTGAGGGATATGTGATAATATTCTTCCCAGCAGTTCTCTGATCCTCAGAACCTTTTATTAGAGGATACCAAACCTATCTGAAACACAACAAAATAAAAAATTCCACTTTCTACAGAGGTTGGCAGGGCTGTCCACTGCAAGAGAATAAGATATGGTATGAGGTAGAGTTAGTTAAGCCAAACACAGATGCCAGTCAGTTAAATATATGGCTGTGTTTCTGCACCTTTAGTAGTTTGCAGAGAAACAACTCACTTTGTGGAGACAGTTTCTTTCAACTTAACTTCACTGGTTAGTAAAAGCTATAACTACCTTCTAGGCAGCTGCTAAAGTCACAGGAGCCTTAGCTCCTACTGAACTCAACAGAACTACCTAGCCAAAAGATAAGTCCTGCTTATTTACTATTTTACTGCTTCCATCTAGCACCATTAGGCAAGCATGCAACCACAAATAGACCAGCACCTATAATAACTCACTATAAAGGACCCAATCCAAGTGCTGTACAAAATATATATTATTCAAAAAGCATCTGTCAGACTCGGGCATTTGACTAGCTGAACCTTCTATATTTCAACCTGATATATTCTGCTTGCTCTCTGTACCCGTTATCGCTTCCCTCGCCTGCCATCGCATTCCTGGAGGGGAGTGAGTGTCTGTAGTGAATTAGGGAGGCTGCTTGGTAACTTTCCTATGGGGTCTCAAGACATCTTTCACACAAGAAATGTCCATGAAGTAAAGTCTGTGCCTGGCTAGATAATGGCTGTATATCTTTCATAGTCATTGTAGTAATTGTGACGTGGATGTGAATGGAATCTTAGGGTTGTACCTGTATCCTGCTTTCCCGCCTTTGCAATTCAGTCCTAACAAAGAGTTTGAACCCATAGCGTTTTATATCTCTAAATAAAACATTCACTGCAAAAGTGTGTGTGGAGTGATTTGACTGGGAACCTGACAACATCTTTCTACCTAGTTTTCTTCATACAAAAAACCTTATAAAGGAGACACAGTCTCAGAAAGTGGAACACCAAGGCAACGTAGGTTTAAGAACACTATATATACAGTCCAATATCTTGTGCATAGGAACACAATTCCAAAATAAAGTCCAACAGTTTAAATCCCACATTACCTAATAAAAGGCACAGCTGTATGATTGACATTCTGTTCTGATGGGGTGCATCAAACTTCTTTTTCCCATTTCCCAAAAGAGCTTTGTCTGAGAAGCAACTGTGACCAGTTTGTGGTAACACCTTTTCTTTCAATCTTGAAATCAGTAGCTTGAAGCCTACAATTTTCTTTCCAAGTTCTATGGCCATTTTCTTTCCAAGTTCTATTTTGGAATTGTGTACCTAGGCACAAGATATTGGACTGTATATATAGTATTCTTAAACCTATGTTGCTTAGGTGTTCCACTTCCTGAGACTGTTGCCGGGTTCCCAATAACTCAGTATCAACAGCCAGTCCTTGAGTAAGAAAAGCTTTATTGATCAGAGAGATGGAATGCACTGCACTCTTAAGTCAGGAATGGGGTATTCAAAATGGCTATCATAATTATACAGGTTTCATACATGACCCCCTGATACCTGAGGGCCAATAAGCAGTGAGATATAAGTGCAGGGAGAATCTAATGGTTTGGGATGCAAACTGGAAGAAAGTACACTCTCGCGCCCAAGGCTCCTGGTAGCTCAAAGTCAGGGAGATAAGCTGGTCTGCAGCTGCAAGAAGGGAATTAGATCAGTCAGACAAACAAGCATTATTATGGTGGGATCACCTGACAACTATGTCGCCTTATAAGGTTTTTGTATGAAGAAAACTATGTAGAAAGATGTTTTTTGAATAATAACTTAGGTTTTGTACAGCACTTGGATTGGGTCCTTAATAGTGAGCCATTAAGCAAGCAAGCAACCTATGCAAAAGACTAGAGAGATGGCCATTTCTTCATCTGATGCAACAATTCAAATAACAATTGGAAAAGCAGTGGATAAACTGTCTCAGGGGATATATTCAGGTGGGTAGCTGAGCCATGTCAGTCTGAAGCAGCAGAACAAAGTTTGAGTTAGGGCTGCCAGGTCCCCTGGGGGGGGGGCACGGGTTTGCCTGCTCTAGAGGCCCCCAACCTGCTGGCCTGGATCTGGCCACCGGGGGGAACCCTGCCCCCAAAGTGTTGGAATCGGGCCCAGCACAATTGTGCCAGGCATGTCATCGGGAGATGCTCTGGTGTTCGGTTTTAAAACTCAACAGCGTGCCTGGTGTTATGATGTCACTTCCGGGCACAGAGCTTCACACCCTGCTGGATGCCAGGTAGGGACCCGGCAACCCTAGTTTGAGTCCAGTGACACCTTTAAGACCAACAAAATTTTATTCAAGGAGTGTGCTTGCACACGAAAACTTATACCATGAATAAAACTTTATTGGTCTTGAAGGTGCCACTAGACTCAAACTTTGTTCTGTTGTCTCAGGGGAAACAAGTACATTTGCCTCACAAACTGTTGCCAAAAATGTGATTTCACTGCAATGAAACACCAGCCTTGATGGAGTATATTTGTACTGGCCACGACAAATGGATGACAAGTATATTTTTAAATCCACACTGCCATATGATATTCTGCACAAAATTTAAACTGCCATTTCTAGCAAAGAAGCCAGTCTATAGAAGTGAATTTCAGCCTTCCAACTGTCAGGGAATCTTCTCTGCATGGATGTGTCTGGCAAGCAACTCCAATGAAACTGTAAGGAGTTCCCTCTACATTTTAAGAATTCTGGAGTTTATTCTGTTTAAGGCACTATTTAGGTTTGTGCAGTGAAAAAATGTTCTAAATATTCCAACCCCCCCCTTTGCAACTGTATCCTTTTGTAATATATGTACACCCAGTGTTCAAAAAAATTAATGAAGGCCTAGAAGTACTTGCTAAAAGTGAATGTTAAAAATTTTCAAAATGTAGTCCTTACATTAAGACTGTACATTACAACTTTAATTTAGGGCTGGTGACATGAGGTGAAAACAAAACTCAACTTTTAAGACATCCAGCTGCTCAACAGTATATTTTAAGTCATAACTCATCCTGTCTTATTTTTGTAGAAACTGATTTGTTCATAGTCTTCACAGATGACAGTTAAAGTATCATGGCTGATGAGATAGTATTAAGATTAACCAAGGCCCCGGTCACACGGGCCAGAAAACGCGCGGGGGAGGCGTTGCAATTCGCCCCGGAGCTAAATAAGGCGCGGTAGCCCGATCAGACGCCCGGCAATGTTACGTGGGCAGCCCGTGGGCAGCCTGCTAACCGTCGATCACATGGCGGTGCCGTAGCGCGGCAAGAAAGTGGTTTGGCGTGATCACACGGCCGGTCGCGCGGCGCCGCACCCGAAGGTTTTTTTTTTACATGCCGCCGTCCGCATGCGCATGATCGAGCGAGCGGACTGGCCGAGCACGGAGCATGCGCACACCCAGACACCAGTCAAGAGGGGCAGCACGGCAAGAGAGGGACATTCCGGCGACGGGGACACACGGACCCGGACCGCGACAGAGCTCCGAGCCGCAGCTAATGTCGGACGAGGTGGAAGACCAGCTCATAGCCATCGTCACCGCCTGCGCGGCCGTGGCAGCAGGGAGCCTCCGAGTGCGCCAGGCATGCCTACAGGGGGAGGGGATGGCAACAGCGGCCAGGAGATGGAGGAATGCCATGGCCACGACACAGCTAGTCAGCCGCCAACGCCGCATCAGGCGGCACCAGGCAGACAGGTCGAGGGACACCCACCAGCTAAGCCGGCTCGCCGCGCAGTGCCCAGGCCGCCGCTGGTGGGTGTATCCGAGGGGCAGGAATGGTGGGCATCCTTCGTCACCCATGTCTGGGGCGACGAGCAGTGGCTCCAGCACTTCCGGATGTCCAGGTAAGACATGGAGGTCGTCTGGGAGCCGTGGCCTCGATGCCAGGGCCTGCCATGCAAAACCCTCAGCGGAGGGACCCATGGCCAGGGGCACAGGGATGCCAGTAGCCCAGCCGGCCACAGAGCGTGCCTAGCAGCCGGTCCACGGACAGACAGTGGTGCCACCGTCCCTCCGCTATGGCGAGGCCGGAATCCAGGAGCCTGGGACACAGGAGCCCTGGCCACAGTGCGAATCGGGGGGCCCAAGGGGACCACGGGCCCATGGCAGGACACCTCATGGAGGGTGGAGGGGGTGGGAGGGCAGGCCCCATGACCACGGCGGCCGGAGTAAGGCACCAGACCGAACTCTGTATTCACAGGTCAACATTCATGTGGCTGGTAGATGCCCTCCGGGATAGACTGCAGCGAGAGCAGACGGTAATGCGGGAACCCATGTCAGTGGAGGAGCGTGTCGCGGTTGCTGTGTGGTGGATGGGCAACACCATGTCCTACAGAACCATTGGGCAGCAGTTCGGTCTTGCACGGTCCACCGTGGCTGGCATCGTCGTGGAGGTCACACGAGCCATCACGGAGGAGCTCCACCGGCGAGTGGTGTACCTACGGAACCCAGACAGGGTGAGCACGGGAGGGGCCAGGGGCCACTGCTGGAGGGGAGGGCAGAGCGGGCCGTGCCCGGAGAGATGGGGCAGACAGAGTATCCGGTGGCCGCGACGGCCCCCCTAGCAGGTGGCAACACACCCCGCGCGTGTTCCCGGGCAAGACAGGCACCCGGCAGACCCCTCAAACCCAATGCTTCGCCAACAGGTCATGAGGGCCTTCGCCGCCAGGGGCTTCCCGCAGTGTGTCGCGGCCATGGATGGATGCCACATCCGTGTGCGAGTACCGGTCCGCCTTGCCCAGTACTACATGAATCGGAAGAACTACTGCTCGATCATCCTGCAGGCCACCGTCGATCATGTGGGCCGGTTCGTTGACATAGTGGTGGGGCAAAGCGGCCAGAGCCACGACGCGCATGTCCTGCAGCGTTCGAACATCATGGCTGCTATGGATGCAGGACTGTGGGTGCCAGGAAACCCTACCCGCACCATCGAGGGCGTCCAGGTGCCGCCACTCATTCTGGGGGACGCAGCATACCCCCTCCGACGCTGGCTCATCCCTCCCTACAAAGGGCGACTCGATGCGCGGCAGGCGCACTTCAACAAGGTGCACGGCAGTGTCCGCAATGTCGTGGAACGAGCATTCGGCCGTCTGAAGGCACGGTGGCGCTGTCTGTTACTCCAGGTGCCACTGGATCTGAAGAACGTGAAGCCGGTCGTTGCCGCCTGCGTAGTCCTGCACAATGTGTGCGAGGACCGCGGGCATGCGGTCCCTGAGGCGCTCGTCGAGGAGGAAATACGGGCACGTCAGGAGGACGAGGAGCCCATCCCCGACCCTGAGCAGCCGCCGGAGGCCCCGGGGGGCATGGCAGTGCGTCGGGCACTGACCACATGGCTCTGGAGGCGTGCGAGACCCCGCTAGGGGGGCCAGAGATGTGGGCAGGGGATCCCGAGGGCGCCCCTTCAGCAGCCGTTGCCGTCGTTCCGATGTGCCGAACACAGACTCTCCCGCCCGGGGGCCCGTGCCGGCATGCGGTCATGCAAAAATCTGGAGCCGTGAGCCCAAGGATTTTCGCATGTCCAGAGCCTGCCACGAGGGCATCCAACGGCCTGGGCCGCAACCGGGGGTTCCGGACCCCATGCCCACCATCAGGCGCGAGGCACAGGAGTGCGGCGGTGAGGGGGGGCGGGGGACCAGGTGCGACCGGAGGCGCTGAGCCGGTGTTGTGCTCGCGTGCCATGGCACGAATAAACATCCTTTTTGCCAGCACCGCACCCGTCTCCGTTCTCGTTACTATTGCCGCCCGCTGCCGCCGGGGGGCCGGATTCGGGCGGCCGCCCCCTTCCGGCGCATTCACACGATGCGACCTGGCTGTGGCCGCACCGGACGTCCCTGATCGGTGGTGGGGCACCACCCGATGGGCGGCACCACCGTAGGCAACGGGGGGACACCGAGATGGAGCAGGGGTGATGTCGGCACCCAGGTGGGCAGCCCGGGGGGAGTGAGTGATGCCGCCTGATCCCGGGGAGGTACCCTCCAGGATCAAGGGCGGCTCCAGACACGGCCCTGATGACCAGCCCCCTACTGCACCCGAGCAGCCATGGCCTGGAACCGCTCGCATGGTGAGCCGCTGTCCCTGGCCCCCGGAACAGGGCCTGTCATCGTTCCCCTTGGCCGCATCATGACCGTGTTCGACCCGTTCCCTGCGCGGGCCCTGGCTCCACATCCCCTGGCCGGCCCCCAGCCGCGGCCACGGACCGGGGAGGCATGTCCCATGGCGCCTGGCCGGTACACGTGGCCAGGGTTGCCCTGGCTGTATCCCGACAGCGTCCAGGTGCCGTCGGCTGTTGTCCCGAACGATAGCGGGGTCCCCCGGCCAAGGACCGTCGCCATGACCGTGCGAGCCCCCCCGGGCTCAGGATGGCCATGCGCCTAGCCCCCCCGCGCGCCACGGCTCAGGGCTGCTCCGGCGGCCGGGAGGCCTTCGGACATGCGCTTCACTGCGCATGCCCGTGTGTTGTCTGGCGCACAGGCGAAAGGCGACACAGCGCGGGTGGGCACATGCGCATTCCGTCCCAGCCACCCACAGAGTCGCCATGGCCTTTCCGACCAAGGGGGTGCTGTGGCTCCCGGAGGAGGTGGATTGCCTCCTCCAGACACTGCACCAACTTGAAGCTGGCCCACGTATAATCACCTCCACCCATTTGGAGACCCTGGGGGTGTTCGAGGAAGCCAGCGAGCGTCTCTCGGCCCGGGGATACCGACGCACGTCCGCCCAATGCCGCGCTAAGTTCAAGTGGGAAAAGGCTGTCTTCTTCGATGCCCTCGAGGACTGGGAGGGCATCCCTCCACGGGGGGAGCGGCCTCCACGGTTCCAGCTCCTCTGGGCACTCTGGGAACAGGGCGGCCGGCCGGGATGGCGCCATCGCACCCCCAACAGTAAGTAACCCCTGCCCCGGCCACGGCTACGCGGACGGACTCCAAGTGTGCAATCCCACCTTCTGCTCTATCCCCCACAGGGCGACCTCGTGCACGCCGGATGAGGGCGGCGTCCCCTGCCGGGGACGAGGAAGGGCACCCCCCCCCGGCAGGAACCAGACAACGAGGATCAAGGTATGGTCGTCAGGGTGGCATCGCCACGCGGCCACGGCCACGGTGCCCCAACGCCTGCCACAACATGGCAGTGGTGGCCAGCGTCTGGGGAGGCCGCCACGGGGGGAGGCGGCTGTCCAGGCCTTGCTGGATGGGTGCCAGTGGTTGCATCTGGGAGGGGACAGCCACCCATGACCCCTGGTGTGCAACAGGCTTGGGCCACAACCCCCACCCGCTTCATGTGTGGCTGCTTGTCTCCGCCCACAGCACCTGTGGTCATAAGCTCCCCGCAGGGGTCTCCTGGGGCCAGCGAGGCATCGGAGCCAGGTAGGCTGTGGCTGAGGGCCCCCACCCCCGGGGAGGCCAGACACAGGGGCCCTGCCAGCGACCCAGGCTGGGGTCGGGGCCCAGGGCCCCGGGCCCCGAGCCATCCATGCGGGACAGTGATCTGGGCCCCCACCTGTGGCCTGTCTGCGAGGCAGGTCGCCCATCCGCGGCCCTCAGTGGCATGACAGCCTGCGGAGGTCATTGGCCCCCCTGATGGCCCCAATGTTCCGTCCAGGTGCCCAGGCACAGGAGGAGGCAGCAGCGACCACGGCTGGATCCGCGGTGGTCATCAGCTCAGCCACGGAGACAGATGCAGGTATGCTTACCTCCCTTCGCCCTGGTGGACGCCCCGCTGTTCTGTGCTCATCCCCTGCCATTTCCCTGCAGGGGAGGGGCGACGGCCTGCAGAGGCGGCAGGACCCGCAGGACGGACAGTCTGCCGGCGGCTGGATGTGCTGGAGGGCACGGTGGCTGAGATGCGGGCAGCAGGTGGGTTGACTGCAGCCCATCAGGCCCCTGGTTGGGTGGCTGATGGCAGGGGGGGGGAACAGGCCCCGGATATCTGCTGGCGAGGCCTGCCTTGGCATGCTCGCCAGGGGTGAACGGTGGTCGGGCCGACACCCTGGCAACGCCCGCCGGAGACGGGACATCCTCCTTGCAGCGCCCCCACTCATCATCTTCCGCTCCTGTCTCCTGTGGCCCACAGTGGAACAGCATGGGCGGGTCCTCGAGGTGGTCCAGCGACGTCTGAGCCAGCTACGGCACCTGTTCTTCGAGCTGCGGCTGGACACTGCCCTGCGGGACCAGCGCCGGGAGGAGCAGGAGCAGCGCCGGATGGCCCAGGGACCCCTGCCAGCATTGCAGGTGGGGGATGGTCGGGAGGTGGAGGGGGAAGGTGGGGAGGAGACTAGCGCTGAGGGGGGGTCAGAGGTGTCCGCCTCGGATGACACCGAGGGGGAGGAGGCTGAGGGACCACACCAGGCCATCCCTCAGGACCACAGGGAGTGCGCCGACACGGGGGTGGAGGGGGACGGGGACAGCTCCGATTAGAGCACGGGTCACCGTGTGGCACTGTTTGTTACAATGTTAATAAAGCTTGAATCTGTTCAATGCTGGCGTCTCTGTTCCCTGGAGGCCCCCCCATCCCCCCTCCATCCCCTGATGACCTAGGTCTGCAACAGGCATGTGTGCGTGTTTAACAGCAACTTTATTCCACCGGGTACCGGTACAGAAGAGGGGGGCCGCTTCGCCTCGGCCAGGGGTCCGTGGCAGGCCGGGGTCCCCAAGGACGCAGCTCCCGTTACGGCCACGCCGCAGGCCACCACCCATGGCCGCAGCTCCAGACCACCCCGGGCCCCACGGTGGCACGAAGATGCCCTTCTGGTCGCAGCCACTGCCATCTGTGGAGGCCCATCTCCCAGCACGTGGCCTGACATGTGGAGGGAATGTCGTGTCTGGGTGGGGCTCACCGTGCCACGGCGGCGTCAGGGGTGGCCACTCCCACTGGCAGAGCGGACGATGTGCCGCCTACTGTGGAGGGGTGTAGGGCTGCGGCTTCGTCCTCTTTCGCGTAGGCCTCCCGCTGCCACCGGATGCCTTGGGGATCTCGTCGCTCACTGGTGCCTGCACAGACGGGGCTGTGTGGGGGCCGGGGGCCGGTGTGCGGGCAGGTGCCTGCACGTCCTGGGCCCGAGCCGCCCCTGGGGCCACCATGCGGCCAGTTGGTTCCACTGGCTGGGCTGCAGGGCCCCCTGGGCCCGTGCCATGGGCGGTCGCCTGCACATGTTGGGCCACGGGGGTCCCTGGAGCGACCATGTGGCCAGCTGGCTGCAGTGCCTCGGGCGCTGGGTTGCGTGCGCGTACAGTCTCGACGAGCAGGGTGACTGCACGTGTCAGCTCGACCATTGCCTCGGTAGATGTGTCCATGGACCTCCTCATGGCGGCACGGTCCTCCCGGGCTTCTGCACGGTCCTCCTGGTCCTGAGCACGGCCAGCCCTCAGCTCTGCCAGGATCTCCTCATGCTGCCTCTGTGCTGCCCTCAAGGCTGCTCTGTTCTCCTCCCTGCCCTGGGCAGCTAGGTGTTCCCCAACGCGTTCAAGGGCAGAGACGCGCTTCCTCCTGGCGGTGATGAGTGCTGCCCTTTCCGGGGCCGTGAGGTCACCCATATTCACATCTGGAGCCAGACCTGGGGGTTTGGGACGATACAGGGCTCACCGTGGTGGAACATCCACCATGGGGACCCCTGCGTGACATGGGTGGCCGCCCCCTGTCCCCGTACCATGCTGCAACTCACCATCTGGGTCCTGTGGGCCGCACTCTCTGGGCCGTCGCACCACTGCATCCCCATCCGGGGGGTCGTTGCCCGTGCCTGGGGGGGAGACAGCTGGATGGGGCGTGTGGCCCATGCACCCCGGGGAATGTCCCCTGGCCCTCAGGATGTCCTTGGCGACGCTCATCATGCTGATGGCCTAGGGGGGGCCCCCACTGCCCGTAGTACTCACCCTGGTCCGGAGGCTGGTCCACCGCTGGCTCCTCACCATCGCTCTGGTCTCCGTGGCCGGCCACTTGCTGGTCGGCACGATGGAAGCATGTGCCTGGGAATGGGAGGGGCCACAGGTTACTGGGGCTGCCCCTGGGGGTGGCTCCCGTGGTGGGTGCTGCTCTGGCACCTTCCAGTGCCTTCGGCAAAGGGGGCTGTGGCCTCCTGGGGACAGCTGGGGGGCCCTGGTGGCCCCCCCGGGGGTGGGTACGTACTGGCATGCTGTCCCCGGAGGGGTTCCCCCCCGTCCCCTGACCTGGTGTGCTCCTGTGCTGTGCATGGCCCCTGGATATCCGTGGCCTGCCTCAGGGGCCACTGTACTGTCCAACCCTCCCAGTGGGTGTCTCTGGGGGCTCTCTGTGGCGTCTGGCCTCCCGAGACATCCAGCACTGGTGGTGGTCACTGGGGGCTGCCTGGTGGCGGTCGCCTGAGGACACCGACGTGTGCTGGGTGGGATGCTTACCGTGTCTGATGGGGGGACATGTGGGGTGGTGGGAGTTGTGGGACATGGTGTTTGCCGCTGCTTCTACCTCGGAGGCCCTGGGATGCTGCCTGCCTCTTGGCCCGAACACCTGGCCTGCCTCACTCCCACCTACCTTCCTGGCTGCTGGTGGCTGGCCATGGCTCCTGGGTTCCCCACGAGTCGTCCTCTAAGGGCTCCGGGGATGGCTGCTGGGAGGCGACGGAGGGGCCCCGGGAGGTGTCTCTGGCGGAGGCTCCCTGGCTGCTGGTGGCCGGCCATGGCTCCTGGGTGCCCTGCGAGTCGTCGTCAAAGAGCTCCAGGGATGGCTGCTGGGAGGCGACGGAGGGGCCCCGGGAGGTGTCTTTGGCGGAGGCTCCCTGGCTGCTGGTGGCCGGCCATGGCTCCTGGGTGTCCAGCGAGTCATCGTCGGACAGCTCCAGGGACGGCTGCAGCGAGGAGGTGGAGGGGCCCCGTGAGGTGTCTCCAGCGTGAACCGGAGCTGTCGTTTGGAGCAGTTCTTCCGTCCATATCTGCTTCTCGGTGTGCAGGATTCTGTTGAGCTCCTCGTAGTACGCGCATGTGTGTTTGTGGCTGCCAGACTCTGCATTCCGTGTCACGGTCTTCTTGTACCTCAGACACATGTCCTTGGCTTTGGAGCGGCACTCTTCCGCGGAACGTGTGTGCCCTCGGGCTGCCATGCCGGCAGCCACCTCCTCGAAAAGGTCCATGTTCCGGTGGGACTGCCTCAGGGCGGTCTGGATTGCCTTGTCCCCCCAGAGGTCTAAGAGGTCCAGGGTCTCTGGCCGCCTCCATGAGGGTCCACGCACCCCACGTGCCTTACCCTTCTGCTGTGTTGGTCGTGGGGTCCCTGCCTCTCGTGTGGGGGCTGCCGTGGTCCCTGCCGCTCGTGTGGGGGCTGCCGTGGTCCCTGCCGCTCGTGTGGGGGCTGCCGTGGTCCCTGCCGCTCGACTGGGGGCTGCCGTGGTCCCTGCTGCTCGTGTGGGGGCTGCCGTGGTCCCTGCCGCTCGACTGGGGGCTGCCGTGGTCCCTGCCGCTCGTGTGGGGGCTGCCGTGGTCCCTGCTTGCTGTCTGGGACCGCCGCGCGGCGTTTTCGCTGTCCGCTTCATGGCGTGTTGCTGCAACTGTTCGCTAATGTGCGCATGCGTGGTTCTGCGGAGCGGTGGAGCATTTGGTTTCGCGGTCGAACGCATGCGCCCTGCTGCGAAGCGATGGTGGATTCGCTGTCGCTTCTCTGTGCGTGCGTGCTTTCTCGCCCATGCGCATCTCGTGTCTCCCTACGAAAACATCCGGGCTGCCGCGGAACACGGACGGGCGCCGGATGCGACGGGATCCCTGCTGGCCCGCGATCAGACGCCCGCTCCTGTCCCGCGGCTTCCGGAAATTAGTACTTCGGACCTACTAGTTTTTTAATCCGCGTTTTCCAAGGGAAGCCGTGGGTTGGCCACGGGAGCGCTACGCGTCCCAGATGTGCTCGTCTGATCGCACACGGAAACTCCGTAGGGCTCCCGTGCCTTCAGCGGGGCAAATGCTCCGTGTGGATGGGGCCCAAGTTTGGCATCTCTGGAAAGAATGTGAAATGTTTATCTCAGTGTCCATAAAGTTCCCACTGGATTTTTGAGGTGTAGATTTTTTTTTTTGTCTTTACAATAGAATTCTCTCTGCAATAAATAAATGGAAGCTGCTTAAATGAACCTCCTGGCAATACGCATATAGGTATTGTCAGGAGCAACGAGCTTAACTTCACACTATTAAATGTCCATTTGAATTGTTTGCCTTTCTTTAAAAATTAAATTCAATGTGATAGAAAATTGGTATTCTGTTTACATTGATGCACAATATTAGCTGTGGAAAGATATTTTAAAGTGAAGAAGTGGAATATTGCATTGAAAATCCTTCCTTATATATAATTGCATTTTGGTCATACCTTATATGGCCAAAATGCGCGCCGGAATCAGTTGGCCGAGGGACCTGCCAGTCAGATAGGGGGTCCCTCGCCACTGGCTGCATTGGGTCCCTGCGCGCCTGCAGGCCCGCCCACGCACGCGGCGTAGGGCCTCACGCCCCCATTCTCACGCCGGACGCCGGCAGGGATGGCTGCTCTGGTGACAGCCCACCCCACGACCCGGACCTCTGCTCGCCGGCAGACTCGCCTGGAGAGAGGTGGCGGCCGCTTCCTCCGCCGTGCGTCAGGATTCGCCCTCCAGCCCGGCACATCCTCCCTGCTACACCCGCGCCTCAGGAGGAGCCACGCCCGCTTCCTCTGCCGTCCGGGCAGATTCGCCCTCCAGGCCGACGGGCCCGCCCTGCTGCAGACGCGCCTGAAAAGAGGCGCCTCCCACTTCCTCCACGGCCGCACGAGCAACAGGCTCCCGCCGACGCCGAGGCTGCCTCACACAGGTAGCCCTCAGGGAGCTCGACGACCGTGCCGGCTACTGGCCCCTACCGCGGCCCACAGCCACCAAAATGCCTCCTTCTCACACCTCTCCAGCACTGGAGAGGTGCGCCGCCAACGCTGCATCCCAGGAGGGCGCGGGGGGGGCTTCACCCACCAAACGGCTAGGGCCCGTTGCATCGCGCCATGCAACGGGCTTGGCCGCTAGTATAGGCCATAAAACATAATGTAATCTAAGATGAACTGATATGGGACTGGCTACCTTACCAGCCCTAATTCCTATTTTTGCCAAGGTTATAATGCACTTCAGAAAAAATAAGAAATAAAATTATTCAGGAAAAAGAAAGACAGAAAAAGGTAGGGCATTTTATTGATGTAACAGAAAACTTCCATAAGGATGTAATAGAAAACTTCCTTTATATAGTTGCATATATTAAGTTAATATTGAATATTTTCCCATGTGGCCTTCTGGAGAGTATCTGAGCATTATAAAAATGTGTTCCTTTCTTCTTTTGATGTCTCACGGCAAAAGAGGTATTATTTATTGAAAGAATATTTAAACTGGTGCATACCCATACAAAATACCTAAACTGTTGATTAGCCAATCCATCTCTCCAAGGAAACCTGAGGAACTTCAGTTCTATGAGGGGACTGAGAATTTTCAGGAGCCTCAGTAAACTGCCATTCCCAGGATTCTGTGGGAGAATGATGACAGTTAAACTGGTATAAAATCAATTTGTTTGTAAATATACAGTTACTGGTTCATATGTTTAGGATTGTTTTCAGCTGCAGTTTCTGTACCTGGGACTGCTTCTGTGTTATACTGAGTTGTCAGGACCATCATTTTATCACTACAGCTGTACTCTTATTAAAATATAAGACTGGAAGGTGGAGGTGGAGGGAATGTGGGTATGCTGAATTTCTAGAGGCTGCTTGGCAGTGCTTCCATCATCCTTGAAGGTAGGCAGTGCCATTATTTCCCCCGCATTGTACTTATATAACCATTTAAATATGTTTGCTAGCTCTTTGTCTATTGGGGCTATTGAGTCTTTGAGAATTGCTGAAAAAAAGAAATTCAAGAAAGTAATCTTTTTCTATTATGAAGCTGCAGTAATGGGAAAAGCTTCACCTGCTGACTTTCTGCTTCTCATGTAACTGTCAAATGTTTGCTTCATTGGTCAAATTACTCTGATTGCGCACAGTGCTCCAAAAGTGAATGTGAAAGGGTTGTATTCAAATAAGAGCATGAGAATCTTCCACATAGTGGTAAAGCCAAGTTTTTTACAGGCCACTACAAACATTTACATTTTTAGGTGCATGCCTACTTTTTAAGTGTATATATCTACCTGAAAAGGTAGAATGTAAGTATTTAAAGAAATAAGTACAAATATAGAACACCCAGGACTGGCCAGCTAATTTTTAATGCATACTCAGGAAAACCCAAGTTTACTGTCATGCAATGTGTAGAATTAACCTAAATCATTGATAGAATTAGATCCTTATCCAAGGAGAGTTACTCCAGTGACTTGAACCATCTTTGATTTTCTGTCTTTTCTTGCACTGGACTCTTCTACTCTGCACTAAGCTCCCTTATCTTTATATGTATGCTAATTTTTTAACAAATCATTTTGCAAAGATTAAGAGCTGATGTTCAATTTCTGAATTCAATTCAGCTGCTTAGTATGATCTTTCCCGTACACTTCTTGACTTTTTAAATTTGGTTGGGCTAGTTTATGCTTCTCACCTTTCATTTTGTCCTTCTTCATTTTGTATCCCCTTAAATGGTAAAATAAAAATATATATTTAAAAAAATTGGTTGGGCTAGGAACACTGATACGTTACAGCTCATGGAAATCAATTCTGAGTTGACCAGCTACATTAGGCTTTCACTGTAACCTGAACTAAAGTGGTCTCTTGTCAGCATATATGTAATAACAGAATACAAGACCCAAAGGAGGAGGTTTGGAGAGGAAAGATAAAATTCTGAACAATGCCCTTCTGTGAACCTCCTAACTACCTTGTTGTTAGTTAATAGCTTGGTCAGTGTTGAATGTGCAAAGCAGAAGCAGTGTCATTAATAGATTGTTTTTAGTGGAATATACCTCTAGAAATTTCAGTGAAAATTATATTTGTCTGAACAAACTAGAACACAGTAATTATAACAGATTTAGGATTTATGTGTGCTTGTGAACTGTTTGGGTGAAAACTTCAAAAAGACGAATGGCTTAAACTGAAGCTTGCTACTGATTTTCAATAAATGTAGAATCTCTAGAAGCTCTTTATGCCTCTACAAATATTCCTTTAACCATTATTTATTTATTGGGTTTAATTCTGCTATAATTTGCCCTGTTGATTGACATGCATTGGCTATGTACTCTGGAACAGTCCTTAAGTATATATCAATGGGCTTCACTGGGACTTTTTGCTAGTATCCTAAAAGAAGTAGTGTTTAGGATTTCAGCTTTGTGCCTTGCTATTGATATAAAAATGCTCCTGGTTTGTGAATAGTGTACAGTTTATTGTTAAACTACCAAATTACCTGTCATTATGAAAGGGTGTGGGATGGAGGTTGGCTGTGAGTCCTGTGGATTGCCGTTCTCCCTCTGAGCGGAGGACATCTTGCTGGGTGTTTCCCACCCTTTCCTTAGGGAGACAGGAACCAAAAACTTCACTTCCTGTTCTCTAGGTGGGATACGCCCCTCAACTTCAGTTTCGTTCCTGCTTCAGTAGGGAGCGCAGCACTTTGTTGGCACTCGTGTCTTTTTTCCAACTATTTTTCCAACGTTTTTTTCAACTTTTATCTCTTCTAATCTTTGATTCTCAAATTACAATTTCCTCCTCTCCCTCCTCCACAACTTTACTCCCTTTACCTTCTCAACTTTCCACCTCGCTTTTCTTCCCACCCGACGCTCTGACCGGGGTATGTCAGAACAAGACGACTTGGACAGCTTCTTCTCGGACTCTGAGAGGGATGAAGCCTCAATGCCGGCGCAAGGAGAACCAAGGAGGGGGAAAGACAAGTCTTCCACCCCCTCTACGGCAGTGCTTGTGGCGGTGCCAAAAGACAAACACGCCAAAAAGAGGCCCCACTCTCTGGCTACGGAACACGATGTGGGTGCCATTTTGAAACAGCTGGCTAAACAACGAACCCCTGAAGAAGCAGGGGGAGGCTGCGGGGCGGCTGTCGCTGCTACCATAAACTGTAACATGGACTCGGACGATGTCACAAAAGTTCCTAAGGCCCAAGGGGAGGGAGCAACTCATTCCGCGCAATCTGTGACTGCTTCTGGTTTACTCGTGAGTAACCCCGACAGGGCGCCAATGTGTTATTGACTCCTGAGGTGATGCAATTTTTCAGAGGAGGTTTCTAATCTTCACCATGATCCCCACTCTGAAAATTTGTGCCAGGCTCATTCCCATACCCATGTCAGCCACAGCCCCCAGGGTAACTTGAATAGATCTTACCCAGATGAGGAAAGACTTTGCTGGCCAACAAAGGCGGCCAGGAAAGATAACTATTGTTCTATGAGGGAAGACCCTCAATGGGATCTTTTGCAGCTTGGAGAAAGTGAGATTGACAACAGGGAGGAAGGAGAATTCTTCTCAGATGAGGAGGAAGAAAAAGAGGAGATGGAGGTTTCTGAACCTTCCATGAGGTTCTTTAAACCCGAGGATTATCAATATTTACTTAAGAAGACGATGTCTGCCTTAGAACTTATTCCCAAACCTAAGGCAGAAGACTCCAACAGTTCTGAACCCACTGATGGGTCTAGACCCAGAGGGAGCAAAGACTATTTTCCCAGAACTCCTGGGTTTGAGAAAGTTTTTCCCTTCCCTGAATTTTTAGAGAAACAATTAGTTAAAGAGTGGACCAAGCCTATGGCGAATAAGCATTGCCCTCCTAATGTTAAGAAACTGTATGCTTTGCCTAATTTTACTGATAAGCTCTTACAGGTCCCCCTAGTGGACACACCGATTACAGCACTCTAAACATTAGGGCTGCTTTCTGAGGATGGCGAAGGCATGGTGAGAGATAGTCTGGATCGGAAAGCAGAATTTGCATTGTGCAAGGCCCATGAAGCCACAGCCATGGCCATCAGAGTGGCAGCCACAGCTATTGTGGTGGCTAGGACTTCCATCGCTTGGTCTAAAAAGATGATCCAGCTTATTCCTGATTCCAATAAGCACCTGTCTGAAGGAGTGAACAGACTTCAAGCTTCTTCCTTCTCTGCCAATGCTACTCTAGATGCCATGGTTTTCTCCTCTAGAGCATTGGCCTCCACAGCAGGTGCCAGAAGAACTCTATGGCTACGAGCCTGGCAGGCTGATCTACATGCAAAGAACATTGTTACAGCGTATCCCTTCCAGGATGACCGGCTCTTTGGCGATGCACTAGACAAGATCCTTGTGGAAACAAAGGATAAAAAGAAAGTAATGCCCAGGTCATTGGGCAGAGCAGACCAGAGGGGCCCGAGTAATTTTTGTCGAAAGATCATCAGGAGCAGACAGTTCTCTTCTCATGACCCTAGCCAAGCTGATGGGCCTATTTATCTCCTGCATAGACATGATTCCTTGGGCCCAACTTCACGTGAGACCGCTCCAGCTGTTCCTGAGATCTTTTCAACTCAGGATTATGAGACGAGACAATGTACCTATCGATATACCTTCCAAAGTGAAGTCCAGCCTCACATGGTGGACCAACACACATCACCTCATGAGGGGCTGCGCATATTATGCAGCAGACTGGAAACAAATAATCACGGACGCCAGCCTACAGGGATGGGGCACAATCTACCTCAGCTCTCCGATGCAGGGCTAATGGTCCGAGGAGGACAGCAAGTTTCCAATAAATGTTTTGGAGTTGAGAGCCATCAGACTGGCACTTCTTCATTTTCACCCTCTGATTGCAGGTCATCATGTCTTAATCAGAACGGACAACATTGCAGCCAAATCATACATAAACAACCAGGGAGGCTCAAGGTCTGCACGTCTAAGCCAGGAGGCAACGAAGCTTTTCCTCTGGGCAGAGGCCAGCATAGCTTCCATCAAGGCAGAACACATAAAGGGAGCCTTGAATACTCAAGCGGACTGGCTCAGTTGTTGTCAACTGCAGGAAGCGGAGTGGTCTCTGAAACGGGATCTGTTCTGGATGATAGTGGATTCCTTCAGACTACCGGACGTGGACCTGTTTGCCTCTCCACTCAGCTACCAGGTGCGGAGATACTTCACCAGATTTCATCATCACAATGTGGAAGGAACAGATGCCCTGATGTCTCCATGGCCGCAGGGCCTGATGTATGCATATCTGCCAATGCCGGTCATCCCGAGACTCCTGAGGAAGATAAGAGACCAGAGGGCAGAGGTCATTCTAGTGGCCCCCTATTGGCCCAGGAGGCCATGGTTCTTGGATCTCCAGTGTCTGTCGGTCCTGCTGCCTCTTCATCTGCTGGTGTCACCAGACACATTAACGCAGGGGCTGGTTTGGCATCCAGACCTGGGATGGCTTCATCTGACCACCTGGTGATTGAGAGGGACAGACTCCTCAAATTAGGATACTCAGAAAAGGTGACCAACACAATGTTGGCGTCCAGGAGACAATCTACATGCAGGATGTATAATACTACTTGGAAGGCTTTTGTGAGATGGGCCAGACTATAGATCCTTTGAAGCCACACTTCAGGAATGTTCTCGCCTTTCTCCAAGATGGCCATGACTCTGGCTTGAAGGCATCCATGCTCCGGAGACAGGTGGTGGCCCTTTCAACAGTCCTACCGCCCCTCAATAGTTGGAGCCTCTCTATGCACCCCCATGTCAAGCACTTCCTGAGGGGAGCATCACTTAGGGATCCTCCTGTTTCTCACAGGTTCCCTACCTGGAGACTAAACGTAGTCCTTACTGCTCTGACTAAGCCTCCTTTTGAACCTATTAACGAGATCTCGCTGAAATGGCTCAGGATGAAAACGCTATTTCTCGTGGCCGTAACCTCAGCCCGTCGAGTTTCAGAACTGGGAGCGCTCTCCGATAACCCAAAATGTTGTATCTTCCATAAGGACAAGGTTGTTCTACTTCCAGACCTTACCTTCCAAGGTTAATTCCAGGTTCCATAGATCCCAGGAGATTTGCCTTCCTTCCTTCTGCCCAAAACCTTCTCACACACAGGAGCGCAGCTGGCACACACTCGATATCCGATGAGTATCCGATGAGAATAGGGAGCGGTGGCACAGGCAGTAAAGGAATGCCTGCCTTAACATCTGTTTGAACAGCTTTGGCTGTTCGAATCCCACCGCGGTCAGGGTGAGCTCCTGGCCCTTCTTCCAGCTCCCACCCACCCAGCGGTTCGAAAGCCCATTAAAGGGCGATTAGATAAAAGGGGTACCTGCTATTAGAGCAGGGGGGCACCCGCCCCTGTAGCAGCGACGGTGGAGAGCAACGGACAGCAGAGCCGATGGACGGTGGAGGAGACATGGCGGCTGGTGAGGCGAGGCGAGGCAAAGCGAGGAGGCGTAGGAAGGAGGCCGGACTGACGAGGCGCAGAGGCAAAGCAACGCAGCAGGCCGGAGCCTGACGTGGACAGATGCCGCTGCGAAGCAGGCGCGAAAAGTGTGGAGTGGATTCGGCCTGGAGGTGGATTCGCAAGGGCCAGGAAGGTGGAACTTCATAACAAAAAGACCAGTGCCGGAGAGAGAGGTCACCGCCGGACTGTCCCCTTCGCAACAGAAGATCTGCTACAGAATAGGGGTGCCTGGTAGGATATCCACCTCCCCCTGCACATATGTGGCCCTAGGCTAGGAATGTTGGACCTAATATATATATATGTAAGCCGCTCAGAGCCCTTAGGGGGTGAGTGGGATAGAAAGTCGAATAATTAATAAATAAATAAAATAAATAAATAGTATTGAAGGTTTTTCTTCACCGCACCAGTGCATTTAGAAAGTTGGAATCCTTGTTAATTTTGATCTCTCCATCCAACAAGGGGCACAAAATGTCCAAGTCCACAGTTCCACACTCAAGTACTGCATTGTCGAGGCGTATAGAGCACAAAAGATGGTACCCCCCTCGGGTATCACTGCACATTCAATCCACAGTGCAGCGACCAATGTGGCCCTAGCGAACCACTCTTCAGTAGAAGAAATCTGCAAGGCCACCAGATGGTTCTCAGTATCTACCTTCATCCAGCACTATAAGATCAACGTGTTTGACTCCGCCGATGCTGCTTTCAGGCAGAGAGTTCTTCAGCAGGTTTTGACAGTCCAAGATGATGATGTGGACACTGCTGTAGGAGGTCCCAACAACATGTCCTCCGCTCAGAGGGAGAACAGGCCATTGGTACTTACCATGAAGGGTCCTTCTCCTCTGAGGTATGGAGGACATCTTGGGCCTCCCATTCATCATCACACCTGTCTTCTCTATTGTTCTATTCTTTCTCTCTCTCAGGTTAGTCCTTCCTGTCCTTGCCCTTCTTCTTTTGTTTACTGCCCTTTCTGGGTTTATTGGTCTAATGTGTTGCTACAGTTTTATAGTGTTTTTACAAGGTTTACTGCTTCTTGGAGTTCTGTAACTGAAGTTGAGGGGCGTATCCCACCTAGAGGACAGGAAGTGAAGTTTTTGGTTCCTGCCTCCCTAAGGATAGGGTGGGAAACACCCAGCAAGATGTCCTTTGTAACTCAGAGGAGAAGGACCCTTCACGGTAAGTACCAATGGCCCGTTCTCCCCATACATACCCATACATATACTGCTGTCTGCACCATTCACTGTCATGCCACTCATCTACTTGTTCTTCTCACAAGGAAAGTATCCACTTTGCTGTTTATCATGCAAGCTATGTGCCTTCACTAACAGTGAATCTAATTTGTAATTTCTAGTAGAAGGTTGGGGGAGTTCCATAAATCTGAGAAGCCAGGGGGGCTCTGATGGGCAAAATGCCATGCAGCATTGGACTGCACTGAAGAGGGAGAGTCAAGCAAAACTGCCCCCATGGTCTTGCATGAATGGAAATCTTCCTTCTCTGAGCTTGCTCCACCAGTGGAAGAGGGAGGTGAGTCAATTTTGACCACTCTCCCTACTTCACAACAGTTGCTTCTGCTGTGTGAGCTCCCCTAACTCCCCCAACTTTGTTCATGACCTTCCCCAACTCCCAGCACTAGTTTTTTGGGAGTCACAGGGAGAAATCCTAAGCATATCTACTTAGAAGTGTCCCATGTTATTCAACAGAACTTATTCCTAAGAAAGCATCTTGAATATTGCTATCACAGGATTTTCTTCCTGTGATCCAACCCTTTGTGTCTTTCAAGGTTCTGCATATCCTCTCCCTAGCTCTGAAGGATACATCTGTCATGTCTATCTGTTTCTTTTTCTTTTCTTTTTTCTTTTGGCCCCCCAAAGGGGATTTTTTAATTGCTTTTCTAAGTCTACATACAGTGAAAAAGAAAAGACTACTAAATCTACATACAGTGAAAAAGAAAAGAAAAAGGAAATACTTCTTCACCCAAAGAGTGATTAACATATGGAATTCACTGCCACAGGAGGTGGTGGCAGCTACAAGCATGGACAGTTTCAAGAGGGAATTAGATAAACATATGGAGCAGAAGTCCATCAGTGGCTATTAGCCACAGGGTATAGATGGGAACTCTCAGTCTGGGGCAGGTGATGCACTCTATTCTTGGTGCTGGAGGGGGCAGCAGTGGGAGGGCTTCTAGTGTCCTGGCCCCACTGCTGGACCTCCTGATGGCACCTGGTATTTTTGGCTGCTGTGTGACAGAGTGTTGGACTAGATGGGCCACTGGCCTGATTCAACATTGGCTTCTCTTATGTTCTTATGTTCTTACACACAAAAAAGAGAAAACAAGGGTAGGGGAACTACAATCTATAGGAGAAAGAAAAGAAAATCCCACTAAAAACCCAAGAATTGGTGATCTTATATAACTCTTTAAAAACACATGCCTCTTGAATGCAGATTGACTTTCAGTATTTCCCCAGCATTCCCAAGTTTATAAAGAGCTGCATCCTGCAAACAACATATAAGCAAAGTACTCCAGAGAACAATAACAATCTACTTTTTACCTCTTTCTCCCCTCAAATGATAGCGTTTTCTTTTGGGGCCAACTGCCCCCAGCTTAGAGTCCAAATCCTCGTCAGAAGATCCAGTTTCTCCTTCTCCATTGCTCTCCTTGGTGTCATCTGGGCCTCCTTCTCCCTCTCCTGATGGCCGACCATGTTGACGCAAAAATTCACAAGCTTTTTCGACAGAGTCTATCCTTTCTTTGCCATTTGCATATCTAAAGATTAGTCCTTCGGGCACCAACCATTTGTAGGCCATTTTATGGCTTTATAAAAACAGCACCAAGTCTCTGTATTTCCTTCTCTTCTTTCTTATTTCAAATGACACATCCTTCAATATTTTAATCTCCTTGTCTTTCCACTTCAGGGTAGTTCCATTAGTTGCTTTCAGAAGTTGGTCTCTCACTTTTCTTTGGGAGAATCTTACTGTGACTTCCCCTGGCAGATTATTCTTTCTGATAAAATCAGAATACGATCTGAAGACAATGTCTAGTTCGCTTTGGAGTTGATCCGATGTCATCTCTGCCAGGGGGACCAACAAGTCCCCCACAATCTGTCTCAGATTCTCTTCTTTCTCTTCCTTAATCCCTTGAAGCCTCAAGACATAGTTCGCCCTTTCCATTTCCAGCTGTAACACACGAGACTCTTCAATTTGACACTTCCTTTCAAGTGCCTGTAGTTTTCTATTCACCTTTTTCGTGCTGGTACTAATCTCTTTGAGCTCCTGCTCTGCTTTTTCGATTTTCTGTGTATTTAAAACCATTTGTGCTTGCTGTGCATCAAGCTTATTGTCAATAGCTGTGATTTTCTCCAGCAGAGGGCGCACAGCCTCCGACAACAACCTTTGGAGTTCCTTAGTAGAGTCGTGTTTAGGCACAACACTTGAAGGGCTGGAACTTCCTGAAGAAGGTTTAACTTTCGGTAGTTTATCCTTAACGTCTTTCGGTGGCACCATGTTTGGGAATTGTTTATTTTTTCCAAAAGTTCGTCAAAGCCTCTGGCAGTTCTCAATCAATCTGGTAAGCTCATACAGTCTCTTTACATCTTTTCAGTCGCTTCTTACTATCCCCCCCCCTTTTTCTATATTTAAAATCGCTTATAAACAGTTCTTATTGGGGGGAAGTCCCCTCCACCCCTCGTTCCCTTTTTAGGGGGGCAGAATATCTGCTGAAAGTTCTTGCTTATACTCTGACTCACATTTTTAGCTATTGTCTCTCCGCTTTCATTTTCGCTTGATCACTGCATGCTTGCTCCGGTATGCTGATCTTGTTCCCATTCGGGACGCTCTACGACGGCCCATCGGGGCATGGAGTAGCCCTCCCTCTCCTGCTTTATTTGCCAGGGGGAGTTCTCAAGTGCCCCTTGGCCAGGGGTCCATCTCAAGGACTCCTGGGATGGCACAGACAGTTGCGCCCCCTCCCAGCCGCAGACACTGGCTGCCACGGTGATCGCCAAGACCGGAAGTCCCATGTCTATCTGTTTCTAAAGCAGTGAACAGACCTCTTGCAGGAAGGTTCCCCCACAATAGTGTATTACATACAATGGAATACAGTGCCACTGGCACTGGATTGGCTCTAGTGCTAGAAAAGACTTATGATAAAACCCTTTGTCATCTTGAAAGGCCATTACTATATTCTATTGTTCTGCAGACAATACTTGCTCACTCCCCAGTGCCATGCTTGAGATGCACTTCTGAAAACATTTATTTCAGAAACTGCTGTTGAAACAGTTCTCAGACTTTTTGATTGTCATAATTTGTTATTGGATTATTTACCAAAAAGGTTCAGAAGTTATAGGGACAGCTGGTGGATATGATAGTCAATAGGATTATTGCTATGGCCTTGAGACTGCAGACTAAAATCAGAACAGATTCCAGGCCTACAGCTAAAATAAAGCTGGCATTTCATTCAGAGCATAAGCAAAATAGCACCATCTGAATGGAAAGCACTGGTTCTGCATGGCTAAATGCATTTAAATTTCACCTTCACTGCTGTCCTTAAACTAAAACAAGCTTGGCTGTCAACAAAGATCATAATTAAAAAATATGAATTCACTTTGAAGCCAGGCAGGTCTGTATCTGCTCAGTGCTTTAATGGAGACCACTTGTGATACTCAGTACCTTGAGCTTCCTGGAGGGAAAGTCAGGAATCAGGATACAAACAAACAAAGGTTTTAATACTAAGGGTGTGATCACACAGGCAGTTTGGTCCGGCATAGCCATCCCATTCCTGGATCAAAGCGGCATGATCACAAACATCTGGCCCTCAGCAGCCATCCGTCCCTACCTCATTGCAAAATGACTCCCATACGCCTTAAACAGCCACCGGGAGAAGCCAGTGGCTTCCCCGGTGAGGCGCTTCCATATCAGCTCTTCCAGCATCTGAACGTGCAGGCACGCCACGGAAGTGCAGGAGCCATGTGATCGCCCCCCCCCCCATTTCAGGCGCAGCAGTATGCCGTTTTCAGCAACCCAACCAATCAGAGGGGTGCATCAGCCATGGCTCCGTGCTGGTGGCGTGGTAGCCATGTGAACCAGCCCTCGCAGACCGGCTACCCGATGCAGCCGGTGTTGTGGGACTGTGTGAATGCTGTGAAGTGCACCTGACTCCAGCGGCTTTTTTCTCCACGGGATACTGCCATGGCAACCTGCCTGTCTGGACACAACCTAAGTGTGGGAACATAAGTTGGCTTTAAAATTGCATTGATTGCCTGAAATGCTGTCCCTGATACATAGATCAACACAAGGGAAGGCCTGCAAAACTCATGGGGGAGAGCCCATCTCACCCCCAATTAATGAGTCATCATATCCAGGCCTCACCTTGGAGCCTGGCTGCAGTGACAATGGTGTCTGGGAACAATTCCAAGCCCAGAGTGACTCCCAGCATCCTCTGCTGCCATGGCAGGTCCCAGAGGAGGTCCTGGTTCTGCCAATGCTGCATCTGAGCCTGGAGCGGGTTCTGATGTGTACTGCAGCAGTGGTAGCCAGGCCTGGAGCGGCTCCTGGTGTCCACTGCTGGGCTCAGTGAGGTTGCTAGCCTCCTCTGCTGCCATGGCTGGGCCCAGTGCAGTTTCCAGCCTCTGCCACTGCAACCAGGCCCAGTGCAGTTGCTGGCCTTCTCTGCTACTGTAGTTGGTCTTGAAATGGCTTCTGGGCCAGAGTGGCTCTTTCTTGGCTCCACAGGCTCCTATGCTGCATGGCTGATGTCGCTAGGCCCAATGTGGAGCCCTGGGTTGTGCAGCTGCCACTGGACCCAGTGTCACCACCTTGACTGCTGGAGGTAAGTGTGTTCTCTGCTCTTGCACAGAGAATGCTATTTTACTATTTTTAAAACATTTCAGATTTTTCTGTACACTTGGGGAGTTCTCCAAGTGTGTAGAAAGATCTCCTTAACCTTTGTGTGGCTCTAATCTATGGATTTAGCTATCTGCAGTTGGGGCCATGAGTGGCTAATAGTATATAGATGGGGCAGCTGCACACCACTGAGACAACAATAGTAGTTATACCTGAAGCATCAGACATGAACAGGTAACTTGTGCTTTTCATCATATTATCATTAAACAGCCCTCAGCTTTGTCTAAAGAGTTAAAAGAATGTGAGGAAGCCAGTATAGTGTAGTCCTTAGAATGCTGGACTAGAGATACCTGGATTCTTATAACCCCCCTTGCCATAGAACTTACTGGGTGACCTTGGAAAAGTTGCTGCCTCAGCCTCACATGGTTGTTGTGCGGTCAAAATAGAACAGGGGCCCCTGTAGGCGCCATGGAAACTGCTGACAACTTTTTTGTCACCTGCTAAGTGTTTTTAGGAAGAGGGTGGGTGGGTCCAGGTAGGGCCTTTGCCCAGGAAGACTTTTGATTGCCTATTGGCTGTGCAGGTTTTTTAAAAAATGTTGCTTTGGCAGCAGCTGCTACCACAGCACAAGGATCTGCACTGTGTTACTGAAGTTAAGTTGTGACAATCATTTTTTTGGCTGGCTGCACCACCTGTGGCAGCCATTTTGCTACTGTACCCACCATGCCATGTCAGAATTCCAAATGTGCTCTCAGGCTCAGAAAAGTTGATGACCCCTGACATAGAAAGAGGGAAGAGGAGGGGAGCTCCTTGGGGAAAGGGATGGGACAAAAAATGCACTATGTGCAGAAATGCCATGTCTCCTGGGAGGCTGGCAACAAGCAGGGCTTCAGTGTTGCATTTTAACCATTGTTTTCTCTGAGCTAAGAACAAGCAGGAGGGGAGAGGAAATTAGCCCATGGCCTTCCAGATGCATATTTTAAGATATACTAATAGATCTAGCAGGAGAGACAATGGGATGGGCCAGTTGACCCCCCCTTCTCCAAGCAGGTAATAGATGTGGAGGACTGAGAATGCCAGAGAGACCATCAGGAAGACTCCTCCTTCTGTCCCACCTCACTTGCTGCCGGGCTGAGTCCACTCCCTTCTTCCTCTGGTCCTCCCTGCCTGCCAGCTCTTGTTTGGCTCTCCAGAAGGCCAGGAAGGAGAGAGGCAAGCTCACTGCTGTTGCCCATCCATGTCCAGCTTACCCACTGCCTGTTGTTGTGCACCAAGGGGCTAAATCTGTGAGCCAAGGGGTCAAAACTTGTGGGCGAGCACACAGCAGTTCAGCTTAGGGGGAACACTGGCAACTTTGTAGAGACCTGTAACTCGCTATGCTAAGGAGCCTGTCCTAGATTTTACCATCAGTTAGGGCATGTATAGAGAAGGGACAAAGGATGTGCCTTTTCAACAAATTTGTTTGTCTTCCTTTCTCAAATCTGGCATTGTGCTAAAAGTATGCTTGTAGACACTCTCTTTTTTAAATAACTACTTTAAACCGTTGATGCTGGGAGTGGTTCTCTGTACCACATAGATCTCCACTGTTTTAAACACACAATTTTAAAAGGGGCTTCAAAAGGGTTGGCATGCAGCTATTCCTTCAAGGGTGCTCAAGGCATTAAACTGCCCCCATGGTAGCCAGGCATTGGGCAAATGGGAAACACAGAGGCAAGACCTCAGAACTGAGAAGAGGGGCTTGGGAGTCCTGATCCTTCGTGGGAGATCTCTAAATTGATCAGGTGGTGGTAGCAGCTACTTGAGAGTAAAAGAAAAGGGACCCTCAAGAGATTTGGGAACTCCTAGGAGGACAGGGCAGAATGGGGCCTGCAGGCCAGAGTAGGCATGTTATGCCACACACTAAATAAATGGTAAAATTATACTACAGAAAAGGAAGTGGATATATGGATCCAGATGTCCATAGCTAAATGATACAGCATATGCTTTACATATTTACATACCTAAAATTCAGTCCCAAAAATTCTTGATTAGAGCCAGAATGTCTTATGTGTGTGAAAATGGAAAAATTCTGGCAGAATTGATAATATTGGGTTAGAAGTTTTCACCATCTGTCTCAGTATAAGGCACCTCACAGTGTGGCTGCTTTTATTGCCCCATCAGCATGGTTGTTACCATGTTGTGAGACAATTGACTGTGGTAAAAAAAATTCTTTAAATAATTAAAAAAACAAGCACATGGTGTATTGGTTAGAGTGCTGGACTAAGACTGGGCAAACCTGGGTGCAAATCCCTACTTGCTTAAGTGGGTGACCTTGGGCCAATCACTGTCTCTCAGGTTAACTTTCCTCACAAAGATGGTTTCAAGGGAAACAATTGAGGAAGGAACAGCCACCTAATCTTTCTGGAGAAACAGTGCACTAACATTTAATTGTCAGGGTACAGTAAAGTGACTCAGGATGTACTGTAGGAAAACAGGCTGGAGAAGCAGCGGACCCACAAAGGGGAATCTCATTTTCTTCTCCCCTGCTATTTCTGCTTTCCCTTCCGTGATCCTGGCTCAGCTGTGCAGTTGTGAAGCTGCAAGGACTTGTGGGAAACACTTTACTTTCTCCTATATCACCTTCCCACACTATTTCTTTTTCCTTTCTTCTGGGCAGCTCCCACATTCTTACATTTTTCTGCTTCCTTCTTTTCTTTCCTGCTTCCTTCTTTCTATCCCACTTTTCTCCACAACAGGGACCCAAAGTAGCTTACATTAGTCGCTTCTCCTCCATTTTATCCTCATAACAACTAGGTAGGTTAGGCTGAGAGTGTATGACTTCTTCAAAGCCACCCAGTAAATTTCCTCAGCAGAGTAGAGACTCAGGTCTGGGTCTCCCAGATCCTAATCTGAAACTATAACCACTACACTGGCTTTCATGGGGTAGCTGCTATTGAACAGCAGCAAACATCCAGGGCTGGGTGTTTCATGCAAGTCGTGTGGTAACAAGTTAGAAGCATAGAATCATAGCATTGGAAGGGATCTCCAGGGTCATCAAGTCCAACCCCCTGCACAATGCAGGAAATAAACAAATACCTCCCCTTCCATACTCTCAGTGACCACTTTTCCATGCCCAGAAGATGACAGAAACCCTCCAGAATCTCCAACCAAACTGGCCTGGAGAAAAATTGCTTCCTGACCCCAAAGTGGCAATCAGCATTTCCCTGGACGTGTAAGAAAGGGCCACAAGAACTAAGCACTGATGCAACCCTTCCTGCCCTCCCTCTCAGGATCTGCCTAAGTTGCCTGGTGGCTGCTGCTGGGCCTGGCCCCAATTAGTTTCCCCTCAAATGCCAAAAACAGCTCTGGAGAGGGCCCCTCCCCCTCCTTTTCTGACAAAAACAAAGGTTTGAACGCTGGTATGGTGGAATGATTCTACTGTGGCCTGCAGGCCCTGTCCCACCCTGCCATCTAAGGTTTTTTCCGACACTTGGAGAGCACTCTCTCTTTCTCTCTCTCTCTGGTCAACCACTGCCACCATCTGACCTTTTAGGAATTACCCACTGAGAGGGTCAGGATTCCCAGCATCCCTTTTCATGTTCTGAGGCCTTGCTTCTGTGTCTCCCACTACCCAGCATCTGGTCACCACAGGGACTGCTTGCAGTTTGGTGCACCCCCGAGGGTGTAGCCACTTACCAACTGACTGCCCTCTTCTTCCTCCTGGCACTTCTTTTAAAATGGCATATCCAAGATGGCGGAGGTCTATGTGGCACAGAGAACCACTACCAGGATCAAAAGTTACACAGTATTTATTTAAATGAAAGTGTTCACAAGCATATTCTTAGCACCGCACCAGATTGAGCAAGGGACTCAAAAGAAAAGTGTAAAACATGGTTCCTTTGTCCCTTCCGCTATACATGCCCTATCAGATGTTAAATATAAGGCAGGCTCCTTAGCTTAGAAAATTATCAGATGTTCTGCAGAGTTACATTGCCTTGAAGCCTCTTTCAGGTTGCAGGCCAGTACATGGCAATGGCTGCCTCCTACAGACCTGAAATAAGCATTCTGTGTGCCTCAATGGAATCAGCACAAAAGAGACCCTCCTACTTGCTCCCAGGAGTTTTATCATTTCTCTTTCTCTTCCCTCTGAGGAAGCTCAGAGATCCTTGAGGAAAACAATCCTTCAATTGACTCCCTTTTAGAATGGGCATTGCATGATTGATGGAGGATCTGCCCCACATTCCTTATGCCCTTAGAGTAACCCAGGTCTGTAGCTACAGTGGGGCATCTCGGGGCTAGGCCCACTGACTTACTGGCAAGGTCCCATGACTTCCCATGCAGCGAAGGGCCCCTGAGCAGTGGCAGGTACGGGGAAGGAGCCAAGCATTCCTGCGCAACTGTCTGACATGAAGGGCCACATGAAGCCAGACAGCACCTCTCTATTTCCCCCAGAAACTGAATTAAATTACCTTTAATTTGATTAGCCAGTGCCCCCTAAGAAATTTACATGCCCCATGACTTAAAAAAAATCCTGGATACGGGCCTGGAGTGACCCATTGCCACTTAGTATTAGTTTGATACAGACTCCATCTATCATTTCAAGGCCTGTGCTCAGATGTATACATGTACAAGCGAGGATCAAACATTATACAAATGAAGGTCGCCTTGGGGTTGAGGATCTTGGGGGCATCAACACCTTTCGTCATTTTGAAGGGTTTTAACCTAGCTCCCTTATGACAGACCCCTGTCTTTTCCCCAACACCCAGGCAGAATTTTCCCACTAAAGAGTCTTTTTAGTTTCCCTCAGTGACAGAGCTGCCCTTCAGTAGCATGTGTTTCTTCTTTATTTTATTTTATAAGCTTTAACTGTCCTACCCTGTCACAGATATTAGTCACAAATACAGGGGCTGTCTTGTTATAAAATACCCTCATGAAATGGCATGTGACGCGAACATAACTTTCAAAACAGAATAACAATTTTAATAAACAGGCAGGTAACAGATAAAAATGAGTATTCCAGGTATAGTGGTTGCTGAGGACAAGCTTTTTAATATATACAGATCTGAGGCTTTTGAACATACAAGAGAGTGTTGCTGAAGCTTAATTTCTGAGTTTCAAGTTCTTTTCAGTGAGAGGTTTTTGCATATTATATATTTCAGCTGTTACACAGAATTTTGAACACAGTTTCTTAGATAATAGCTTTGTTTTAGTGCTTCTAGGTTTCTCCAGAGATCTAGGATTTCCCTTTAGATATTACAGTTTTTCACTAACTCCTGACTCATGTCCAAGCTTCTCCCCTTTATCACAGACCAGGGTTCTCTTCCCAACCCTTTTCACTGGCAGGAAGTTATTCTCCTTGTCCCTAAGAAGCAATAGCTCCTTTTACTATTTGGCTTGTATGGGAGTTCTTTCTAATTACCCAGACCTTCTGCCAAAACCTTCTCCAGTATTCATTGTCTGTATAAAGCTGTTCTGTAGCTTTCTTGACTGAGAATCTAAATTCTTCCTCAGAGTAGCTCTAATATATTTAAGACAATGGGGTACTTATTCTTCTCTCTATAGAAGTACATTTCTGTCTATTGCTGGTCAGAAAACAGTGACTCCCAAATGTCTCTTCTCTCAGAAGCCAAACCCCTTGGCTACTGATCCAGATGTTAGATTTCAGACAAAGACCAAAAGGCAAATGAATCTTTTCCCTTCGGATCAGCTGTTTTATTTCCTCCCGCAGCTGATCCTGGGTAGTCACAGAGAGAGTAGAGCAGCCAATCACATAAGCTCTTCTCTCCAGAGAAGATTAATTCTTCTCTCCCTGACTCTCTGACACAAGCAGCATTTTTAAAAGTCTGCTTTTTCTTTACAATACATCACCCCCCCCCCTTTTTTTTGGATTTCAGATTTTTCTGCAAACCGGAGGCTTTCTTCAAGTTTGTAGAAAGATCTGTCTTGCCTGTCCATGTCCTCAGTCTGGATTTAAGTATCCACAGATGGGGCCACCTTGAGAATTAAATATATTGATGATGATGGTTTTCAGAACAGTTCCCAGGACTTTTAATGGGGTAACAAGACAAGGTAGCTTTGAGCTAGAACTAGAAAATTAAATTGAAAATCTATTAGGAAGTTGTCAGCAGATTTATTAATGCCACATCTGCTAATCTCCTCCTGAAGTTATTCTGCCCTTAATATTTAAGAGACATTCATTCATTTTAAAAGACATTCATTCAGATGTAAGAGGCATAAGGTTCTTCTGTGGCAGATGAATCACGCTCCTCTTCGTGAAATATGCTTTCTCTTTTTGAACTGTACCACTTTGACATCTGTCACTGACAGTGCAATCAAAAATCAGAATTACATCCTTTTAAGTCCATTGAAAGTCAATGGACTTAGAAAGGTGTAACACTGTTTAGGATTGCACTGTGTGTTATATAAAGAGATGCTGGTAATCATATCTGGCAACTTGTCCATCAAGAATCAGGATGTAGCCCAATTTGATGTGCACATCATTTCTGAAAAAGGGGGGTCTGGAACAGCCATTGAATTTATAGTTATAATGGAAATATACTGCCATCTGGCTCTATGATAATCTCATACTCAACACTGAAGGGTGTAATGTCTGTGGCATTTTCCTGAACAGATCCAGGAGCAGGAAAGTTTAATTTTGTTTTCATATAAATAGCAGATGGGAACTCTAAAGACAGCTTTTAGGACAGTATTACTTTATTCTTTAATTGCAGAACCTGCTTATAAAATGTAAAGTTGAAACTACTGTATACTGAATCAGACACTTGGTCCATCAAGGTCAGTATTGTCTACTCTAACTAACAGCGGCTTTCCGTGGTCTCAGGCAGAGGTCTTCTACATCAACTTCTGCCTGGTCCTTTCAACTGGAGATGCCAGGGATTGAACTTGTATATGCTAGACAGATGCTCTCCCACTGAACCATGGCTTCTCTTTCTTTGTGTTCTTTGTGTTGAAAGGTTAAAACCTCCGTAGAACAAAATCAAAGCAGCTGTTTAGGTAGAGGGTCTTTACTAGTCCAGTAACTTTTTTTTTAACTGACCAGCCTGGGCTGACAGAATTAGTTTCATGGCTTTACTTTTTATGTGATTTTAAAAATTCTTCTTTCTCTAGCATCTGGAAAATAACTATAATCAAAATAACTTCAGAGTGTAAAAACTGTATTTGAAGTGTAGACTCATAATATTTATATTTGTAGTATATAACTACATTTGTATATTGGTTGTATGTAACTACAAATGTCCAATCTTGGGCACCACTGACAAATGTAAAGAAATTTGAATGGGTTCTGGAAGGGGCAGGAAAGATAGGAGTTTTGGAAACAAGTCTTATGAGAAAAGGTTGAAGAAGATAGGTATGTTGGAACTAGGTCTGGAGAAAAGTCTGCACAGGGACATGATAGCTCTTGCCATGGGTGTTGCATGAAAGAGAGCAAAACTTGTTCTAAATTGCTCTAGTGTGCAAGACTACATGAAGCAAGATTAAGTTGCAGACACATAGATTTCAGCTGAATGTTAGGAGAAACTTCATAATGATGAGAGCAGTTTGACAAAGGAGCAAATTGCTTAGGCAATTAGTGCGTTGTTCCTCACTGGGGATACTCAGAGGCAGAATGCCTGTTGGGCATGTTCTAGCTTTGGATTTCCCACATTGATTTGAAGGTTGGAGTAAATGGCCTATAAGGATCCTTCCAGCTCTGTGATCCTAAATTCTGCATTTTGCTCAGTTGAATCTGACATTGCACATTTCTTACCATTTAAGACTGTGATCTAAAGTAGTTTGTGTTAAGAGGAAATTTACCAGGTAGCCAGAACTTCCTTTGAAATTAACCATTGTCAAAGAGGCAAGTTAACTGTTCAATTTAAAAAACAGCTTTTCTCTTTGATAGGTGGAATAGTAGCAACATCAAAGAATGCTCTGCTCATATAGGTAATTCTTCCAGGAAATAGCTTGTGTGGATATTTGCCTGTGGTGCTGAAAGATGTTAGCTTTTTCCACTGACTGTAGTGCTTTCAAAGGTGACTGAAAAGTTTGCTGATATGCAAGTATGCTGAACTGTGCATTGTGCCAATCCTTGTGCTGATCACTGCTGGACAAAGGTTGCAATCTCCAAGATGCGTTCCTGGGAGTAGACCCTATTGAATATCATGGGCCTTAGGGCTTCTTAGGATTACTCCCCAACTGGATCAGCGCTCTTAGTCAGGTGGACAGCACCTATTTTGCAAAACTGATATTAGTGGCTTCCAGTTTTGCTTCTAGCTTTACAGCTAACGTCTTCAGGGAAGCTGACATCTGGAACTGAACCAGGCACATCCTGGACATTGTTATATATCTACATTGCATTGATTCTGGCACCAAGTATGAATAACTGTGTGTAAGGTCTCCGTGTAAATTACTACTAGTCTTAATTCTGCCTCTCTAACTGCGTGAAACTGTAGTACCTTTTAAGATTATGCTGTGTAAGCAGCCTCCGGTGGTGGTTAAGTGGGGCAGAACAGTGCTCCTTCTGACTATATCGACCTCTAAGCCTGCAGTTCTCAAACTGTAGCAACTTGACCCCCATTTTTGATTTTAAAACTTTCACAGACCCCAGGCCCTCCCCTCCTCATTTACCAGCACATACAACATGCCAGAGAGCTCTTTTTCACAGTGTGCACAGAAGACTAAGCATGCCCTGTAGAAATAGTGAGAAGTTTAAGAAAATGGTTGTATTTTCTATATAGTCAGGTCCTGGACAGTAGCTGATTTGATAGAACCAGAATTTGAAAGGCCCTGATCCAAATTTGAATCAGTTTCTCCACTTGATTGTAAAGGATTTTTCACCAAAGATAGCAAGAAACTTTCTTATTGTTTAATAATTTCTAGGTAGAGGCCAGCTGTAGAGGATGGCAAGAGGCTTGGAAAAAAGATCAGCATCACATACAACCTGAGCTTTCAGTGTTCAGCAGAAATCCGCTGTAGGTTACTATTGTCTGTGTATGCAGAGTAAACACACACTCTTTCTCTGATAATATCCTTTGCAGTGGAAATCAGAGTGAACACCAATTTAATTTTGTTATGTAAGACACTACAGTGACTGTACCTGTACTTTCTTAGTGGCACTCAACCAGAGTTCCCAGGGTTGAACTATTGGTTCCCAGTACTCAACTGGTGTGTTTTCTGTCTAGTACACTGAGGTCAGATGGAAGAAGCGGTATGAGCATCTGCTTTTTGAAAGAGAAGGAAGCCAATTTTGTCCCCTTCTGTATAGTTGGAGAGTCCCTGTGCTATATACTAGAACATTAGAACTACATTTTTATGTTACTCATATGGGCAGAGGAGGTTTTAATATGGTTTTTATACACATAGTAAATATTTCTTGTTTTTATATTGTTGTTATCCCCTTGAATCCTGAGATGCTCATGAGATAGGCAAGTATATAAATATTTGAAATAATAAGTAAGGATTGTGGCCCCCATTGAAGTACCCTAATGGATTCACTGGGGTCTGCAGTTTGAGAAATGCTCCCCGAACAATTCTTGTAGTTATAAATCACCAACACAAGTTATGATGGTCTTAGGGAAAGAGCCATTCAAATATATAACCCTTTTAATATGTTGTCGAAGGCTTTCATGGCTGGAGTTCATTAGTCACTGTAGATTTTCTGGGTTGTGTGGCCATGGTCTTGGCATTGTAGGACCTGACATTTCGCCAGTAGCTGTAACTGGCATCCTCAAAGGTATAACACAGAAAGATGGAGTACTCTCTGTGTCAAGGTGAGTAGAAAAATGGTAGGCAAGTAATTTATATCTACCCTGGAAGGTGGGGTAGGGCTGAGTCATTATGTTGTACCCCTACCCCACCTTCCAGGGTAGATATAAATTACTTGCCTACCATTTTTCTACTCACCTTGACACAGAGAGTACTCCATCTTTCTGTGTTATACCTCTGAGGATGCCAGTCACAGCTACTGACAAAACATCAGGTCCTACAATGCCAAGACCACAGCCACACAACCCGGAAAATCTACAGCAACTAATGTAACCCTTTTGTTAGTACTATAGATGACAATCAGATCCTATGCCTTGTTATTGCTGTTGTAGGATATTCCTGTACTTCTGTAGTGAAGAATTTAGTTAAGATGCAATCTGAAAAATCAGTATATTGACTTTAAGATTGTACTTTGTCTGCTGTCTGTCAGAAGTCCTAACTTAGTCAGCAAACACCAGACCTTTTTGATGCAAGCAAGGTTAGCGTTTATTAAGCTGCAATAGATAGATCACTGAAACAGGTCTCTTGTTCAGAATGACTTGGTTACAAAAAGCAAGCGGTTATACAGGGAAAGGGGGTGAATGGGGACCCCCCTTCTTCCATACAATGAATAAACATGCGACTGGGAAATCGAAAGTTACTAAGCAAATGAATTTCCCACCGCCCCCATTAACCACAGCTGCTACATCTATGCCAGCGATAGAGAAGCTCGCAACCCCGACTAGCCAAGGTCAGAACGTCCGGGCTGCAAGAGATAGGAAGAATAAAAGCCACATTCCATTCTCACACCCGAGGTGTAAATCAACAACTCCCCGGATTCCAACCTCCCGTCTGTCCCGCCATTAAGGCGCCAAAAGCCCACCTCCCTCCCGTCATCCATCATAGCCCACCTCCCACCCTTCTATCATGGCAGGGCTACCTGACATGCAGCCCCTCGAAAATAATCCTACCCCTTTGGTTTGTGGGGGTACAATTTGTGAAAGGCTTTAACTAGCCGGGGGCCAGAACATTTTCCGCCCGTACCCACTCCCTCTGCTCCGGCCCAAAGTCAATCCATTCAACCAGGTAAAACAAGCGATTGCGAGAGAGTTTAGAGTCCAGAATTTGCGAGACTTCGTAGTGAGGTTCCCCCCCACCAGCAGCGGAGGTGGGGTGGGCCGTTGCGGTCGCCATTTGTTCCCTTCAGGCGCTGGGCGAAGAAGCCGCACATGAAAAACAGGATGCACAGACTTTAGAGACTTAGGCAACGCAAGTTCAACAGTTACATTGTTAATCACTCTCACAATCTCAAAAGGACCAATAAATTTCCACCCAAGTTTGCGACTCGGTTGAATGCGACGCAAATGTTGGGTAGACAAGTAAGCAAACTCTCCACACTTGGGAACCCAGGCCAGGTTACGTTTCCTATCGGCCTGGATTTTGTAGGCAGTCTTAGCCTCTTCCAGAGTCTCTGCTAATGAGCCCCACGCCTCCTGCAGATGTTTGCACCAGTCACCAGCATCTCCCGCCGGGAGGTCGGGAGAAGACAAAAACGGCAGAGGCGGGGCGTCATAACCATGAACCGCTTTAAATGGAGACATCCCCGTGCGACGAGTGCTGAGTATTATTGTAACAAAACTCAGCCAAAGGTAAAAGAGAATGCCAATTGTCCTGCTGGAAATTAGAAAAACAGCGCAAGTATTGTTCCAGGGTCTGATTCACACGTTCAGTTTGCCCATCCGATTCAGGATGGTATGCACTGCTTACACCCTCTCTACTCCAAGCAGTGACATTAGTTCGCTCCAGAACTTGGAAACGAACTGAGCCCCCCTGTCGGAGATCACCTTAGCAGGTAAAGTGTGGAGTCTCACAACGTGTTGTAAGAACGCAGAAGCCAATTTCCTGGCAGAGGGGATGGTTGCAAAAGGAACAAAATGCGCCTGTTTAGTAAACAGATCTACGATCACCCAAATAACAGTTTTCCCCCACTAGGGGGTAAATCCGTAATAAAGTCCATAGAGATCACTTCCCAGGGCCGAGCCGGCGTAGGAAGGGGTTGCAGGGCACCAGGGGGTTTTCCAGGGCGAGGTTTACTCATTAAACAGGTTTGACAAGCAGAAGTGAAGAGTGAAACATCTTTACGTAGCCCTGGCCACCAAAATTGTCGCTGTAAGAGCTGGAGAGACTTTACAAACCCTGTGTGTCCAGCTAGCTTGGATCCGTGCGCCCAACCCATCACCTCCCCCCGGAGAGACCGGGGAACAAAGAGCTTGTCATTTTTAGTCCAGCAACCATGCGCATCGCGGGACAACCCTTCTTCCCCCTCCACCTCCTCCCTGTCCGCATCAGACATTTCAGTGGAAAATCGTACCGCCCAGTCACTTGGAGGAGGGTCTGGCGGAGGGGGGGAACGTTTGGCCTGCCTCCTCGTGGTTACCGCTCCTCCCAACTGGGAAGGAGTGAATACAGAGTCACGAACCTCCTCCCTCTTGCTGTCGTGTTGGGGGAGGCGTGACAGAGCATCGGCCAGCGAATTTGACGTCCCCGGGAAATGGTGCAGTGTGAAATTGAATTTGGAGAAGAAATCTGCCCAGCGGAGCTGTTTGGCGTTCAAAGAACGGGGGGAGCGGAGCAGCTCGAGGTTCTTGTGGTCAGTCCAGACCTCGAATGGGACTCGCGCTCCCTCTAACCAATGGCGCCAAGTAGACAACGCCAAACGGATCGACCCCGCTTCTTTCTCCCAAATGGACCAATTCCGTTCAGTATCATTGAATTTCCTAGACACATAGGCAAGGGGGTGCAATTTACCGTCCTCCCCCTCCTGGAGGATCGCCCCCCCATAGCGACGTCCGAGGCGTCAACTTGGACAATGAATTTTTTAAGTTCATTGGGGTGGGCCAACACCGGTTCTGAGGTGAAGAGGGTTTTCAACTTGTCAAAAGCCCGTTGGCACTCTGGTGACCATACTATTTTAGCGCCCGGTCGAGTGCATTCGGGTGGCTTCCCTTTGGTTTTCAGCAAGTCTGTTAAGGGGAGAGCCACCTGGGCAAAGTTCGATAGGAATGACCTATAAAAGTTCGCGAATCCGAGGAAACCCTGGAGTTGCCTCCGTGTTTTGGGAGGTTCCCACCCCACCACATCCTTGATTTTGTCAGGGTCCATCTCAATTCCCCTTTGAGATATGCGGTAGCCCAGGAAAGGGATCTCCGTTTTGTGAAATTCACACTTGGACAGCTTGGCAAACAGTTTATGCTTATGTAACGTATGGAGTACTTCCCTCACCAGTTTCACATGAGAGGTAAGGTCGGGGGAATACAAAAGAATGTCATCAAGGTAAACAAGGACCCCCTTGAACAGGTACTTATGTAACACCTCGTTAATCAAATTCATGAAGACCCCAGGGGCCCCCTGGAGTCCGAACGGCATAACTAAGTATTCAAACTGGCCGAGCGGTGTGTTAAACGCCGTCTTAAACTCGTCCCCCCTCCCGAATCCGGACTCGGAAATAGGCATCTCGGAGGTCAAGTTTTGAGAAAATTTTCCCTCCAGCGACTGCTGCCAACAAGTCTTTTATGAGGGGCATGGGGTAAGCGTTAGTGTTGGACACCGCATTCAAGCCCCGATAATCCGTGCAAAGCCGTAACCCTCCGTCCTTCTTTTTCCTAAAGAGCACGGGGCTGCGAACGGGGAGGACGCTGGCCGTATGAAGCCCCTGCTGAGGTTTTTGTCAATGAACTTTCTCAGTTCTACCTTTTCCGAAGGGCTCATAGAATATAGTTTCCCTTTAGGTAGTTTTTGGTTGGGCAGAATTTCGATTGCACAATCAGAGTTTCTGTGGGGGGTAGTTCATCTGCTTCCTCCTCCCCAAATACAGGGGCGAGGTCTCGGTATTCGGGGGGAATGCTTTCTAGTTCTGCATCGGCTACCCCAGCCGGCACCGAGAGTTTTCCCTCGATTATGGGTCCCCACTCTGTCTTCCAGACGTGGGACCGGCATTTCTCGGAGATGAAATCCACCTTTCCCTCCCCCATAGTACGTGAGGATCGTGATCAAAGAACCACGGACTTCCTAAAACCAGGGGAAACCGGGCGGACGGGGTAACTACAAAAGATCTCTCTTCCCAGTGCTGCCCCAGTCCCACCCGCAATGGCACAGTCTCGTATTTGCAAGGTTCTTTCATTGTGGACCCGTCCATTTGGGTAAAAATCAAGGGGTCTTTTAGTTTAAGGACTTTCGCCCCGAGTCCCGTCAGTAGGGTGGGGTTGATCAGGTCTCTCCCACACCCTGAGTCAATGAGAGCCCGTACTCTCACATGGGTCAATAGACCCGGGTCCATTAAAGTCACTGTAAGGAAAAAAAGAGAGGGGTTTTGCTCACCGGGAGTTGCGCCTGGGGTTGTGGGACCTGCTGTTCAGCGCTGTTCACAGCAGGTCCGCCTCGTTTCCCTGCGGCACGACCTCGCCATCGGAGGAGTCGGATGGCTCGCTGAGTGGTTTAGCTTGCAAAGCTTTCGCCCCCTTCGGTCTCGCCACCTGTTTTGGCGTGGATGTGTCGAACTTTTTCTTTGGTCCCTTTTGCGCCCCGGTCGATGCAAGTGAGGTCGGGCAGTTCACGGCGAAATGGCCCCCTTCTCCGCATTTGAGGCACAGACCTTGCTTCATCCGGAGTTCTCTTGTTCCGTCCTTCTGCTTTGGGTTCTGGATGGGAGCCTTCCCTCTCGCAGTCGGTGCGTTCCCTCGGGTTGCCATCGCTGCGGCATCGTCTAGTTTGATGGTCTTCAGCCGGTTTTCCATCGTGACTGCGGCCTGGATCCATCCGGTGAGGGTGTTCGGATCTTGGTTCAGGGTGACCTCACGGCGAACCTCCGGATTCAGCCCCCATTTGTAAAACTCCAGGAGATTTCCTTCTCCTCGCAGCTTGGCGGCACATCTGCGGAACTCCGCGGTGTAATCTCTCACCGACCTCGCGCCCTGCTTGAGGCTCCGGATTGTTGCTTTTGCTGCTTTAGTTGAGTGCACGTCTTCAAATTGTTCTTTCATAGCCCACATGAAAGAATCAATCTCTCTCAGTTCGCGCCCATCGGCTTGGTGGAGCCCCACGTACCAGTCAGCTGCTGCTCCCTTCAGGTGAGCCGCTATGACGTCGACCATCCGCTCTTCCCTCTGGAACAGGTGGCCCCAAGTTTCGATGAACTTCTCGGCTCGCACCAGGAAGAACGGGAACTTCTCGGGGTCTCCGTCAAAATCCGCGTCCAGGAGCTCCGTAGGCTTAGGAGGCAGGAACCCCCAAGGACGAGGGGGTTGTTGCCCCGGCGGGCCCCGTGGCGCTGGCCCCGCTGGTTGATCCGGTGGTCCGGCTGGCACGTTCCCCGCCCCCTGGTCCGGTGCTGGGCGTTGATCTGGAGGGACTTGTGCCGGCGGCTCTTCCCGTCTCTGTCGTTCACGCTCCTCCCGAATGCCCTCCGCAATCATCTGTGGGATGCGAGCGAGGGACTCATCCAGGAAACGCATCAGGCGGTCTTGGCTTGGCTCCCCGCTCCATCTCCGCCTCACCACGACACTCTCTCGGGGCTCGGAGTCCCTGCCGGTGTCTTCCATGGGTTCGGCGGTAGCCAACTTGCGGACCGACCTCTCGGGGTGGCTCATCCCCATGGATGCTCTTGGGGTCCCGAACCACGCCTCGTGGGTCTCGGTCAGGGGTTTCACCCAGTCCCGTCTGCGTCCCGCTCGGTGGGTCACCCCTCCATAGGCTGCCCCATACGGATCGCCGTAGGGCCCTCCAAAGTCGTACTCCAAACCCCATTGTCCCGGCACGTATGTGTCAGGGGTTTCTTTGGGTACGCCTTTCCCAGGAGGCTTCTTGTCCTTTTCTTCTTCTTCAATCGGGAGAGTGTCTTCTTCTCCATCACTCATTTTGGAGTGGTGGGTTTAGGACCAGTCCCGAAAGTAAATGATGATTCTGAACAAACTGTCAGAAGTCCTAACTTAGTCAGCAAACACCAGACCTTTTTGATGCAAGCAAGGTTAGCGTTTATTAAGCTGCAATAGATAGATCACTGAAACAGGTCTCTTGTTCAGAATGACTTGGTTACAAAAAGCAAGCGGTTATACAGGGAAAGGGGGTGAATGGGGACCCCCTTCTTCCATACAATGAATAAACATGCGACTGGGAAATCGAAAGTTACTAAGCAAATGAATTTCCCACCGCCCCCATTAACCACAGCTGCTACATCTATGCCAGCGATAGAGAAGCTCGCAACCCCGACTAGCCAAGGTCAGAACGTCCGGGCTGCAAGAGATAGGAAGAATAAAAGCCACATTCCATTCTCACACCCGAGGTGTAAATCAACAACTCCCCGGATTCCAACCTCCCGTCTGTCCCGCCATTAAGGCGCCAAAAGCCCACCTCCCTCCCGTCATCCATCATAGCCCACCTCCCACCCTTCTATCATGGCAGGGCTACCTGACACTGTCATATTTTATTCAAGCAGAGTGCTTGTAAATATCACAAGTATTTTTTTTCTGCTTGCCCAGATAGGCAAGGTTTATTTTTTTTAAAAAAAAATTAAAGAACCATACAGTTTAAAATATCTAGCCAGATATCTCGTACCAACATCATATTTGCATACATGTTACCATTTTTCCTTGCCTTAACTTATATTCATAAGTTCAAAAAATCATAAATCTGTTCACAACTAGTTTTTCTATATCCTGTCTGCTATATTTCAGTTTGCCTACAATCCACTGTTCCTAATCAACCCCATGTTTATAAACCTGAAAGAGAAAAGAAACAGGCATTTCCTAACTATTTAGAAATACTGATTTGGACACATCATCTTTTTTATATATGTTAACACTCTATTCTATTCTCTTTAAAATGTTCTTTCATATCATCAATAATGTTGACTTTAGAACTCCCATTTACTTACAAATTTTCAAAGTAAGTTATATATCAATTCTTAAGATCATAAAACCAAGAATCCTTGACCTTACACTGAGTCCTCCTGTCTATTCTCTTTTATCCTTAGATCCTTACACATTCTCTGCATAGACCACCCTACTTATACATTTCCCTGCAGTACCAATTTTATGTTTCAAACTGCTCCATGTCCTTTTGTTTCCACTCAGTTAAAACATTACAAATAATCCAAGTATGTTGTTTCAAATTAGACAGCCTTTGTACCTAAATACAACTTTTAATCTCCAGTTAAAACACTGCCAATAGTCCAGGTATATTATTTCAAATTAATTGCAAAGACAATCTTTCTTTATATATTTATTACTTATAAAGTTTCAGTTTTCTCTGTAAATGTCTCTTAAGAATTATCACTGTTTTGTGTCTAAAATCTTTGTAGATTTCTCCCTCCTCTCCGGGCTTGCTTGTGCAGAAAATCAAACAGCTCTCAGCCTGTATTTCAAGCTCTGCAAACACATTGTTATGTCTAGCAACTGCAAAGACTAAAGTCTCTGAATAGTCAGCATAAGAGCTGGGTGTTTCTTCCGTTGTGGTGGCCATATCTTCTGACAGACTGTGTCACTCGGCGCTTCGCATCATAGGTGACAACAGCTGCATTTGACAAACAAGTAATTCCGATCTGTCAAAGCCAGTCAAAGTTTTTTCCAGGGCATGAAGAACATGTAATCTCCATTACCATCTTTTGCTTTATAAGTTCCCAAAAATCATCTGCCAGTTGTAGTACCTCTCCATCTCCCTGAAAATCCTTCTTTTCAGATGCAGTCAAAGAAGCCATTTCGTTCTTTAGCCAGCAGCTTGAAAATGACAGCCTCTATAACATTGCGCAGTTAGAAAATGTGAAGTCCCATCGCCATTTTGAATCCAACCTCCCATTTTCTTTTCCATAAATCAGATAAGCCTCAGTTCTTTTAAATTTATCATCCCTTTAATGCTATTTTCCAGCAAGCAGACAGAAGATTTTGGTATGTTGCTTTTCCCCTGTATTTTTATTGCATTGACTCCCCAAACTCTGCCCAGCCACTCACCGCAGAGTGCGTGGGGGGAGATTTATGAGGGCAGTAAAGTATTCTTTTCCACAATTGAAGGTTGTAAAGAGTAAAAAATACTCACTGAATCTTCACCAAGATGTTGAGACGAGATTAAGGGCTCTTCATGTGGGGGCTGTTACAACTTATCAGACATGCTCCCACGTCTGTTTCCTTGAAGCTTCTTGCACAGGACGATCCGACTCCTACACCCGCTGTTTGCCACATGCGGGGGGGGGGCTCAGAATAAAGTCTTTTGCGACTGATATCTTGTACACAAAGTACTAGTTGGACTCCTGTCATCACCAGTGACTGGAAACTCCAGCAAGTCCATTAAAAAAGCTCCAAAGTTGGTGAGATTCATGAAGCCCTGAAAAATCTCAACCACACCATTGCACGGAAGCCCTGCGTCCTCCAATATCACAAGTATTTAGCAGCCTGAAGACAACCATATTAAAATGTCCCCCAGCATTGGCATTTCATCCTGCTGCATGCTTGTCATCTGAAATCAGGGCCCATTTTCTTGTACAATGTCATAATCCTCTCCAGTTGTGAAGTCATAAGTAGAAGATTATGACTTCCAGTGAGGAGTAAGTGCCAGTATTAGGAACAGATGAAGGCTTAAAGAAATAGAGATCTTGCTTCTTGGAATACATTGTGTATTTAAAAACCAGGAAAGGCTGCCTCTGCATATTTCCAAGGTTACAGTTCAGCACAGTGCTATATTATTTGTTTTTCATACCAGGCATCCATGAACTGTTTTAAAGAAATTAGTCAATTGTTAACCTAGAAGCAAGCTGGAGGTGAAATTATTCAGCAAGATTCATCTGTATGCTTAAATCCCTCTTTGGCATGCATCTCTAAGCATGTTGAGAGCTGCTTAACTTCTCACATATTTTTCTGTTACATAAACAAGCATGCTTAAAATATTTTATTCAGCACGGAATGGCTGAGTTGAATATTCAGCATTATTTTATTACAAGCAATTTAGTTCGTTTTATTTCCACCTGGAATTTTAAATTAAAATAATATTGCATGTCATTTGTATTAATAAAAAAATCAGATTACATTTTAGTGGTTTTCTTTCAACAATATTCTCTGTCTCACTGGGAACCCCCACCAATCTGGCTCAGAACAATAGTATTCTCTGCTATAAATAAATGTTTGAACAGAAAATGATAATCCCTAATGTATTACAGAAAAAATATATGTTTGACTAGTTATTACAGTTTTGGTTATGTTCTACTGAGTGTTGGAAAAGCATTTTATGTTTAACTGATTTTATTGGAAAAATTAAACACATAGGGCACAATCCAGCCAAAGTAAAGCACCTTGAATTAACATCAGTGGGACAGTTTATATTTATAGATCTATTCCACTGAAACCAATGAGACTGCAAACTTTTGATTGGATTAAGTCCATGTGGTAATATCTCCCATTCAAACAATGGCAGATAAAACACTCTTCACCATTTCTTCAAAAACACTGAGTTAAATTGAAAGAAAAGCTTACTGGTTGAATGGGGACTTGTCAGGGGATCTAATAATAGCATTTTTTCCCATTGGGTATGTTATTATTAACTTTTGGTAAAACAAAATAAATGCAATTAGTTACATTCAGTGTTTTTTCTTTTTCTGAAAGAAAATAGGCAAAAGGTAGAAAACTAAGATTTTAAAGAAGATACATGCCCATCATTTTTTTAAAAATTTAGGTACAGGTAGCCTGTATGGAATAGTGCTTAGGATCTTTGACTACAATCTGGGAGACCCAGATTCTGATCCCCACCCTGTCATGAAGCTTGCTGGATAACCTTGGGCCAGACACTCTGTCTTAGATTAGCCTGCCTCACAATGTTGTGGTAAAGATAAAATGCAAGAGGGGAGAATGATGTGTATTACCTTGAGTGCTTCGGAGAAAGGCTGAGATAAAAATGTATTAAATAAACAACTAACTCTCCCTTTTAATATTGCTGTTATATTTTAGAATAATGAGAACTATCAGTCACTATATAATTTCTTTTCATCTTTTTAAAAACAGGGTTTTAGACCGAGCCCTCGTCACATTAGAAGACGTGTAATACCTCGCCTTGAAGAAACACAGCCCCTCGTGGAAACACGTCAGCTGAGTGACCAAGAAACATCTGTCAAGAAAAGAAAAATCAAGAAGAGTAGCAGAGTCCAACCAGAATTCTATCACTCTGTTCAAGTTACACCAACTCGAAAGCCTGTAAGTTTTCCTTCCACTCTTGGTGCAGTGATTTATATGCCTTATACTGCATCAGACCATTGGTCCATCAAGGTCTCAGTACTATCTAATCAGACTGGCAACAGCTGTCCAGGGTCTCAGGCAGAACTCTTTCACATCACCCTCACATCATCTTAACTCTCCTTAAACAAAACAAAACCAAACCTGGAGAGGCTGGGTAGATGTGAACATCTGTATGCAAACAGATACGCTACCACTGAGCTATACCCCCTTCTTGGCATGCTAAAGCTCTGGATGGCTGTTTTTCTTTTTAGGCAATATCCTGAGAAACATCAGTAAGCTTCTTTCCCAAAGCATCCATTCCTTTTTCAGTTTTTTTTCTGTCTTCAGGAACCATTAAACTCCAAAGTTTAACCAACAGTAAGGGTTCCTTGCCCTTACTTTATAAGCAGGTTTTTGCTTCCGTCAAATTGACAGCATGTATACCCCTCTAGGAAGCAAGGTGTTAATGGATAGCATCTCCTCTGGCCGTTTAGAGGAATTGAACACAAAATAAAATAAAATTAAAATTCAGTGAGTGGAAACAGATAACAGGGAAAAAAATCCTAAAAAAGAAAACAACATTCCCAGTATGCATTTCCATGCAGTAAAGATAGTCTGTTATATGTCAGGCTTAGGAAATCCTAACATAAAATATAAATGTGATGGCAACCCTGGTTAGTGCTATCCAGTAGCAGCCCTAACTTCCTAACAGTGCCAATAGTTTAGAAACCAGCTCATATGTGAATAGAGGAAGCACCAGGAATAATGCTGGAATGTGCCATTAAGTCACAGCTGACTTGTGACCACCATGTAGGCAACAGACAAATGTAGGTGGTTTGCCATTGCCTGCCTCTGCATAGCAATCCTAAACTTACTAGGTGGTCTCCCATCCAAGTATTAACCAGGGCTTACTCTGCTTAGCTTCCAAGATTTGATGATGTTGGGCTAGCCTGGGCCATCCAAGTCAGGAATAATAAACGTGCCTGATTCCGTCTAAAAGTTGGGCTGTAAACTGTTTAACTAGCTGCAAGCATCCAATATGGAATGGTACTATCCCACTGAGCTGGAGAGGAGTGTGCTGTCTTACACACAACAGAACACCCTCTAAATATCTTAGCCAGCTTTGTTATCTGTCCCTGGGTATATCTATATGGGAGACGGCCCTCCCACCAAAAAGGGGTGGAGGACTATGACACCCTTCTTACCTTCTGCAAAATAAGAGGCCTTGCTCTTTTCACCAACTGTACCTACGGTCAAACAAACCAAACTGGTGGAAAGGAAGGAAAGATTTTTGGATGAAGCAGGGATGAATTTGATGGCAGCAGGAACAAACACATGATGAGCCTAGTTGAGCAGAACAGGCCATGAGACAACTTCCTCAAAAAATACCTACAGATTGGTATAATTTTCTTGGAATGTAGAACATTCTTCTTGTAGCTCAGTTTTTACAAACATATGTTGCAGTAAAAATGCAGACTTTTCTAACACCATGGAGAAGGATTATGGTTTAGTGGAATAATTCATACTTTGCGTGGCAAGGCTCCAGTCCAACCCCTGGTATCTCCTGTTATAAGTTCAGAGACAGAAGGTGTTTGGAAAGACCTCTCCCTCTACCAGAGAGACACTGACCATCATAGTACATAATACTGAGGTAAGTGGACCAAAAATCGGATGCAGTAGCCTGTAGCCAACCATGCATGCATGGAACACAGAGTTTCCCCACAATTCCCCCTTCTGATCCCCAGAATGGTAATTTCAGGGGAACCAATATGGAGCAACAGCTGTGTGGTTTATTTATTATCAAATTTATACCCCGCCCTCCCCACAAAGCAGGCTCAGGGTGGCTTACAATAACATAGATACAGAATAAAAACATACATAATATGTAATTAAAACATCACGGTTAAAATAGTACATTACAAAGTGATACATTACAAAGTGCTAGCAGCAGTTAAAAATCCAGTCAGATGGAATGCTTTCAAATGGATTTCCAACTTCCAACATGGAAGTGCTTAGATGTTATTCTGCTCGTCAGCTCTTATGGCAAGTGCTCGATGATGACATTGTGGGCCATGTGCTACGGCGACGGCAGCCCCTAATTGTATGCCTGGTGGACGAGCGCCATCTTGCAGACCCTGCGGAACTGTGAGAGGTCCCGCAGGGCCCTGATCTCCTCCGGGAGCTCATTCCACCAGGTAGGGGCTGCCACCGAAAAGGCCCCTGCCCTAGTAGCAGCTAGTCTGGCCTCCCTCGGGCCAGGGAGGGTCAAGCGATTTTGAGAACCAGACCGTAGTGCTCTTTGGGGTATGTGCGGGGAAAGGCAGCCCCATATATATGTTGGACCGCGGCCATATAAGGCTTTAAAGGTAAGAACCAGCACCTTGAAGCGGACTCAGTATGCTATAGGCAGCCAGTGCAGTGTCCTTAGCACAGGCTGTTATGTGTTCCCATCAAAGGAGACCCATCAGCAGCCTGGCAGCCAGAAGCTGCAGCTTCTGAATCCATGACAAAGGCAGCCCCATGTAGAGAGCATTACAGTAGTCTAGTCTCAAGGTAACGATTGCGTGGATCACTGTAGCCAGGTCAGCATGGTCGAGGAAGGGAACCAACTGCCTAATCAGCCTGAGATGATAAAAGGCTGACTTGGCAGTGGTCGCTACCTGGGCCTCCGTGGTAAGGGAGAGATCCAGGAGCACTCCCAAACTCTGAACCTCTGGCGCTGGGACCAATGAAGCTCCCCCCAAAGGTCGGGAGTGGGATCCCTGCCCCTGAACTGCCCCGACTCAGGCACAGGACCTCCATCTTCTCTGGATTCAGCTTCAGCCAACTCAGTCTGAGCCACCCAGCCATGGCCTGCAGAGCTCGATCCAGGTCTTCTGGTCTGGAGTCCGACTGGCCACCTAGCATCAGATAGAGCTAGGTGTCATCAGCATACTTGGGGTGAGGAAAGACAAGGGGATGAAATTGCTCCTCTCCTCCTCTCTTTCCCACAAGCACAGTTCTGTTAAAAGGGAAGGGGTAATTTTTATTTATTTATTTGTTGGATTTATATCCCACCCTCCCCGCCGAAGCAGGCTCAGGGCAGCTTACATAAAAGTGTTAAAACAGTTTAAAAACACGTAAAATCTAAAATGTAATTATTATACATATATTCCTATGCGACAGCAGTCATAATCCAATGTTTGCACAATAGGAGACAGTTAGTACAGACTTAAATGATGCAAACAATCCCAGGGAGGCTTCAAGATATCAGGATGTTAAGTGTGGTCAAAATAAATTCCTGGTGGAAGAGCTCTGTCTTGCAGGCCCTGCAGAATTGAAGTACATTCAACAGGGCCCTGGTGTTCTCAGGGAGCTCGTTCCACCAGTGCGGCGCTACCACAGAAAAGGCTCTAGCCCTGGTAATGGCCAGTCTGGCCTCTTTAGGGCCAGGGAGCACTAGGAAGTGTTGTGCTCTCTGGGGAACATGCGGGGAAAGGCGGTCTCTCAGGTATGCTGGCCCCTGACCATATAGAGCTTTATATGTAAGCACCAGCACCTTGAAGCAAATTTGTTATGCTTTTTAATATATGGGAAGTACTAAAACTAATACGTGAAACTACAAGAATAAAGCAAGAATCATATTGCAAACAAACAAACTTATTTGCCTTCCTACAATTTAACGATAAAAGTATAGAAGAATGATACTAAATGCTTTCTTTCTTTCCATAACAAAGCTAAATTAAGCCCTTATAACCAAAATTTGGGTACATTTTAGTCTATTATTTTTATACATCAGGGAAACTTTCAGAACTTCATTATATTACATAAAATTATTATCTCCTGTGTTTATTTTTTCATATTTCAGCCTAACTTTGAGAGTTTTGGGAGCTACTGCTCCTTTTTCAGAGTCAGAACCTTCTAGAGAGCTACCTGGACTACTTAAATTGTCACCAGACTCATGATCATTTTTGTCTTGTATGTTGTCCTCTGTTTTCCCGTTGTTTTTTGTTGCTTCTTGTTGCTGTTCCAAGAAGATCTTTGCTTTTTGGGCAGAGTCAATCTTCATCTTTTTATCGTTGTAGTTGAATGTAAGTCCTTCTGGAAAGGTCCATCTGAAGGGGATGGAATGATTATGCAGAAAAAAAGTTAATTTTTTGTATTGCTGTCTCCATTTTCGTATCTCAAATGGAATGTACTTCAGGATTCTCGCTTCTTCGCCTTTGATTTTCAGGGGGTTTCCATTTGTTGCTTTCAAAATTGTATCTCTAGTTGATCTTTTGGAGAATTTAACAAATATTTCACCAGATAGCTTGTTTTTCTTAATAATGTCTGGATACGGTCAATAAACCAGATCCATATCATTTTGTAGTGCATCTGCTTTGAGATCTAGCACTGGTACCAGTGCTTCGCTTAATATTTCTTTTAAATTCTCCCCTTTCTGCTCTGGGATACCTTGAAAACATAGGACATACATTGATTTCTCCATTTGCAGCTGTAGTAATTGCTCTTTATCAGAGATCTGCTCTTTTTCCATGACCTCTAGTCTCTGTTTAACGTCGTCTGTCTTAGCATCAACTTGTTTAATAGCTTTGTCTGTTTTGTCTGCTCTTTTATCTATTCCCATCAGTTGTTTCTGGAAACAGTCAAGCTTATTATTGATGTTAGACATCTGGTCCATCAGAGGGCGCAATGCTGCTGCCATCATATTAGGGAAGTCAGTAACTACTTCCAGATTAAGAGTAGAAGCCACTGAATGTGTAGTTCCTGGATAAGGTCTTTTTTTCAATGTCATTTTCTCTTCTCTCCTACCGACATGTTTACACAAGGTAAAATCCGTCTAAACAGACTGCAAGTTCATCGGTTTCAGTACGCTTTAGGCTATTTTGCACCCCATTTGCATGATTTAAAATTATCTTGCCACAACCATTGCATTTGCTTCCAAACTGCCACTCAAAAACTGCTATTTTCCACGGGGAGGCATCCCCAACTCCTCCCCTCCCTCTCTATCAGTTTGGAGCTTTAAATCCATTTCTCTGCTTTGTCGGCTCCAATAGCTTATGGGGATTAGCTTAACTCACAGTTCATTCAGTCGCTTTTTCAAGCTGTAGGAAGATCAGTATATCACTGGATTGCTTGCCTGCTTGCCTGCAGTGTGCGCCTCTAATCGCCATATTGGCCTCGCAGCTGTAGGACCTCTTGAAGTAAAGAAGTGCCTCAGTTCCTTGGCTGTTGCCTTGGAAGAGGCATCACTTCCACCTCAGGCTGAGAGCCCCCTACAAGAGCTCAAGGGGGGCTCGGAATCATCCGAGTCCCCTCCCATCTGCCATGAGCTGGGGCGCCCACATCAGAGCTTGATGGGGCACTCCAGGTCCGTGAGTCGCCAAAATCAGAACCTGCAAATTTGGTATGCTATAGGCAGCCAGTGCAATGCTTTCAGCACAGGCTGGATGTGTTCTTGTGGAGAGAGACCCAGCAACAGCCTTGCCACTGCATTCTGCACCAGCTGCAGCTTCTGAATTTGATACAAGGGCAACCCCATGTAGACAGCACTACAGTAGTCTAATCTCGGGGTGACCAGTATGTATATTACTGTTGCCAAATTTACCTGTTGTTTCTCTTCATTCCTATTCCCTCAGCCCTTTGCATAACTGAAAATATATGACTTAGCATTACTGATAATCGGCAAGTCAGTTCATAATGCATACAATATCTTCAGTCCAAGCACCACTTTTTGAGAGTCTTTTAGTAGGAAGTAGCACACAAGATCTCACAAAAAGTAATAAATATACACAGGAGCACCTGTGCTACTATTTTATTTATTTATTTACAAAATTTATATATTGACTTTCCGCTCTCATCAACACTACCAAGGCAGCTAATAGATTAAAAACATGTAATAAAAATACATCTTAAAAATCATTAAAACCAATCAAAAACACATAATTCAAACAATTAAAACCAAGTTAAAATATTCATGCACTGGCACAAATCTGTACATGGTTTGCACTTGGATTACTGGTAGCTGTTCACATCTATCATTTCCCTTTGTGACAAGCATCTCTAAATAGCCCTTTTGCCCCTATGATAATCTTTGCCAGCCATTTTTCCACATACTGGTTATTCTACTATCCCACCAACTTCTCCAACATACCTTAAAAATTTCATTATATTTTAAAATATGGGTTCTGTACTGAGCGTCATTTAATTGTGGAGCCCTGGGTTACAAATCCGGCTTCTGACCAGGTCATGGGACAGAGATGGTCCTGGTTGCCCTCACACATGATCTCCAGAGGCATCTGGATTGAGGCGGTATGGCGGTGTTGATGTTGTTGGACCTGTCGGTGGCGTTCGACAGTCGACCATTAACTACTGGTCCATCACCTCGCCGATACTGGGATTCAGGGGTGGCCTTACAGTAGCTCTCCTCGTTTCTTCAGGACCGGGGACAGAGGGTAGCAGTTGGGGAACAACTGGGGAACAATTTAATATTTACTATTAGTATTTTATTTTTGTATTTAACTGTGAAAAGCCTGTTAGTTTACAGTTAATAACTATATAGTTATTTGGGCTTAAAATCTGCAAAGGTAAAGGTTTCCTTTGCTTGAAAGCCAGTCGAATCTGACTCTAAGGCACGGTGCTCATCTCCGTTTCCAAGCCCAAGAGCTAGCGCTATCTGAAGACATTTCCGTGGTCATGTGGCTGGCATGACTAGATGCTGAGGTGCACGGAACGCTGTTACCTTCCCACTGAAGCAGTACCTATTTATCTACTTGCAATTTCTTGCTTTCGAACTGTTAGGTTGGCAGGAGCTGGGACCAGAGACGGGAGTTCACTCCATCAGGCGGCACTTGGGTCTTGAACTGCTGAGCTACCAACCTTCTGGTCTGCAGTTTAGCGTCTTAACCACTGAGCCACCACAGCCCCACTTAAAATCTGCACAGATAGTCATTTTGTAAAAACCCTGCTCCTAAAGCCTTAGGGGACAAAAAAGTCATTTTTCAAAATGCTGAAGGAATTTTTAGTAAGACCCCTTTACTAAATGAACAACCAAAATTTTGGTTACATTTTAGCAGGAGTGGAAACTCCATGATTGTTATTCTGACAAACTGTCAGTGGTGGCAGGGGACATATATTAAGTAAAATCAGTAGTACTTGCAAGATGGGAAATTATACAGTCTCAGAAAATAGAAATCTGAGACCAACTAGATGCTGCTATAGAAAGGTTTTGGTCTTGGCTTAATGGAGTGGTTGGATACAAGTTTCCACATCATATTATTACATACATAGCACATTAATTGTGGACAAAATGAGTCACATTCAAGCAGTAAACATATTGTATATATCTTCAGTACACACAGTAATTATTGTTATCAAGTGCTGTAGATTGTGTTCTCTCCAAAATTTCGACTTCTCTTTTGGAAAAATTGAAAACAAGTCCTGTGGGAACTGAGGCCTCCTCCCAATTTTAGAACCACTCCTCACCCTTACTGTAGTCTCGATTTTAGAGCCAGTTTGGTATAATGGTTAAGTGAGCAGACTCTAATCTGGGAGAACTGGGTTTGATTCCCTACTCCTCCACTTGCACCTGCTGATGTGACCTTGGATCAGTCACAAGCTCTGGCACAGCTGTTCTTGAAAAAGAGCAGTCTGTGTCAGAGTTCTCTCAGCCCCACCTACCTTACATGGTGTCTGTTGTGGGGAGGGAAAGGAAAAGGAGTTTGTAAGCCGCTCTGAGACTCCCAAGTGAAGGGCGGGGTATAAATCCAATCTCTTCTTCTTATTTATGTGGCTTTTGTCCACGCGGGTCTCATGATCCTTAGCATAGCCTTTTTGATGGTCAAAAGAGGCCAATTCTCCTCCTTTTGCTGGTGAAAAAGCTGATAGCATACAGCCCATTGTTGTCTTGTAGGTACACAAATAGTGTGGAGTGTAACCACAGATGTTTCCCTTTCCTGCACTGCTACTTCAAGTAATGGCTTACAATATAATATTCTATTTTCTATTGTGCATATAAAACAGCGCCTTCAAAACAGGAAAAGGATCCTTTTGTACAGGGCCTATGTTTATAAATTGTTTAGGAGACATGAGTATTATCTGTTTTTTCCCCTCAGCTATAAAGTTTTTGCTAGTTCATGCTTGCATCTGGGAAATGCTTTCCTGGGAGTAAGTACTATTGAATATACCTGAGCAGGGCTCTGAGTAGATGCCTTAATGATTATTTTTCCCCTGAAGATTAGCCTTGGAAAACTCATGTTTATTTTCATTGTCATATAGTCCCCATATTGAAAGCAAGAGTTTGGAAGACTTAAGAACATAAGAGAAGCCAATGTTGGATCAGTCCAATGGCCCATCCAGTCCAACACTCTGTCACACAGTGGCCAAGAATACCAGGTCCCATGAGGAGGTTCGGCAGTGGGGCCAAGACACTAGAAGCTCTCCCACTGTTGCCCCTCCCCAAGCACCAAGAATACAGAGTATCACTTGCCCCAGAGTTCCTATCTACACCTTGTGACTAATAGCCACTGATGGACCTCTGCTCCATATGTTTATCTAATTCCCTCTTGAAGCTGTCCATGGTTGTAGCTGCCACAACCTCCTGTGGCAGTGAATTTCATGTGTTAATCACTCTTTGGGTGAAGAAGTACTTGTTTCTAGGGTTGCCAGGTCCTTACCGCATTCTGGTGGGGGGCTCCAATCTTCTTCTTGGAGTCTTCTGTTGTGTGCACAAACTGTGGGTCCTGCGATGACATCACCCGGATGTGACATCATCACACAAGGCATGCTCTAGCATTTGGGGTAAGCTCTATGGTTACCATAAAGTCCCCCCAAATGCTAGAGCATCCCGCATGACGTGCCCTGCACTTCTGAGTGATGTCACCTCTGGGTGACGTCATCGCACCGGGCATGTCAGGCGCAGATGGGGCTGCTCGGAGGTGGGGCTACCCTGCCAGCCAGCTGGGTGGCAGTGGATTGGGACCCCCAAAAGCAGGGGAACCCCTGCCCCCATTGGGGGGATTGCAACCCTACTTGTTTCATTGTTTGATTGGTCTATATGCAGTGAGCAGAATGTGTTCAGATGTATGTACATCTTCTTTTTGATACAAGAAAGTAGCAGTTATCTACATTTTGATTAATTATTAGCTTCTGGAAACCTGACCCTGACAGGAAGCTTTGTGAAAGCAAACCAGCTACAGAACTGTTAGATCAATGTATCATCAGTAAATTGGTGTTGCTGTGTGTATGTGTGTAAAGTGCTGTCAAGTTGCAACCAACTTATGGCGACCCCAGTAATGGGCCTTCAAGGCAAGTGAGAAGCAAAGGTGGTTTGCCATTGCATTCTTCTGTGAAAATCTTCCTTGGTTAGGGTTCCTTGGTTAGGGTTGCCAATCCAGGCAGGGGTTCCCGCCATTTTTGGGCTTCTGACAGCTGGCTGGTGGGGGAAGGCCCACCCCCCCGAACAGGGATATTGCACAGTGATGTCCCCAACATGATGATGTCACATGGGAGTGACGTCATCATGTCAGGACGTCGCGTGGTGAGGCTCTGCTTTTTGGGCAAAACTCTATGGTTTTAGGCCAAAAACCCTATAGAGTTTTGCCCAAAATGCAGAGCGACTCTGCATGACGTCCTCATTGTGATGACATCACTTCTGAGTGATGTCATTGCATCAGCGACATCACACGACACCCCCACCCACCCCCAGAATGCCCCCTAAATCCCCCCGCCGGTAAGCCAAGGGGGCCTGTCAACCATATCTTTGGTGGTCTCCCTTCTAACTACCAACCCTGCTTATCTTCTGAGTTCTGATGAGATCAGGCTATACCATGCTGCCTTCCATCCCAAATTAGTATTGAAACACTTAGTTCATATCACTGAACTGTCAACCATCATCATCAACCATTTACATAGCATGGGTGTGCTCTTCAGAGTAATCCTAGTGGCACATTGCACCAGATATATTTTATGATAAGTGCAGGGGGCATTGCGATGGAAAAAAAATAAGTCATACAATTTTTCATGATCACATGCAAACTATGGAACTTTGGTGATCATATGTAGAACTTGGTCCACATTTGTCCTCTCTCCCCAAAAAGACAAATGTGTCATCTTCTCACTGTGTGATGTAGTGCCTAGAGTGCTAGACTAACTGTTGAAAGGTAGAGGCTGTGGCTCATTAGCAGAGCACATGTTTTGCACATCGGAAGTCCCTGGTTCTGTTCTTGGCTTCCATAGTTAAAGGATCTTGGGAACAGGTGTTGTTCTTTACTTGAGGGGTAGAGAACTATTGTCAGTCAAAGTAGATAATGCTGAGTTAGATGGCTGGATCAATGATATATGGCAGCTTATTTGGTGGCCCTGGGTTGTTGTGAGAATCCAGTGAGATAATTTCATGTGTGTCACTCTGAGCTCCCTGGAAGGGACATGAATATGAGAAATAAATAAGTATAAAAATTACTCTAGAGACTTCTCCTGTTTTTTGCGAGACTCTGTAAGAGACTACTTACAGAGCTTTCTACAGCATGCCAACCATGTGTTTTATATAATACTAGGAATATGGCCTGTTGTGGAAATAAATACAACGGGCTCTAGAAAGAGGCTCTGGGAGAGTGCCCCGGCTTTGGGCACTCAGTGACAATTTGCTGTGGCAATCTCAGCAGGGTATAATGACAGAGTGCACCATTTTCTTCAGAGGAACTGATCTTTGCTACTTGAAGAACAGTAGTAATTTTGAGTGATCTCCAGCCCACCCCCAAGATTGGTAACAGTGGTTCCCCAGGAGGGAGTGGCTGGTTTGGAGGGTGGAGTCTATGGCATTGTACCTGTCTGAGGTCTCACCCCTCCTCAACACTCACCCTCTCCAGGTTCGACCCCTCAAATCTCCAGGAATTTCCCAACCTGGAATTGACAACCCTATCTCCCTCCCAGCCAACCATCAACCTACCTTTAGTTTTCCATCTCCTCACCCATCCTTCCTAGAGAGCAGTTATAATTTTGAGTGATCTCCAGCCCCCACCTGGAGATTGGCAACAATGGTTCCCCATCAGGGAATGGCTGGATTGGAGGGTGGAGTCTATGGCATCGTACCTCTGAGGTGCCACCCCTCTTCAAACCTCACCCTCCCCAGGCTCCATCCCTCAAATCTCCAGGAATTGCCCACCTGGAGTTGGCAACCTGATCAGGACTGAGCCCAATGAGTTTTCTCCCAAAGGCCAACACAGGTGTGGAAAGGGCCTTTTACTGACAGAGGAGAAAGTACAGGTGCCAACTTTGATTAGGGAAATACCTGGAGATTTGGGGTGTGTGGATCCTCCTGAAGGGCAGCATTTGGGATGTGTGTGGAAGGACTCAGCAGGGTATAATGCCATAGAGTCTTCCCTCCAAAGCAACCATTTTCTCCCGGGGAACTGATCTCTATCATCTGGAGGTCAATTGTAACAGTGGGAGATCTCCAGGTCCCACCTGGAGATTGGCAGCCCTAGGGGAAAGTCAGCCGCACAGTGGGGAGTTGAAGAAAATGGTTTGATGGTCGCTGGCGCTGGCCACCTCGTTAGCCAGCCAGCCATGCTGAAGCTAAGCAGGAGAAAGAGCCTTTTTCCATTTATTCTGACAGGAAAGTGGCCGTTGGGGAGGGGGTTATGGGGGGGAGGGGGTTATGCTGAAAGTCCTTTGTTTTTTTACTCACAGAACCAAGCTTGGCTGCCTACCAACAGCCACTGAGGGAACAGTCCCTCACAGGAGGCAAGAGAACTGTCTTCCTCAGGAGAGAGAGCTGTCTGCCAGGGGGAGTGGGTGGGGAAGAGGAGCAGACCCAGCACCCGGCCAATGGCATGCGAGTACTCTTGAGTGGCGGCTGATGGGCCAATGGCTGAGGGAGGGCATTTTACAGCCAATGGGAGTGCATGGAATCTTGCGAAACCAAAAGATAATTATTTATAAGGAGAGATTGGAAGGGAAAGTATCTGAATTTGAACATGAGGTAAGCATATACCTAGATGTTTGTATAGATATATTTCTCCATCACATGCCAGAAGAAAGCCATTGACTTGAACTGTGGGGACCTCTTCTATTTTTTGTTTTTGTTTTAATACTTTTTCCACAAAGCAGACTTCAAATTGCCAAAAGAAGGTGAGGAGTAGTTGGTCTGCTGTCCTCTTTAACGTGTGAAGCAATCTCAGATTGTGTAGTGTAGAATACAAATACTTGTTATCGTCTTCTTGGTAATTTTATCAGTGTCACACAGCAAAGACAAGTCCCCCCCCCCAGAATTTAAAGTACTTTTAAAATATTATCCTGAGGGGTGGGGGGAAAGAAGCAGAGTTTATTGATCTCTTACAAATCCTATGGGCTCTTCCTGGCTGCTTGACAATGTTGTTTTGTACTCTTGGCACAACATTTGGGACCTACTGATCTGTACCTGTTGGTGCTGGTTCATGTGGGGATGAATGACATGGCTGCAAATACCATCATGAAAATTAAAGAGGACTATGAAGCTCTTGGAAGGCAGTTGAAGGCATTGGTGGAGGAAGCTACAAAGGGCTCGACCATACTGTTGCCTTGCAGGCTTTTTAAAAAGTATGGACTTGTGATATAACTCTATATCTGGACTGTGCAAAGAGTGTGCCAGGGAAAATGGACTGATTGGTGTCCATGAGAGAGAGCCACACAAAGAAGACACATGCCCAGCTGAGGGAAGCCTTGGACTGAAACAGCATGTTAAAACCAGATGTGGACCCATGGAAGACCAGATGCTATCCATCCCTGCCTCCCTAAAGATGACTACAAACCCAGGTAGATGGCATGCCAGTCTCCCTGAGAATTGCAGACACTTGGAACCAGCAGCCAGAGTAATAGAGAAGCCATGCTTTGCAAAGACAACATAAACTTCCCTGTTAAAACACCATGACAAGCTCATCTTCATCATGCAGGCACTCCCCCCCCCACTTTCTTCTTCAGCTCCACCCTATACTGCACATAGTTAGCTCCAAGTTGTGACAGGATTAGCTCACTCACCCACCCTGTACCCATCAAGACAATGCTGCTGCCAAGCATTGGATCGCTAATGCTGATGGCTGGCCAAGCACTGGGAATGACTCTATTCTTCCCCCTTTGTCTCAAACCCCACTCTCTGAAAGGTGTCACTCTAGAGAAACATTATGTCAATTACCCAACCATTAAACCCCTTCTCCTGGTCATCACATGACCATCTGCAACCAGTTTTTTTAGCAACTTCCTGGGGACATGAGGGAAGTGGCTGGAAAGAAGCCCATCCCCAAGTTCAAATATAGTATAAAAGAGCAGGACCATGTGTTCTCTCTGCCTGCCTGCCTGCCTGCCTCTATACCTAACCCTGCCCTATCTTGTTGACTCTGGAGTAGCTACCCAAGAGTCTTTCCATGTATTCTGCTGGTCCAGAATATGATCCCTATTCCTCATAGTCTCCCCATTTTTCCTGTGGATCACTTCCATCTCTTTAAGATAGGCAAGTATCACCCAATCAATGTTTTTACCTGTGAATGTCACTATCCCTTTCTCTCTAATTTTCTTAGGTCTGAATAAGTGTATGTGTGCTTTTGTTTTACTGTTAGGTTTGAAATATTCTTCAGTAAAGAACTCATTTCTCTAAAGAACTGGTTTCTGCATTTATTCTTGGTTTTACTGGAAAGGTGGGACTTCTGTATACATAGGCTTGTGTCCCTTAGTAGCCAATTGCTCATTAAATATTAAAATTCCCCACAGTTATTAATACATTAAGCAATTTGGCTAACAATACTGGACTTAATATTAACCAACAGGGAAGAATTGGTAGATGGGGTGAAGGTGGTGGGGACCTTAGGGGGAAGTGACCATGTCCTCCTTGAATTCCAGTTGCTATGGGGCGTCAAGGAAGTTCGTAGCCAGACTCATAGGTTAGATTTTCGTAAGGCCGACTTCAACGAACTCAGAGGCTTGATGCGAGTCATTCTGTGGGGGAGTGTGCTGGAAGGGAAAGGAGTGAGTGAAGGGCGGGCACTTCTCAAACATGAGCTTTTGCGAGCTTAGGCTATCACTATTCCAGCAAGACAGAAACGTAGTAAGGGCTCCAAGAAACTGATGTTGAATTGAGAGCTCCAGAATAAGCTAAGGGAGAAAAAGGAAATTGAGGGAAGGTCAGACCTCTAAAGAGGAGTATATGAGAGTTACATCAGGGAAACCAAAGCTCAGTATGAGTTGGGTATGGCCAGGGGGGCTTGCTACAGACTCAAGAAAAAAACACAAGGTAAAAGAAGCAATTGGACCACTTTTGGGAGTAGAAGGAGAAACTCTGGTGGAGGACAGAGAAAAAGCAGACAAGCTTAATGATTTTTTTGGCTCTGTTTTCTCCCAGAAGAACTCGAGCCCATCTAGAGATGGTAGAGGACATAACAGGACACCTGAGTGTCCAGTTGACATTGAAAGGTTGTGGAGAGGCACCTGGCTGCACTGGACAAATACAAATCCCCTGGGCCAGATGGTGTGTACCCAAGAGTGCTCAAACAACTTTCTAATGAACTTGCAGAGCCTCTGTCCATCATCTTCAAGGCCTCCTGGAGGACTAGGGAGGTGCCACAAGATTGGAGAAGAGCGAATGTTATCCCAATCTTTAAGAAAGGGAAGAAGGATGACCCGGGAAACTACAGGCCGGTCAGTCTGACTTCTGTCGCTGGGAAGATATTAGAGGAGATTATAAAGGGATCAATCTGTAAGCATCTGAGGGACCGCTTAGTGATCCGGGGAAGTCAGCATGGTTTTGTCCCCAACAGATCTTCTCAGACCAACCTGGTTTCCTTCTTTGATCGTGTGATGAGCTTCTTACTGGATCATGGGAACTCTGTTGATGTGATTTACCTGGGTTTCAGTAAAGCTTTTGATAAGGTTCCCCATGACATTCTGATGGGCAAACTGGAAGACTGTGGACTGGTCTATAGGACAGTTTGGTGGATAGGGAACTGGTTAGAGGACCGAACCCAAAGAGTGGTGGTCAATGGCAGTTCATCAGATTGGAGGGAGGTGTCCAGCGGGGTGCCACACGGCTCAGTTTTGGGCCTGGTACTTTTGAATATTTTTATCAATTATCTGGATGAAGGGGTAGGAGGGCTACTCATTAAATCTGCTAATGGTATCAAATTGGGAGGAGCAGCAAACACCCGAGAAGATAAGAGTTAAAATTCAACAAGACCTGAATACTCTGGAGAAATGGACAGTTGCGAACAGTATGCAATTCAACAAAGATAAATGCACAGTATTACATCTGGGCCATAAAAATGTCAATTACAAATACTGGATGGGGGATACGTTTCTGGGGAGTAGTGTATGTGAAAGAGATTTTGGGGTAAGAGTGGACTGTAAACTAAATATGAGCAGTCAGTGTGATGCAGTGGTAAAAAAGGCAAATTCAGTCTTGGGTTGTATTAAAAGGGCCATAGCACTGAAATCACAGGAGGACATAGCCCCTCTGTATACTGCCTTGGTCTGGCCACACCTTGAGTACTGTGTGAAGTTCTGGAGGCTTCACTTCAAAAAGGATGTGGACAAAATCGAGAGGGTGCAGAAGAGAGTGACGAGGATGATAAGGGGTCTGGAGACTGAGCCCTACGAGAAAAGGCTAAGGACCTTGGGAGTGTTTAGTTTGGAGAAGAGGAGATTGAGGGGGGACATGATTGCTCTCTTTAAGTATTTGAAAGGCTGTCATTTGGAGGAGGGCAAGGAGCTGTTCCAGTTGGCAGTAGAGGATAGGACCTGAAGCAACGGGTTTAAATTACATGCAGAAAGGTATTGGCTGGATATTAGGAAAAACTTTTTCATGGTCAGAGTAGTTCAAAGGTGGAATCAGCTGCCTAGGGAGGTGGTTAGCTCCCCTTCACTGACAGCTTTCAAGGAGAGGCTGGACGAATATTTGTCAGAGATGCTTTAGGCTGGTCCTGCATTGGGCAGGGGGTTGGACTAGATGGTCTGTATGGCCCCTTCCAACTCTATGATTCTGTGATTCAATTACAGTGAGTATGCAGTATGTGCACTTTGGTTTGAAGACATGGAATAAGTATGATGCATCCTGGCACAGGAAGAGCTGATGTACATAAGATATGACATGTCTGTGGACAGTTCAGGCAAAACCTGAATTCTACAAACCTAAATAACAAAGCCATCTAGTTCTCATTTGTCAATGCTTACCATGCCTTTCAGAAGGCTGAAGAATACCTGTGTTTACCCATAGGGAAGATGACCCTTAATGCAACATGAGCCCCTTAAAACGATTTCACATATGCTAAATAATGCAGTTTTAATCCACTTCTGCAACCGTTTGCAAGTGGATTTTGCCATTTCACCCAGTAAAACACAGTTGCAAAGTGCGTTGAAAGAAGATTAAAAGTGTGTAATTTAATGTATGTGCAAGTGTCCAAATGTTATAGACAAAATGCTTTTTATTCCTGTAAATACTTGTAACTTTTCTTGATGGCATGTTTGGAAAAAAACCTAGTCTTTCTTTTTTAAATACAGTAACTGATACTGCAAAGACAGCAAAGATATTTTAAACCTATTCCCGCTCTGATAGCTAGCATTAGATTTCTTGTAGTGCTATGCTAAGCAGAGTTACATAAGAACATAAGAGAAGCCAATGTTGAATCAGGCCAACGGCCCATCTAGTCCAACACTCTGTCACACAGCGGCCAAAATATACCAGGTGCCATCAGGAGGTCCAGCAGTGGGGCCAGGACACTAGAAGCCCTCCCACTGCTGCCCCCTCCAGCACCAAGAATAGAGTGCATCACCTGCCCCAGACTGAGAATTCCCATCTATACCCTGTGGCTAATAGCCACTGATGGACTTCTGCTTCATATGTTTATCTAATTCCCTCTTGAAACTGTCCATGCTTGTAGCTGCCACCACCTCCTGTGGCAGTGAATTCCATATGTTAATCACTCTTTGGGTGAAGAAGTATTTCCTTTTATCTGTTCTAACCCGACTGCTCAGCAATTTCATGGAGTGCCCACGAGTTCTTGTATTGTGAGAAAGGGAGAAAAGTACTTCTTTCTCAACCTGCTCAATCCCATTCATAATTTTATAAACCTCGATCATGTCACCCCTCAGCCGTCATTTCTCCAAGCTAAAGAGCCCCAAGCATTTTAACCTTTCTTCATAGGGAAGGTGTTCCACCCCTTTTATCATTCTAGTTGCCCTTCTCTGCATTTTTTCCGATGCTATAATATCCTTTTTGAGATGTGGTGACCTGAACTGTACACAGTATTCCAAATGAGGTCGCACCAATGATTTATACAGGGGCATGATGATACTGGCTGATTTGTTTTCAATTCCCTTCCTAATAACCCCCATCATAGCGTTGGCCCTCTTTACTGCAGCTACACACTGTCTAGACATTTTCATTGAGTTATCCACTACGACTCCAAGATCTCTCTCTTGGTCCGTCTCTGCCAGTTCAGACCCCATCAACGTGTATTTATATTTAGGATTTTTGGCTCCAATGTGCATCACTTTGCACTTGGCCACATTGAACCCCATTTGCCACGTTGACGCCCACTCACCCATCCTCGACAGATCCCTTTGGAGTGCCTCAGACTCCTCCCTGGTTTTCACCACCCGGAACAACTTCGTGTCATCTGCAAATTTAGCCACTTCACTGCTTACTCCCAATTCCAAATCATTAATAAATAAGTTAAAAAGCATCGGACCGAGTACTGATCCCTGTGGTACCCCACTGCTTACCACCCTCCACTGAGAAAGTTTCCCATTTATACTCACTCTCTGTTTCCTATTTATAAGCCAGTTTTTGATCCACAAGAGGACTTGTCCTTTTATCCCATGACTATTGAGCTTACTTAGGAGCCTTTGATGAGGAACTGTATCAAAAGCTTTCTGGAAGTCAAGGTAAATAATATCTATTGGATCCCCCTTGTCCACATGTTTGTTCACTCCCTCAAAAAACACTAACAGGTTAGTGAGACAAGATCTTCCTTTCAGAACCCATGCTGAGTCTGCCTCAATAGTTTTTGTTCATCAATGTGCCTACTAATTCTTTCCTTAATAACAGTTTCCTCCAACTTACCCGGTATCGATGTCAGACTGACTGGACTGTAATTTCCCGGATCTCCCCTGGAGCCCTTTTTAAAGATGGGAGTGACATTAACTACCTTCCAGTCCTCAGGAATGGAGGCAGATTTTAAAGAAAGATTAGATATTTTTGTCAGGAGATCCACAAGTTCACATTTGAGTTCTTTCAGAACTCTCGGATGAATGCCATCCGGGCCTGGTGATTTATTAGTTTTTAAATTGTCCATCAGTTGGAGGACTTCCTCTCTTGTCACCACAATCTGATTCAGGTCTTTCAAACCCCCTCCCGAAATCGGTGCTTCTGGAGTGGGCAAGCACTTCTCTTCCACAATGAAGACAGAGGCAAAAAATGCATTCAGCTTCTCAGCCACTTCCCTATCATCCTTCACTACTCCTTTTACCCCTTGGTCATCCAAGGGCCCCACTGCCTCCCTGGCTGACTTCCTACTTCTAATGTATTTGAAGAAAGTTTTATTGTTGGCCTTTATGTTTTTTGCGATATGCTCCTCATATTCCCTTTTTGCCTGCCTGATCACAGACTTGCATTTTATTTGCCATAGTCTGTGTTCCCTTTTATCAACCTCACTAAGACTAGCTTTCCACCGCTTAAAAGGAATCCTTCTTACCTTTTACAGCTTCCATTACTTTATTTGTTAACCATGCAGGCTTTTTTCTATACCTATTTGTACCTTTCCTAAACTGCGGTGTATATTTTTTCTGAGCTTCTAGGACTGTATTTTTGAATAGTCTCCAAGCTTCCCCAATGGTTTTGACCTTCTCCACTCTTCTTTTCAATTTCTTCCTCACATGTCCCCTCATACCAGAGAAGTTACCCCTTTTAAAGTTAAAAGTGGTTGCATCAGTCTTTTTGGGCAACTCCCTATCTGTACAAATGTTAAACTCAGTGACATTATGGTCACTGTTCCCAAGTGGTGCAATCACTTTTACATCTCTCACCAGGTCTTGGGTGTTACTTAGGACCAAATCCAGGATCGCCTCTCCCCTAGTAGGATCTCTGACCATCTGTTCCATAGCACAGTCATTGAGAGTGTCTAAAAATTCAATCTCTTTTTCCCGACTAGAACTCATATTGACCCAATCAATGTGTGGGTAGTTAAAGTCGCCTACTATGACACAGTTATTTCGTCTAGCCGCTATCTTTAATTCATTCATCATTTTATAATCCTCCTCTATCTTTTGATCTGGTGGGCGATAACAAACTCCCAATGTTAAGCTTCCTTTTGGACCCACTATTTCAACCCATAGCATTTCCAGAAGCGAATCCAGTTCTCTTACCCTCCCAATCTTACTGGACGGTATACCCTCTCTGACATACAGAGCCACCCCACCTCCAACCCTTTCCCCCCTATCCTTCCAATATAATTTATAACCAGGAATCACCGTATGCCATTGATTTTCCTCATCCCACCAAGTTTCTGAAATACCCACAATGTCTATTTCCCCCCCAACACCAAGCATTCCAACTCCCCGATTTTACCTCGAAGACTTCTAGCATTTGTGTATAAACACTTATAGTTTCCCATGTTTGTTAAGCCCACAGCCATCCTCTTGCTGCCTCGAGACCTTGCCAGACAGTTCCTATCATTAGCCACAGTCTCAGTAGACAATTGTAATCCATTTCCTTGTACAAAAGTAATAGCTACCCCTTCATCTCTTTGAGATGAGCCATCCCGAACCAGAGACTTTTCATCTCCTGTCGGCTTTCCCCCATTATTCAGTTTAAAAACTGCTCTGCCACTTTTTTGATTTTGATCGCCAGCAGTCTGGTTCCTTCTCGTGACAAGTGGAGACCGTCCCTTTTGTACAGCTCCCTCTTGTCCCAAAAAGCGTCCCAGTGCCTAACAAACTTGAACCCTTCCCCCCTACACCACCGTCTCATCCACGCATTGAGACTCCTGATCTGTGCCTGTCTCTCCGGCCCTGCGCGTGGAACAGGTAGCACTTCCGAGAAGGCTACCTTGGAAGTCCTGGCCTTGAGTTTCCACCCCAGCAGCCTAAATTTCTCCTCCAGGACCTCACAACTGCATTTCCCCACATCGTTGGTGCCGACGTGCACCATGACCACTGGCTCCTCCCCAGCACTATCTACCAGCCTATCTAAAACACGCGTAATGTCCGCTACCTTCGCACCAGGCAGGCAAGTCACCATACGGTCAGTACGCGGGTTCGCCACCCAGCTGTCTACCTGCCTAAGGATCGAATCACCAACTACCAAGAGCCCCCCTCCCACCCTTCCCAGGGACGGTTCCTTGGTACGAAAGGATACCCGTTCACCAGCTGAAGAAGAGGTCCCTTCTGAGGGCATTTTCCCTTTATCCTCAGCATGGTGCCCCGTTTCCCCTTGACCCTCATGCTCCCTGGCAGCAGCCGGGCTACCAGATCCAGAGTGGGACATACCTAACAAGTCCCCGAGAGTCTTCCCCGTGCATCTAACTGACTGTCTCTGCTTCTCCAGGTCAGCCACCTTGGCCTCAAGGGAGCAAACTCGCTCTCTGAGAACCAGGAGCTCCTTGCACCGAGCACACACCCAAGACTTCTGACCAGTGGGCAGATAATCATACATGTGACACTCCAAGCAAAACACTGGATAGCCCCCAACCCCCTGCTGGCATTCTGGCTTCATAATTGTTTTTAAACAAATACTTTTCTATGACCCCCCTTTTAAAACCCTTTGTATTTATATGTTTCCTGTTGTAGGAGTCTACTTACCTTACTGGGAACCCAAGGAGCCAAGGTCCCTGTCTTTCTGGCCCTTCCTGGGCTTCTTACAGAGCCCCTAGGCTAAGAGCCACAGGCAAAGAGCCTCACCCTTTTGCTCTCACCCTTCGTGCCTCTTGCAAGCTTCCTGCCTTAAATAGAAGTGCCCCCCAGGAGAGGGTGTGGCCAGCAGCTACTCAAATTCACCCAAGGCACTTAATGACAGGCAAACAATGACCCTTTCACACCCCAACTCCAGCAGCCAGGAGTCTGCTATTCAGTTTCACCCAGGCACTTAATTACAGGCAAACAATGACCTTTCACACCCCAACTCCAGCAGCCAAGAGTCTGTTACAACTCACTCACATACTCAGCTGAAAGTAAATAAATAAAAATACCACTCACCCCTCTGGCAGCTCAAAACACCTTGCTCCTTCTCAGAGCTCAGCTGGGTCACAGCTGGGTTACAACCTTCTAAGCCAATTTACTTCAAAGGACTTATAATAATGTAACTCTGCTTTAGAACTGAACTAGTAAATATGTAAACATTTATAACGAGTACCTCTTGGCAAATAACCTTATCTAATGCTATAAGCAGGAACCTGCAAGGACTTATGGGAGACATCTCATATCCCCTTCCTCCACTATTTCCTCTTTCCTTTTCCTGAAAGCTCCCATAGATTCTTCCCTTTTCCTGCTTCTTAGCGTTGCTAGCTCCAGGTTGGAAAATTCCTGGAGATTTGGGAGTGAAGCCTGGGGAGGTGAGTTTTGGGGAGGGAAGCAACTTCAGCAGGGCATAATGCCATAAAGTCCACTCTCCAAAGTAGCCATTTTTTTCCAAGGGAATTGATTTCTGTCATCTGGAGATTAGTTGTAATTCTGAGAGATCTCCAGCCCCCACCTGAGGGTTGGTAACCCTAGTTCCCCTGGAGGAAATGGCTGTTTTGGAGAGTTGAATCTATGGAATTATACCCTTCTGAGACCCCTCCCGTCCTCAAACTCCACTCTCTCCAGGCTTCACCCAAATCTTCAGGTATTTCCTAATCTGGAGTTAGCAAGCCTTCCTTCCCACTCAACAGCCAGCCTACCTTATCTACTATCCTGAAAAACAATAGCACTGCAGATAAGATTAGAATTTCAACAGCAAGTTCACATACAAAAGAACCTTCTCAGGATACAGGAAACCTCCTCAGGAAACAATCCATATACAGTAGAACCTCCTCAGGAAAGCTCCTGCACTAGCATGTTCATAGCCTGGGGAACTCCTACAAGATAATGACTCAGCCCTACCCCACCTTCCTGAGTAGATATAAATTACCTGCCTACCATTTTTCTTTTCATCTTGACACAGAGAATACTCCATCTTTCTGTGTTATACCTCTGAGGATGCCAGGCACAGCTACTGGTGAAATGTCAGGTCCTAAATGCCAAGACCATGGCCATACAACTAGGAAAATCTAAAACAGCTGATCTAAGACAAATGTTACACATTTCTAGTTAAGGACATGAAACTAAAATGAGCACATGTTTCCCAACTACCTGAAAAGGCTTAATGTGTACATAAACATTAATAGCAAAAATAGTATGCCAGGGTTATAAATATCATAAAAATGTACACAGACGAGATCTTTAAATATATCTCTCATATTTGTTAAGATATTTTATTATTATTTTTTGGCCCCCCGTAGGGGATTTTTTAATTTGCATTTTCTATAAACTACAACAGAGATATAGGGAGGGGATTTTCTACAAACTACAGGAGAAAGAAAAGAAAACCTAACTAAAAGCCCAAGTGATGGAAATTATATAATGCTTATAAATTTGCTTATTACTCTTACACTACTTTTCTAAGATGAGGAGTATTCAGTAGTAATCGTTTCTGACTCAATATCAGCTTATCTGTCCCAACAAAGAATATTTCCATCATTATATCATGATTACAGACTTCAAAAGACCATGGCCCCTCCTTATGCGCTTGCCACCCCCCTCAGATATTTTTAATTTGGAACCCTTTCTCTTCGACAATTATTAAACCATTAAGTTAATTTCTTCTTCTTTGTAGTCAGTCTTCTTGTCTTCCTTCCTCTATAGATCTCAACGCTTTTTGTTGTTGTTGGCTAGTCCGTTATGTCCTTTCTCCAGCTGTTACATGCTTGTCTGAAGTCAAAAGAGTCCTTGCTTCTTTTGTTCCATCTTGCACGGCCTCTTCTCCATTAGTAGCTGCGTCCCTTTTAAAATTCTAGTCACATTGCATGATAGTATTCCTTCAATGCATCCTGAAGGCCAGCAGAGGGCATATAGCTTCCACCCGACCAAACAGGAAGAGTCTATGATGCAGAGTCACATGATCTAGTCCAGCTAGGTCACATGATCAGTCAGCCAATCAACCTCTTCCTGAAGAAAGAATGGGTCCTGCTTCCTCCTGCGCCATAATCGCCATCTTTGAAGGGTGTTTACATTTGCTGGTGAAATGCCAGAGTCCCACAGGTTTGTTAAAATGCTTATAAAATTCTGGAAAACTCTCTGTTGTAGTCCATTATCTATATTTGCTTAGCCTCCCCCACCATAGTTCCACTTCTTTAAATCGCTTGGGGGGGGGTAGGGCTTCCCCCCCCCTTGTACTGGGGAGACTTTGCTTTAAAAATTCACTCATCAATCATCAAGACGATCCATCAAGTCTCCCTGGGATCTTGCTATGCAGATTTAAATCGCCGCACTTCCAAACGCTTGACTGGGTGCTTGCTTTGAATCCAATTCTGGAATCAGGGCAGGACCTTCGGGGCAAGGAGTAGCCCCCCTTCGCTGGCTGCATGCTGGAGGAAGGGCTCTCCTAAAAGCCCCCTGGCTAGGAGCCCATCAACAAGGGCTCCGTGGGAAGTGTGGACCATCGCTCCTCCTCCTTTCCACTGATTCATGGCACATGTCTCCCGGCGCTGCAAGAAGCCACAGCCATCATTAAAGTGCTGAAATCCCGCCTCCAATATATTTTATTTTAATAATCTGTTTGTTTAACAAAATAGCATCCTGGGCTGGGAGTATATACTGTAGTCTTGGTAATTTCTCCTTATATATAATCTGTTTTTGGGTGACTCTTTCCCGAACGTTCTACATGCTCCCACAGCATTTGGCTCCCTGCCTGTCACTCTGACAGTGTGCCAATCCAGTGGCTGCATTGCTGGAGTCCCACACATAGAAGCAGTGGCCAGTGTCATGCAAGGCGACAGGCAGGATGGATGCTCCGGTGGGCGGAGGTTGAGAAGGCTGAAGCTTGCATTGTCATTGGGTGCAACATCTCTTCCTGCACAGCCAACAGCAGGTGCTGCGAGCGGCCATTCAGGGGAGTGGGGTGTCAGTGGCTGTGCATGAGGCCTGGCAGAGCAGCCGTTGGTGCCTCAGGTCTCCCCTCTGCTGCAATGGATGAGCCCCCAGCCAAAATGTGGCCCTTCCTCTCCGTTCCGATCCAGGGAAACGAGGCCAAGCGCTGTCCTGCTCCACCGAAGGGGAGCGCCTGGGAGGTGCCACTCAACCTGTTGGACACCTGCAGGCCAGGTGGCCAGTGGCTGCACAACTGGCAGCTGAAGCTCCTGCCCTGCCTCCAATCGCAGTGCCGCCACTGCCTGCTCGTGCCTTGCCACTACCTGCTGTCTCTGCTCACTGTCCCTTCCCTGGTGAAGATGTGCTGCTCCCGCAAGTGCTCCCTTAGCTGGCCCCATCCTCAGCTGTCGCTGCACCCCCCCTGCAAGCCCAGTGAGCCGCCGGTGGGCAGAGGAGAGCTGCTGTTCGGCGGGAAGGCCGAGGCTGACAACTTTCTGGAGATTGTTGTATTGATTTTACAATGGGCTTTGCTACTAGTCTGGAATATTTGCAGAAAGACTCATTTGTGAAAATGATCATTCACTATCAGTAGTTTCTAAAAAGAGCATAAATCCTGCCTTGCTGTGGTGCTTCCTTTTTTTGTTTCGTGTTTCTTTTCAGAGGAACAGGAAATGAGCATAGGCTTCCCCATCTCAAACCATGAATGGCACTGGAACTATCACCGTTTAAAAGATTTTTTAAATCACAAGCTCCTGTTCACTTCCTGTATCTGCCATGAGAAGAATTTTCCTCAAAATGTCAAAGGTTAAACTGTGAATATGCTGAGCCCATGCCAGATAGGTAAATAGGTATCACTGCAACACATATACTTCTTTTGCTATATTTTGTGGCATTTATAATGGCTCTCTTGGCCTAATCGCATCATCTCTCAGTTTATTTATTTCATTTGTATTCTGCCTTTCTCCCCAATGGGGACCAAAAATAGCTTATATCATGTTCCTCCCCTCCATGTTATCCTCAAAATAACCTATGAGGTAGGTAGACTGAGTGTGATTGATTGGCCCAAGGTCACCTAGCAAGCTTCCATGGCAGAGTGAGGATTTGACCCTATGTTTCCCAGATCCTAGTCCAATACGCTAACCACCATACCATGCTGGCTCTGTAAGGTAACTTGCACAATTGTTGTTATGAGAATAAAATGGAGAAAGGGGAGAATAATGTTGTAAGCTGCTTTGTAACCCGATGGAGAGAAAAGTATGGATATATATCTAAATAAATAAAATATATTATTTACCATTTAAAGAGTTTTAAAAATTTGCTTTACTAAAATACTGTATAATCTCTATAGTACTTTCTTAATAGGTTTGATTACTAGGACTATTCAGGAAAAGTGGCATATGAACATTCTAAGTAAATACACTGCCAGTTTTATCTCTATTTGCTTTGGTAGTATTTGAAATTTGAACCCAGATCTATTCTTTATTTTTCTGGGGAATTCCAAAACATTATTGAGGACTCATAATGACTGTGGTGTCAAGGGGTCTCAGGTTGTAAAACCTGAAAATGGCAGATAAATTGTGACACTCACCATTCCTAACACAATTTAAGATTTTGCGCAGTAAAATGGGTGAAAAGAAGACGGGGCTGTACGAAGGCAAAATGAAGATAAAAAGACAAATGGTACAAAGGAAAGAATCGGTAATGATTGTATAAACCCTACATGTGCAGCCTCATCAGGGGAATATTTCACATTCTGAAAGTGAGCTATAATGTATATCGGGAACAGAACTTTAAGAATCTGAAAGATCCTCCCTGACAAAGCTGACATGAAATGCATAGGGGTTATACAATCAAAGATTCTTTCCTTTGCACCATTTGTCTTTTCATCTTCTCAGCAAAATGGGCATAATTTCTTTTTAAGCAGTGTATTCAGGAATTTGCATTGGGTCACTTTTGAAATTTGGTATCAGAAGTGCTAAGTATCCTACCATATAGGATGCGTTGGCCATTTCCAGGTTTCCCACTGGCTGTGCTGTGCACTCCATCAGCCGTTGGTCCATCAACCGCCACTCAAGAGTAATTGTGTGCCATTGGCTAGGTTCTGGGTCTGCTCCTCTTCCCCACCCACTGCTGCCTCAGAATAACTGCCAAAAGGCTGTCTCTCCTGATGAAGAGACTTTTCCTGCTTGGCTCCTGTGGGACTAACTTTTCCCACAGTGGCTGTTGCTAGGCAACCAAGCTTGGTTCTGTCAATAAAAAAACAAAAGAATGAAGCCCTTTCCAGGCCTTTGTGGGGAACTCATTGGAGCTGGTCCTGACTAGGGTTAAGATGCCTATGTATTTGTTGTGTACTGGGATTGAATCATCCTTGATTCAATCACCTCAGAGACTGACTGAGCTTGGAGCCGACCAAGACTCTGGAATCAACCAAACAAGCAGTAATGTTATGTAAATAGCCTATCACTGGGAGTGGGGTGTGTTTGGGTGTGGCAGTTGCATGCTGTTGAACAGAGCTCAGGCTCTGGAGTCGTGTCTTGTAGTTTTGCTGAAATCACAGAGTAAACCTGAGCTGATCACTGCAATGCGTCTAGAACCCAATATTTAACAGTATGCCTACTCAGAAATAAGGTCATGAGGCATCGATGAGTCTTCATTCTTGAAAAATATGCCAGCATAGTAATCTTAGAAGCAATTTCTTTTTAAAAAGCAAAAACAGGTTACTTATCTGTAACTGATGATCTTCGAGTGGTCATCTGTGCAGTCACACCCCTGGAATTATGTGCCGGCACAGATCCGAATTGGTGGTATACAAACCTCACAACAGGATTTTCACGCCTCCATCCCAGGCATTCATGGGAACACCACTGCACATGCCCAAGGGGGTGGGGTGTGGACATCCCACCAGTTCCTTCTGACCGCTGTTATGTCAATAACAGGAGAAAAGTACTGAAGCGCCAGCTGTGGGGAAGGACAGGCGGGTGGTGTGACTGCACAGATGACCATCAGTTACAGGTAAGCAACCTGTTTATCTTCTTCGTGGTCTCTGTGCATCACACCCATGGGAGATTGAAAAGCAGTGGCTCACCTGGAGGTGGGTGCTGTCGTAAATTCAGTGCTCTGCTGACGAAAGGACTAAATGACCAAGGTCCGCTCTGTGGCGTTCATGAACATCGACAGCATAGTGCTTGATGAAGGTGTTCGGAGTAGACCATGTTCCAAGAAGGCTGTAGACGTAGCCATGGATCTTGTGGAATGTGCTTGCACAGGCAAAGGCAATGGGAGTTTAGCCAACAGGTAGCACAGCTTAATAGTCTCAATAATCCATTTAGAGAGACGTGTTGAGATCTTGTGTCCTGCAGAGTGACCGGAGTTGGAGACAAATAAGTGATTGCCCCTCCTACTCGAACGTGTCCTGTCCAGGTAAAAAAGCAGCGCTCTCTTAACATCTAGTGCATGGAGGAGATGTTGCTGACCATCTTTCGGGTTAGGGAAAAAGTTTGGCAAGAAGATCTCTGAGCTGAGGTGGAACTTGCAGGGCTGAATCAGTGGAAGCGTGAAAGAGACCCTGGCCATCAAAAGGCAAGTCCTCTATGTATGCCCTAGTATCGGCAGGGAGTGAGGTGGACTGAAGCCAGGAATGCCTATGGAGGGCGACTGCGGGAGACATCGTTTTGGAGAACGTGTCCAAAGCATGTTTGGAAGAATTGATGATCTGCTTAGAAAGTAACAACCCTGACTTTCGGTTTCGGCGGAGTGAATGGCGGCCACCTCTCGGGACGCTCCCGGAGATGGTTAGCCCACGCGCGGTTGGGGGGGTCTTCGCATATGCGAAAGACCCTAGTAAGCCTTAGGCAAAGGCTCCGAACCGGGGACGCTTGGGGAGTAGCCTCTTTGCCGGCAAACAGCCGGGAAATTGAGGCTTTCTCCCCGCCCCAGTTGGCCCCGCTGCGTTGTGCCCGTATGGGAAGTAGCAACGCCACCGACTTCCAGGAGTGGAGAAGCAGCGGAATGAATTAAAATAAAAGAAGAATCGGCAGCGAATCGTGAGTTGGGGATCTGTTTTGAAGCGGTATAAATGTGCTCCCCCCCCCCCCGTAAGCGTATAAGCGTATGGGAGGAGGGAGGAATCCCCACCCCCTTTGAAAAATGGGACTGTTAAAGAAAGAGTGAAGGGGGCGAAGCAAAAAGCGGTTTGGTGAAAGTACCTTTGGGGTTTTACTGAAGATTAAGAAGCTAGCCTGTTTCCTGGGTGACGCGGCACGAACTTTGTTAACGTAAACAAACAAAAATGTCGGGACAGAAAAAGGTTCCCGAGAAGCCGGTAAAGAAGGGGGGAGGGACTTCCGGTCCTGGCAGCCTCCCCTAGAGGCAGCTGTCAATCAACAGAAAAGCGAGCCACTGCGCCCTCTGCTGGATCAAATGCAGAAAATCAGCGAAACCCTCTGTAACATGGAAAGTGTTCTCAACAGTCAACAAAAACGACTAACAGAAACAGCAAAGAAGATGGAGGAGATCGCACAGAAATGTCTGGTCTCAACGGAAGACACCAAGAAAATTAAGAAAAGGGTCAACAAATTAGAAAAACATCAAGATATGCAAGAAAAAAGAATTTTAATGCTTCAGATGGAGAAATCAAATCTGACTCTCCGTTTTCAGGGCATAAAGGAAGAAGAGAAAGAGGATCTCAGAGCTATACTGGCAAATGCCTTGGCACCCCTAACTGGCAGAGAAGCACAAGAATTAAAAGATGAGATGGATATGGCCTATAGAGCCTATTCCAGCTTTACAAAGAAAAATAATCTGCCAGCAGAAGTGGTTGTCAAGTTTATCAAGCAGCGTACTAGAGATCAAATTTTGCGTGCGGTTTCAGTGGTGCCCTTGAAGATTGGAGAGCAGACTATCAGAACTTTAAAAGATGTTCCATATGAAATTCGTATGAAAAGGAAAGCATACAAAGGATTGACCACGTTCCTATAAAGACATCAAACCATTTACAGATGGAGCTTTCCCGAAGGACTAACGTTCAAATTCAAGGATAAAAGAGAGAAGATTGACTCCGTCTTCAAAGCTCAAGAATTTCTGAAGAGACACGCCAGCTCAGAGGAAGATGCAGAACTCGCTAATTGGACAGAGTTAAGCAGTGAAGAGGACAGCGGCCCAGAGGAGGGAGGTGCCGGAGCGGGAGACGAGAAAGCAAAAGAGGGCCCATCATACAATCTGAGAGACTTAAAAAGAAGACACCCCAAGATATAACGACTGTTCGTGAGGCGTCAGAAGGGAGCTGATCAACAACTAACCCCAAAGGACTTTACTAATTTAACTAACAGAGTTATTTTGGACTCTTGGCAGATGAAAAGAAGATCTTCCAACCACGGTGGATACCAAAAACTGTATCTGTACTAACTAAAACTAATACTTTAACAGAAAATTCACTCCAATCTTTTTCTTAGTCCATCTATATACCCTACCCTTTTCTTATTAAAAAAGCAATAAAATTCTCTCCTTTTTAGGAGAGGTTTTTACAAAAAAAAATAAAGTAACAACCCTTCCTTTTGCGGCTTTCTGGCCTCTTGTTGTTTGTCATCAGACTCCAAGGTCAAAAGATCAGTAAAGCGTTCCCAGGGCGAATACTGATAACGGCCCATGCAAGTTATATAATTTGACGTTTTGATTCTGAGAGCTCCAGTTGAATAAAAATGTCGGCCGAATGAATCCAACTTCTTACTCACCTTATCAGAAGGTGTAGCAAGGGTACGTTTACTCTTCAAGGAGGAGGCCATGGAATTGGGTTTTTTTTTTTTTTGCAATAGAACCAACGATTTTACTTATATCAGAACTGTGTTTAACTCACACACCTAACCTTACTTAACTATTTCCTATGAAAAGCCAACTACCCCCCACCCCCCAAACACAACAAAAATAAACCCTTATTGTGTGAAACAAAGCTTAGAAGAAACCACTGGCACTGGTTCCTCACACTAAATACACACACCCTCAGCTCACCAGTTACAGCACTGGTGACTCAGAGAAAACCCTGGTTTTGAGAGTGTTAACACTGGGGAACAGAACAGAAATTGTCACTACCCCCCCCCGCCCAGGATATAGCATTATGCATTAAAATTGGAAAGCAATTGTAACATTAACGTCAATTAAGCCATCTTCATCAGTTATAAATGCACATAAAAGACCTCTTCAGAAGAAAGGATAGATTTGCAAACTCAGAAAAAAATACAACAAGTCTTTCTTAGGAGCCGGATGGACTTGCAGGAACTGGAATCTTGCTGGCTTTCTGCGGTGAGTCTGGGAACAGATTTCTTCGTTTTAACAGAGTCTTGCCGTCGTGCTCCATAGGTGCTTCGCCCAATATGATGTGAAGTAAGTCTGCCCCGCTGTCTTCGTCCCAGGCATATAATTGTTGACCGCGAAAGGCAACAAAAAGTTTTCCAGAGGGAAGCCAGCGATATTTCTGTTTTATATTTTGTAGTTTGGTTGTGATTGGTTTTAAAGTACGACGAATTAATATTGCTTCTCTTGGTATGTCTGGAAAAACTTGAATTGGGTCTCCCTCATGTTTGAAAGTTCCTGGTGTTTTTGCTGCATCGAGAATTCTGCGGTGCACCCTTGCATCTGGGACAGATATTAAAATATCCCTCGGGAGTAAGCTGCGATTTTTTGCCAATGATCCCATCCGGTAAGCTTGTGTAATAGTTGGATATACACCTTCTTCTAAGGATAGTGCGCGTGCTATTAAGGAAGCCATAAAAGAAATCATGTCTATGTTTTTTTCCGCTTCCTCTCTGATTCCACGAAATTTTAAATTAACAGATTTTACTTCTGATTCTAAGGAGATTAGAGAGTCTCTTTGGGCTACAGAAGTTTTCTGTAACTGCTTAATATCTGTTTGATTGATCAGCCCTAATTCCATGGCAGTCTCTGCTTTTTGGGTTGTTTGAAGAAGTGCACTTTGAACTTCATTAAGCTGAGTGGATAAATTAGACATTTTGTCTAGGAGGCTTACCTCCATTGCCTTGAGGTGACTGAGAATCTCTGCTGTGCCTGAGGAGCACGCTGTTTGTTCCGTCGTTGTTTTTGCGGCCGCCATTTTGTTTTCGGCCCGATCAGGCCCCGTTTTGAATAAGGAGCTTTCTGGCTGCTCCCTGACAAGTTTTGCTGAAGAGACAGTAAGTTTGGCTCTTACAGAGTCGTGTTTGCCCATTCCGTGGTGATTTTCTTTGCTTTTAATTAAGTTTGATAAGGGCTTGGGCGGGAGAGGTCGGGAGCGCCAAAATCATGCGTCCGCCATCTCCGATCGCGGCGCCACGCCCCCGCCATGGAATTGGGTTTAGGATGGATATGGAGGAATTCAGTCTCTGTATCTTGGACCCTATACATGTGATCCAGGCACTTGGAAGACACTGGGGCAGAGGATGGTTTATCCCATGGTGCCCTTGCTGCCTGGAGGAGGATGGTTGACATTGGGAGGGCAACTGACTTGGAGGTATTGAGTTGTATGACGTCGAAGACAGCGTCCGATACCGAGGGTTGAGGTTGGACGATTGACAGTCCCAGGGAATTTGCCATCCTCTTGACTAAATCTCCGTATGAAAAAAGGTCTTCCAAAGGAGAAATTGGAAGGTTGTCAGCCACCGTAGGCTTGGGGGAAGGGTCCTCAGGTGAACTGGGTCTTTCCGAATCATCAGTGTCGGAATCGGATTCAGAAGAACTTGAAGGCGACCCGAGTGCCGATAACAAGGGTATGTCATCCCTTCGGGCAGGAGTATCCAATATTGGAGCGGTTTGCGATGGTAAAGCAGGTTTGGGATGGAGAGGTGAGGGCGGGCGATGAGGCTCTTCCGGAGGTTTGGAGATAAATGTGGAAGATTTGGATTTGCGTTGGGGAGAACGTGAACAACGTGACCCATGGCCCCAGTCTGATTGTGGCCTAGGCGTCAGCCACGGCATCGATGTCGACATTGGATAGGAGCTGAACCAATAAGGCATGTGCTGCTGATGGTCCCATGGAGGTGGCACAGATGGATCAAAGTAGGTTGGAGAATGTGGTCTCAACTTTCCTCTGGGCAAATAAGAAAGCCTGGGTCTGGAATGATGATACTCAGGGCACTCCTCTGATCGATATCGACGCCCTCCATGCCTAGGGGATCTAGAGCGAGGATACCAAGAGTCCGGTCTAGATCGATCGCTTGCCCAAGAAGAAGCCTATGGAGAACGATCTCTAAAAGATCTGCGTGGGACAACCTCCTCGACCTCCAACGGTGAGATCAAGATGGGTCCAGTGTCCAAGGAGACCTCTGATACTGGGGGGTTCAGCTGCCAAATGGGCGAGTCCAATAGCTCAATTGGAGGTAATTGTTGCATCACAGGCAGCTCTGGTGCAGGAGAGTTAATGATATTGGGTTGTGCCCACTGAGAAGGGGGCAATGCAGAGCCCTTTTGCACGCCAACGCCACTCTGAGTGTGAGACTTATGTGTGCATTTTTAAAGAGAAGATTTCTCTGTCTTGTGCTTATCCCTCTTCTTCTTAGCCGGCATAGAGGCGGAGGAAGCCTCGTTTGGCGCCGAACATTTAGAAGAAGACGTTCCCACATCCGTTGCCGACTTAGGACAGGGAGGTGGGATTGGTGTTGGGGTGTCTTCTGATGTCAACAGAAGCGCTGTTGGTTGAGAGTCTGAAGAGGTTAGAGCAGCCATCTCCCCCTGAGGCAAAGGAGCCAATGCGGACTCCCACAGTGCCACTCGAAGTCTCTCGGCCCTGTTTTTGCAGGTCTGGTTGGAAAACCTCGAGCAATGGCAGCAAGTCTCTGGACGATGGGTTTCTCCAAGGCAGAGAATACAAAGTGTGTGGCTGTCACTGAGGGCGAGTTTGCTGCCACAGCTGACACACGTTTTAAAACACCCCCACTTTTTGGCCATAAAAAACCACAATGGAACAAGAAAAGAAAATTTCCCTCAAGTGAGGCAAATAAAAAATTTACCGGGGGGGGGAAGCTGCCAGAGGCAACAGTGACCCGCAAAAAGGAAGTAATCCTCTTTTTTTTAAAGTCTTTTTAGTAAAATGAAGGGAAAAATAAGACAGAAAACTAATAGAGAAAATCCCCTGTGAGAGAAATAACACTTCTTCACCGACCGGCAGAAACAAGCTTTTAACAGTGCGGCGGTCAGAAGAGAACTGGCGGGATGTCCGTGCCCCACCCCCTTGGGCATGCGCAGTGGGGTTCCCACGCATGCCTGTGATGGAGGTGTGAAAATCCCATTGTGAGCTTTGTATACCACCGATTTGGATCAGTGCAGGCACATAATCCCATGGGTTTATGCACAGCGCAGGCACATAATCCCATGCACAGAGACCACGAAGAAGATTGTTGCTTCTATCCCCGCTTTCTTTAACTGAAGCTGTGCCTTTAAGAATTAAATTGAAATTCACGCCCCTTCCTTCGTGCTAGTTGCTGTTGGAGCAGCAATCTTGTGTTTGCTAGGGTGTGAATTGTGTCTGCAGGTCTCCCTTCCAAGGCAGCCTGGCCCAGCAGGAGCAGTCTGCGGCTTTGTCGTCTGCACAGGCTGTGTGGTGAGGCCTTTGGACTTAAGACAGAAGAGATTGGAATAGCATGCTCCACAGATGCAGGGAGGGGGATGGCATCATGCCTCTGTGCTCCCCAGTGAAGGAGGGAGGCGGCCTTGCCTGAACCTTGCTGGAACCGCCGGGCGCTCGCTGTGCATTTATACTGCTGGACTTGGGGTGGCTCCTGGCAGCAACTGAGAGTGGCGCACCTGGACCCAGTCCCCGGGCTCCCTCTGCCTCCCAGGGGAGGGGGGACTGGGAGGGGAGGGGGCATGGCAGATTTGTGAGGGGGCATTGTGGGTAAAGTGCTTTATCTATCTAGTATATTTTTATCCAGTTTTAGTATATTTTTATCCAGTATTGTACAGTTACAAATAATGATTGGATTATGTAGGGCTTGCATAGACCATCACTTTTCACAGCAACGTAACAGACTTTCTCCTTTAGGGCTACAGTGGCATTCTTGCAGACCCTGGTGGCCATTGCTCTAGTAGCCTTTAAACAGGGGGAAGCATGTTTGCCACTTAAAAAAAGGAGGGTGGAATGTAGGGTATAGTTCTGGAGTATGGAAGTAGCTGATACCCTTCAGATATTTTAAATACTACTTAAATGGTGAGGGATTGCCAGAGGAGACAGGTAGAAATGCAGTATTCTCCCCCACCCATTCATATAATAAAGTGGATAAGGGTTCATTCTTTACAAAACTAGGGAAAAAAATAAAAACAGTTCCATGGGATGTGGGAGGGAGAGGTTTTGAATTTTAGCAGATATCTCCAAAGTCATTATAACAACCCTGAAATGATACCAGTTTGTCAATAACAGAAATTCAACAGAAGAATTTAAAGTTTGCATCATTTTTTGAAAAAGAGGACAAAACACTTCCATGTTTCCAAAAACTTGTCTACTTTTATAGTCTGTAAAAATCCTAAAAGCACCTACCAAAAATATCATCAGCAGATAAGTATAAGAAGAATGTAAAGATCTTATAAAAGTAGAAAATAATACATCTTCATTAAAGGTGTATGCAGCATTCTTTTTAAAAAAATCTTTTATTTATATTATATAACAACAGTTTACAGTAGCACAAACTATTAGGAAACGAGAACAATAACAATAACAACATAATTACAAACACAAAAAACACAAGAGCAGTAAAACCAAACAGCTACTCAATATATAGCTACAAATTATCAAGAAGTGCCTTTTTAAACTTACTATGTCTTTCCATTTTTTCAAGAAAAGGAAAACCAGTGTTCCAAATAATCTGAATGAAACTCCAGATTCTCCACTAAGGAAATAACATCTGATATTTTGTCTATGGCCAGGTATTCCCATAACTTATTAAACCACATATTTGATGAGGGTTGTATACTATTTCCCCCCCCCCCCAATGCCTAGCCACTAAAGTTTTGGCTGCCACCAACATATAAGAAATAAGATCTTTCCTGATAGCAGGAACATCAACCCCTTGCCATAAATTAAGCAAGACAAGTTCTGGCCTCATAGGGATACTGTGCCCAGTAGTATCACATATCAGTGTAAGAATAGTGGTCCAAAATTGCACCATAACAGGACACATCCACCAGCAGTAAATGTAAGAGCCAGGCTGCCCACATCCCCTCCAACAATTAGGGCTATATGAAGGTGAAATGTAGTGTAAACGTAGAAGGGTCAAATGCCATCTATGAACATTTTTTTTTTTTGGAATTGGATTCTTATATTAATAGCCCTTGCTAGAGAGATCATAGATGAACACATTTTTGCCCACTGATGTTCATTGTCATCTATTGCACAATCCTGGTGCCAGTGTTGTTGATAATTTGCTGTTTTTGTCCAATGTTTATGATTTAACCACTTGTAAATCAATCTGTTAACTACTTTTTGTTGTATAATTAGATGCTTAAAAGATCCAGTCTTTACACAGTCATAATTATTTGGAGGCCGCACAAAGACGGCAATTCTAAAAACCCTAAGAAATTCTTAGCAGGTCTGTTCAAAAGTAAGTCTGGTTTGATTCAGTGGGGCTTACTCCCAGAAAAGCGTAATGACTTAATTGTGGTGACACTTTCAGTCATAAAATGTGCTGCTGCTCTCTATCTGACTTTTCTTAGCGTTGTTGAGTTTTCACACTGGCATGGGCATTCATAGGACTGGCTAATGTTCTACACACCAGTTGGACAAGCCACATGAAAACAGCACTTCCTATTATAAGGATGGCAAGGGTGAGCTGCCATGTAAGGCTGTTTGCTGTAAGTCTCCATGTGATAGGCAGGGCCACAATTTTTAGCTGTGTCCTTGTGCATCTAAGAATGGCTGAAAGAATGGGTTGCAGTTCAGAGAAATTTGCTTGTAAATTATGCTGGAAAAGAGCACAGGGTCAGAAAACGTATATCTGGATTGTGGTACTTCTCTGAGCTACAGCAGCCAAGATGACACAGCACAGTGGCTGCAGCTGTATCCCAGTCTTTGATCAGTGGATGCAGCTATTGTTTACCAGTCAGGTGTACTGGAAACTCCTCAGGCAAGTAAAAAGCACAGGATGATCCTGTATAAGCCCATCCTTGTTTCAAATCATCCCAGCTAACACCTCAGCTTATTCTTTCAGCCTCTTCTTTTCTAGAGTGCTCAGGAGAACAGCAATGCCCTCCTCACTGTTCTTTGTGCCTGCACTGCATCACTCCTTGTTTACATTCCTGACTGTTTGGTTTTTAACTATGTGGGCAGCAGCCGCTACCTGCTTTGTGGCATTTGGAAAGTATCAGCCCTCCTAAAGGCTATAAACCGAGATCAAACATTTTATCTACTAAAGCTGTTGATGGCCAAGAGAGCTCATGCACCCTGCCCTTTGTGCTCTCCCTGCCTTGAGAAGCCACGTTTCCTCCCTCTCAAAACCGGTTCACTTTGTCTGGCAACTGGCTGCCTGCAAAACAAATCTGGATCTCAGGAAAGGATGGAGTTCAGCCACTATACGAGAAAGGAAAATGGGAAAAAAGCTGACTTACCAGGGTGTGGTTTCAGAAATATAAATGCAATAGCAAAGCCCCAGCATCCTAGATTTGTGGGATGATGGGGGTTGGATTCCCGTTGCTCCCTGGTACACATTAACGATTTAACCAGCAGCCTGGTACATCTTTCCCTTGGCCTGGTGGGGGAGCCAAATGCTATTGATTTGTAACTGGGAAGCTTTTTTTAAAAAATGCATCCCTTCCCTGCCCCCTCGCTTCCCTTCTGGTTTTATTGTTGGGCTACTCCTAAGGATCATTTGTGAGCTGGTTGCTAGAACATTGGGCCACACTTTTCCTGAACAAATCCTCCCACAAATGCATTTTCATTAAGTCACCGTCTTCAGATCTACCTGCGTGCTATCTGTTCAGGAATTAATCACATGAGCAGACTATAAACAACAATGGTGAGCAATCTATTCATTGATATTTTTAAATTTGTTTATTCACTGAATTGTTTTGAAGGGCTGAAATCCATCAGTGGCAGATTGATCTTCCTACAGGGTGATCTAAATAGTACAAAATGTATTGCTTTATTTTGGGAATGGGTTTTTTCTGCCTGTCTCACTGTTGGTTTTTATCCCCCCCCTTCTCTAGAGCTCTGGAAACGCTTCCTACAGATGCTCCATGTCATCCTCTGCGGATTTTTCTGATGATGATGATTTCAGCCAGAGATCTGGTTCACTGTCTCCTGCTCCGGGTGATACCCTACCTTGGAACCTACCTAAACATGAGAGATCCAAGAGAAAGATTCAAGGCGGATCTGTGCTGGACCCAGCTGAGAGAGCTGTGCTCAGGATAGCCGGTAAGACCGGATGTTACAAATGGGGAACAGTTCATTAGCAGTCCATATATATATATATATGCACGTGTATCTGTATTACTGTGGGTTTGTGCATTACAGAGAAGAAAATAAACTTGAGAATTGTAGTAAGAACTTTGCTTTTTAGTGCTTAAAAACACACACACACAAATCTGTTTTCCATGCTTGTTTTCTAGTGGTGGTGACTAAGCTATTTGGCTCTGTTTTCCAGTTGGACAGATTAATGCATCTGGGGGAAAATACACTTGCAATATGTGCAGATGCGCATATTAAACTTTCATGGGAGGCTGCATTACAGTACAGAAGTAACTCGGTTTCATTTCATGTGTGCAACATGCTGCTTTGCTGGTGGAATGTAAGGATTTGAACTGGCTGTGTGCTTAAAGATGCCATGCTATGTACATTAACTGGAAAATAACCCCATTGAGTACAGTGGCACTTTTGAGTTACTGTGTATACAAGTTGGGCTACAGTAGTTTTTGTTTTAATCCAAGGTGTTTTTTTGCCATAAAGGAAATTAACTATTGGAATCATATGGCTTTCTCCCACCCCAGTTTTGTGTTTGACATGGGTGATATGTGAAGTGGCAGTGTTACTCTGGAAATGAGCTACTTTGTTTGGCAGGAACTGAGCCATTGAAAAACATACTTCTCTCCCCTCCCCTGACTAATGCAGGAGAGGCCCTGCTGGGTTCCCAGTATAAGGCCCCAAAAGAGTTCATCTTCATTGGTGTTGAAATAGGTCAAGGTGTTTGCTTGGCCAACCCAGCTGCAAACTGAGAAGGCAATGTAACTTGATCATTGGGAGAAATTGCAGTGGCAGTGTCTGTGTTATTCTCAGAGACTGGCAGGAATAACACAGCAGGCATAATGCAGAGCACAAAGTTATTTGCAAGAATAAACCGACTCTGCAGTGATTGTTAATGGGATGCAGTGAGAAAAGTCTGATGGAGAGGCTCCCTGGTTGCATTTCTGGAAAACAAAAGCAACAGGGTGCAAACCGATGTGGAAACAATAAATTGGAAGGTCTGTTTGATAAGCGGAGAGTTTTTAAGGGGAGTCTGGTATGGTTAGTGGTGATGTAAGAAAGGAACTGTGCTCATGCTTGAGTTAACTTTTCATATTCCAGGACTGAGCTGTGAAAAGAACTTCTAGAACCTGGCCTAATTCACATAACACTGGTGGGGAGGAGGAGGAGAGTGGAATTGGTAGTAAAAAACTCTGCCCTCTCCTCCTGACTAGTCTTGCGTGATGATCTGACTGGGGGGGGGAGTTTTGAAGGTGAAGTGCCTGGTTGCAACTGGCACTAAGGGCGTCATCACACACACAACCATTATGTTCCTTCCCCCAGAAATCAGGTGGAAATAATCCACCGGGGGAAAACACAGAGTTTAGTTTCTTTCACTATTTGCATTTACACTGAAGTGGTTTAATGACTAGCAGAGAAGAATGAAGAGTCTGCATCCAGCTCAAGAAGGGTGGGTGGGGGGAACGGAACCCAAAAGACAATAGGGAGATGACCGGATTCCGCATTCCTGTCGGAAGTACTTGCTCGGTTCCCTCCCTTTGACTGCAGGAAGTCGTGGGATCAGTTGAAGGGGTCTGACTCTGAGCACGGGAAAGAAGAGATGAAACTGATGAGACAAACAAGGCTTAAGCTGCAATAGCGAGAACGTCCCATTGGTGGGACCATTGCTGTTGACCCAGCCCCACTCCGCGGGGTCAACACCCAAAAAAAGGGGGGAGAGGAGAGAGGTAGCAAGCATCCGGGAAGCGCATGCGCTGCTGTTACCACTAGCGGCTGACCAGCAGTACCTGCGGCGATCAGGCCCCGCCCAGGTCTAGTGAAGTTCTTGTTTTTGTTATCGCCAGCCAATACTGCGCAGAGGGAACAGCATCGGCGCGAACAGGCGAAAAAAAGCTGTGCGTTTGTGACTCTGCTGCTGGTTCCCCCTTCTCGTTTTCCCAGGAGCAATGTGGAACTTTGCACTGCAGCCTGGAAAGCCGAGAGCTGTTTTCCAGCCCTGATGCATGATGTCAGACGAGGGAGAAGGGGTGGCGTGGCGGTAGGGAGAGGCCAAGCAGCAGTCACCTGCCGTCGCCACCGCGACAACGCGATGGGGCCTGGGAAGGGAACCACCACCAGCAACAGCGGCGTATATGGGCCAAGCAAAAACGATTAGAGAGCGGGTGCGGGGATATTAAGCAAGGTGCTCCTCGTTACGGTCCAAATATGAAATCTGGGCCTCAAAACTACCTAAAGGGAGATTGGAGTTTTGTTCCTTGGAACGGTAGCATTTTGCAATCTCAGAGGCATAACTATGTTAGTCCCTTGCAGGACAAAAAAAATAGACTTATCAGTTCAAAGACTCACAGTAGTGTTTGTTTCCGCATAAACTTCTGTGAGTCAGAGCTCACCGATTGACTGCATATATATACAGGCCATTACACTTTTTACTGGACCTTTTAAAACAGTCTCTTGTGACATCCCCCCCCGCCTTTATGTAGTGAGTATAAAAGGATCGGCGAAATGGATGCGCTACTTCAAATGCATCTGAGGAAGTGAGCTCTGGAGTAAAATCTGTCTAGGTTCCACAACCCCCATTTTGTTTTTATAACGAGGGGTACCACTGTGCAGATGGTTTGGGTGCTTGCAATTTGGGCGGTGGGGGTACTGGTAGATATTGGTCGATAGGACTCAACGACACGGATTTAGTGCCAAGTAATGCTAGACCCCCGAGGCAGGTTGACAAATCAGGACAACCCAGCAGTCCGTGCGCGACTGCAAGCGCCGATGCTCAAGCATCTGTGGCCAGAAGTCGCAGTGCTTTCCAGCGAGGCTCCCTTGGGCAAAAGCTTCAGGGTCGTAGTCTACAGGTTTAGGGAATGAAACAAAAGCTTTGCGCCACAGCTTGGCTACGTCCCTTTCTTTTGACAACGTCCAAAGGACAGTTGCTGTCGCTGCCTCTGAAGGGAAAACAAAAACAAATGAACTCCAGAAGCGACTTCGCGGGAGAGAAAGCGATAGGCGGGCAGGGCAGGCAAGCAGGGACCGCCGGAGGTCGCCTCCATAGGCGGGGCTGTGAAGTCCCGGCGTCGCCGCTCGCAGCCATCTCGCCGCCGCTCTCTGGCAGCCGAGATTTGCTGCTCCTGACATCCGAGAAGGGGGCAGCCCTTTCCCATTGGCGGCACACACGCGCCCCCACGCTGCTCGGGGAGGGGGCATGGGCGTTTCCTCGGGCGGCGGCGGCGGCGGCGGCGGCAGCCCCCTCCCTCCTGCCTTTTTGTGCCGGCCCCCAAAGGCTGCTTGCCGCCCGGCGCCTGGGAGCGAGCTGAGCAGTATCAAAACTTGAACCATGGCCGGCTATCTCTCTCCCGGCGCTCACTTCAATTTGGAGGAACGGGAGTACCTACAAGCTTATGAAGATGTGCTGGAGAGATACAAAGGTAGGGTGAAGCTTTAGCGGTGACCCGGGCCAACCCTAGAGAAGGATTTACTGGTGATCCGAAGCTTTGCCTTAAAATAGCTACTGGTGGTTGCAATGGAACAGGTGGCAGAATCAAGTCCTTGAGACATCGGCTATTCAAGCTCAGGGAAGGTCTAGAAGCACCCTGTTCCCCCTTGTCTTATGGTGTTTGTGTTGGGGATAATTTTCTCCCCTTTCTTTATCTTCTTTTTTCTGAAGCGCTGAAGTCACTGAGATGTATTCTTAGGCTGTGCTATATGGGGTTTGTCTAGATCAAGATCTTCTCTTTATGCATTCTGTATTCCAGGGAGAAAAAGCACTGTGAAATATGCTTTGAAATATGTATTACAAAAAGAGGTTTATTACAAAAGAAATGCATTTTAAACCATTTCATTAGAAATATCTCTCTCTCTCTCTCTCTCTCTCTCTCTCTCTCTCTCTCTCTCTCTCTCTCTCTCTCTATATATATATATATATATATATATATATATATATCTATGCTTAACACTCCATCCTGTTTTTCTTTGAACTACTGGTAGGAGGATGACTGTGCATCTTTCAAGCTAGCTAGGACCACACTGTAGAGCCTTTCTCCCCCACTATTTCTTAAATTAGCAGAGACAGTTCTAATGTAAAAATCTCAATGATTTATCATATTAGAAATGCCAGTTGTATTATTATTGTGAGTGGGCGGGATAAAGAGGTAGGAACAGGCCACATCAGTTATCCACTGGCAATAATGAGCGGCTTTTCTTCTTGATCTAAAATTATTCTTAACAATTAAAGAGTTAATCTATAATAACTAAGGTGTTATTTTTATTGTAAAATTGAGAGTTTAAGCAGAATCTTCATGGCTGACTTTTATGGTCCCACCTACTGTTTGAAGCTCCCATGGGGAAACAGGCTGATATACAGGTTTCTTGCCTTAATTCCCTGATTATACTGTTTAAGGATTTATAATAATAAATTTGCCTTAAGTTGAACTACATCCACTGTTTTAATGGGAGTGGCATGGTTATTATATATGTATATGTATTCGGAAATTAATAACCTTGATTCATTTTATTTTTTCTTCTGCTTATCCGTGGAAAAACAACTTGAATACTGATATTAAGAGTCACTCTTAAAAGAATTATCTTGTTATGGCAAATTACTCTACTTTACTCTACTGACATTAAAGGGTGCCTAATGATTCCTTTTGTGTCTGTGGCCAATGTTGTCATTGCAGCTATGGAGCATGTGCAATAGTCCAAGAATTGAAATTCATGGAGTGGCTATTTGATGAAAACTGCTCAGCTGCTTTGAAGAGACTTGTAGATAGAAGAACATCAGTTATATTATTGTGGGAATTTACCAGTACTTTTATACAGATTAGGCTAGTTCCATGAAAGCCATGTTCAAGTTAAAAAATCAAAAGCACTGTACATTGCATTGTTCTATCACTGACCTCTGAGTAAATTTATATTATACCCAAATGTTATAAAAAGCTTTGCTTTCCAACTCGCCTATCAATTTCAGTAATCTCCAAATTCATAACAGAAATACTGTAACTTGATATGAAGAGTTTTCAGTGTCTCTTATTTTACCAGTTTCCTTTTTCAGGGCTTGTGATGATAGAATTGCAATACTGATCTTCATTACATGGACATAGTCCTATTGAAATAATTGAGAATAAGCTTTTCTTGAAACAAGCAGACACTGAAGATAAGTATAATATCAAGATGTAAATCTTCAAGCAACTGGGGATGCATACTGAGGTGCTGCAAACTGGCCATGACTCCCTGGTGCATGTCCACAGCATATTGGGACATGAGTATCTCTCCTTTGCACTTTGCATGTTTACTGCAACAAAAATTGCTGTCATTGTTACTGGCCCCGGTTCACTTGTAGCGACAGGTAACTAGTCATAAATAATGACTGGTGACTCTGAATTGTGAATGCCCATTCCTGTCACAAAGCTCATTCAGTTCGTTTACTTGTCTCAACAATGCATCATCACAGTAAAAGACACATCCAGCTAGTTTAAAAGAATTAGGATAAATGTCACTATGCAGGCCCATAGTGATGGTGGGGCATTTTGGGGGTTCTGCCCCCTCAGATGTGAGGAACGCTCCACAACAGCTGCTGCCCCCCTTCCTCCCCTCCTGTGACATTAAAAGGGCCCTCCAGCTGATTGGTGGGACCATGTGGCCTGCTGATCAGCTGGAGGGCTTTTAAATATTGCAGCCGCTCCTCTCCCTCCCCTTCTCCAAGATTTAAATGGCCTTCCAGCTGATCAATGGGCCCTTTAAATCTTGCAGGAGGTGAGGGAGAGGGGTGGCTGCTGGCTGCACGCTTTCCCTGAACTCCAAGTGGCGATTTTGCCACTTGGAGATCGGGCATGGGCAGCCTCCACTAGAAGGGTTCCCTTTAAATGCTGTTTTTCTAGTGGGGGCTGCCCACGCCTGATCTCCAAGCAGTAAGCTTGGAGTTCAGGGAAAGTGTACAGCTGCCCCTCTTCCTCCCCCCTCCCCCTCCCTCTTCCCTGCTGATCCACAAAATTTCCCCATGCCCCACCAATCCAGAATTTCTGACTGTGGGGCTGTCACAATGTGGGTGACGATGTCCATTCAGCTGGGCAACTGAACACAAGCAAAAGACTGCTGATTTGTTGGCTTGCTCTCTCTCCAGGTGACAATCCACCCTGGAATCTGTCTGATGTATCTGGGCTGCCATGTAAAGCATGAAGCTGTTCTGGGTCTTATAAGAGTAGTTTAATTTCTGTAGAAGATCTTGGAAGGATGTTGCATTGCCTCCGGGAGAGTGTGGACCAGGCACACTGTTTGAAATATGAAATATAACAGAATCTTTGCAGAACAAAGTTTGAGTCCAGTGGCACCTTTAAGATCAACAAAGTTCTATTCAAGGTATAAGCTTTCATGTGCGTGCACACTTCTTCAGATACATTGAAATGGAAGTTACCAGCCCATTCATATAGATAGAGGGTGAATCTTTACAGTTATGGTTTTGGAAAGGACAGTCGAAACCTCTGCAATCCACATTTTTTCTTCTTTTTATGGTTGATCCGCTTGGCCCATCAATTACTGCATTTAAAGGCACATATTCACTATGTGAGGAAAGAAAGCTTTTGTATATACATCATGAAGGTTGGAAGAACTGGTCAATTCATTGCAAAGTAATGTGTCCTCAAGCTGGTTGTGCTTTCCCGTCAGTGGTATGACTTCACTACAATGACTGTTATCCTGATGACTTGCTATGGGAGTTGATCTAATATGAAAAGAATGACAACAATACATGCTGTGCACAGAAAGTTACATTTTACATAATTTTGAGAGAAGCTAACTTTATTTATCAAACAAAAATGATACACTTCTTTGCTTATCAGTTACTTGCATTCAATCAGAATGCAATCAGTTACTTGCATTCAAACATTTTTTTCTTAGCCACAGAACACTCCCAGCATTCATCTTGAATGTTATCAATGTGCCAAGATATCTATGGCCCAGCTGTTGAATACTGTAACTAGCAGAGTCAGCTGTAGAGAATTCGTTGCCGGTTTTGTGGGTGGGATTCGGGAATCGCACAATGATATATCGTTTTGTAAATTGCAAGTATTTGATTTAAAACCTGACATTTTAAAAAGTTTCAATTAGATTAATGTTTTTTCTAGACAAGGAAGATTTTGTGTTCATATCTCCCCAAGTCATTATTTTATTTGCTTTGAAAATGAAATCTAAGAGGTATACATTACTGTATGTCTATAAACACTGTCTTTTGGGTATGTCTTTGGCAATAAATAAATGACTTTTGTTCAGTGAATATGAGCTACTATAGTTTAGCTTTGGTGTATTGCCAGAGGTGGGGGGGGAGGAGAGAGAGAGATTTGGATTCATATTGGGTTGGTTCTGGTGTATTTGAAAGTTCTTCGGACAGAAACTTTCTAATAAGAAAAATGTTTTACGTCAGCTGATACAGAAATAAAGTTGGATGAAACTGCTCATTCAGTGAGGAAAAATTGCTTCTTTGTTTGCTCATCCAAAAACAACCCAACATGGATTCTTTTTCTTTGCTGCTGTGAAATATTACAGACTTTAACATGAGTTTTGTAGAATAGTACAATATATGTATAAGAGCGTATAACAAAACTGTGGCTTAGAAATTCCATTGATTAGGTACATAGACTGTTAGCAAATTTCAATTGGGAAAATATGTGGATATTTATTTTAAAATACTTTATATGTACCCATTTTGTAGCCCTGCTGTGACTCATCTGTGTGCACTGTTAGTCCACTAATGAGCTGTAGTCTGACAGCTGCACTGTCATGGCGGACATGGAAGCATTAGCTAAAAACAAAGAAACAAAAAATGAAACTCTGTTCCTCTCGGCCGGACAATCTCTTTACTTCTCTGCACTCCATCATACATCATCTTAGGTCCTGTGTAGGTGATAGTTTCAAAAATCAGAATATATGTAGGAACGTTCCATGATACCACAGTCTCTCAACCAGTGGCTGTTCTTGTGCAGATATATGTGTTTGGTGCTTAAAATTGATACTTTGTTCGCATCTCAGCTGCTATGGTCTGAAATGCGTTGAGGATCTTAACCTTGTTTACTTCTTCACCCTAAGAGTGATTAACACATGGAATTCACTGCCACAGGAGATGGTGGCGGCTACAAGCATGGGCGGTAATTGGATAAACATACGGAGCAGAGTTCCATCAGTGGCTATTAGCCACAAGGTAAAGATAGGGACTCTCAGTCTGGGGCAAGTGATGCACTGTATTGGTGGTGCTGGGGGGGGCAACAGTGGGAGGGCTTCTAGTGTCCTGGCCCCACTGCTGGACCTCCTGATGGCACCTGGTATTTTTGGCCACTGTGTGACAGAGTGTTGGACTGGATGGGCCATTGGCCTGATCCAACATTGGCTTCTCTTATGTTCTTATGTACTGTATCATGTCACACATAATAATACATAGCATCTAAGAGCCTCTGTTTTTGAAATCTCTTAAGCCCCTCAATCTACTAGCAGTGAAAGGTGTCTGATAGTCTGAGTGTTAGTTTTCATGTATTTGATTATACAGTTCATGTATTTGAAAGAAATAATCTCTTCCGACAGTTTTTTTTCTTTGAAATATGTTGATTTATGTAAATCTTTTGTTAAATACATTGATCGATGCAATAAACAAATAAAGCCCCAATTCTAATATCCTCTCAGCCATGACTGGTTGGCCTTCAGTGAAATACAAAAGCCAAAGCCCATCAGGTGCAATAGTTGTTTATTAAAAAAATGACAATGCAATGCATTTCCCCCCATGAGATTTTATTTAGTAGTTAAAAACATGTATCTTCTGGTACAACATAGAGGATCTGTCTCTTCAAACATAATCAGGCACTGTCTCTCACATGAACTCCCTATTTTTTATAGGGGAGAACACTGGTGATCTATCTTAAGATAATGTATATGAACTACTTTGATTATTTAGAAAAGATGCTCCATAAATAGAGCATCTTTCCTCTACAATTGAGATATATCCATAGCTGTCTGGGTTGCACAGATCAACAGTGGGTGTTTTAACACACACTAGATAACGTACTTTCAATGCACTTTCAATGCAGTGTCAAGCTGACTGCCAGGTTCTTTAGTGTGCTTAAAGGTTTGACTGGATAGAGTTATTTAGAGTGCCTATGTTATAGTCATTGCCTTTTTTGATGGACTTGTTTGTTCTTCATTTTATGACAAATATATGTGTTCTTTAAAATTTCAGAATCAAAGATATTAAATAGAGAATACCTGCCAATTCCATAAGGGTCACAAAATCAAAGACACTGTAGGAAGGATCTGTTCTCTTCTCTATTACCATAGTTGGGTATCATTGCAAAATTAGTATATAATTTAATGCCTTTAGACTGTAGGTTGGATCCAGAGATCAGTTTCTGCTGTCAGAAGATCTTTTCCATTGGTGCCAGTGGGAGGAGCAATTTTCACAGATTGTACCCTTCTTCTGCATACTTCTACTTCATGTCTAGTGGGATTCCCTCACACAATTACTGTGCATTGTTGGAACACATCTGTGTGAATAAAGCCTGCTGGAAAAATGGGTCTGAATTCACTTTAGGGAAGCCTCTTGCTCTTGCTGCACATTTAGGTTTTAACACCCAGCATAAAGAGTCATTTGATGAAATTCCTAGGAGTAAGTTGGAATAGAGCACTGAAGACTGGAATATTGGAAGAGGTAGTTTATTTGAGCACGCTATAAAAATGTCCCCATAAATAAATAAAAAAACAAAAAACGTTTACACAGAATAATTTCAGGCAACCGTATAGCACCAAATATTAGAATATCCACAATAAGATAAAAATTCCAAATACTCACACACAGTAGCTGTGCAATATGTGAATCAAAGACAGAAGAGTGTAGCAGGGGAATTTTAATTTAAATCCATGGGGAAGAGATCCATGCAGGTGTTCAGAGAAGCGTGTGGAAGCAGCCATGTGGAGAGGGTTGAGCCTAGCAGAAACACCCCAGGATCTTATTACTGAGCACATTTGAGGAAGTCATTGAAACTCTGTTACAGGCATGGTGGAATACTAGGAACAAAGCTTTTAGATTTCCTGGGCTTTTAGGGAGGTTGGAAATTCATGTGAGTTTAGCTGACAGCTAGCTTATTGGGTGGACATGTGATGGGGGAATTCCCATGACATGGGAAGACTTCCATATAAGGAAAAGAAGGACAGGCTGGTCCCCAGTGAGGTGTGTGAGAGGCGTTTGTTAAGTAACTGCTTTATAGGTTTTTTTAATGACTGTTTTTAAATAATAGTTTTATAGTAAATATTATTCTGGCAAAGTTGGATGTGATCCCATCAGAGCTGGTCATTAACTCAAGTCTAATGGATATCAATGGGACAATGAAAAACACACTTTTTCTCATTAAAATAAATGGGCCATAGAGAAGTCTTCGGTTGGGCTGGATAAGTTACTCATGCTTCTTTAAGGCTAAAACCATGCCTGCAGTATACATTCCTAATGTACTAGAAGCTGAGCATGTTTGTTTTCATATGTGGTGCAGTTTAGAAAGAACAAAGTTTTGTAAATGTCAGCTATGAATTCAGCCTTATTGCATTCCTGAAATTGTTCTTAAAAGACAACGCCTTGATTCTCTGACACTGGAGTAAATGTTTCATGCATTGAATTATTACAGTCAGTCCTAAGGGGAAATAACAGTTACAAGTGCACTTTAAAATACTACAGTAATGTATTATACTATACTAAATCTGTATACTATAATAAACCTTTAATTTGTCCCGAATCCGCAGTCTCATCCACTTAAATGGCATACAGTTAATCCATTAAATTTTCCTCTTATTTTTGTTGTTGTTAACTTCCTACATGTTTTGTGTAGAAAAAGCAATAAAACTGTGCTGCAGCTTTGCAGTCTGCACTGTGAAACCCTTGCCCTTTTTCATGCCTTTGATGGATAGCAGACCATCTTGTAAAGCTGCATTTTCTGTGTTCACTGAATTATCATCTTGGAACTCTTATTATTATCCTTTCCATTTGGGATTTAACTTGGATTCAGTCATAGAGCTACTCTCTGCTGTTAAGCTTGTGATCCAATGAATTGTTGCAGCTGTCCAAGACAATTCTGTGTAGAATTACCCTGGCCTAAGTACACAGAAGTCAGTGGGTAACTGTTCATAGGATTGCAGTATCAGACTCATTTGCGCTTTCACTTTCTGTTCCATAGCTTCATACCATCTTAGTGGTCTTAGATTGTTCTGTGTCTGGGCTAAGGCTGTTTTCATTACAAAGGGTGCAGAGTGACAGGTCTGTAAATGGAGTAATAAATGCACTGGATAGTGGTCCCTCTAAGCTGAGTTAATGTGAGCTAGCTCACAGTTTTTTAGCCTCTGGCTCACACATTTTTGTCTTAGCTCAGGAAGGATGGCTCCAGAGCAAATTATTTTATGCAGTAACCAGGTCGTTCTCTCTCAACTTTAATGCCAGCAGCTCACAAAGTAGAATTTTTGCTCACAAGACTCCACAGCTTAGAGGGAGTATTGGTCACCACCCAAATAATCCATTACTTCCAAAGTTTCAGTTCTTTTAAAAAGATTGGCAGAAGCAACAAAATAATCCATCACGTTTACCCTTTTATGGTTTATACATGTATAGTCTCCTTTTTTCATCAAACTGGCTGCATCCATTTAGTATTTTTTAATAGTAAGGATGCAAGGTACTGTCAGCACCATTAATTTTCCTATCTTTAGATGTTATATAATTCATAGTTAAAGTATCCTTTGTCAGAATTTCAAAGCATTTCAGAAAGAGATTCCCGTTTGTCTCTCCAACCCTAGTGTTAAAATCCCCAGCCAATTAGGATAAAGCCTAATAAAACTCTCTAAATAGACATCAAACTGATTCCAGCACCAAGAGATCTCGAACTTATGAACGTATGGCGGGAAATAAATAGTCACCAAAATTATCAAAAGTTCCTTAAATTCCAAGAGTAATGCCATTGCATATGGAGAGTTGCTAAACAGTTCAAGGATTGCAGTATAGCATGCACATGAAGCTCTCTTGCTGAAGTAGGATTAACTTTACCGAAGGTCACTGCAGAGTATATGTGTTCAAGAATGGGAGTTTCTAAGTTGTTGCTGGGTGAATTTGCACATAAGTAAACCCTCTAGCCTTTCAGATCAGGCAGCAAATTTACAGTGGGGCAGTGTTCCTTACCATGTCTGTTCAATCAGGTACCTCTTTATTGAGAATTTTCCAACACAAAGCCAGGAAGCAGAGATATAACAGATTCGGTATCTCCAGCCATGCCCCTGATTTTAGATCATTCTGAATGAGGGTTAGGCAGTGAATAATCTCATGTTTTCATTAAATTGATCAATATCTGGTCCTTGTGTTACAATGTTTATAAACTGTTAGTATGTTTTGTTGAAGGCTTTCATGGCAGTTGTTGTTGTAGATTTTCCGGGCTATGTGGCTGTGGTCCTGTCCTGAAAAACACAAAATGCTCTACATCTTACAACAGCTCTACATTTTACAGATAAGATTAGAATTTCAACAGTCAATCCATATGCAAAAGAACCTCCTCAGGAAAGCTCCATTAGCATGTCACAGCCTGGGAAACTCCTACAGGATAATGACTCAGCCCTACCCCACCTTCCTGAGTATATATAAATTACCTGCCTACCATTTTTCTTCTCACCTTGACACAGAAGGTACTCCAACTTTCTCTGTTATGCCTCTGAGGATGCCAGTCACAGCTGTTGGCGAAACATCAGGTCCTACAATGCCAAGACTACAGCCATACAGCATGGAAAATCTACAACAACTAATGTTAGCATGTTTCCTGCTGTATTTCTGATTTCTTATCCCATGTACAGGAGCAGTTAAAATATTGTGTTTCCACTCTGCTCATTTGACTAGATGAACAGGAGTTAATAGGAGGACAGAACCTTTGTTTCTCTAAAACGAACTTTCACTGTGCATCTATCTGCCAGCTGGAACATTTTTCACCGCTTGGATCAAACATTAGCAGCATTCTGCATCCCCTCCCCCCCCATCATGTGTACGTATGTTTTTGCTTTGTTTACCAAGTACACAAAAGCGAGAGTCATCCACATGCGACTAAACAAATTAGAACATTAATCAGGCAGTAGGAGAAACATAGCTGAGATAATAATGTGTGTGGGTATTGTTCCTTTCCCTTTGCTCTATTTTACACTGCCATGGTTACATTCCAGATGGTCATTTTTTATTGTATCTTGTTGGTAAAGGAAAAAAAAAAACAAGTAAAATTTTGACTAAACTCCACAGTAGGCAGAATTTGAAAATAATAACACATCCTACTTAAATATTTTGTGATAACTGTAGTAAAATAAATAGTAAAATAGCAGGCAGGACTTCTACTGATTTGTGATGGTGACTCCAAGACAGGACTCCAGAATTAGTGTTAGGTTGTTGAGTGATTTCCTACTGGAGATGATTAATCCACCCAACTAAAAATTAGAAAATTTAGCACAGCCCCATGTGTGAAAATAGTTTGTAGGATTAGAGATGCAAATCCCTGGAGAACAGAACGGGGTGGGGGGAGCCATGAAGAATGTTAGTCCCTTTTTTGTTTTGAGGCATGATATGTAGATCTCATCAGCATGCAAAAATAGAAGATATTTACGTTTGCAGGGGATACAGTGCCTCAGAAATGAAGATTCCCATAATATAATTAATATAATTGCATTGCATGTTCTGAAATAGAAGATATTTCCGTATTACTTCCTTACACCAACTCTGTGATGGGCTGGAAGCACTTTGAATTTCTTGAAAATGTGGCTTCCGGCCGGAGTTAAAATGGCGAATTGACGCACTTTGCGATTTGGGCAAGGTGTACAGCGGTATCTGACGACAGTCTGGGCTTTACCTGGCCCAGCGCAGCACTCCCCAGGTGGGGGAGTGGCAAGCAAGCAGCCAAGCCTGAGAGGGAGTTGAGATCGGTGTGGATAAGCTTCGGAGGAGGCTTGTTTACACCTTGATCTCCTTCCGCGAAGAGGGCAGTTGCAAGTCAGCTCTACAGATACCAGCTGGGCTGAGAATTCAGCATAAATCCATCATCTACCGACCTCTTTAACATCAAGATTAACATCGTTTACAGAAGAAGCACTGCGAAACCCCGAGATTACAAGTAAGGTAACAATTGAACATTTGCTTACCGGTTTGAAGAAGAAGGCAAAATCTAAACGTACGGATAAGCGTAAAAAGCTTTAAAGAACTAATCCGCTTGATTTAAAAGTAAAAAGAAAGCTTTCCTTCAGAGAAAACGGCGGAAAAGTGACTTTGTTTTGCATTCCTGTGGTCAACTAAGACTAAACCTTGCGTAGCAGAAACGAAACTGACTGTGATTCTATGGTACAGGAAGTAGGCTAGAGTGGATGTTTTCGAAGTTGCTCTGCTGGATGTAGATGGACGTTTTAGAGTGTGACACCGGAAGTTGGATTACAGTGACGGACAGCTAAACAGGAAGTTTCGAAGAAGCCTACTCTAACCAGAAAACCATAGAGAAATTGCGCCCGCCATTTTGAGGAGGACTAAATTTTAAAAAGTTATTTTTGAACTGAAAAAGTACTGGAAAAAGTTATAAAGGTGGCGATTGGACTTTAAGATTGATAATATAAAGACTGATTAGTTTTGAATTTGCCTCCAAGACGGATTTGAGACCAAGACCAAGGGCCGCCTCATCACCAAGTCCAAGAATGACCGCAAAAGAAAAAAAGAATGGCAGGCTGCCATGGAGGCGATGGAGAAAAGGATGACAGAAGTGGTGCAGACTTTGGGAAAGCAAATAGAATCACAGTTGCAACAACAGCTACAAATACAACTGGAGCAAATAGAACACAAGTGCAAGTTCAAGTACAGAAAAAAAATATGGAAGAGTTGAAAGAACTGGTACTAACAGAAGTGGCAGGGATAAAAAAAGATACGGAAAAAGTTAAAAAAGAGGTTCAAAGTCTGGTGACAAAATCAGAAGAAATGGATCAGAAAGTTAAAAGATCCCTACAAGAAAATACAAGACTGGAGTCCATAATGGAATATAGAGCTACTCAGAACCATTTGAGACTGAGAGGAATTGAAGAGGAGGAAGATCAGGATATTCGGGCCTTAGTAATTAATACTTTGACAACTTATTTAGGGGAAGATCAAGGAGATTTGGAGTCAGACTTTGACCTAATCTACAGAGTAAACTCAGCTTATGCCAAGAGAAAGAAATTACCCAGAGATGTGATTGTTCAATTTGTGACTACAAAAATGAAAGAAGACATCTTCAAGAAGCAGTTTACACAACCATTGGAAATTAATGGAAAGAAAATAATAATTTTAAGAGAAATTCCGAGAATGATTTTACAAGACAGAAAGAAATTTAAGAAATTAACAGACAGGTTAAGAGAAATGAGCATCAGGTTTAGATGGGAGATCCCACATGGACTATCATTTTCGTACAACTCAGTGAGAGTTACAATTAAAACAGAAGGAGATATGCTCAGATTCAAAGAGAACAATTTTGATGATTTTAAAGACATTTAACCCAAAACAATGATGGATTACAAATTTTTATCTTGGAATGTAAATGGACTAAATTCACCAAACAAAAGAAGATTAGTGAATCATTGGCTACAGAAACAAAAATGTAACATAATTTGTTTGCAAGAAACACATATTAGAAAACAAGATAATAAATATCTGATTAATAAAAAATTGGGAGAAGAATTTCATTCATCAGCAATTAATAAGAAAAAAGGAACAGTGATATATATTTCTAAAGAATTGGAACCTAAACAAATCTTCTCAGATAAGGAAGGAAGATACGTTGGCGTGGAAATAACGATGTACAGAAAAAGGACATTGCTTGTAAACATATATGCACCCAATGGTGCAAAAGAGATTTTTTTCAATGATTTGACAAGAGAGTTGGACTGTTTAAACTATGATCAAATTGTCTTTGCAGGAGATTTCAATGGCACGGTCAACAATGTATTGGACAGAAAGTCTAATGCAATTGGAGAGGCGGTTGGAAAACTGCCAAAAAATTTTTTCCAGCTGATGAAGCAAGAGAAATTAGAAGATGTTTGGAGGAAGTGGAATCCTAAGACAAAGGATTATACATTTTACTCTAACAGGCATAGTTCCTTTTCTAGAATTGATATGATCTGGATGTCAGAGGAGATGGCACAAAAAACTCATAAAATTGAAATTTTACCGAAAAATAACTCGGATCATAACCCTCTACTTTGGACATCTAAAGAAAAAACAAAACAACTATACTGGAGAATTAATGAGGACTTATTGGACCAAAAATTGATTAATGAGACTTTAAAGAAAGAAACGAAAAACTTTTTTGAAATGAATTTGGACAAAGGTACTGATATATAGGTTGCATGGGATACATACAAAGCGGTAATGAGAGGTTTGCTTATCTCTCTGAACTCTAAAGATAAAAAGCAAAGGATGCAACAACAAAATGACCTTCATGAAAAAATCCGACAAAAAGAAAAGGAACTAAAGAAAAGACCAGGGAAGAAAAAAATTATTAAAGAGATCCACTTTTTACAGGATCAACTAAATGTTCTACTAAATAGAGAATTATATTGGAATTTGAAGAAATTACAGCAAAAAGCATTTGAGGGTGCAAATAAACCAGGAAAATTTTTAGCGTGGCAGTTGAAAAATAGAAAAGAAAGGAATTTTATAAGCAAGATTATCGAAGATGGGAAAGATGTAGTAGATCTGAAAGGCATAAAAAGAGCTTTTTTCAAATACTACGCCAAACTGTTTAAAAAGAAAGGAATTGATCAACAGAAAATTAAGAGATATTTGGAGAATATTGAAGTACCAGAGCTGGGACAACAAATTAAAGAATTATTAAATGGACTAGTAACAAAAGAAGTAACAAGGGCGATAGAAGACGCAAAGTTGGGCAAAGCTCCAGGTCCAGATGGTTTTACAGCAAAATTTTATAAGAAATTCAAGGAGGAGCTAACCCCTATTTTAGTGCTTCTGTCAAACGAGATAAGAATGACTAAACGGATCCCAGATTCATGGAAAGAAGCAAATATCTCACTTATACCTAAAGAAGGTTTGGACTTAACTAACGTAAAGAATTATAGACCAATATCGCTACTAAATAATGACTACAAAATATTTGCAAAAATAATCTCAGAAAGGTTGAAAAAATATTTGAAAGATGTTATAGCGGAAGAACAAGCTGTTTTTCTACCAAACAGACAAATTAGAGACAATCTGAGAGTGGTGATTGATGCTATTGAATACTATGATAAACATACAGAAAAAGAAGTTGGATTCCTCTTTTTAGATGCGGAAAAAGCTTTTGACAATTTAAATTGGGAGTTCATGTTGCAAGTAATTGAAAAAATGGATATAGGACAGTCCTTTTTAAATATGATTGTGGCAATATATTCAGAACAGAAAGCAGCTTTGAACATAAACAAAGAAAGAACAGACTTTTTCCAAGTTCAAAAGGGAACACGACAAGGCTGCCCGTTATCTCCGTTATTGTTTATCTGGATATTGGAAATATTATTGACAGAGATAAGAAAAGACAATGGCATTGAAGGACTTACAGTAAAAGGCTTTGTGCATAAATATAGAGCTTTTGCAGATGATGTAATGTTTATGATTCAAGATCCAATTGAGAATATACCACAATTGATGGAAAAAATTGAAGAATTTGGAACAGTCGCGGGATTTTATGTCAATAAAAGCAAAATGAAAGTGATGTGTAAAAATATGACAAAACAGAGACAAATGGAACTTCAGGAGAAAATTCAATGTGAAGTAGTTACAAAGACCAAATATTTAGGAATTGAATTGACTATGAAAAATATTGATTTGTTTAAAAATAGTTATGAAAAGGTTTGGCACAAGATCCAGCAAGATATGAAGAAATGGGATACCTTGAATCTATCATTATTGGGAAGAATTGCAACTGTAAAAATGAATGTTTTGCCGCGTTTGATGTTTTTATTTCAGACCATTCCAATATTAAAACAAAGGAAAATACTGGATACATGGCAGAAAGAACTATCGAAGTTTGTATGGGCAGGAAGAAAGCCAAGGATTAAAATGAAAATTTTATGTGACGCAAAGGAAAGAGGAGGACTACAATTACCAAACCTAAAACTGTATTATGATGCCGTCTGCTTAACATGGTTGGAGCAGTGGATTAACCTTGAGAATAAAAAGTTATTGGCTTTAGAAGGTCATGACAATAAGTTTGGATGGCATGCATATTTATGGTATGGAAAAGTGAAAATGGATAAGTTTTTCAAACACCATTTCATAAGACGATCACTGTTCGAGACTTGGATGAGATATAGAAAATTCTTCTTGGAAGAAAGACCACTTTGGATAGTACCAGCAGAAGTGATTAATCCTTATTCAAGAAACCAGGGTTTAGATTGGTTACCCTACAAAAGTCTCTTAAAATTGGAAGGGAAAAACTTTGTATTAAAAGATAGAATTGATGTTGAATTTGAATATGATTGGTTGAAGTATAGACAGATTTATGATTTATTCAAAACCGACAAAAGAGAACATGGTTTTAGAGAAAATTATACTGAAATTGAAACTGTATGGATTGAAAAGGGTAAAAAAATGATTTCAAAACTGTATAAGGTTTTATTGAAATGGTATACTGAGGATGAAATAGTAAAAGAGCAAATGATAAAGTGGGCAGTAAATATTAATAACGAGATACTTATGACCTTGAGAATATTTGTGGAAAAAGTCAATGAAAATTTCAACTTGTGTAAATGTTAAAGAGAACTGTTATAAAATGATGTATAGATGGTATATGACACCCAAAAAAATTGCTATTATAAATGAAAGTATGTCTAACAAATGTTGGAAATGTAAGAAAAATGAAGGGTCTTTTTACCATATGTGGTGGACATGTGATAAAGCAGTATGTTATTGGACTAAGATCCACAATGAGATACAAAAAATTCTGAAATGTACTTTTAAGAAAGACCCACAGATGTTATTGTTAGGTCTTAAAATGGAAGAAGTAAATGTAACCAAGAGAACATTATTATGGTACTTGATTACAGCAGCTAGATTGACTTTTGCTCAATGTTGGAAACAAGATAAGATACCTGAAACATGGGAATGGATTAAAAAGACTTTGTTTATGGCAGAAATGGACAAAATAACAAGAAAACTAAACAACGAAGAAGACGAAACCTTTTTCGAAGATTGGAAAGACTTTCAAGAATACTTGTTGAAAAATTGGGATGTCAAACGTGGTCTGATCTGTTTTGACAGCTATTGAGGAGAAATTGAAAGAGATTTAGACTTTTGAATTGTTACCATTAGTAAAAGAAAATAAGTTTAGTAGTAAATGTAACTAAATAGAGAGTCATTATGGGGTTGAAGCATTGCGGGAAGCCTTGTTTGGGGGGGAGAGGGTGAAAGAAAATGGATATGTATTGGTTTGTTTAAATTGTATGAACATGAAAATATATCCAATAATAAAATGTATTTACAAAAAAAAAAAAAAAGAATTTCTTGGAAATGATTATTTTAATAAGAAATATTTTCCTTTCAGCAAATATCATTGAAATTTCATTACTTGACTAATTTCATTAATGACCTCAATTTCTAAGGCTTTCTCCCCTATAGACATGAGTTTCTTTGATTTCTGCTTGCTAATCCTGATATCTACATACTTACTTAAAGCCTACTAATATGACTTTCCTTTTTGTTTACTAAAATGTTGTTGGTTTCTATTATTGGCTGTTGTTTTTTCCTACTTTCTAACTGGAAAGAGGAATGGTTAGAACCTTCCTTAGGTTTGCAGCAGGTTCATCCCTAACTCTGGTTTTATTTGTAATTATATTTGAATATTTTGTTTAAATATCGTGTTATTTTGTAAGTATTTCAATTATTACTGTAGTAAGGTATGCAGAATGTATTTCATGTACTTAAAGTAGTTCATTAAAAATTTGGTTTAATAAGCCAGTTTTGCAGATGAATTGGATCTTGCAGCCCACTTGTGCTAGAATGAAGGTTCTTTGCACATACATTGCAGATTTCCCCCACTTTCCCTTCTCCGAAGCAGGGAGATGATTCCAAGGGTTATAGAACCAATATGGAGTAAAAGCCACAAAGGTCAGCAGGCTGCAGTGTGGAGGGCAAAGGAGATCAAATTGCCATTGTTTCCAAAATGTTATTTATTTATTTATTTGAACTTTTACCCCACCCTCCCACCCAAAGCCGGCTCAGGGTGGCTTACAAAAACAGACAATTACATTAAAAGCATAAGATCTTCTTCGTGGTCTCTGTGCATCACACCTCTGGGATATAGTGCGCCTGCGCCGACCCTGATTGGTATTGTAGAAAGCTACAGGGATGTTCGCGCCTGGTCATGTGCCGGGCTCCAGTGCACATGACCAGGGGAGGGGCACGACTATCCCATCAGTTCTCTTCTGACCACCGTGATGGTAGGACTCTCTATGCCTTGATTGGTAAAGAACTTTGGCATAGGCCTCTTTTTCTTTTGTTTTTGTAGTTAGCATAAGGTTAGTTTTCAGTTTAGTTAGATAGTTAGTTTTTTCCCCAAAAATCTGTCTGCCTCGGTGGACTTTTTCTACCCGCCTAAGGCTTGTGGCCAAACGGTGGGGCTTTTTCAGTAGGTGCTGGAAGTGCGGCAGTAAAATTGCACCCCCTGATAGACACTTCCTTTGTTTACTGTGCCTGGGGGACTCGTACCACATTGACTCTTGTGCTCACTGTGCCAAATTCTCCCATCAAACAAGGAAGAACCGAGTGGCGAGACTGGGGGTGGCGCTGCTTGAGTTGGCTTGCCTCTCCGATGGTGTTGTCACAGGACTCTTCGGGACATGCCTCTATGTCGAACCCCACGTCGGGGTCGATGGCTTAACGGTCTCTGACATGGAGCCAATCCGATGCTGACAGATCGGTGCTGAAATGCTTGATCCCAGCATCTCAGTCCGTAGCCCATACACTTGCTAAGAAAAATGGTGCATTCCTTGCAGCACTCCCTGAGAAATTTAACCAACCAGCCAGACGCCTTCAGAAGGAGGGCATGCTCCTGGCTAAGCATCAGCTCAATGCCACCAAGCATAACTTAGATGTGGCATCTAAGACCCTCACATCGGTGGTAGCTTTATGGTGCCACACTTGGTTGCATGCCACCTCCTTGCAGCAGGACACCAAACTGATGGTTGAAGATCTTCCTTTCGAAGGTGATGGTCTTTTCAGTTCCACCACAGATTCGGTTCTGCAGGACCTGGACAAAAGTCTTAAGACGTCTTGCAACTTGGGAGTTACTGCAACCGCCAGGCAATCTAGAGGAAAATCCTGGAATAGATCTTGGTCTCACAGGCCGTCTTTCAAGTCGTTTCCCGAAAGACAGTGACAGAGATCCTCAAATATTTCCTCCCGTCCCTATGGGTCCAAGGGTAAGTTTCCATCAGCTCCACAATCTAGGTCCAAGGCCCAGAAGGTTCCCAAGCAAAGCCTTTGACTCCAGTCCACCACTCCTTCTGTCCACCCGTCTATCCCTGTACCTGCAGGTCTGGCAACAAATAACTTCAGATCGGTGGATCCTCTCTAATTCAGGAGGGATATCGCATAGAGTTCCTACTCAGTCCAGATGGCTCCACCTTCATTCCCACTCCAGCGTCACCATTGCTTCTGGAGGAAATACGAAACCTTCTCCTCAAAGATGCCATAGAACAGCTCCTGTTCTCTCAACATTGTTTACAAAAAATTTAGTATGACAACATTGCAATCTATCCTTCCCCTTCTGGAGGAAGGAGTCTGGATGGTGACTCTGGACTTGCAGGACGCTTATTTTCATGTCTCCATCCATCCCTATCACAGAATGTTCCTTTGTTACATGAGAGACATTTTCAGTACAAAGCCCTTCCCTTCGGGCTTTCAACAGTCTTCATCAATGATGATGGTGGTCATTGCAGCCTACCTTCATCTGCATGGGGTTTGTATTTTCCCGTACATCAATGATTGGTTGCTGGTAGCAACTTCAAAAACAACCCTACTCGATTACATTGCCCTGACCCTTGATACATTAGCAGCTCTGGGGCTGTGCGTAAACCTGAAGACGTCAATGCTCACACCCTCTACTCGGGTTCAATTTATTGGTGCAGTCCTGGACTTGACTCTATGCAGGGCGTTCCTTCCTCCCCAGTGGGCAGAGGACATTGTTTCCCTCGTTACCCTCTTAGGAGTCCAGAGGACGGTATCCACAAGACAGATACAGCAGCTGTTGGGACTCATGGCAGCGACCACATCGGTCATCGTCTTTGCCAAACTTTGGATGAGACTGTTACAACTTTGGTTTGTCCGGAAGTTTCACCCTCAGAAGCAGTCTCAGTCTCAGTGCTTTACCCTCCCGGAATCCATGTTAGCCTCCCTCTATTGGTGGGAAGACTGTCGGAATCTGTTGGCGGGGGCTCCATTCCACCCTCCGAACCCAGGACTAACCCTGACCATGGATGCGTCTCTCTGGGGGTAGGGAGCGCACCTTCAAGGACTGTCTGTAGGGGCTCAGTGGGAACCTCAGGTAACTCACCATTATATCAACTTTCTGGAGTTACTAGCCATTCTGTACATCCTGAGTTCCTTCCGTCACTTGGTGCAGCGACAGGTAGTGGTGGTGCTCACAGACAACAACACAGCACTCCGCTATCTCAATTGTCAGGGTGGGATGGTGTCCTGATGCCTATGCCGGTTGGCCCCAGACATTTGGAACGAGTGCCAGTTGTTGGGCACGTTTGTAGTGATAGCCCATTTACTGGGACCCTAAATGTGCAGGCAGACTTCCTGAGCAGAGGAGGCGCGTCGTGTACTCATAGGGACAGAGTACACCATGTTCTGCTGAATTGTCATAAGCCTTCCACTAGGGTTTCCTATGCTGGGAAGTGGAAGACCTTCTTAACTTAACTCCAGTCGTCGGTGCTACCCCCTCCTCCCACTGACCTGATGACAGTTATTGAGGTTTTGTTATCACGTTTAGATTTAGGTCTCAGTTGTTCTTTGCTGCAGGTGCATTTAGCAGCTATTTCAGCCAACCACCCTGCAGTGGATGGGCACTCTGTTTTTTCTCATCCACGTACTAAATAGTTCCTGAAGGGGCTTAGGCACCTCTTCCCTCCATCCCTGGGTCCCTTGCAGGCTTGGGACCTCCTCCTGATCCTCAACAAGTTGACGGGGAAGCCCTTCAAACCTATGGCTACCTGTAGTCTACAACTCCTTTCCTGGAAGACTGCCTTCCTGGTAGCTTTTACTTTGGCCAGTAGAGGTGAGTTGTCAGCACTTCGCTGTGACTCTCCTTACTTAACCTTTCATTATGACGGTGTTACTTTGGCCCCAGATGTCTCTTTTTTGCCAAAGGTAGTCTCAGAGTTCCATATGCAAGCAGACATTGTGCTCCCTGTATTTTTTCCAACACCTTGAATTGATGAGGAGCATTGTTTGCACGCCTTAGACGTAAAGAGAGCTTTGCTCTTCTACCTGGACAGAACCCGGCCCTTCAGGAAGACTCCGGCCCTTTTTGTTTCCCATTCGTTGTCCTCTCAGCGTCTATCCAAATGGATCATGGAGACGATCAAGCTCGGCTACTTGCTCACCAGGAAACCTTGCCCCAGTCTGCTACGAGCACATTCTACCTGGATGATTATGACATCCACGGCCTTCCTGTGAGGTGCGTCGCTTGGTGACATCTGCAATGCAGCAACCTGGGCTATTCCTCACACGTTTGTGAAGCACTATGCCCTGGACATTTGTCTTCATCAGTGTATGGTGGTGGGACGGGCAGTGTTGCTGGTGGTGCATGTTTAGGACCTTCAGCTCCCTCCTCCAGGTAGGTGGTTATTGCTTTTTAGTCTCCCAGAGTGTGATGCACAGTGACCATGAAGAAGATAAACAGGTTGCTTACCTGTAACTGATGATCTTCGAGTGGTCACCTGTGCATTCATACCACCCGCCCTCCTTCCCCTCTGCTTTGTGACTGGGGGCAGTAGTCAGAAGGAACTGATGGGACAGTCATGCCCTTCCCTGGTTATGTGCACTGGAGCCTGGCACGTGACCTGGGAGTGGGCGCGAACATCCTTTTAGCTTTCTACAATACAAATCGAGGGCGGCGCAGTCACGCTATATCCCAGAGGTGTGAATGCACAGATGACCACTTGAAGATCATCAGTTACAAGTAAGCAACCTGTTTTTATGATTAAAACAATTCTAAAACCATGATAAAGTGCTAGTGATCGTTGTTATCCATAAACGGTAGCAGCCGTCATTCACAATTCTCAGCTCACCGTCAGCTCACAGTATTCGTTTTGCTTGTTCCTGCAGTACTTGTTGTTGTTTAGGCTGTTGATGGCAGTTTCTGGAATCCAGGACTCTCTCCCATTCAACCATCCAATGTTCTTCATTGGTAGTGGCGGTGGCTCCCAAAAGCCAGGGGGAAGAGCTCCGTTTTACAGGCCCTGTGGACCTGTAAAAGATCCCGCAGGGCCCTGATCTCCTTCAGGAGATCTGCTATGCTATCAGCAGCCAGTGCAATGCCTTCAACACAGGCTGTATGTGCTCCCGTCTAGAGAGCCCCATCAAAAGCCTGGCTGCAGCATTTTGCATTAGCTGCAGCTTCCGGATTTGAGACAAGGGCAGCCCCATGTAGAGAGCATTACAGTAGTCTATTCTCGAGGTGACCATCGCATGGATCACTGTTGCCAAGTTGTTGCGTTCAAGGAAGGGAAACAACTGCCTAATCAGCCAAAGGTGGTAAAAGGCCAATTTGGCAGTGGCTGCTACCTGGGCCTCCATAGTTAAGGAGGCATCCAGGAGCACTCCCAAACTCCTAACCTCCGGTGTTGGCACCAATGGTGCCCCATCGAAGGTCAGGAATGGGATCCCTAACCTCGGTCCGCTCCGACCCAGGCACGGGATCTCCATCTTCACTGAATTCAGTTTCAGTTGCCTCAGCCTAAGCCAACCAGCCATGGCTTGTAACGTCCTGTCTATCTCTTCTGGCTTGGAGTCGGACTGACTGCCCAACAACTGTTTCTTAGGAATAATAAGTGGCTACTACTACTACTACTGCCAAGACAAGTCTCCCTCTAATATCAAGTTTTGCACCGAGTGTCACGTGTGCCCAGTGCAAGGAGCTCCTGGTTCTCAGGGAATGAGTTTGCTCCCTTGAGCCCAAGGTGGCTGACCTGGAGAAGCAGAGACAGTCAGTTAGGCACATGGAGAAGATATGTCCCACTCTGAATATGTCAGCCCCACCGCTGTCAGGGAGCATGAGGGTCAAGAGGAAACAGGGCACCTTGCTGAGGATAGGGGGAATGTGCTCTCAGAAAGGACCTCTTTTTCAGCTGGTGAATGGGTATCCTTTCGCACCAAGGAACCATCCCTTGGCAGGGAGGGAGGGGCGTTCTTGGTAGTTGGTGATTTGATCCTTAGGCAGATAGACAGCTGGGTGGCAAACACACGTACTGACTATATGGTGACTTGCCTGCCTTGTGCAAAGGTAGAGGACATTACGCGTGGTCTAAATAGGCTGGTAGATAGTGCTGAGGAGGAGCCAGTGGTCGTAGTACATGTTGGCACCAACGATGTGGGGAAATGCAGTCATGAGGTCCTGGAGGAAAAATTTAGGCTGCTAGGTGGGAAACTCAAGGGCAGGACCTCCAAGGTAGTCTTCTCAGAAGTGCTACCTGTTCCACATGCAGGGCCAGAGAGACAGGCACAGATCAGGAATCTCAATGCGTGGATGAGACGATGGTGTAGGGGGGAAGGGTTCAAGTTTGTTAGGCACTGGGATGCTTTTTGGAACAAGAGGGAGCTGTACAAAAGAGACAGTCTCTACTTGTCCGGAGAAGGAACCAGGCTGCTGGCACTTAAAATCAAAAAGGTGGCAGAGCAGTTTTTAAACTGAATATTGGGGGAAAGCCGACAGGAGAGGAAAAGTCTCTGTTTTGGGATGGCTCATCTCAAAGAGATGAAGAGGTAGCTGTTACTTTTCTACAAGGAAATGGATTAGAATTGTCCACTGAGACTGTGACTAATGAGATGGGCTGCTGGCAAAGTCTCGAGGCAGCAGGAAGAAAGTTGCGGGTTTAACATGTATGGGAAATTATAGGTGTTTATATACAAATGCTAGAAGTGTCCAAGGTAAAATCTGGGAGTCGGAATGCTTGATGTTGGGGGGGTGGGATAGACATTGTGGATATTTCAGAAACTTGGTGGGATGAGGAAAATCAGTGGGATACGGCGATTCCTGGTTATAAATTATATCAGAAGGATAGGGGGAAGGGTTGGAGGTGGGGTGGCTCTGTATGTTAGAGAGGGTATACAGTCCAGTAAGACTGAGAAGGTAAGATAATTGGATTCGCTTCTGGAAATGCTATGGGTTGAAATAGTGGGCCCAAAAGGAAGCTTAACACTGAGAGCTTGTTATCACCCACCAAAAGATGGAGGAAGATTATAAAATGATGAATGAAGTAAAGATAGCAGCTAGATGAAATAACTGTGTTGTAATAAGTGACTCTAAGTACCCACATATTGATTGGGTCAATATATGTTTAAGTCAGGAAAGAGATTGAGTTTCTAGACATTCTCAGTGACTGTGCTATGGAGCAGATGGTCACAGAACCTACCAGGAGAGAGGCGATCCTGGATTTGGTCCTAAGTAACGCCAAAGACCTGGTGAGAGATGTAAAAATGATTGCACCGCTTGGGAACAGTGACCATAATGTTATTGAGTTCAGCATTTGTATAAATAGGGGAGTTGCTCAAAAAGACTGACACAACCACTTTTAACTTTAAAAGGGGTAATTTCTCTGATATGAGGGGACATGTGAGGAGGAAACTGAAAGGAAAAGTAGAAAGGGTCAAAACTATTGGGAAAGCTTGGAGACTATTTAAAACTACAATCCTAGAAGCTCATAAAAATATATACTGCAGGTTAGGAAAGGGATGATAGGTATAGAAAAAAGCCTGCATGGTTAACAAAAAGTAATGGAAGCTGTAAAAGGCAAGAAGGATTCCTTTAAGTGGTGGGAAGCTAGTCTCAGTGAGGGTGATAAAAGGGAACACAGGCTGTGGCAAATAAAATGCAAGTCTGTGATCAGGCAGGCAAAAAGGGAATATGAGGAGCATATAGCAAAAAGCATAAAGACCAACAATAAAACTTCCTTCAAATACATTAGAAGCAGGAAACCAACCAGGGAGGCAGTGTGGCCCTTGGATGACCAAGGGGTAAAAGGAGTACTGAAGGTTGATAGGGAAGTGGCTGAGAAGCTGAATGCATGTTTTGCCTCTGTCTTCACTGTGGAAGATGAGAAGTGCTTGCCCACTCCAGAACCGCTGATTTCGGGAGGGGTGTTGAAAGACCTGAGTCAGATTGAGGTGATGAGAGAGGAGGTCCTATGACTGATCCACAACTTAAAAACTGATACATCACCAAGCTCGGATGGCATACATCCAAGAGCTCTGAAAGAATTAAAATGTGAACTTGTGGTTCATCGTCGTGGCTTCTGCGCAGTCCCACATGGGACTGTGCAGTCGCAGGCCAGCTATGGAAAAGATTTCCAAGCTTTCTAATAGACTAGGAGCGCCCCTCCTCCCTCTGGTGCTTTCCTGCTAAAATGCTCACATGACCAGGAGGGAGGGGCGCTACTCCCTCAGTTCACTTTTTGCCACCACGGAGAGAAGATCTCCACTGCTGTTCTCTGTGCTTTTTCCTCACCTCAGTTTTGAGGCTGAGGAGAATTTTTTCTCTTAACAGTTTTTTATTCTAGTGAACAATGAAATACATCTAAAGGAGAAATGTTTTGTGGATTTCCACTTTTTCATTATGACTAAAAGTGGTGCTGTTAAATGGCCATTCTGTGTACCTTGGTTGCCCAGGGGTTCACACAGCAGAGCTGCCTGCTCTTGCTGTCACCGGTTTCCCTTGAAGACACCTATGGAAAGACCTGGACTCAGAAGAGCTCTCTTCAAAGGCTTCCCCCTCACTAGTGAGGAGGGGTGGAAAAAGAGCCTGGCCCCAATGGCCTTCTTTGGAAGTTCGCTTGTGGGCCCAGCAGCCTGATGAAGGCATATTTCCCCCCCTGCTGAGGTGTGGTGGACAACAAGCCTGGACTCAATGGCCCTCTTTGGAGGTCGCCTGTGTAGCAGTAGCCTGATGAAGGCATATTCCTCCCTGTTCTCAGGTGTGGTGGAAAATGAGCCTGGCCCCAATGGCCCTCTTCAGAGGTTGCCTGTGTGGCAGCAGCCTGATAAGCTATATTGCCCCCTCTCCTGAGGTGTGCTGGACTATGAACCAGGCTTCAATGGCCCTCTTAGGTGGTTTTGCCTGAGTTACAGCACTCTGAATGGAGGCGTATCCCCCCCCATGCTGAGGTATTGTAGACAGACCCTCAGAATAACTGGCTCTTTTCATGGGCTTTGGCTGTGTGCCTTGAAGTCACAACCCCCTCAACATCGAAGCATTACTGCCTAGTCATTCCCTGAGGGGTCTCTGGCCTGTGTGCCTTCGACATTGACCTAGAAGCCCTTCCATCCCCCTTCCCTTCTCTCGGTGCTGAGAGAAGAACAGGCTGAGATACATAAACCCTTCAAGTGCCAAGAGCAGGAATGGGCAGAATATCATTCAAAATGAATTAATGAACAGAGTTCCATTCTGGTTTCTGAGGCCTGCACCCTCATGAACTTATGCAGAGCTCCTGACACAGCTGCACAGAACAAAGAATTTCAGCAGGTGGAAGTTCAGCATGCAGACAGGAGAAGTACTGAACCTGTTGAAATTCACTCTCTTACATATTTAGAAACCTCAGTGTTCTCAAAGTGAGTTTCAAATTAGATTCTATAGATGCCAACTGATATTAAAACCAGTCTGATCTGCTGCTGTGTCTTCAGGAACAGCTGTTCTGCAGACATCACCAGAAGCTTTTCACAGCATACAGGTACACATCAGTTCCTGCTGTTGTCTGTGGAGCAAGATGATGCTACTGGAATAATATGTGTCATGCATCCATGAAGTTTCTGTCATTCATTTTTCATTAGTAACTGGCATATGACAGGCAGAAGTCCTCTACTTCAACACAACAGAACAGCTGGGAAACAAATACTGATGCTCTGGACTGCCATTATTGCAGTAAAGAACACGTCTGATTACCACATTCTGAGGACCAACCACAGGGTATGCCCATATTTTGTTTTGCTTGCAGGCATCCCTGGTCCATTTATCTAATCCTGTTAGTGACAAAGACCAGTTGTTTGATCCAGCAGATTTACTTCATTTGTACCCTGCCTTTTAAGCCTCAAGCCATCAAGGTGGCTTACAACATATTTATTTTTTTAAAAAAAGCTTAAAGACCACTAGCATTTTAAAAAATGAATTAGATGCTTTTATAAGTAAGCATTTTTTCACCATGTGCCTAAGAATTAATAGGGAGAGGACCTGACAGGCCTCCCTAAGGAACACTTAAATATTTTTTTTCTAGCACTGCAGAAGTATTTAATTTTTGTTTAATTAGTACAAAGAAAGTGCCCAAATTCTTGGTCAGACAGGACACACAGAGACTGCATTCAGATGTCACAAACACACACACACAAAACACAAAACGCTCATAATACGAATGAGCCTGAGATACCTTGGCTCATGTACCCTTTTCTCCTTCACCTACCCTGCACTTGCTATGCAAGATGAGTGGTACAGCATTTGCTTGGCATGCGGAAATTCCGAGCATCTCCAGTAAAAAGGATCAGGTAGTAGATGATGTGAAAGAACTCTGCCTGAGACCCTGGAGAGCCACTGCCAGTCTGAGTATACTATACTGACCTTGATGGAGCACGAATCTGATTCCTATAAGAGAATTTCAATTGTTCATGTTGTTGTTGTTCACTCGCACAGTCAAATCTGACTGGTGGACTTCCTGATGGCACCTAGTATTTTTGGCCACTGTGTGACAGAGTGTTGGACTGGATGGGCCTTTGGTCTGATCCAACATTGGCTTCTCTTATGTTCTTATGACTCTTTGTGACCCCATGGACCACATCACGCCAGGCCCACCTGTCTTCCGTCGTCCTCTGGAGTTTGCTTAATTTCATGTTCATTGCATCAATAACACTGTCTAACCACCTCATCCTTTGCCATCCCCTTCTTCTTTTACCTTCAATCTTGTTCATTTCACTTGTTCATATATACATATAAAAATGAAGACTTCCTTGAGTGGGAAGTCTTTAACAACACAGTCTGTTTATAACTGAACAGATAAGTCCATAAACATTTTGTGGGGCCCTGCCTGCTCATCCGGGGGGGGGGCTAAACTCTATCATCCTGCTCCCTATTCAGAGTGACGTTCCCCAGGCCTCAGAATGGGAGGGAAGAGAGTTGCATCACCAGGTTCCTTTTCCTTCTGCCTTGACTCAACTCCCTCAGAGTCTGGAGTCATCAGCCACTGTTTTCCTCCTCAGTCTGTTTCTGGGAACTTCCTTTTATTCCACTGTCCATGCCTCCCCCTGATCCCTCACCCATCCCCTGCATCCACCTTCCCTGGTCTTTAATGGCCATTGGGCACAACCTGTGCCCTTTCATCAGGCTGTCTGCCCACTGGCACCTTAGCCTCTGCCCCTCCCCAACAAACCACCTCTCCCCTGTGTTGCCCATGCCCATCCACCTCCCCCCAGTATCTTTGTTGGCTGGGAGGCCAATGTCTTTCTCTGCAGGCATTTCTTTGGGTAGTCTGGGCTCAGGGGGCCTTCCAAGCAGCAGCATCACCATGGCTCTGGAGACTGTTGCAATGCTGGCCTCTTGATCAGCATCTCCAATTCTGTGTTGGCTGGGATCTCTGAGAGTGGGCCCTCCCTGCCTCTTGCTACTGGCAGGTGAGTCTTGTTCATCGGGGCAGCTCCAGGAGCTGGCATGGGGATATTTTTGCTGCTCCCCAGAGAATCCAAGGCTGACTCAGCAGGACCACAGTTCGCTCCCAACCCAGCACACATTTTGACCACTCTAAAGATAATTCTACACACAGTGCTTTTGCTAATTAGCACTTTCTTGTTACTGTTACCTCTTCTCAGATTTCCAAATGAATCAGAGGCCTGCAATTAGCAACAAAATACATTTGTTCTTCTGTTCTTTATTTAAGTGCTCCTGCATCAGAAAAACAGCCAACATTGTGTAGCAGCTAGAGAACTGGATTAATGTCTGTGTGACCCAGGTTCAGACCCTCACTCTGCCATGGATAGTTGCTGTGTGATCTCAGCCCAGTCACACACGACCAGCCTAACCTACCTCACAGAATTGTTGTGAGGATAAAATCAAGGAGAGGAGAACAACGTAAGCCAATATGGCCTACACTCCATAACAGAATGGTGTTGAGGAGAGGAAGAGTCAAAGTCTATTTGGTATGGTAAGGTGCATAGTTAAAGATGCATCCCTTCCAGATCACTTCTGGGGAGAATGCATCATGACAGCCACATACATAGAAAAAAGACTATCTACAAAGGCGATACACACTATACCATATGAACTTGGGCATGGCCATAAGCATTCCATGAGACATTTATGTATATTTGGAAGTATGGCCTATGCTTACATATCAAAAGAGAAAAGGTCTAAGCTAGGAGATAGAGCCTCAGAAGGCATCATGGTAGAATACTCAGCATGAAGCAAAGGCTAAAGAGTCCTAGATCCACACACCAGCACAGTAACAGTCAGCAGAGCAGTTTATTTCGATGGCACTCAAAGCCACAAAGAGAGAGTACTATGCAGCCATGATTGCATCTGCAAGCTCTCACCCAGCTCAGTTATTTAGAACGATTCGGTCTATTACAACTCTGCCTCAGGGCAGACTAAACGCTAAGAAATTGGAGATTGGCTGTGAGGCTTTTGCGACCTATTTTGCAGATAAAGTCTTGTCACTCCGCCATGACCTTTCCGCCACAGTTGATACAGTAGATGAACTCGAGGCTCCATGCATGTCTTCTTGTCAAGTTCTGGATTATTTCAGTCCACTCAGCCTAGAGGAGATCAACATATTACTCTTAACTGTTCGCCCTACCACCTGCAGCCTTGATCTGTGTCCATTGTGGCTTATTAAAGCCAGCCACAACTGGTTATGAGGTACCCTAAGGCAAATTATCAACAAGTCCCTCTTTGGGGGGCTGTTCCCTGGGGCACTCAAGGAGGCAGTGGTATGCCCTCTCCTAAAAAAAAAAAATCTCTGGATCTGGCTGATTGGGCTAGCCAGTGGCTGGTGTTCAAGTTGCCCTGTTTGAGCAAATTAATCAAGAGGGGTACTGTCTGCAAGAACAGTAGAGTGGTCAAGGCACAAGACCGCCCACCAAAAGACATGTATTATGAGTCACTGGATCTGGGCCTATCACAGGCTTCTCTTCAGATGCTGCACTGAAGACATAAGAATCATTTGAAATCGCATCATTTTTCCTATCCCAGGGGGAGGGAGAGAATGCAACAGAGCACCTCAAATCTGCCTTATAGTGGATCAGACTATTGGTACATCAAGGTCAGTACTGTCTACTCAAGACTGGCAGAAGCTTTCTAATGTATCAGGCAGAGAAAGGTCTTTCACATCATCTACTGCCAGACTGTTAACTGGAGGGCCAGAGATTAAACCTAGGACCTTCAGCTTGCCAAGCAGACGCTCTTCCACTGAGCTATAGATCCTCCCCATTTATTACTAATTGGAATGACATAATCAATTGGAGACCGGTAGCCCTCATATAGAGGAGAGGAGGGCAAATTGTTGGAATAGCAGGAAGCCTGCCTGGTGGACAAAACAACAGAGGTAAAAGGATCTTGATCACCAGAGACTTTGTCAGTAGGAGATGCCAAGGATGGAACTTGGTCTCTTGTACATGGACAAAAGGTATGCAAAACCTGAGACATCACGTTAAGTGAAGGCGAGAAAGAAACGTGACTCCAGGATTCGACAGCAAGCCTGTTATTCCCCCCAGAATGTTGTCTGACTGGACAGGAGAACTCACAGCATCTGTGAGGAGGTAATTTACTTTAATGTTTTGTTCTGTTTTTCACTTATTTATTTTGTTTATATTAACTCTTAGCATGGACTAGAGTAGGGTAACATGATTGATTGAAATTAAAGGAACAGATTTATCATGCAGATCACTGTCAAATTCCCAAGTCAACACACACAACAACAGTCCTTCAAGGAAGTTCAGTATATTGAAATAGGTACTTAGGTCATTGTTCAACACACTCTGTGTGAGGAATGGGGGTTAGTCGAGAATACCAACAGTTATACACAATTCATACCAGACCCCCTCATGGAAGGGAACCAATAAGGAGAGTACCTGAGCGTGCCCAAAAGAAAACTGGCCACGGCTCCCAGCGGGGAAAAGTGGCATGGCAGGGCTGAGCTTCAAGGAGAAGATAGAGATAAGAGAGGAGCTAGGCACACATACCAAGACCAGGGGGAGGATGAGCAAGTGTAGTGGTTAAGTGCGCCAGTTTGGTGTAGTGGTTAAGTGCGCAGACTCTAATCTGGGAGAACTGGGTTTGATTCCCCACTCCTCCACATGCACCTGCTGATGTGACCTTGGGTCAATCACAAGCTCTGGTACAGCTGTCCCTGAAAAAGAGCAGTTGCTGTCAGAGCTCTCTCAGCCCCACCTACCTCACAGGGTGTCTGTGGTGGGGAGAGGAAGGGAAAGGAGTTTGTAAGCCACTCTGAGACTCCCTTGGGTAGTGAAGGGCGGGGTATAAATCCAATCTCCTCCTCCTCCTCTTCTTCTTCTTGTGGGAGACAGGAGAACCAAAAGCAACCATGGTGGTTTTAACTGACATTCTCCCCCCCCAAAGGGCCCTTTCCCTCAGGTTTGAGAGGGAACAGCTTGTGGAAGGTACTGACCAGTTTAGGGGCACGGACATGGGAGCCCTCCACCCATTCTCTGTGTTCCAGACCAAAATCCCTCCATTCAACCAAATAAAGTTTTCCCCATTTCAACTTAGAGTCCAGGATTTGGGAAACTTCGAAATGTTGCTCTCCATCCACCAGCAGGGGTGGGGTTTGGCTTCCGCGGTCTCCAGGCACTGGGTCCTGGATCCTTCTTCAATAAGCTATGGTGTCTCAGATTCTTAGGCAAATCAATTTCAACAGTAACCTCATTCAGTTTGCGCAGAATCGTAAACGGACCCACAAAGAGCATGTTCTCATTATACCAGCTAAAATTTTGCATAAAAGGAATCATTCAATTTTGCACCTAATCCAAATTAACAATTAATGTCTAGAGCTTGTAGCTTTGTAATGAAGCTATGAGTCCTTGAAGATATTTCTCAATCCATTTGTATAGTCTTGACCAATTTTTCTCAAATATTCCTTCTTTTTTATCTTGTAAAGGTAATTTGTCAATGTCTGCCATTTCAAGTAGCTTATAGATGATTTTTTCTTTTGATGGAGTTTCTTCCTCCTTCCAGTATTTTGCATATAAAATCCTAGCCACAATTGTAAAATGTATAATCGTATAAGCATCTGTTTTTTAAAACACTCTGGGATAATATTCAATAAAAACAATTTTAGTACAAATGGTATAGTTATTTCTAACATTTTTTGCAATATCTCATGTATCCATGTCCAATAATTTTTTGCTATCTTACAAGACCACCACATGTGAAAAAAAAGAACCAACATTTTGCTTACATTTCCAACATACATTCGACATATTCGGATACATTTTTGCTAGATTATCTGGTGTAATATACCACCTATAAAACATTTTTGATATATTTTCTTTAAGGGATATAGCTTTTGTATATTTAATGTTTTCCACACCTTGGACCATGGTCCAATGCTATATTATGACCTATATTTTGTGCCCATTTAATCACTGAAGTTTTTACAATTTCATCTTGCATTTACATATTTAATAACAACATATAAAATGATTTTATAAGTTTTTCATCTACATTCAGTAAAATTTTATCCAATTCTATAGGCTTTTCATAAAAACCAGTTTGTTTATCCTTAACATATCTAGAATCAAGTTGCACCCTTTCCCTCCAGTTCAAACAAATACCCTGGCTTTGACGAGTATCTTGTGAATTTAAGTAATTTTTCTTGTCTAGAAGATCTTCATATCTCCATAATTGATCTTTAGTAAATAAAGCAGGATTTATAAAAGCTTCTAATGTCGAGGCCCATTTTGGTACTCTTGTGTAAAACAATTTTTTAATCTCCTCCCAAGTCTTCAGCAATGTTGCTCTTATCATATGTTGTTTAAAGTATTTATGTATATCACTTTGACCATACCATACAAAAGCGTGCCAGTCTAGTTGCAAATCATAACCTTCCAACTTTAAAAGTATTGGATCTTTCAGCGTAATCCATTCATTCATGTCAGGCCTGCCGCTTTATAGTAAGGATGCCTGTCCGGAACTGCAAATCCTCCTCTTTCCTTTCTATCCTGTAGAACTTGCATTTTATTCTGGGTCTTTTGCTTTGCCAAATAAATTGCTGTATCAATTTTTCCACTTGCTTAAAATACTGTTGATTTTTTAAGATTGGGATTGTTTGAAATAAAAAAAGAAGTCTAGGTAAGACATTCATTTTAACCGTGGCTATTCTTCCCATAAAGGATAGCTGTATATATTTCCACTTTTCCAAATATTTTTTAATTGTGATCAAAAGCTTCATATAATTATCTTTTAACAGTGAACTGCATCTATTGGTAAGTGTTATTCCTAAATATTTTACTTTCACAGTTTGGTGTAGTGGTTAAGCGTGCAGACTCTAATCTGGGAGAACCGGGTTTGATTCCCCACTCCTCCACTTGCACCTTGGGTCAGTCACAAGCTCTGGCATAGCTGTTCCTGAAAGAGCAGTTTGTGTTAGAGTTCTCTCAGCCCCACCTACCTCACAGGGTGTCTGTTGTGGGAAGGGAAAGGAGTTTGTAAGCTGCTCTGAGACTCCAAGTGAAGGGTGGGGTATAAATTCAATCTCCTTCTCCTCCTCCTCCTCCTCCTCCTCCTCCTCCTCCTCCTCCTCCTCCTTCTTCTTCTTCTTCTTCTTCTTCTTCTTCTTCTTCTCCTCCTCCTCCTCCTCCTCCTCCTCCTCCTCCTCCTCCTCCTCTTCGATATCAGAATTCTCTTGTAATTGTTGTATCTGTTCCTTAGTACAATTTTTTGTCGATATTTTTGTTTTCTTCAGATTAATTTTCAGCCCAGCAGCAGCTGGACAACCATCTTTCAGGTACGTTGTAGGGCTATCTTTCAGTTATGCTCCTGCAGAGTGCAGGAGGTTGGACTAGATGACCTGCAAGATCCCTTCCAACTCTAACATTCTATGATTCTTTCCCAGGCTAAACATACCCAACTCTTTCAGCCTTTCCTTGTAAGACTTGGATTCTAACCCTCTCACCATCCTGGTTGCTCTCTTCTGGACACACTCGAGCTTGTCAACATCCTTCCTAAAATGTGGTGCCCAAAACTGGACACAGTACTCGAGGTGAGGCCTGACCATAGCAGAATAGAGCGGAACTACCACCTCCTGTGATCTGGACATAATGCTTCTGTAAATGCATCCTAAGATTGCATTGGCTTTCTTTGCAGCCACAATGCACTGCAGGCTCATGTTTAGCTTGTGATCAACCAGAACACCCAGATCCCTTTCAAGCCAAGTCCCTCCAATTCTATATCTGTGCCTTTGATTTTTGTACCTAAGTGTAGGACTGCATTTATCTCTATTGAAATTCGTTTCATTTGTCTCAGCTCACTGTTCCAGCCTATCTAGATCATTTTGAATCCTGACTCTGTCTTCTTCAGAATTAGCAATCCCACCCAGCTTCATGTCATCTGCAAATTTGATAAGCAATCCCCTCTATGTCTTCCTCCAGGTCATTTATAAAAACACTGAACAACACTGGGCCCAGGACTGAGCCCTGTAGGACTCCACTTGAGACTTCCCTCCACGTAGACGCAGAGCCATTTACAAACACTCGTTGGGTACGATTTTTCAACCAACCATGAATTCATCCAAGAGTTGCACCATCCAGCCCACATTTAACCAGCTTATCCTCAAGGATATAATGAGAAACTTGGTCAAATACTTTACTGAAATCTAGATACACTATGTCCACGGCATTGCCAAAGTCAACCATTTTAGTAACTCTGTCAAAAAAGGAGATAAGGTTGGTCTGGCATGACTTATTCTTGATAAACCCATGGTGGCTACTACCAATTAACTCATTCCATTCAAGGTGCTCACAGACAGAGCATTTAACAATCTGCTCTAGAATTTTCTATAATTTCCCGGGTTCGTCTTTTTTCCCTTCTTGAAGATCGGGACAACATTCACTCTTCTCCAGTCTTCCAGCACAACACCAGTACTCCAGGACATCTCAAAGGTTAGAGCCAGAGGCTCTGAAATAACATCAGCAATTTCTTTTAGCACCCTGGGATGCCAGCCATCTGGCCCTGGAGATATGAAAGTATTTAAGGCAGCTAGATGCTCTCTAACCATTTCCTTACTCTGGGCTGGCAGTTCCTCCTTCCTTCATATGTCCTGCATTCTTCAGTTTGTATACAGCTCGCCTTACGGTTAAAGACTGACACAAAGTGAGAGTTAAGTAGTTCCGCTTTGTCTTCATCTTTTGTTAAGGTTTAACCGTCTTCCCCTGGCAGTGAGCTTACCCCATCCCTGTTCTTCTTTTTGCTCCGAACATAGGCATAGAAACCTTTCTTGTTATTTTTAGCATCCCTTGCAAGCCTCAGCTCCATCTGTGCTTTAGTGTTTCTGACATCATCCCTACAGATTCAAGCCTACTTCTTGTATTCACCTTCAGTAATTTGTCCCTCCTTCCATTTCCTGTACATTTCCCTTTTTTAGTCTCAGCTCTTCAGAGAGTTCCTTTTTCAGCCTAATTGGCTTCATTACCCATCTCCCACCTTTCTTTCTTACTGGAACAGTTTGTAATTGTTTGCATCAATGAAAACCAATGCCATTTGCTTTTCTGGGTACACTTCAAAGTATTCCAGTACATTCAAAATGGTTCTCATATTATTCCTCATTTGTCTTTTAGGTAAAAATCCTGTTTGATCTTGATGTATTGTTTGGAAGAGGACTTTCTTCAATCTGTTAGCCAGAATAGAGGCAAATATCTTATAATCGACATTCAGCAGTAAGATTGGCCTATAGTTTGTAATTTCCTTCTCATCTGTATCAGGCTTATGTATCAAAGCAGTCAATGCTCGGTTCCAAGACTCTGGTATTTTCTTCTGGTCAATAATATTCTGTATAGTGTCTTTAAATGGTAATGCAATTTGATCTTCAAACATTTGGTAAAACTCTGCGTGTAGTCCATCTGGTCCTGGCATTTTCTTTTTCCTTTGATTTTTAATCGTTTCCACTATCAGTAAAGGAGATTGGTTCATTTAAAATTTTCCTTTGGCTCTCTGTAAACTCCTTTTAATTGTATTTCTTTAAAAATTCTCCAGTCTGATCTTGATTACCTTCTCCCTTCTGGTATGGATTTTTATAAAATCTCTCAACAATTTTCTTTAATTCCTTAGGGATGCTTTTTTCTTCTCCCATCTCATTCCTCAGAATCTTTATATGTTTCTTTTTGGATTCCTTAATTTATATGCTAGCCATCTTGTGCGTTTGTTTGCATTTTCAAAATAATTTTGTTTGGCATACATAATTTTTTTTTTGCAATTTCTTCTGTTAGAAGGCAGTTAAGTTGATGTTGGAGGTTTTTGATCTTAATCCTTGTTCCATTACGGGTTCTGCCTTCAACTTTTCTTCTATTTTAATTTGCTCTTCAATTTGTGTAAATTTTTGCTGTCTTTGTTGCCTAAAATATTTCATTTTCGAACCATCACAGACTACTTGCCAAATAGTTATAAAGGTTTCAAAATACATATCTGTACACATATTTCATTTTCCCATCAATAGCCTGCTGCACCTGGTCCTTGTTAGTACAAGTAAGCCTTTACAAAATAAACTAGCTACAATCTGCTAATACGGCCGCATGACTTAGGTTTCCAAAAGCAAAAGCTGCGCAGTAACTTTTGGCAACCAAAACACCATGAAACAGCAAGCAAGCTTTTGTGTTCTACAAAATTCTTAATCAGAAAGATGCTTGGCACAAAATAATATTTTAAACCATAATGGATTGGCTACAAATCTACAACTGTTTGAGATGCCTTCAGATGGAATACAGGATGCATTGCAGTCTTAATTGAATTTGGTGCAGCTGAGTGCAAAGCAGATTTCAAGTGCAAAGCAGATTTCAAGTTGCACCAAATGCTGCTGGGACAAAGAAGCAAAAAATAGAAAGTGTGAAGAAATACCCTCTATCAAAGAAATCAACATAAATATTTCAATCCATGTACAGGAACAGACTAGTAGCTGGCAGAAAGGGCTGAAGGAAGGAGCCATCAAGCTCTCAGCACAGAACACTCAAGCTCTTGGTTATGATAAAGAATCTGGTTGAAGCAGGACAATGGTGTAGAACTTCACGCTCTACTGTCCAGGTGGGACCCAGAAGCAACAGAGACTACTCAGAGCCAAATGACCAGAAATTAGCTTCTTCTTTTGGGGCAGGAAGATCCAAATGAACCCCTCCCGGGTGAGAGTACTCTCCAGAACAGATTATAGATTCTCAATACATAAGGAAGAAGCTCTTCCATTTTTTGGCAGCTGTTGGGATGGGCAAAACCCAAGACGGACTTTTACCTAGGGACTCCATCTTGTCCACACGGCTAGGGACAATGTAGAGAAGTCTCAACCAAGAGATCTAAGGTAATGATGAATTTTAGACTATTCCATCTTCAAGTAAAGCTAGCCTGAACTAATTAAACATCAGCTGTGGGGTTTTCTGACTTCCCATGGGCCAACCAGAAAGAACAGGAGGGTGCTGTAAGTCTGTTCCTTCACAAAGTTTTCTTCCTTTGAGAATATAAACACTGATAGTTAATCAGAAAGCTTGCTCTCTATTTTGTGATATTTTGAGTGGTCCTGATAAAAAATAATGCATGACTTTTTTGAGGGATGGGGGGATATTTTTTCTTCTATCACAACTATCACTGTCTATTTGGGAAATAGTAATAAAAAGCAGTAAGAGTTTGAAATGCATTTGTTAAATTGAGATCTGCTGTTAATGAGAAGTGAGTTAATTTTTCAGTCCTATATTTCGTGATGATTTTTTTTCTCTGACATTCAGAAGAAGAATAGGCACTTTTGGGGGGGGGGTATAGACAGAAAACTCCTGACTGGTAAGCCAGCACAACACTACCACTAGCCAAAGACAGCCTCTAAACAAATACAGTTGGGTCTGAAAACCAATAGAACATATGAACTCAGAATAACAAGTTGGCTGCACGGCTCTCTGCTGTCCCTTTCACTAAGGAATAAATCTGATTCCAAAAGAAAGTGCTGTTACAGAAAAGGAAGCCATTAGTACTCATATATTTAAATTTCTCTTTCTAATTAGAATGGCATAATCTCTTAGAGAAATTATATAGAGGTAACAAGTAGTTCTTCCATATATCCTTTAGCAGAATTCGCATGAGGACCTGCTACAGTCAGTCCTCAGAATGTTTCTAGGTTGGGAGGTTTCTGGATATTTGGGGACAGAGCCTCAGGAGGTTGGAGTTTGGGGAGGGAGCTCAGCAGGGATGCAGTGCCACAGAGTTCACCTGCCAAAGCTTCCATTTTGACCAGGGGATCTGAACTCTGTAGCCTGGAAATCGCTTGTAATTCTGGGAAAGCTTCAGGATCCATCTGGAGATTGGCAATCCTAGACTCTCAACATATTCTGCTTCACCCCAACAGTTCAAAATTCTTCCATTTACTTCCATAATTCCAGTGACTTTTGCTTTCCCTCAACGCCTCTGTTTCTCTCATGCCACAATTCTCAAGAGCTGCCAATTCCCAGGCAACATTTCTCAATTCAAGAAGTAAAGCTAAATGCTATATGTGAACTAAATTATTCCAGTTAAGCAGATTTACATAATCACATCTGATATGCAAGGTTTATATTGATTCCAAGTACACTAGATTCCCTGACCACAGAAGTCAAGATGTTTTTGACATGGGGAGCATGAGGAGAGCATTTATGGTACCTTGCAATATTCTGAGGGCATTACATCAGCTGTTTCTAAATTTAGAGCTATAATGAAAATGGCTATTGATCAAGAGGCTGTGTGGGTTTCATTGCTGTACTGCAAGTAGGACATAAATCAGCAACCAGAGATGAAAAAATTGAAATTCCTGGATCTATTATACTTTATGCTATAAATGATTTTCCAGATGCCTTAACATTTTCCGGTCCCATATCAGTTCAAATCTAGGACTTTAAAAAAAATTATTTTATTTTTATTCATTCGATTTATACCCCACCCTCCCCACAAGCAGGTTCATGTTGGCGTACACTGGTCAATACAAACAACATTCAAATCATGTAAAATCCTCTAAAAACAGTTCAATTATAAATAAATCATGATTCATAAAGTGCTGGCAATAGTTGATAAATTATTTAAGATGGCTTACTTAAGAGTGCACATAAAGGTCTCACAAGCATTCTGCTCATGATTTTCCTCATACAATGGCGGCGCAGGCTAGGTGTCCAGTAACATGAACTCATTTCTACCTGCAAGCAGCTTCTTCAGGGTCTAATTTACAGAAGGTCTCAGGCCTGATCCACACATTATTTTCACTGCAGGCAACCTGCTTAGAAACAGCCTCCATGTGAGCAGGTCACAGAGCGGCTCATTCTGTGAAACTCTCCCATGGCACATTAGGAAATGTGTTTAATGAGGCCATCCTGTACATTTAAACATGGATAAAGCTCCTTAACATCCCTTAGCCCTACCAATGCTTGACATGATTCCTAGACTTTCCATGTATTATCAACAGCTATTTCTCACTAGAGAAGGAGGAACTATATAAAATAAGCACATCTCCAACAGTAAAATTAAAGTCCAAGTGTAACCTATACTTCCAAAATCATACTTGGAATGATGTGTAATTTCTTCTGTTGGTAATTCAACAGTTGGTAAGTGTAATTAATTATTTATTGACTTATTTTATAACCACTTTTCCCCCCATGGGGACCCAAAGTTTACATCATTCTTATAATTATATTGGATCTGGAGTGTGATTTTGTATATTTTTGCTTTTAGTTTATTGCTAGCTGCCTTGATTAGCCTAATAGAAAGCTGAAATATAAGTATATTAATTCATTCCACAAATAATATACATTACTTTCTACAGCAGGGATCCCCAATGTGGGCACCATAATGCCCACTGATATCTTTCCTGGTATCTGCCAAGTGATTTTAGAAAGTAGACAAGGCCGCATGAGGTTTTCCCAGTAAGGCATCTGATTTGCCATTGAAAATTTGATTGGCTTTGCAAGTTTTTTTAAAAAGTTGCTTTGGCAGCAGCTGCCACCACAGCACAATGATCTTCACTGTGTGACTGAATATAAGCTATGGTGGCAGCCTTTTTTTTTTTGCTGGCTTCACCTTCTGTGGCAGCCAATTTTGTGGCAGCCATTTTGTGGCTGTGCACACCAAGTTGTGTCAGAATTCTAGGCTCAAAAAGGTCGGGGACCTCAGTTGCACAGTTTCTATTTTAAGTTGTTCACAGTATCGCAGAAAAATGCCAAAAATGAAAAAAAGGTGAGGGGACTTTCAGTAATCCTTCAAGCATCAGCAGAACTTGTTTGGTGTAGTGGTTAGGAGCATTGATTCTTATCTGGGAGAACCAGGTTTGATTCCCCACTCCTCCACTTGCAGTTGCTGGGTAACCTTGGGCAAGTCACAGTTCTCTCAGAGCTATTCTCTCAAGAGCAGTTCTCTCAGAGCTCTCTCAGCCCCATCTACCTCACAGGGTGTCTGTTGTGGGGAGAGGAAGGGAAGGGGATTGTACACCGCTCTGACACTTTGAGTGAAGGGTGGGCTGTATATCCAATCTTTTCTTCTTCTTATGGGGGGGCAAAAGGTCTTGTGATATGTTGCAATATTTCAGTCACCATTTTGAAGACGGAGGAGTTGGCAGGGAAGGTAAGAGATGTGGTTGTGCTGCTACTGGGCAAGTCGTTGATGTAGATGTGTAGACAGCAATGGTGGTATACGTGGAGGTAGGAGGTGGGTGGCAGAGAATGGGAAAGGGAAAAGGAAGTGGCCACTGCTGGGCAGGCAAGTGAGGCAGGCAGGCAGAGACCAGGGGGAAAGGATGGTGATGAGCTAGTGGGTGGGTGGGATAGTAGTGGCAGAGGCAGTAGGGAAGGCAGTGGAAAGTAGAGGGCAAAAGGCAGTGGAGGGCAGAAAGATACAAAGGGAAGAAACCAATGGAGGGTGGGAATTCCTCTCAAGTTCTTCATGGGTTGCCACTTGCATATCTTCTAATGTTCTGGGCATTTAAGAGATATATCTTGGTCTTAAAGGTGCCACTGGACTGTTTTGGATTGCTAGCGGGGGGTGGGGGGATGTGCAGATCTACCTACTTATAAAAATATTTTTAATCCAAGAAACTTTCATTCAATAGCAAGTAGCTATTTATCTGTTATACATCTGATTAAGGATATCTGCACTTAAGCTGGCCATCTTTCTGTGATGGAATAACAGCACTTGGTATTTATATTTCTTATTCATTTATCTGGATATTAATATCTATCAAATCTATTGAAATATTTATATCCCTTTCTTGTCCAGAGAGTCAAAGGAATTAACAATATGGCAGAAAGAATATAATAAAAAAAACATAACCAACATCAATACAGGTATAGCCAGCCGTCAATGTCAGACACAAAGAACAGTCAAAAAGCCCACAGAAAGAAGATGGCCTTGCCAAATATTTATCATTTGCTTCAACTTGTCCAAAGCAGCTCAAATCAGATGGTTGGACATTATACACCTACATAAGCATCTGAATACCCTGTTAGACTCAGTAATCCATCAGTCATAGATCTTTGCATGTGTTTAAAAATGCTTCCTCTGGATACAACTATGATCTGTAATTCCATTTCATTGTTTGATGAAGAGTGAGTGCACACAAAAGCTCACATCTTGAATAAAACTTTGTTGGTCTTAATTTATTTATTTATTCACATTTTTATCCTGGCTTCCTGGCCAAAGCTGGCTCAGGGTGGCTCATAAGCAGATAAAAATCCATAATACATACACACATCAACAATTAATAGAAATACAATATTAAAATGTCATGTTAAAATCAAATATATAATAAAGTGCTAGGTTTCATAACATCAGCCACATTGGTCTGCTCAGATGTCATAAGAAAATGCTTCAGATGTTGTACATCATAAGGGGGATTGGCTCGGGCAGTAGTAGAGGGTCCAGTGAGTCAGGGCTCTTCACTAAAAGATGTCAGTTGCTGTTTTTAATAACAGTGGTGGTTGTGGTGGTGCCACTGGACTCTAACTTTGTTCTGGAGCTGGGAGGGAGAGACATTTGTTTTGCTCTGTTTCCAAACCCTGCCTTCAATGAAGGGAAAAGAGAAAACGTTTGCTTTCTTTCCACGCCCTCCCTTCAGAAGCCTGGAGCACAGGAAGGGGAAGGGAATGAGTGGATTTCTTTTCTTTTTCAGGCTGTTCCCTGCTTCCCAGCAGTAGCATGCTTTTTGCAAACAGATCCAGACACAGGCTTGTTTTTAAAGCCTTCCAGAGCTCAGAAGCCCCGCTGCCAGGAGCAAAGGAGGGGAAAATATCATTGCTTTATTTCCAAAGAGAAGGGTTGGTTTTCTGCCATGTTTTGTTGTTGTTGTTCTCTCTCCCAGGGTTTCTAGAAAAAAAATATGTGTCTCTCTTTTCCATTCCATCCCACAGAGGAGGGTTAGGGAATTCTGAAACTCCCGATGGGAGCAGAGGGAGGGGGCATGCAATTGAATCCTCAGACTGGCGAAGCTTCCCCTTTTTGGGGACAGCTTACTCGGCCAGCTCTGACACATACCCCACCTCCAACCTTCCCAGAGGGGGCCCAGAGCCACCCCAACAGCTCCAGAGCATGACCTGGGCCTGGAGAAAACCCCCACCCCACCACACAAGCCCACCCCACCCCACTACCCTGACCTCCCTAGTCAGATGCTCACAGCCTCTGACAGTTCCGGAGCCCAGCCACTCACTTGCTCAGGGGCAGCTATGGCCAGGTGGAGCGAGACAGCTTGCCCAGCACTGCCAGCTTGCCTTGCCTCCAGGGTCCAGTAGGTGAGGCAGTGTTGGAGCCAGACAGGGGAAGGGAGAGAGGGAGGGGGAGGAAGGGCGGCAAGCAACAGTAGCGCCCACCTTGTCTGGCTTTGGCTTGCTGCTGCAGCAGTAGGCCATGCTGGTTGTTGGCAATTGGGCACCAGGGGGCTGTGGGAGAGAGGCCGCTGGGCCCTCTCACTAGGTGCCAACCCAGCTTGGTCTGTGTGGCCACCCACACCAGCCCTGGTGGCTCTCTCTCTCCTCCGCACAGCTCGCCTGTCCTCCCAACCACCATCAGCCTCCTGGCCCAGCCACCTGGCCAAGGGAAGAGGAAGGGGCTTTCACATGTGCCTCTGTCAGCCTTCTGGCTCTCTGGCTCACCTGCTGCTGCTGCTGCTGTAGCCGAGTCCGTTGGAGATCCCACTTCAGGTCAGTCCATCCATCCCTCCTTCTCTCTCCTTTGCTTGCTGAGTCGTGGGCTAGGTGGCCGTGTGCTGTCCCGCTGTCTCTTTTCCCATGCTCGCACTCTCTTCCAGCCACCTCTGTGGTGGAGGGGAGGAGCTTTTGCTCCAACTTACCAATAGGCAAGCCCCCCGTCTTCACTGCCCTGTAGTCTATGCCTATGCCCCTGGGCTTGTTACTCCCGGAACACTGTTCCGGCTCATTCTGCTGGCTCGTTCCCCTGGTTATAGCCATACTGGTAGAAATGACTGGTGTATGCCGATGATAGTGGTGGTCCTGTATCACTAGTATTCTGTAGCCCTTATTTACTCTAGTGCACAACCTGTCTGGAGTCAGGAAGTCCTAAAATTTTCTTGTGCCAAAAACTTCAGTACAGAGTTTCCCTTTTCATTCAACTGTATATTATTTATTTACAGATTTTTTATTCTACCTTTCTGCCTTCAATAGATCCACAAAAACAGCTTAACACACCTTAAAAGCCATTTAAACCAAATGAAAACGCATTATTCAAACAAGTAGAATCAAGTTAAAATACATATACAAAACAGTAAAATACTCATACATAAAAACAACAGTTAAAATGGGATAAGATTACTGAGAGAATGCCAGATGAAACAAAAACGTTTTCACCTGGTGGTGGAAATCTGCAACAGAAGGGGACTGGCGAGTCTTTTTGGAGAAAGGATTCCAAAGTTCTGGTTCTGCAACTAAAAAGGCCCTCTCTTGGGTTGCCACCAGCCTGATCTCAGAAGTTGGAGGCACCCAAAGCAGAACCTCAGATGATGACTACAGTGTTTGTATAGGTTCATAAGGGAGTAGGTAGTCCTTCGTGTATGTTGGTCCCAAGCCATGTATGGCTTTAAACATTAGTTGCTAGTTGCTCCTCAACTGTGTGAGAAGTAAGGTTGCCATGTCCCCCCGACAACTGGTGAGGGATGGGGGGAGGACTTACGAGGAGAATGAGAAAGGCCCAAGCCACATTGTTGGTGTTGCATAGGAAGTGACATCATCACACCTGGAACTTTCAGGCAACACTCCAGTATTTGGGCAAAACCTCTATGGTAAAACCAGCTTCTATCATGGAGTTTTTGCCCAAATACTAGAGCATTACCCCGAAGTCGCTGGCATGATGTCACTTCCTGTGCAGTACTGGCAACGTGATCTAGGCCTTTCTCTTTTTACTGGTAATTCCCTCTCTGGCTGGCTGGCTGGCCAGCAACTTGAGGGCAGGGCCTGGCAACGGGGGACCCCCACCTCCACTGGGAGATCTTGCAATCCTAGTTAGAAGTAGGCTGTGTTTAACCCCAGAACACTTATCCATCAAGCATTACACAAAGCTAAGTATCACATGTGACCCATGAAGCTGAATACAGCATTGTATTCATCTAGTTGAGAATACAACCAACATGTTGAATTGTGCCTGGAAACCGATTGGGAGCCAATGTAAATCCAATGCTCTCACTAAGCTGTGGAGTCTTGTGAGCAAAAATTCTACTTTGTGAGCTACTGGCATTAAAGTTGTGAGCAAGCAATTTGGCTACTGCATAAATTAGTTTGCAGCCATCCTTCTTGAGCTAAGACCAAAATGTGTGAGCCGGAGGCTAAAAAACTGTGAGCTAGCTCATACTAGCTTAGAGGGAACCCTGGAAGACTTGAGTGATATGGTCATAATGTGAATATAGTGGGAAGCTATGTAAGAATGAAAGTAACTCAGTATGAGTAAAAAACTGCCTGAAATAATGTATCAATAAGAAATGTAAGTTAAACATAACTTAAGAGAAGCCAATGTTGGATCAGGCTACTGGCCCATCCAGTCCAACATTCTGTCACACAGTGGCCAAAAATACCAGGTGCCATCAGGAGGTCCAGCAGTGGGGCCAGGACACTAGAAACCCTCCCAGTGTTGCCCCTTTCCAAGCACCAAGAATACAGAGCAGCAGTTGCCCCAGCCCGAGAATTCTTATCTATACCTTGTGGCTAATAGCCATTTAGGGGTGTGCAAAAAAATAATAATTATTTATTTATTTATTAGATTTCTACCCCACCCCCCATTGAAGCAGCTCAGGGCAGTACAAACAATTTAAAACCAACATACAATTTAAAATCAGCAGGTACAAGGTATAAAAGGCAATTCCATACAATTCCAATAAATACAGTGAAACTAAATAGAAAAAAAAATCGGTATTTTTCGGATTCAAATATATTGAACCTGATTTTTGGGGGAAATCCGAAAAAACCCGAATACATATACCGGTATAGTATATCTGAAAATTTTCAGAATCCCCAAAAAATTCAGGTCCATTATATCCAATGGAGCCATTGAATTCAATGGCAAAAATATTCTGAGAAGTTTTCAGGGGGCTGGGAGGGAGGGGGTTTGAGATAGAGGCTCCAAATTTGGCCTGTAGCTGCTGGAGCCTCTCCCCAAAAGACCCCCAAAGTTTTGAAAAGATTGGGCCAGGGGGTCCAATCCCAGGGGCATCCAAAGAGGGTGCCCCCAATTCTCTACTGTTTCCTATGGGAAAAAGGCAGCTGCAGAGTCTCTCCCCAAGAATCTCTCTAAAAAAGTAAGTGAGGTGTGGTGGTGTTGTGAGGGGGCATGTTTGCGAGGCCAGCAGCAAAACCCTAGAATCAGTGCCACTGTGCCAGTCAGTGCCCAAACCCAGCTGGACTCAGTTGAAACCATAGAATCTCTGCAGCAGAAACTGAGGCAGCATGTCTGCCAGCCAGGCCACAGCAGCAGAGCCTGTGCAATGTGGCCCCCAGAACCTGTGCCACTGTGCCAGTCAGTGCCGAACCCAACAGAATTCAGGTCAAACTAGAGGACTTCTTTAGCATAAACTGAGGAGCATGTTTGCCAGGCCAGGCCACAGCAGCAGAACCTGTGGATCCCAGAACCTTTGCCACTGTGTCACTCAGTGCCCAAACCCAACAGAACTCAGGTAGAACCAGAGGACCTCTTCAGCATCAACTGAGAGGACATGTTTGCTAGCCAGACCACAGCAGCAGAGCCTGTGCAGTGTGGCCCCTAGAACCTGTGCCATTGTGTCAGTCAGTGCCAAACTGAACAGAACTCAAGTCAAACCAGATAATCTCTGCAGCATAAACCGAGGGGGCATGTTTGCCAGTCAGGCCACAGCATCAGAGCCTGTGCAATGTGGCCCCCAGAACCTGTGCTACTGTGCCAATCAGTGCCAAACCCAACAGAACTTAGGTCAAACCAGAGGACCTCTGCAGCATAAACTGAGGGGGTATGTTTGCTAGCCAGGCCAGCAGCAGCAGACCCTGTGCAATGTGGCCCCCAGAATCTATGCCACTGTGCCAGTCAGTGCCAAACCCAACAGAACTCAGGTAGAACCAGAGGACCTCTGCAGCATGAACTGAGGGGGGTAGGACCTGTGCAAGTTAGTAATCACTAGGGGTGTGCGATTTGTCCCGACAAAGAGACATTCAGATCCGGCCTTCGTAACGAATAAGTTTGACATCTCTGCGGCTAGAATCATAGAGTTGGAAAGGGACTCCAGGTTCATCCAGCCAACCCCCTGCACAATGCAGGAAATTCACAAATATCTCCCCCTCCACACCTCCAGTGAACCCTGCTCCATGCCCAGAAGATAACTAGCCTATTTTTGAAATCCAGAGGTGCCCACAGACTCAAAAAGATTTGGGACCCCTGTTCTAAACAATGATTTACCCAAACCATGGCTTGGTGTGATGCAGCCCACTCTGTCAGATGCATGAAGTGTCACCTCTAGCTAGCACAGAAGGTGCTCTTCATGCATACAGGCAAGCAAGCAGCCTCTGCCTCACGTCAGCTTACCTCAAAATGCATTTGTTTTTCTCTCTGATATGCCCCAAGAATCTTGTAAACCTCTGTCATGTCACCCCTCAGCTGTCATTTCTCCAAGCTAAAGAGCCCCAAGCACCTTAACCTTTCTTTGTCGGGAAAGTGTTCCAAGCCTTTTATCATCCTAGTTGCCCTTTTCTGCACTTTTCCCAATGCTATAATATCCTTTCTTAGGTTTGGTGAACAGAATTGCACACAGTATTCCAAATGAGATCGCACCATTGTTTTATACAGGGGCATGATAATACTGGCTATTTGTTTTCAGTTCCCTTCCTAATAATCCCCAGCATAGTGTTGGCCTTTTTATTGCAGTTGCACACTGTCTCGACATTTTCTTTGAGGTATCTACTACTACTCCAAGATCTCTTTCTTGTTCAGACTCTGCCAGTTCGGACCCCATCAATGTGTATTTATAGTTAGGATTTTTGGCCCCAGTGTGCATCACTTTGCGCTTGGCCACACTGAACCCCATTTGCCACATTGACACCCACTCGTCCATCCTCGACAGATCCCTTTGGAGCACCTCACAATCATCCCTGGTTCTTAACACCCTGAACAACTTAGTGTCATCTGCAAATTTAGCCACTTCACTGCTTACTCCCAACTCCAAATAATTAATGAACAAGTTAAAAAGCATCAGACCCAGTACTGATCCCTGTGGTACCCCACTGCTTACCACTCTTCACTGTGAAAATTGCCCATTTATACTTACTCTTTGTTTCCTATTAATTAGCCAGGTTTTGATCCACAAGAGGACTTGTTCTTTTATCCTGTGATCATTGAGCTTACTTAGGAGCCTTTGATGAGGAACTTTATCAAAAGCTTTCTGGAAGTCAAGGTAAACAACTTCTATTGGGTCCCCCTTGTCCATATGTTTGTTCACTCCCTCAAAGAACACTAACAAGTTAGTGAGACAAGATCTTCCCTTACAGAACTCATGCTGAGTCTGCTTCAATAGTTTTTGTTCATCAGTTCTTTCCTCAATAACAGTTTCCACCAACTTACCCCATATCGATGTCAAACTGACTGGCCTGTAATTTCCCGGATCTCCTCTGGAACCCTTTTTAAAGATGGGAGTGACATTAGCTACCTTCCAGTCCTCAGGAATGGAGGCAGATTTTAATGAAAGATTACATATTTTTGTCAGGAGATTCACAAGTTCACATTTGAGTTCTTTCAGAGTTCTTGGATGTATGCCATCCGGACCTGCTGATTTATCTGTTTGTAAGTTGTCTATCCGTTGTAGGACCTCCTCTCTCATCACCTCAATCTGAATGAGGTCTTTCAACACCCATCCCGAAATCAGCGGTTCTGGAGTGGGCAAGCACTTCTCATCTTTCACAGTGAAGAAAGAGGCAAAAAATGCATTCAGCTTCTCAGCCATTTCCCTATTATCCTTTAATACTCCTTTTATCCCTTGGTCATCCAAGGGTTAATTAAATCCTATCCTGACTTACCAAATGATTGTTGGAAATATAAAAAAAAAGTTGGTTCATTTTTTTCATATGTGGTGGACATGTGATAAAGTTAAAAAGTATTGGTCTTGGATACATGAACTTTTACAAAAAGTGTTAAAAAACTAATGTACCTTATACAACAGAACTGTTTTTATTGAATATGACACCAGAGGAATACAAAAAACAAGACTTTTATATGACCATACACATAGTGACAGCAGCAAGAATATTATATGCTAAATAGTGGACAAGAAATGAAATCCCTGCAAAGGAAGAAGTTATAAATAAAATGCTGGAAACAGCAGATATGGACAATTTAACTTTGATTTTGAGAGGACACAACAAAGAAAATTTTAGGATACATGGTCAAGATTTTACAAATGGACAGAAGAGTATAACATATAAAATTTCCAGACATATAATTGAAATAAATGGAAATACAAAATATATGTTTAATTATAAGCAAAAGGTATATATGAAAATTATAAGGTGGATAAAAGAAATGAATGTTTTTGGATATAGTATGAAGTCAAAAGTAAGGTAAATAATGATACAAATGAATTCCTTTATTTATGTATGTTTGTCTTTGTATGCTTTACTTATGAAATAACAATATGCAGCAGGTGGGGAGAGACTTTCTCAAAGATGAGTCAATTTACTTTTATCCCTTTACTTATACTTTCTAAGTATGTATTATTACTACTACTACTACACTTACAACCCAGATGTACTGAAAGATTCTGTTCTAGATGTCTCCCCCCCTCCATCTTGGAATTGCCAAGGCCTTAACAATTTAATTAAGAGAAAAAGAGTTGCCTCAGCCATTGTACATCAAAAAAAGGATGTAGTTATGCTCCAGGAAACTCATGTGAAAAGCAATCAATCCCAAGTTTTCAATTCAAGTTTTTTTTCTCTTCACAATACCAAGCCCAAGGGTCTGCAAAAGCCAGGGGTGTGGCAATTCTCATCAACAAGGTGGTTTGATTCAAAATAGATGATACAAAGAACGATCCTCAGGGAAGCTTTATTTTTATAAAGGATTCCTTAAATGGTAAACCCTTAACTTTAGCATCTGTGTACACACCATATGATGGTCAAATTCCCTTTTTATGTGAGACCTTATCTAAAGTGAAACCATTTCAGCAAGGTCCTATCATCTTGGGAGGAGACCTGAATCTTATTGTAGATTACTCTCTGGACAGAATGTACCACGTTTGTCTCCTCCTCATAACCCTCCTAAAGAACAAACAAAACTAAAACCAAAACCCCAATCAGAATTAAGCAACATTATAGAAGAGTTTGATTTATGTGATATCTGGAGGTTTCATCATGGAAATGAAAAAGACTTTACATATTTTTTTCCCTCATCTCCAAATTCATACTAGGATTATTTTTTAGTTTCTAAATCCATTGATTAAAAAAAATGATATAGTCCCGAAGATCTGGTCTGATCATTCTTGACTTTAATGTTTTATGGGAGATGATGAAAAAAAGAACACATGTTTAATTGGTGATTAGATAAAAGACTTTTATCAATGTAATTGGTCACTGACAGTATAGAAAAAACCCATAAAGGAATATTTCAAATTTAATTCAAATTGTGGCTTCTCAAAACACATGGTTTGAGAATCCTTCAAAGCGGTCCTCTGTGGACAGTTCATGGTTTTAAAATCATCCTTTAAAAAGAGAAAGAGCAAATTAGACAAGCTTTAATAATTTACATTTCAAATCTTGTTAATAAAAAGTTTTACAATAAACTTCTACTAGAAAGGAAAAAATTGGTCGTGGGTATTCAGTGCACCTGTGCTGAACCGATCAGTGTTGTACAATGCTTACAATGGGATTTTTGCACCTCCACCTCAGGCATGCGCAGGAACCCCAAATACGCATGCCCAGAGGTGCAGGCATGGACATCCCGCCAATTCTCTTTTGATTGCCACACTGCTAACAGCTCTTTCCTGGTTGGTGAGATTTTCCCTCAGATTCAGCTCTCTGGGATTCCTTTCCCTTCATTCTTTTACTTTCCTTTAATTTTCTTTCCATCCCCCTCTACACCCTTCTAAAAACAAAACAAAACAACTTTATTTTATTTCCTCAGTTTGGCCTTCGGGCTTCTCTCCCCCACCTTCTTTTGCCTTCTACTTTTACATTCTGTTTATGGCAAAAAAGTGGGGCTTTTTCAAAAGGTGTACCAACTGTGGCAGCAAACTTGCACCACCAACAGCCACACACTTTGTGTCCTCTGTTTGGGGGAATCCCATCGCCCAGATTCCTGCCCACACTGTGCCGAATTCTCTAATCAAACGCGAAAAAATAGAGTGGTGTGACTATGTGTGGCCCTCTTAGAATCGGCTCTTAACACCTTCAGCCACCCTGTCAACGGGAGCTTGACTCAGCATGGATCCGGCTGCGCCTCTGAATCCCTTGACTTCGATGGCTTGACCCCGGCTGTGGGAAAAGCTGAAGTAATATGGCATTTACTTAATTCAACAGCTCTATAACCATCCCTCTGCCTGGGTTAGATGCGGGGACTTAGGACAGCTATCAGAACCTTTCATCCTAGACAAAGAAGTCAAACAGGGATGTTTACTTGCACCCCTGCTGTTCAATTTATATATAAATGACCTCAGACCCGATATCCTGAAGGCAGCACAACATTTTCCATATTTATCCAAGCATGAAGTTCCATCCTTCTGTACGCTGATGATGCAGTGATAATGTCAAGATCAATAGTGGGCCTCTGCAAGCTGATAGAAAATGTTGAACTTTACTGTAATAATGAGAGCTTGTCCATCAATGTGGCGAAATCCAAGGTCATAGTATTCACCAAAAAGGAAAAAGGGGAAATCTTCAAATGGGATGTAACAGGCCAACCTATGGAACAGGTCAGTCAATTTAAATATCTGGGAATCCACTTTGAAGCATCTCTTACATGGAAAACGCACCTGGATCTAGCAAGGAACACAGCTTTGAGAGTAGGGAAGACAATTGTAAAATACTTCTACTCATCAGGAGGCCAATTTGTCCCTTTGGCCTTAAAAGTATTTAATGCTAAGGTTCTAAATCAATTCCTGTGTGATGTGGAAATTTGGATTCAGGACACTTCTGAAAAAATGGATTCCATCCAGTATGACTTTTTCCGATGCTTACTGGCTACTCCTAGATGTGTCTTGGGCATAGCACTGAGAGTGGAACTAGGCAAATTATCGATGGAACATAGGGTGTGGATTAAAGTATTTTTCTTTAAAGTAAAGGTTTTAAAATCTGAGGGAAGATCTACTCTACTTAGGCTTATCCAGGCAGATATACATTACAGCCCATGGGATCAACTATTGGAAAAGAAAATGAAATGCCTAGGAATAACAAATGATATGATTAAAAATACAGAAACTAAAGACATTAGAAGACAAATTAAAAATCTTTAAGGAAGATGGATGTTACAAGTACGTCTATTAGGGTGCGCAGGGTATGTTCAACACTTCATTTGGGAATTGCCCTCCCAATGCAACTGCCAAAATATTTTTATCAATTGACAGTCCCAAAACTAAGAAGAGCTTTTACTTTGGCAAGACTGAATGTTCTTCCCTCGGCAGTTTTGGAGGGCAGATATAATAAAGTATCATACTCTAATAAAACATGCAGATGCTCATATCATACAATCGAAACCATTGAACATATGATTATGGAGTGCCCTATATTCAATGAATTGAGGGCTAATTTAGTCACCCCTTTACTTAAAGATATGGAACTGCTAAATGTGCGAGCCCAGGTGTCATGGCTACTGTCGGATACCAATGACCAGTATTTCCCCGAAGCTGAGTTATTCCTCCTTTTCGCCCAACAGCCAATCTACCTTTATCTGCCTCTCTGTCAAGCTTTCCCTCTCCCCTCCCCTGGCAGACTCTACCTAGGAAAACTGTGGCCCAGTTGTGTAGTGCTGGCTACTGGGCCAGGCCCACTTGTATAGTAGGGAACCCTCAAGGACTTGCAAGATGACTCCTCATTTCTCCCTGTCTCCCTCTCTCCACACTATTTCCTCTTTCCCTCTGGTTTGCAACCCCCATACCCTCTTGCCTTTCCCTGCCTCATTCTTTCCTTCTCAGCCATTCACCAACCTACCTTTTATCTGCCTCCCATCTTCAGCAACATTTATTATTTATTTACTTCATTTATACCCCACTTTTGTCCACAGCGTTCTCCTCCTTTTTATCCGCACAACAATCCTGTGAGGTAGGTTGGGCTGAAAGTATGGGATTGGTCCAAAATTACCCAGTGAGCTTCCAGAGCTAGATGGGAATTCAAACCTGGATCTCCCAGACACTACTCTGAAGCTGTAACGACTACACTACACTTGCTTTCATAGGATGGCTGCAATTGAACAGCAGCAAGCATCTAGGCCCACTTGAGTCATATAAGTCAAGTAGTAGCAAGTCATTCAAAGGTTTCTTCAGGCCTAGGGTTTCCAGCCTCCAGATGGGACTTAGAGATCTCCCAGAATTATAACTCAAATCTGGGTGAAAGAGATCTGTCTGCATGGGTAAAATGGCTGCTTTCGAGGGTCTGCTCTGTGGCATTATATCTAGCCAACACCTTTACCCTCCCTCTTCAAACCATGCCCTCCTCAGACTCCATCAAAAAATCTCCAGGAATTTCCTGACCTGTAGCTACTAACCCTAGGCAGGCCTGACACCAAGGAATCTTGCCTAAAAGGCCAAATAGGCCTGGAAAAGACACTTCCCCCTCTGTTGCCTTTTACTGACAGACCCAAGCCTTGGAAACTGTGGTTGTCTAGCAGCCATCACTGAGAGAATCCATTGCTTAAAGCTACAGGCTCTCTTTCACCATTTCGGGTGTTTCCCCCCCCCCATATATTTCTTTATTTTATAAAGAGAAAATGGGCAAGGGTAAAGGGACATAATGAAGGATAGCACATAGAATTGCACAAACAAACAAATTGTGTAGAGTAAAGTTACCTCTAAATAATTAAGCCTAACTTCATTCTTATATTTATAAACTGTTAGACTGTCTCTTGTCATTTCTTTTCTACAACAACAACAACAAAAAGAAAAAGGTATTATATTCCCTAAATTTTTATATTAATATAATAAATTATTTTTCTGTCAATTCCTGATTTCCAATCCATACATAGAATCTTGACCACGTTCTTGTAAATTGTTCTTCTGTATGGTTCAAATAAAAAGTCAACTTATCAATTTCTGCAGCCTCCAATATTTTACTGATAACTTCAGAATGGGATGGTATTTCTATCTTCCTCCAGTATTTTACCAGCTTTCTCTCTGGGGCTCGGTCCGGGTGGAGTCTGTCTAATAAAGTGGTAGGGCGGCGGCCCATTAATAGTTCTGCGGGGCTATGCCCGGAGATGGGGTTTGGGGTGGTGCGGTATGTGAGAAGGAAGCGGGCCAGCCGGAACTCCCAGTCCCCCTCCGTTATGCGGCTCAGGGCCTCTTTGGCGGTGCGTACCGTCCTCTCCGCCTGTCCATTGGTTGCCGGGTGGAAGGGCGCTGATCGTATGTGCCTGATGAGGTTCCTTTCGAGGAACGCTTGAAACTCGGCAGATGTGAACGCTGCTCCGTTGTCCGACACGATTGTGTCGGGTAACCCGTGTGTCGCGAATATTTTCCGCAGGGCCCTTATTGCCGCTTTGGCAGAGGTGGTAGACACTGGGCTTATTTCCACCCATTTCGAGTAGGAGTCTACCGTCACCATGAACTGGAGCCCCTGAAACGGCCCCGCAAAGTCTATGTGTAGGCGTGACCACGGCTTGTGGGTAGACTCCCAGCTTTGGGTTGGCGCTCTCGGGGATTGGGGCGGACTTCCTGACACCGTGTGCACCCTCGGACCCAGGTTTCAATTTCGGCGTCCATCCCGGGCCACCACACGTAGCTCCTTGCCAGAGCTTTCATTCGTACAATGCCGAGGTGGGCCTCATGTAGCGTTTCTAGAACCCCTTGTCTCATGGGCCCCGGGATGACCACCCTGTCCCCCCATAACAAGCACCCTTTTAAGGCGGATAGCTCTTCCCGCCTGGCTTTGTATGCCGTGAACTCTGGCCCTGTCTGTTCCGCTGGCCATCCCCTCACCACCCAGTTTAGGACCCGGGAGAGAATGGGATCTCGGGACGTGCGGGCGGCCACATCTGCAGCCTGAAGGGGGGTTTGGCAGCTCCTTCATTAACAACACTGCGGGAGCCGGGGCCGGATCTTCCCCTGTATGCGGCAGCGGCAGGCGGCTCAAGGCATCGGCATGACCCAGCGCCTTGCCCGGCCGATGCTCCAACTGGTACTGGTAGCCCGCCAAAAACAAGGACCAGCGCAACACCCGGGGCGACAGTACCTGCGGCGTTTGTTTGTCCGCTGCAAACAGTCCCAAGAGCGGCTTATGATCGGTTACGAGCGTGAAGGGCCGCCCGTACACAAAGTTGTGAAACTTTTTACCCCCACCACCAGTGCCAAGCCCTCCCGGTCGATTTGAGCATAGTTCCGCTCCGCGAGGGGACAGCGTGCGGGAGTAGTAAGCCACCGGGACTTCCCTCCCATCCGGTAGCTTGTGTGCCAAGACTGCCCCGACCCCATATGGTGATGCGTCGCACGCAAGGATTACCGGGAGCTTTTCATCAAAGTGGGCGAGCACCGCGTTAGAAATCAAAAGTACTTTAACCCCCCGAAACGCCGCCGCCTCCCTTGCTCCCCATGCCCAAGGTGTCGCCTTATCCAGCAGCCTGTGCAGGGGTTCGGCCACGGCGGCCTTGTGGGGAAGAAAGGCGTGGTAAAAGTTCAGGAGGCCTAAGAACGCCTGGAGCTCGGCCTTGGACTTCGGGGCGGGGGCCTCCACGATGGCCTTCACCTTGTCCCTTGCCGGATGTAGGCCTGTTGCGTCAACCCGGTATCCCAAGAACTCCACCTCCGGCACCCCGAGGAGGCACTTTTCCCACTTTACTTTCAGCCCCGCGGCCTGGAAGCGTTCCAGTACAGTTCGGAGGTGGGCGGCGAAGCTTTCCGGGGTGGTCGCGGCGATGAGGACGTCGTCGAAGAACGGCGTCACCCCAGGGATCCCTTTCAACAAATCGTCCATTAGATTTTGGAATATCCCTGGGGCCACACTGACCCCGAACTGCAGCCGCTTCACCCGGAAGGCCCCCGGTGTGTCACTATGGTTTGTGCCTCGGCCGTGGCCTCATCTACCGGGAGTTGCTGGTACGCCTGCGCGAGATCCAGCTTCCCAAATATGCGCGCCCCGCCAGTGTGGCTAAGACATGGCTGACCATGGGTACGGGGTATGCGTGCGCCTGAAGTGCTTGGTTAATGGTGCACTTATAATCCGCGCAGATGCGGATTTCCCCGTTTGGCTTGATGGGTGTCACAATCGGGGTCTCCCATCGAGCGTTCGGGACGGGCTCTAGGACTCCCTGGGCCACTAACCGGTCCAGTTCGGCCTCTATTTTCGGGCGGAGGGCCAGGGGCACGGTGCGGAAGCGCCGTCGGACGGGCGTCACGGTGGGGTCTAAGTGAAGCGACACCGGGGGCCCTTTGTAACATCCCAGTTTCCCGTCAAAGACCTCCGGGAATTCCTTGCACACCGCCCCCAGTCCCGCACCCCGCACTTATTCACTCCCCCAATCGTTATGCCTAGGGCTTCGAACCACGCCCGCCCCAGGAGACTCATGAGATTTCCCTCTACCACCACCAAGTCCAAGTTCCCCTCAAAGTCTCTGTACTGCACTCGGAAAGTGCCGACTCCCCGGATGGGGACAGGGTTCTTTTGAAAGTCCACCAAGCTTAGTGGCGATGGACGAAGAGGGGTCCCCCTAATGGGCAAAGTCTTTTTAAAGTGTCTAGGGAAATGATGGACGCCGCCGATCCCGAGTCCACTTCCATGCAACAGGGGACCCCTCGATCCGCACGGTTACTTGGATCTTCGGGTCCGAGGAGAGGTTGGGGTTGGGGAGGCGAAGTACCTGCAGCGGCTGGTCGGTGAGGTGGTACAACTCGGCGACCTCTTCCGTCGTCTCGTAGGCGGTGGACGATGCGCGGTGCGGTGGAACCGATGCTCTCGAATTCCTGTGGCCCTTGGACCAGCAGACCCGTGCGAGGTGTCCCTGCTTTCCGCACCCGTGACAAACGGCATCCCGGAACTTGCAGGATTTCCTTCCGTGGCCTTCCCCGCAGCTGGCACAGACGGTCCGGTTGCCGGAAGGCTTGGTTGGCTCTCTGTTGGCCTGCAGGAACAGCGCCGGCCGGCGTTGTTGAGGTCTGAGGGCGAAGACCTCTTCCGTATCTGCATACCCAGGGCTCGGACTCCTTCCGACCACATGGGCGGTTGCGACCGGGCGATCCCCTTCCGCGGCCTCGTGGGCTGTTGCGGCGTCTAGGGCCTCGTCTAAGGAGAGCCTCCGGTGTCCCACCAACTTGCGCCTCAGCTTGGAGTCCGCCAGGCCCCACACGAACTGCGTCAGCAGGTTGTCCTCCACCTTCGGGAATCCGCAGTCCACCGCGAGCGCCCTTAGCGCGGCCAGGACTCGCCTCTGGAAATCCATCCTCTTTGCCAGGAAGGTCGGTCGGGGGCTGAAGTATGCATTGAGGACATCCAGGATCTCCCCAAACGAGCTCTCCAAGGCCGTGCGGGGCACCAAGAGGCTCTTGGCGAGGCGGACGGTTTGGGTGCCGCAGGCGTTCAGGAGGATCGCTCGTTTCTGGTCGGGGTGGCGGATCTCGTTGAGCTCCAAGTAGCTGATGAGCTGGTCGACCCATGCGTCCCAGGTTTCTGGCTGCGACGGGTCGAAGTGCTCCAGTGTTACATGGGAAGCGGCCATGGTTCTGTCTGGAACGGCGTGCGCCTGGGCGAGCGGTGCGGTGCTGCTCTCGGGGTCAGCGATGCGATGCTCGGCGAGCGGTGCGGTGCTGCTCTCGGGGTCAGCGATGCGGCGCTCGGCGGTGTCCCTTTGTCGCTCATGGAGTCACGGAAGGCGTTGAAATCCCACCTTCGTCGCCACTGTAAAGTACTGGGTTTCGGGCCTCATGACTCGGACGACGACATAAGAGAAGACGCGTTTATTCGTACTTCACATAAGACAAGAACACACAGTGACGGCCGGAGGCCAACTATATACAGTTAGGGGGAACAGCCCTATATTCCTATTGGCGGGTTTGAATCGCCCGCCAATGCTGCCATTGGTTCACTACTGGCGAGCTCAGGAACCTAGTCCCTATTGTTCTCAGAGAGCGAAGCTTGGCTGTATTTCGCCAGCTCTGCCTTCTGATCCCAGGACACAACAGATAATATGAAGAATACAATGTAAATCTTGTTTTTGATATTGTTGCAGTGGTATCTCTCCTTATAATAATTATCTTTTGGTTTCGTAAGATTCCATGCACTCCCATTGGCTGTAAAATGCCCTCCCTCAGCCATTGGCCATCAGCCGCCACTCAAGAGTACTTGTGTGCCATTGGCCGGGTGCTGGGTCTGCTCCTCTTCCCCACCCACTCCCCCGGCAGACAGCTCTCTCTCTTGACTCCTGTGAGGGAATATCCCCTCAGTGGCTGTTGGTAGGCGGCCAAGCTTGGTTCTGTGAGTAAAAAAACAAAGGACTTTCAGCATAACCCCCTCCCCAATGGCCACTTTCCTGTCAGAATAAATGGAAAAAGGCTCTTTCTCCTGCTTAGCTTCAGCATGGCTGGCTGGCTAACGAGGTGGGCCAGCGGCCATCAGACCATTTTCTTCAACTCCCCGCTGTGCGGCTGACTTTCCCCTAGGGCTGCCAATCTCCAGGTGGGACCTGGCGATCTTCCACTGTTACAATTGACCTCCAGATGACAGAGATCAGTTCCCCAGGAGAAAATGGTTGCTTTGGAGGGTAGACTCTATGGCACTATACCCTGCTGAGTCCTACCACACACATACCCCAAATGCTGCCCTCCACAGGATCCACCCCCCCAAATCTTCAGGTATTTCCCTAATCAAAGTTGGCACCTGTACTTTCTCCTCTGTCAGTAAAAGGCCCTTTCCACACCTATGTTGGCCTTTGGGAGAAAACTCATTGGGCTCAGTCCTGATCAGGTTGCCAACTCCAGGTGGGCAATTCCTGGAGATTTGAGGATGGAGCCTGGAGAGGGTGAGGTTTGAAGAGGGGTGGCACCTCAGACAGGTATGATGCCATAGATTCCACCCTCCAATCCAGCCATTCCCTGATGGGGAACCATTGTTGCCAGTCTCCAGGTGGGGGCTGGAGATCACTCAAAATTACAACTGCTCTCTAGGAGGGAGGGGGGAGGAGATGGAAAACTAAAGGTAGGTTGATGGTTGGCTGGGCGGGAGATAGGGTTGTCAACTCCAGGTTGGGAAATTCCTGGAGATTTGAGGGGTCGAACCTGGAGAGGGTGAGTGTTGAGGAGAGGTGGGACCTCAGACAGGTACAATGCCATAGACTCCACCCTCCAAACTAGCCACTCCCTCCTGGGGAACCACTGTTACCAATCTTGGGGGTGGGCTGGAGATCACTCAAAATTACTACTGCTCTTCAGGTAGCAAAGATCAGTTCCTCTGGAGAAAATGGTGGACTCTGTCATTATACCCTGCTGAGATTGCCACAGCAAATTGTCACTGAGTGGCCAAAGCTGGGGCAGTCTTCCGGAGCCTCTTTCTAGAGCCCGTTGTATTTATTTCCACAACGGGCCTTATTCCTAGTACTTAATAAAAACAATTCTGGGGTAAAGGGAATAGAAATTCCTAATTTTTTTTCAATTATTTCGTGTATTTATACCCAGTATAACTTTATTTTCTGGCATTTCCATCACATGTGGTAAAAGGATTCTGTTTTGTTCTGACATTTCCAGCAGAGACTTGAGCAGTTAGAGTCCATTTACAAAAGACTGTCTGGAGTAATATACCACCTGTGGAACATTTTATAAATGTTTTCTTTATAGGAGATAGCTCTAGTCATTGTTATACTTTTCCTCCAAATCTGTGTCCATTGTTCTAGTTCAACATTATGTCCCAAATTTTGGGCCCATTTATTTTTAGATTTCACATTTTACTGCAAACCTTGGACCCTTTTCAGGTTTGTAGAATATCTGTCTTGCCCATTCACAGTTCCAGTCACCAGATTTAAGTATCCTCAAATGTGGCCTACTTTACTGTTAGTATATAGATGATTTTGCTTTGTAGTGTGTCATGCATAGAACATCTTTTCTGATGACATAATAGATACTTTTAAAGGTGGGGCTTGATACTAAAATGAACGTGAGGTGAATTTACCCTGTGATCCTGTACATTTCCCTGCCTTCACTGCATATAGTTGGAAATGGAGAAACACACAATGTGATTTAATCATAGCATAGGGTACATTTTACTACACCTTACTGCTGAGGAGGACTCAGCAGAGGGCTGCCATTCTCTTAGTTTCTTGTAATGGGTTGGTCTCTTTGACAGTCCTTAGTTCCTTAGGTTATAGTTGTACTTGTGCAATGAAAGTTGGGTAAATTAAGGTGAGAAATTGACCACAGTGAACAGTATGGAGTAAATCAGTAATAATGCAGGCATGTCAAAGCAGTATTATCAAAGGCAATTTGTTAAAGTGTGAAAACAACATTGATCTGAGGATAAACAGACTAGTGAATAAAATCTATTTATTTCTGTCTTGCTGAGGAAGTATGTTTACTTAACAGAACTAAAAAATAATCTAATGGGGATTTTGCTATGGGTTACTAAACTAATGAAAATTCCTTTAGGCCGTAGTCTAGCCTTAATCGCAGTCCCACTGGATTTCACTGTCATTTTGCTGTGCTCAAATGGAAGTGTGACTTGTGTTTATCAACTCCTCCCCTCCTTAAATCCACATAAAATAATGTTTCAGTTCAGTGTGGCACTGCACTTGTCTTTACACTGCCTAAAAATAGCTTGGACAGGGATTCATATTTCTTCTCTCCCCCCCCCAATTTGGCAGCCGTGCTTCTCTATCTCCGAGCCTGAAATAGATCACTGACTTATATGTGAGTGAATCTGAACCTATGACTTTTAGCTTGACTTGGTTACTTTCTCAGTATGCTGTTAAGGCATGATGTACAAGTCATATTGCACATTTCCTTTAATATTATGAGCATGAGATTTAAAAAAGAAATGAATCTCTAAAGATTGATCAAAGACAACCAGAAGTCTTGGCACTGTGATAACCAACAGATTTATTGCAGCATAAACTTAGATAAACTAGATCCCTCTTTGTCATATACACAAAGTATTATCCTTGGCATGCATTTACACGTGTACATATATTTATTTATTTGCTTCATTAATACTCTTTTTGTTGACATTGCATGTCAGATTTCTGTTAATAAATTTATCTTGAATAGAGATTGGTCTGTTTGTCCTGTGTAGATATCAGAAGATGGTTGCTGGTAGATGATGGCAGTATGCCATATTGGAGGAAGGGAGTCCTGATGGTATGGTTGATGTTATTAGATTGCATAATAGTGTGACCTGAGTGAATGGGGGAAGAACAGGTACCTGAGTTTGTTGCAGATTTTAAGGTGTTATAAGAAACTCTTTTCCTTCAGGAGACTAAAATGGCTGCTGCTCTGGAATTAAAGATTAGTCAGAATGTTAGATTGATTTAATAAAATAAAACATGGTTTGAAAGGCTTAGTAACTAACTGAACAAATTATTCATTTTTTTTCTTTTCTGTGCTACATTACTATTGTCAATTGTCCAGGTCTTGGGACACTTCTTGTGTTTTTTTGCAACTATTTGATGTGTAGAAATCAGCTCATAAAGCTAATGGGAATAAACGTTATCATCTGCTGATACATGCACTCAAGGCGAAGCTACACTGAGTGGTTGAAAAGTTAGCAGTCTTATATCAAACTTTTGAAATTATTTCCTTGTCAACTACATTTTTCCATTTTGCATTATTTTTAATGTTTTGTTCTAATCAGTTTAAGAGACTTTTATAACAGTTCATTTTTAAATGCTAACAATATTTTGTTTGATGCTCAGTTTTCTCTGTAGGAAAATAATTCAAGTATAAAAGTAAAATGAATGTAAATGTAAATATTATATTTCATTTACTTCCTCTGTAAGGGATAAAGTTTTTACCATTAAATCTGTGGAAACAGAAAATTATAAGTAGTTTATGGCCTATCTGTGTATTAAAATACCGATTTAAGAACAGCAGATGATTTTAGTTGCTGTAGGTTTTCCAGGTTGTGTGGCCGTGGTCTTGACATTGTAGAACCTGACGTTTTGCCAGTAGCTGTGACTGGCATCCTCAGAGGTATAACACAGAAAAATGGAGTACTCTCTGTGTCAAGGTGAGAAGAGAAATGGTAGGCAGGTAATTTATATCTACTCCGGAAGGTGAAGTAGGGCTGAGTCATTATCTTGTAGGAGTTCCCCAGGCTCTGAACATGCTAATGGAGGAGCTTTCCTGAGGAGGTTCTTTTGCATATGGATTGTTTCCTGGGGAGGTTTCCTGTTTCCTGAGGAGGTTCTTTTGTATGTGGATTGGCTGTTGAAATTCTAATCTTATCTGTAGTGCTATTGTCAGATATAGAACCTTTTGTGTTTTTCAGGACAGGAGACCATGCCCTATTTATTTTTAAACTCTCTTCTTTCCTGTTGAAATTGTGTTTCTGTTTATGAATTTCAATGGTTTCCCTGTGTAATCTGACATGGTAATTGGAAGTGTTGTCCAGCCTTTCAGTGTCCTGGAACAAAATACTGTGTCCTGTTTGAGTTAGGCTATGTTCAGGCACTGCTGATTTTTCAGATTGGCCAAGTCTGTAGTATCTTTCATGTTCTTTTATTCTTGTCTGAACACTATGCTGTGTGGTCCACAACTGCATGGTATGCGGTATACTCCTGCAGAAGTGAGGGGGTCTCTTCTGTCTTTTGCCCATCGTAGCATCTGTTGTATTTTTCTGCTGGGTCTGTATACTGTTTGTAGGTTGTGTTTTTTCATAAGTTTTTGCATTTGATCAGTTTACACGTTCAGTTGTTCTGACATGATGACTCAATCAATTTCTGCCAGATTAGTTGTGTGATTGAGGGGTTGTGTGATTGATAGAAAAGAAAAGAAGAAAAATGGTATTCAGAGGCACTAGGCTTGCATCTTTGAATAACTGGGGTGAAAGATTTGCAAACTGTAGCAGAACATGAAAAAAGGGGCTGCCTGCCAGCACTATGCCAAAATATGAGGATTTTGAATAGTTGGGGTTTTTTTGAGTGAACATGTCTGTGTGGTATTCAGAATTTAAACACATAGTAACCTGAACATGAACTTAAACAAACATGCAAAGGTTATCCTGGGACTTGCCTGCTGTATACCAGTGATACTGATTTAGGATTATCAACTAAATTAGTATCACTGTTTCAGTAAGAATGTCTAGTTGAAGTTGGACTATTTTAGAAAGTTAGAATCAGTGACAGATGTTGGTCTACTGTAGGTCCAAGTGGCTTAGTAGTGTGGGATCCTCGCCAGTGATTTTTGCTTTGATTCTCTTATATGTAACCTGCTCTAGAGAGCAGTGGCCCCTAAATAATCTTTCCTTTTTTAAAAATATATTGCTGTACAGGAAGTATAACCATGGCTAAGAATCCATACAAGGTTGGGTTAGTGTTGACACCGTTCTCCTCACCCAGCACAGATCCCTGTGATACTGCTGGTATGACAAGTCTGCAGTTTTAATATGCATAACTCATTGTTATGCTGTCAAATTTCCAAACCAAACAATTATTTCTAGAAATTCCTAGAAATTCTAACTAATGTTTCATTCTTTCTAGAAAAGTGCACTTGGGTGTTGTGACTTTGAAGAAATCAGGCTGAACATTGGTTTGGATCCATTGAAGAATTTCTGCTTCTGCAAGAGGGGGATTTTGCTGATTTTCCCCTCTCACAGCAGACTTCTGTCTCCCAGGAGCAACATTTCAGAGGGCATTTTGAACTTCAGAAGGAGGGGAGATGGGAAAGGCAAATTCCACAGATAGAAATTGTTTTTATCCTTTTGGTTGATTCAAGCTACTGTATTTTAAGTGAGTGCATAGTGAATAGTGAAAGCCAGCTTCTTTTTAAACTGTCCAGAATGCAGAATGCAGTTATGAATGTTCTTGTATGTTTATTGGGACTGCTTGCTTGATATGCCTAGAATGAGCAGAAGGAGCATAGTGCCTGAGAGACTGGACTCCCTGCCAGAAAGGTCTCAGGTTCAGTCACTGATATATCCAGTATATATTTTGGGAAACTATTGTTGGGAAAGATCCTTAAGAGCTATTGTCAGTCCGAGTAGGCAATACTGAGCTAGATATACCAATTGGGTGACATGGTATAAAGCAGCTTCATGTGGTCATTAGTATATTGTTATCCTTAAAACTACCCTATTTAAACTGAGGGTGATTTCCCACTACAGCTGCCTCGGGGTTGCGCCGCTGTTTGCCCCGATACTATTTGTCAATTTCACACCCGAAGCCGCGGGGCTGCATTTTGACCCGCGGCTTCGTCCGATTTCCCCCGCAGTTTCGTAATCCTCAAAAAACAGGATCAGGAAACTGCAGGGGAAATCGGGCGAAGCCGCGGATCAAAATGCAGCCCCGCGGCTTTGGGTGTGAAATTGACGAATAGTATCAGGGCAAACGGCGGCGCAACCCCGAGGCAGCTGTAGTGGGAAATCACCCGTAGTGTCAACATGTGCTGACCCACAGCCCCTTGGCCAAGTTACGTGGAGCATTTGGAATTCTCTAGTAGTGCTTTATAAATTATTTTTATTAAGAGGGGACTGAGGGGAAAAATCATAGCTTGAACACACTTAAAGACCTGGTACTTAGGAAAATGGAATGTGTTACAAGTCTTGAAGATTATAGAAAATGTATGTTTTGACCTTTTTCAATAAATTCAGTCTGATATCATCTCTTTTTTATCTGTGCTTCAGACACTCATTAAGCTGCTGGTTCAACTTGTGTGCTGCTTGCTGGCTGTGTGTAGGCAGCTAATCATTCACTGAGCCCTTCAGATATATCTGAACAAATTCCGTCTGAACAAATTCTGTTTGCACAATTGTTAAAGAGGCACATAATTAAAAGAATAAATTCCATTTCAGAATTTTGAGTTACTACATTTCTCTTTGTATCTTTGGTGCCTGCCTGTGAACCTAGCCAATCTTATAGTAGGTTCATTCATCTCTTGATAGATACTGCTGATGGCACAGGTGCAAAAAGTGTGCTGCCTATTACCTGTAGGGTTATTTATTTATTTATTGTATTTATAACCTGCCCTCCCTGCAAGCGGGCTCAGGGCAGCTAACATTGCCTGGCACAAAGTGCCAAGGTTCATATACAGTTAAAACATTTAAAACATTAAGACATTTAAAACTATTAAAATATTTAAAACATTCAAAACTCTTAAACATTCAGAGCCAAGATGGCATAACCTATCATGCAGACTCAGGCAAGTACAGGTTCCTAGGTGGCTTGGCTCAATCTTATTGCAGGCCGCCTCCGCCACAGATGTTAATAGTGGTCATTGGTGGTAGTGTGCAGCTCCTAATTAAAGGCCTGGTAGAAGAGCTCCATCTTGCAGGCCGTGCGGAACTGCACATGATCACACAGAGCCCTGATCTCCTCTGGGAGCTCATTCCACCAGTAAGGAGCCACTACTGAGAAGGCCCTAGCTCTAGTAGCCACGAGCCTGGCCTCCCTGGGGTCTGGAACAACCAGTCGATGTTGCATCCCCAACTGTAGTGCTCTCTGGGGTATATATGGGGAAAGGCGGTCCCTCAGGTATGTCAGACCCTGGCCATATGGGGCTTTAAAGGTAAGTACCAGCACCTTGAAGTGAATTCGGTATGCTATTGGCAGCCAGTGCAGTCCCTTCAGCACCGACTGGATATGCTCCCATCTAGGGAGGCACATCAGTAGCCTGGCCACAGCATTCTGCACCAGCTGCAGCCTCCGAATTTGCGCCAATGGCAGCCCCATGTAGAGAGCGTTACAATAGTCTAGCCTCGAGGTGACCATTGTGTGGCTCACTGTAGGCTGGTCATCGCAATCAAGGAAGGGAGCCAACTGCCAAACCAGCTGCAGATGGTAGAAGGACTCAGCGAACTGTAAGCACAAAGGAGAGACAAACTGCAAGTGATTCCATTCTTGGCAAGATTTAAAGAGCCACCTATGACCCCAACAGATATTACATGTTCTTTGGTGATTAAGTTCACAGACTACAGAAGTAGCTGCAAACTGCAACACATATTTATAACTTACAACCTGGCCTGGTATTACAAGTGGCTATTGCACAAGCATAAAGCTGCTTGGCACAGTGCTCAAGATAGATTTTGACAGAAAACAGGCAATTTAATCAAGATGTTTGCTTTAGATGTAAGTGAGGAAGTTTGCTTTTGGTCAGTTTGCATGGTGATTATGTTTGTATTGAAATTATCAGTGTTCCTAGTGCTAATCTGCATACTCTTCTCTTTCTCTGAAAGGGACTGGAGGAGGTAAAAAATATGCATCAGGGATACCTCTAAGCCTGCTGCTCTAATGCTCGTACCTTTCCCACTTTTCTGTCTGCCAGTTTCCTGTGGTGGTGGAAAGTGTTACCAAGTCACAGCTGCCTTATGGCAATGCCAAAGGGTTTTCAAGGCGAGAGATGTTCAGAGGTGGTTCACCATTGCCTGCCTCTGTGTCACACCCCTGGTATTCCTTGGAAGTCTCTCATCCAAATAGTAGCCAGGACCACCTCTGCTAAGCTTCTGAGATCTGATAAGATCAGGCTAGCCTGGACTATTCAGGCCAGGGTCCAGTCTTCTTTAGGAAACAATATTTTAGCTCTACCTCACAAAATGTGGAGAGATGCATGGGTTGGGAGTGGTAGAAGATATTCTGCTTATATGTGTTATGGGAAGGTAGGAACATGTAGTGCATGTGTAGCCCCTTCTCCCCCTTAGAGATAATCTCCATGTGTGGGAATGCCCTAATTCTGGGCAGCAGGTACTGGCGATCTCAAGCTCCTGAGTGGCAAGGGGTAAATTACTGAGGACTGGTAGCTAGTAATAGTCATGAAAACGATGGTTCTGGTGGTGGAAGCCAGGCCCTGGAAGAGGAAGCATCAGCTGCAAAGCCTTTCTTGGGTAGCAAACTGCCCTGCCCCCACCTACTTTCTGCTTCCTTTCTACCTGCCCCACTTTAACACACCTGCACGCATGGTTAACCACTGCTACTTTCTCGCTTTTGAGGGTTTGAGGTTCCCCACCTTGAATTCCCCTGACAGCATCCCTGTTATTTCACAGGGGGCCTGCCTGAATCATGTCTAAGGTGTACAAAGAACTCCAACCAAATTTTAAAATGTTTTATTAACATATTACACTCAAAATAGAACAAGTCAAAGAGAGCCAGTTTGGTGTAGTGATTAAGTGCGTGGACTCTAATCTGGGAGAACCAGTTTGATTCCCCACTCCTTCACTTGCACCTGGCTTGATGACCTTGGGCAAGCCGTAGTTCTGATAAGAGCTGTTCTTGAAAAAGAGCAGTTTCTGTCAGAGCTCTCTCAGCTCCACCTACCTCACAGGGTGTCTGTTGTGGGGAGGGGAAGGGAAAGGAGTTTGTAAGCCACTCTGAGACATCTTTGGGTAGTGAAGGGCAGGGTATAAATCCAATCTCTTCTTCTTCAAATAGAATTAAAAAGCTGCTAGTTAACTCATCTTATGGGAAGAAACCCCTCCCCCAAGTAGGGATTTACATGAACATCAAGTCAGGGAAAGAGATGGGATTTGCCCCAAAAGGCAGGTCTGCCCAAATACACCAAGTGCAGAGCAGCTGGTTGGTACTGGGAAGTAGAGGTACTCCCAGAAATGAAGAAAGATGAATGAGTCCTCAAGGTACCCATGTACCAAAATTGTAAAGAAAAAAGAACCCTAAAGGACTCCCACATCTATTTGGTGCATAAACTGAAGTGCTCAATAGGGAGGCCAGTGAGCTCTTGGCCAAAAAGCAGACAAATATGCACTCTCAACAAGGCAAAGAAAACCAAATTAAAGGTTCTCTAATGCACCTGAACAGAATTTATCCCCTAACACAACTTACATTCTCCTCAGCCCTTCTTTAGAAAAAGCTGCAGTAGCTCTTACTATGAAGTTCCCCACATCCACTGGCAATAGCTACCCTGCTAACTGATCCCTGAGAAATATACAATGTGCCTTGAAGAGGGAGGGTTTTATAAATTTTCCCCGCTATCCCTGCCCCCTTACTCAGGATTGGTTCCCTTTTTAGCTCTGAAACAGGAAGGGGCCAATCCTGAGTCTAGAATGTCCTTGGAACTCTGTCATGGGTGTGGATGAGGATGAGCTGACAGAGCCTGCAGAATCCACAGCTGGACCCTCTGAAGCAGCAGAGGGGAGATAGCTGGCAAGTGCCTGCAACAGAAGTCTTCACACCTGGCTCAGAAAAGAAGGAAGAACTGCAAGCTGAAAGTCCTCCTGACTCACCCCCACGTGTAACTCATTTAAGGAAACGACTGCGGCAAAACTTAGCAACTAGGTGAAGAGAGGCCAGGCTACAGGGGAGACACTCAGCTAGCTCAGAGTGCTAATAGGAGCCTGGGTGATCATGCAGCTGGCTAATTGGTAGCAGCATTTAACTCCACACTCTGGGCAGTACTCTTTGTGGAAGTAACAAGTTAGCTTCATACTGCTTGCATCCACTTTAGCTTGGCCCTTGTATCTTGACCTTTGGACCTGGTTCTGTGTTCCTGGCTCCTGACCCTGGCTTGACTTTGGACTTTGCTTCTGGTTAGTGATTTTGGACTTGGCTCTGTGTTTCTGGCTCCTGATCCCGGTTTGGCTTTGGACTATGCTTCTGGTTAGTGACTTTGGACTTGGCTTTCTGCTTCTGGCTTCTGACCCCGGTTTGGCTTTGGACTTTACGCTATCTTCTCAGCTCCTGACCTTGGCCTGTTCTGGACTCCCTTTGACTGGCACCGCAGCCCATGACAAACTCTAAGCAAGAAGAGGAGGAGGAGATTGGATTTATACCCTGCCCTTCACTCAGAGTCTCAGAGCAGCTTACAAACTCCTTCTCCTCTCCACAACAGACACATTGCGAAGTTCGGGCTGAGAGAGCTCTCTTTCGAGAACTGCTCTTTCAAGGACAGTTGTGCCAGAACTATGGCTTGCTCAAGGTTATCCAGCAGGTGCAAGTGGAGAAGTGGGGAATCAAACTTGGTTCTCCCAGATTAGAGTCTGTGCACTTAACCACTACACCAGACTGGGAAATATCCTTTTGTAAGCACCTGCACTAATCAGACTTAAAAAAGGCTACCCTGAGCAGTGAGCACACAGAAAGGCCACAGAACAAAGAAACTGGAAAAAAATGAATAAAAGTACAATGAAATCCTGGCCAGTGGTTCATTATAGCCCTGCAGCCACATCTGCTCATTCAGGCACAGGAGGGGGGTATTTTGCAAGGCCAGCAACTGTCAGTGGTTGTCCCAGACTTGGAGTGTCAGAGTTCTGGCAAGCTTTGATTGTGATAACCAGCTGTGTGTGATAACCAGCTGTTTATCTATTTGAAAGGAGGATGAAGCATAAAGGAGTAACGATCTGTAGTTGCTATCAGCCTTCTCAGATGGGGCATTCCTAGATAGAAGACTAGTGGCTACTGAGACAGTACTTTCTATGCTACATCCCACTTGCAGTTTCTTGGAAGGTGACTCAAGCATGGGGAGCAGTTTCCAAACACTGTTACTTTGGGCCTCAGGCCTGCTAGTTTACAGAATCCTCCGCAAGTGGTGATGTGAATGTGTGGCCGCTGTTATATAAAAATTATCTCCTTCTGTTGCTTAACATTGTTGCAGGCAACGTAATCATTATGTAGCAACTTGCATATTGGCGCTTCTAATCTATGGTCTTCTGTCTTTTAGTAGGCAATTCATGTTCTTTACTTTGTCCAGATGTTGCATGCTGTCTTAGGGACGTTTTATTGACTTTTGGTTGTTTAAGCAGTTAGTAGTTTTCCTGTAAAGGCATTAATTATTTGGTGATTAATCAGTCATTAGTCTGAATTCTTTTTTTTTTTTTTTTGTAAATACAATTTATTATTGGATATATCACAAGTTCATACAATTTAAACATACCAATACATACCCATTTTTCTTTTTTCCCTTTCTCCCCCCCCACATCAGGCTTCCAGCACTGCTCCAACCCCATTAATATCTCTCTTATTCCATTACAATTACTTCTAAACTTATTTTCTCTTACTAACGGTAACAATACAAAAGTCTAATTCTCTTTCCGTTTCTTCTTAATAACTGTCAAAGCAAATCAAACCACTTTTAATGTCCCAATTTTTCAACAAATATTTTTGAAAGTCTTTCCAATCTTTAAAAAAAGTTTCATCTTCTTCGTTGTTTAACTTTCTTGTTAACTTGTCCATTTCCGCCAAAAACAACGTCTTTTTAATCCATTCCCATGTTTCAGGTACTTTATCTTGTTTCCAACATTGAGCAAAAGTCAGTCTTGCTGCTGTAGTCAAGTACCATAGTAGTGTTCTCTTGGCTACATTTATTTCTTCCATTTTAAGACCTAACAATAACATCTGTGGGTCTTTCTTAAAAGTACAATTCAGAATTTTTTGTATCTCATTGTGGATCTCTGTCCAATACTTTACTGCTTTATCACATGTCCACCACATATGGTAAAAAGACCCTTCATGTTTCTTACATTTCCAACATTTGTTAGACATACTTTCATTTATAATAGCAATTTTTTTAGGCGTCATATACCATCTGTACATCATTTTATAACAATTCTCTTTAACATTTACACAAGTTGAAATTTTCATTGACTTTTTCCACAAGTATTCCCAAGATGTCATTAATATCTCATTATTAACATTTACAGCCCATTTTATCATTTGCTCTTTTACAACTTCATCCTCAGTATACCATTTCAATAGCACCTTATACAGTTTAGAAATCATTTTTTTGTCTTTCTCAAGCCATACAGTTTCAATTTCAATATTCTTTTCTCTAAAACCATGTTCTCTTTTATCGGTCTTAAATAAATCATAAATCTGTCTATACTTCAACCAATCATATTCAAATTCAACATCAAATCTGTCTTTTAACACAAAATTTTTCCCTTCAGATTTTAAGAGATTTTTATAAGGTAGCCAGTCTAGCCCTTGATTTCTTGAATATGGATTGATCACTTCAGCTGGTACAATCCAAAGTGGTCTTTCTTCTGAGAAGAATTTTCTATATCTCATCCATGTCTCGAACAGTGATTGTCTTACAAAGTGGTGTTTAAAAAATTTATCCATTTTTACTTTTCCATACCATAAATATGCATGCCATCCGAATTTGTTATCATGCCCTTCCAGGGCCAATAGCTTCTTATTCTCCAGATTAATCCACTGTTCCAACCATGTTAAACAGACGGCATCATAATACAGTCTTAGATTTGGTAGTTGTAGGCCTCCTCTCTCTCTTGCGTCACATAAAATTTTCATTTTAATCCTTGGCTTTCTTCCTGCCCATACGAATTTGGATAATTCTTTCTGCCACGAATCCAGTACTTTCCTTTGTTTTAGTATTGGAATAGTCTGAAATAGAAACATCAAACGCGGTAAAATATTCATTTTTAGTCGCGATTCTTCCCATCAATGATAAATTCAAAGTGTCCCATTTCTTCATATCTTGCTGAATCTTGTGCCACACCTTTTCATAATTGTTTTTAAACAAGTCAATATTTTTCATGGTTAATTCAATTCCAAGATATTTAGTCTTTGTAACTACTTCACATTGAATTTTCTCTTGAAGTTCTGTTTGTCTTTGTTTCGTCATATTTTTGCACATCACTTTGGTTTTACTTTTATTAACATAAAATCCCGCAACTGAACCAAATTCTTCAATTTTTTCCATCAGTTGTGGTATTTTCTCGATTGGGTCTTGGATCATAAACATTACATCATCTGCAAATGCCCTGTATTTATAGGCAAAACCTTTCACTGTAAGTCCTTCAATACTGTTATCTTTTCTTATCGCTGTCAATAATATTTCCAATATCCAAATAAACAACAATGGGGATAACGGGCAGCCTTGACGTGTTCCTTTTTGGACTTGGAAGAAGTCCGTCTTTTCTTTGTTTATATTCAAAGCCGCTTTTTGTTCTGAATATATTGCCACAATCATGTTTAAAAAGGACTGTCCAATATCCATTTTTTCAATAACTTGCAGCATAAACTCCCAATTTAAATTGTCAAAAGCTTTTTCCGCATCTAGGAAGAGGAATCCAACTTCTTTTTCAGGATGCTTGTCATAGTATTCAATTGCATCTATCACCACTCTTAAATTGTCTCTGATTTGTCTATTTGGTAAAAATCCAGCTTGTTCTTCCGCTATTGTATCTTTCAAATATTTTTTCAGTCTCTCCGAAATTATTTTTGCAAATAATTTGTAATCATTATTTAATAGCGATATTGGTCTATAATTCTTTACTTGAGTCAAATCCAAACCTTCTTTAGGTATCAATGAAATGTTTGCTTCTTTCCATGAATCTGGGATCCGTTTGGTCTTTCTTATCTCATTCGACAGAAGTACTAAAATAGGGGTTAGCTCCTCTTTAAATTTCTTATAAAACTTTGCTGTAAAGCCATCTGGTCCTGGAGCTTTGCCCAACTTTGCATCTTCTATCGCCATTGTCACTTCTTCTTTCGTTACTAAACCATTTAATGATTCCTTAATTTGTTTTCCCAGCTCTGGAACTTCAATAGTCTCCAAATATTTCTTAATTCTCTGTTGATCAATTCCTTTCTTTTTAAATAATTTGGCGTAATATTTTAAAAAAAGCTCTTTTTATACCATTCAAGCTCATAACATCCTTTCCATCTTCAATAATCTTAGATATAAAATTCCTTTCTTTTCTATTTTTCAATTGCCATGCTAAAAACTTTCCTGGTTTGTTTGCACCCTCAAATGCTTTTTGCTGTAATTTCTTCAAATTCCAATATAATTCTCTGTTTAATAGAACATTCAGCTGATCTTGCAGAAAGTGGATCTCTTTAATAATCTTCTTCTTCCCTGGTCTTTTCCTTAATTCCTTTTCTTTTGTCGAATTTTTTCATGAAGGTCTTTCTGTTGTTGGATCTTTTGCTTTTTGTCCTTGGAGTTCAGAGAGATAAGCATACCTCTCATTACCGCTTTGTATGCATCCCATACAACTTGTATATCCGTACCTTTATTCAAATTCAGTTCAAAAAAACTTTTCGTTTCCTTTTTTAAGATTTCATTAATTTGTTTTTGATCCAATAAATCTTCATTAATTCTCCAATATAACTGTTTAGGTTTTGCTTTAGATATCCAAAGTAGGGGATTATGATCAGAGTTAGTTTTCGGTAAAATTTGTATTTTATAAGTTTTTTGCGTCATCTCCTCTGACATCCAAATCATATCAATTCGAGAAAAGGAGTTATGTCTATTCGAATAAAACGTGTAGTCCTTAGTCTTAGGATTCCACTTCCTCCAAACGTCTTCCAGTTTCTCTTGCTTCATCAATTGAAAGAAATTTTTTGGTAACTTTCCGACTGTCTCTCCACTTGCTTTGGATTTTCTATCCAATGTGTTGTTCACTGTACCATTAAAGTCTCCAGCAAGAACAATTTGGTCATAATTTAAACACTCCAACTCTTTGGTCAAATCATTAAAGAAAGTCTCTTTTGCACCATTGGGTGCATATATATTTACAAGCAATGTCTTTTTTCTGTTCATCCATATTTCCACGCCAACATACCTTCCTTCTTTATCCGAGAAAATTTGTTTAGGAGCCAATTCTTTTGAAATATAAATCACTGTTCCTTTTTTCTTATTAATTGCTGAGGAATGAAATTCTTCTCCCAATTTTTTATTAGTCAAATATTTGTTGTCTTGTTTTCTAATATGTGTTTCTTGTAAACAAATTATGTTACATTTTTGTTTCTCCAGCCAATGATTCACTAATCTTCTTTTACTTGGTGAATTTAGTCCATTTACGTTCCAAGATAAAAATTTGTAATCCATAATGGTGTTGAGTTAAATATCTTTAAAATCATCCAGATTGCTCTCTTTAAATCTGTATAAATCTCCTTCAGATTTAAGAGTAGATCTCACCGAGTTGTACATAAATGTAAGTCCATATGGAATCTCCCATCTGAACCTAATGTTCATTTCTTTTAGTCTGTCTGTCAATTTCTTGAATTTCTTTCTGTCTTGTAGAATCGATCTCGGAATTTCTCTCAGAATTATTATTTTCTTTCCATTAATTTCCAACGGTTGTGTAAATTGTTTCTTGAAAACGTCTTCCTTCATCTTTGTTGTCACGAATTGAACAATCACATCTCTGGGTAATTGCTTTCTTTTGGCATAAGCTGAATTTACTCTATAAATCAAGTCAAAGTCTGCATCCAAATCTCCCTCATCTTCCCCTACATAAGTTGTCAATGTCTTAATTACTAGAGCCCGTAGATCCTGATCTTCCTCCTCTTCTATCCCTCTCAATCTCAGATGATTCTGAGTAGCCCTATATTCCATCATGGTCTCCAGCCTTGTATTTTCTGACAGGGTTTTTTTAACCTTTTGTTCCATATCTTCAGATTTTGTCACCAGACTTTTGACTTCCTTTTTGAGTTCTTCTGTATCTTTTTTTATCCCTGACACTTCTGTAAGTACCAGTTCTTTCAGTTCTTCCATATTTTTTTCTGTACTTGGACTTGCACTTGTTCTTTTTGCTCCAATTGAATTTGCAGCTGTTGTTGCAGTTGTTGTTGCAGCTGTGATTCTATTTGTTTTCCAAAATTCTGCACCACTTCGGTCATCCGTTTTTCCATCGCTTCCATAGCTGCTTGCCACTCTTTTTTTTCCTTTGCAGTCATTCTTGGGCTAGGTGATGAAGCAGCTCTGGGTCTTGACCTCAAATCCATCTTGGAGACAACTTCAATGCTAGTCAGTCTTTATATTAACAGTCTTCAAGCCAAATCGCCACCTTTAAAGCTTGTTTAAACGCTTTTTCGGCTTGAAAATAACTTTTTAAAATTTAGTCCTCCCCAAAATGTCGGGCGCAATTTCTCTATGATTTTCCGGCTAGAGTAGGCTTCTTCCAAACTTCCTGTTCATCTGTCCGTCTCTGTAATCCAACTTCCGGTAAGGGTGGTGTCACACAATAAAATGTCCGTCCGTTTCCAGCACAACAGCCTCTAAAACCTCCACTCTAGCCCACTTCCTGTATCATAGAGTCACAGTTAGTTTCGTTTCTGCTACGTAAAGTTTAGACTTGACTGACCACAGGAATGCAAAACAAAGTCACTTTTCAGCCTTTTTCTCTAAAGGAAAGCTTTCGTTTTACTTTTAATTCAAGCGGAATAGTTCCTTAAAGGTTTCAACGCTTATCCGTACGTTTCAATTTCACAATCTTCTTTAAACCGGTAAGCGCTTATTCGTTTGTTACCTTGCTTGTAATCTCGGGGTTTCGCGGTGCTTCTTCTGTAAACGATGTTAATCTTGATGATAAAGAGATCGGTAGATGGCGAATTTATGCTGAATTCTCAGCCCAGCTGGCATCTGTAGAGTTGATTTGCAACTGCCCTCTTCACGGAAGGAGATCAAAGTGTAAACAAGCTTCCTCCGAAGCTTATCCACACCGATCTCAACTCCCCCTCAGGCTTCGCTGCTTGCTTGCCACTCCCCCGCCTGGAGAGTGCTGCGCTGGGCCAGATAAAGCCCAGACTGTCGTCAGATGCCGCAGTACACTCTGCACAACTCGCAAAGTGTGTCAATTCGCCATTTTACTCCGACCGGAAGCCATCAGTCTGAATTCTTCAGTGGTAAATAGGAGGGCTTTTTGCAGTTTCTGATTTTAGTATAGACAAACGCACCTCCCACTGTGTTGCTTCTCAGGACACAATCCAGCCAAAGTTAAACAGAGTTGAGTTGAGTTTATTAGGTTTTAAAAGCCCACAGGCCATACACCATAAAAGATTTTAAAAGATTTTAAACATTTAAGAAAACAGTATAGGAGAACTGTGCCATATCCGTTATGCAGTTTTGGTACAAACTGCTCAACAGAGAGTCTCAACCTTGTAGCTTCTGGAAAGGGTGAGAATTTCAATAGCCATTTTCCCAAGAATTTTTCTCTCCCAGCTGTATGTTTTGGGCAATGAAAGAATATGTGAGCGAGTGAATGTACAGCTGCTAATGGGCAGTCACAGTAGCATTGGTTTGCTGGAAAACCTTGAAAGCGGCCCTTCATCTGTGCAGATGTAAAAGCATTGCAGCGTGCCACTATGTATGCTCTCCTCAGCTTGGGGATGGACAGTACATACAGATAGTGTAGTGTGTTGTATTTGGTGGGGTATTTAATCCCTAAATGGAGTGGTGACCATTTTTGCATGGTGTCCATTTGGAGTGTATTCCAGTCGCATTCCATTAACTTCATGATAAGCTTCGCTCTAATTTTAGATGTTAATTTTTCTGTTTGGTGTATGCCCAGTTGCTTAAATTTGATGTCCACAGCATTATGCCATCTCTGCCAACAGCAATCCTGTACTGATAAAGTGGTGAGAGTCAGAAGGTTTTCAGTGGTTAGCAGTCTATGTTTGTAATTGACTACAGCTTTCCAAATCAGGGTTGAAGTCTTTGGTAAGCCCATCTCTAGACGTATCACTGAAGAGGCAATGGAAGGTGGCAAAGATAGAATCTTATGGAAGAAGTTCAGTTGAATTATTTCCAGTTGGTCGATTGGGCCTGTAAACCAAATTGGAGAGCCATATAAGATACAGGGCAGAATTAAGACTTGGTATGATTTCAAAAGAGCTGGGACGTATTGGGCTCCTTGGGTGTAGAAAATTTTTTAATGCCAATAGCACTAAGTCAGTTTTTCCCTTGAGATGGTGGATGTGCTTAGTCCATAATAGGTTTGATTGAAATATGATGCCCAAATATCTAAATTCATCGGTCTGTTGGAATTTATATGCACCTATTTTCCATTCCCTGCTTGATCTGCTAGTTGATTTTGTAAATACCACAATTTTGGATTTATCTTCGTTGATTTCCAGTAGTTCATTGTTGTAGTAGGTGATAAAGGCTCTTATTGCTCATTTCAAACCAGTATGTGTCCTTGATATCAGGACTAAGTTGTTGGCATATAACAAAGCTGGTACCGGATGGGAACCAGTGTGAGGCGCATGGATGGACATATTTTGTAGCCTAGGTACAAAATCATTCAAATACAAATTAAATAAATGCGGAGCAAGGACGCACCCTTGTTGCACCCCCTGTATATTATCATCTGGTTGGACATAAGTCCTTCGCTGTTTAACTTGACATACACCACATTTCCGGAATAAAGGTTCATTATAAGTTTTGATAGTCTCTTGGGGATGCTCAATTTGTTTCATAGCCACTTGTGAGACACTGAGTCGAAAGCCGCCTTTAAATCGATAAAAGTGGCGTACAAGGAGCCGTATGTAATCCTTGCATATTTGCTGATTGAAGATACCAGAGTGAAGCAATGGTCCAGGCAAGAATGGCCTTTTCTAAAGCCGGCTTGCTCATCGCCAAATATTCCTTCTTCTTCCATCCAGCATTGCAGTTTTTCCTTGAGATGGGATGTGTAAAGCTTACCGATCACAGCCAACAAACTGATGGGCCTATAGTTATTTGGACTGGTTTTCTCACCTCTTTTATATATGTATATAGAGACTATCAACAACATTTTCCATATTGCAGGGATAATTCCCATTTTGTTTATTAGAGTAAATAGGGTTCAATCATTTGAGCCTACCATATAGGGGTGATCTTCAGCAGCTCCGCTGGGAATACATCTATTCCTGGAGACTTTTTCATTTTTAGATTTTTAATGTTTGATTACTTCAGCACAAGTAATAGGTTGCCATGGTGGGAGCTGTTCAAGATTTATTTCAAAGTTCAGCTCCTGTTCTAAATTGCACTTGCAGTAGAGATTTCCAAAATGTTTTCTTCCCGTCGCCATGGATATGGGAATTATAGTGCTGGTTTTTGGCTTTAGAATTGGCATAATTGTATGCCAAAGGGTAGATTAGATTTCTCCTTTGCAGCTGCAATCACCTTACTCCAGACAGTCTTAATGGATTGACTTTTTTTCCTTTCAACAATGCTTTATATTTTTTTCTAATTTGCAGCAGCAGTTTGCGGTTTTCATTTGTATTATTGTTAGGGTTGCCAAGTGCAAATTTTCTTAGAGCGGGGGAGTCCCACTCGGCACATGGAGCTTCAGCGCACGCGCCGCTGCCATGACATCACCAGAAGTGACGTCATCGCGTCAGGACGTTGGGGGCGGGGCTGTCGGGATTCAAGGGGAAAACATAGAGTTTTCCCTCGAGTCATGGAGCGTCCCGCCCCCGGCGTGCCCAGCATGATGATGTCACCTCCGAGTGACATCATCACGCTGGGGACGTTGCCGGAAGGGGGTGGAGTTCCCCCCGGGGCCCGATTTTCTGGGGGCAGGTAACGGGCCTCTCGGGCGGGGGTTTACCCGCCCCCCGGGGGGACTTGGCAAGCCTAATTATTGTTCCTGAATTGGTTATATTGTTTGAGTTGATTTTTGATCTTCCTACAGTCTCTGTCAAACCAGTTCTTCAAGCGGCAGAGGAATTTATTTGGTTTTCTAGTCTTGTTTCTTTTGTTTAGAAGAACAGGGTCAAAAAGCTGAATGAATGATGTCATATAGTCAAGAGCAATATGGCAATCTTGCTCTTTCTGAATTTTCTCCACTAGTATGCGAGCCTTCTTGGTGTAAAGAATATGAGTGGCCGTTTCAATTGATCCCTTAGACCATCTTCTCTTATTTTGTAGTGACTTTAATTCCATTTGATCAATGATCTGGTTGAATGTAGTCTCGATAAATATTTTGACAGAGATAGAAAAGTGATTGCTAGTTAAACAACATTAACTGTGCAATCCTGTGTGAAGTTATTACAGTCTAAGTCCATTGACATCAATAGGCTTAGACTAAAGCAATTCTGTATAGGATTGCTCAGCATGTCTCACTGATTAATGTCACAGTTGGTGTACTTAGACCTGTTGGACAAAAATACCTTCAGTGCAAACTGACATAAATCTCTAAGCTGAAAGATGCTTTTTAGGTTGCAGAGGTTTCTGCCTGTATGTGGTGTTTGCCTTCCCTTGGCCACAGGAAAGTCCTTTTGTTCATTTTCACCCTATGTTTCTTTGTTGCCAAGCAGAATCTTTTGATTATTATTCTTTCATCTTCAGGAACAAAGGATGGCAGCATGTTGACTGGAGATTAGTGCAGATAGGAATAATAAAAATGGGTATGCATGGTGTAAACATCAGCTGCTTCATTTATACATCCAGTGGCTGTGATATTTGGCTTAATTCTGTAACCTGGATTGTTTGGTTGTCTGTTGAGGGTCATAATGTATCTTTTCATATTGGCAGATAGGAAACTGGAAAGAAGCCATAAAAAGCCAAGATCCCTACTGATTCAGCTATAAAGACATGGAACGGTGAAATTGTGGTATTTTCAATCTGTCTTATTTCCTTGCCCTTCTTTGTTGCAGAGGCACATGATTGAACAACAGATTATGCAGCTCTGAGTGGCTGAAATTACTATCTAGTTTGGTGTTGCAAAATTTGTACTACTTCAGAATATGTACTACTTTAATATGGAGCATGGTGTCACCCCATACTAGAACCATCCTGAAGGCTTCCTTCAGCTTCTGCAAGGAAGGAGGCTGGAGGGAGGTGAGGCAAGGTTGCTCTGATCTGCCACTGCTGTCTGCCGCTTTGGCTGTGCAAGATGCTGAAGGTAAAAGACCTGCAGTACAGTCCATTTGCAGAGTTACTCCAGTCTCAGGGCCAAACTAGATGATACGTGTGGGTCACCGGATGCTGCAGACATCCCCTCCTCCTGTTTTAGCACTTTCATTCCCCCTGTGCTGTACTTCCAAGCTGAATAGTGCCCAAGATTGCTTGGGAATGTTAGCTCCCAGATGTTATGTGTGACTGCAAGTCAGGTCGGGACTCCTAAATCAACTCATGTCGCATATTGCCTGAAGTCCACTGTTTTTAGAGGGCTTAGACTGGGATAGAAGCCTGACTGCTTAATTCAGTGGCCATTCAAAATGAGTATTCAGATTTTCTGTAGGCCATTGGTAGGAGTACAGTTTTCTGAGCTTTGAGTGATAGCTGGCCCAATGACAAAGCTGTATTGTTGTACGGTTGAGAGTTTGACCCTGGCCAAGCTACAAGGTCTATTAGTGGCCAACACAGAAGCTCTTTGCTGGGGACATCTTCATCTCAGACCCCTACAGGCCTTCCTCAAACCGTACCAGCTCCAGATTATGGAAAAGGCGAATTCCAACCTCAGAGTACCTCTACAAGTCAAGAACAGCCTATTGTGGACACAATTCGACAACTTACGCCAGGGCAAAAAGTTTCTAATTCCTCGACAAATTCAGTTGTTCTCAGATGCCAGTCTCAAAGGCTGGGGGGGCGAAGTTGGAAAATCACCCGATCCAGGGACTCTGGTCGTCTCGAGACTTGAGGTTACCCATCAGCGTCCTGGAGCTGAAGGCCATACGGCTGGCTCTATTGAGATTCAAAGACCAAATACAGCATTGCCATCTGTTAGTCAGGACAGACAATGTATCTGCAAAGACATATATCAACAAGCAAGGGGGATCCAAGTCATCCAGGCTACACATGGAAGCGGTTCTTCTTCTATCCTGGGCAGAGAAACATCTAGCATCAATACGGGCAGAACACATCAAGGGCACGGCCAACATACAAGCGGACTGGTTGAGCAGGGAAACCATTCAACCAGGGGAGTGGTCCCTGAAGAAGGAAGTCTTCGAGTCAATAACGATGAAATTAGGCACTCCCATCCTGGATCTCTTTGCCAGTCCTCACAACCATCAACTACCGAGGTTTATGACCAGATTCTTCCACCACAGAGCAGAGGGAACAGACGCTCTAACCTCCAAATGGCCGTAGGGCCTTCTTTATGCGTTCCTTCCTATTCCCATCATTCCCAAGCTTCTGAGGAAGATCAAGGAACAACAAGCAGAAGTGTTAGTGGTGGCTCCTCACTGGCCCAGATGCCCATGGTTTTCAACCCTATTGCAGATGATGGTCTCACTATTCCTCACTATTGACCTCTGAGGAAGGCCTATGTAGGCCAAAACGCATCAGGTCAGATTTATAAGCCCTTGTGTTTTATCGTTAGTTATTTATATTTATACATAACATGTGACTGGGCCCTTATATATTTTTAAATTTGTGATCAATAAATACATGTATTTTTATATTTCCTTCATCAAGTCTTTAACATTGCCCCCCTTTCCTACATTTAACCTTTGTCAGGTTCGGGATCAATGTCATTCTCCCCTTTACACATTGTGAGTGGGTGCTGGTCAAAGGGGACCCTAAAATGCCACGTGATATTATCTGCACAAGAACTCCCCTGAATCTGATGTTTCGGCACCGATGATTGTATGTGATTAACTTTTTTCAGCAGAGACACCAGGTATTGCTATGTTTAAAATGGTTCTTGCTAGTCAGAGTGCTTAAACATTCTCATATTTTAAATAAAACAGTTTCTAAAACTGACACAATTTTATAATACATTTTGAGTGGAAATCTGTGGAGGGTGAGGCAGAGACCTAACTGCTGATATAAAAATCATCAGGGTTTGTATTAATCAATTCCTCCCCTAATCTTTTTAAAATTTACATTGTACTGTGATGGCATTTTTTTTTACTACTGTGCTAGTGAAGCAAGACCGCTACACTATCTAAACCGAACACCTGTGATGTCATCCTGTTGTCCAGTTAGCTCTAACACCAGATGGTATCATAGATAAGTTCTAAACAGCAATCAGTCAATCTAAACCGGACACCCAACTTTTACACAATGACATTTGAAAATATCTTTATTGTTAACTGTAATCCTTATCTGTCCCTGAACAAAGACGGAATTGTGATTTCTTCTCCTTACAGAGTGAGAAACCCAGAAACTTTCCTGATCATGCATGTCTGTTTCGTCTTTAGCAGCAGAGACAGAAGTCTTCTGTGTGCCGTAATCTGCAGTTAGTTGAATGATCAATCTTTTTTATAGATTTTATGCTTTACATTTATACACAACGCAGGAATGTTACCAACGCATCATCATGAAGCTGGAATATTCTATACTGAAAAACTCTGCCTTGTTTATTTATGTATTTTTAAATGTGTGGCTGTCAGGGAAAGCCTTCGGAGAAAAAGAAACATTTTTTCTCCCCATGCATAAACTGCATAGGGAGCCTCTCTCAAGAAAGCCCTAAGAATTCACCATGGAATTCATTTTTTTTTTTGAGGGGGGGTTGATTTTTTTTGCAGGGTCTGGAAAACTAATATTAAGTCATGTCATCTTTTGCTTCTGCACTGTGTCTGTGTGTGTGGGGTGTGTGTGTGCATTTCTTCTGTATATACCCAGAGGGGTCTCTGTCCCACCTCTAGAAATCAGGCTAAGGAACCTGTAAAATGTAAATTAGAGTCTTGAGATGTTACAATAGTTTACCAAACTAAATTTTAAAATAGTTGTTTTTCTTCCAAAAATGAGACAGTCAAAAGACTTGGAAATTTTAAAAAGTTCTTTGAAGCCGCTAGGAAAACATCTTAACCATAAAAAGGAGTTTGCTATCTGTGGCAAACTATATAGAACATAAAACACACACACACAAGCAAAACACAGATACATACAACCCAAGGGCAAAGGGTGTGTTGCTGTGCCCATTTTCCTCACTTCTAAAATACCTGGTTAGGTGGTTTTCACAGTCTAGCAAATGTGCTCAACAGCCCATTTTTGCTACTGAATACATGTTAGAACCAATAGTCATTCCTTTTTCTCAGGGGGGGAATGATTTGGGGGGAACCATAGTGATTTCAGATCTCTTTTTCAAGCAGGGGAGGAAAACTCCCCCCTTTTCTTGACAGTCTAAGTTTCCAGCGTGAGAGAGCCAACAAGTTTTGAAAACATCGGGGTGGCTGGGTGGGTTTGATCTTACACCAAACACACTTTTCAACACATTATTAAAAAATTAAACAAACTTGCATGCATGCTTCCCTTGGAAATTATCTCTGCTTTACTGTCCCCACAGTTTGAAGTTTGCACCAAGCACAACTACACAAATGGCTGCCATTGTACCAGTCTCCTTCTCCCCCAACAAACCACAGCTAACAGCCACCTAAGCACAGCCTCCTCCATTCTCTCTGACGGACAGCAGCCACCATCTTGCCCACCACCTTGAAGCATGGCACCTTAGGGAGGAAGGACTTCTGCTAAGCATGGGGAGGATGGGGCAGCTGTCAAATAGATAGAATAAATGAAGTGTACACCCCATCACTAGTTTGAACATCACTCACAGTGTATTAGAATGTTATTCAGAACGCAAAAGAGTGACCAACTTGCCCAAAGGTCTTTCATTGTAAGCAAAACTGACCAAATAAAACTGAAGGGAAAGAACTGTGCATCTCAGTATCAGGTTTTAATTTTAAAAATGTAGTAGAAAAGCAGGATCTAAATGAGTCCCAAAACCTGATCTATGGAATAGGAGCATGTAACCATTTTTGGGTTTTAAGGCCTTCAATGAAGAAAAAGGAGAATGAGTAGAAGACATGAGTAGCCATCTCCAACAACTCTAGTTAATATATTTAAACATTTAGTACTCCTGATGCCTTCAAGCTGCTAACATAAGCAGGCACTACTATGATGGTAAAAGTAGTGTCCAAGATGACAGAATTATTCAGGAAGCTAAAAATATTTTAAACATCATTAAAAACCAGAAATGATTTACTTTAAAAACATCAGCACAATTTTTTTTTTGGATTACACCTCTAATTCTAATGTAGTCATGCAATATGCCTCTTCATTTTGACAGTTATAACTACTTGTGATGTCAACCACACATATTTAGGGCAGTGTTGCTATGACTAATATAAAGTGAAGATGCTATTTTGAGCCTTTAAAAAGTGTTTGGCCACCCTAATAGAACCTTAGCATTTAGTTACTTTTTATATTTTGTCATATTTTAAGCTAGAGTACTACCAGAAAGTATTATCAGAAGGCAGAAGACTGTACCTCATGATGCCAAATACTCCTCCTTTGGGCAGAATGTCAGAACACAGAAAATGACTGTGCATTAAATGTCAGTGTGTTTTGCAAACTCATCTGTGACAACAAGCAGTAAAATGGAGTGAAATCAGATGCAGCCAAACATGTAAATTTGACATTCCCCAGCCCATGCAAAAAAAAAAATGAAGAGCAAAAGGAGTAACATTCAAACTGAAACTCTTAAATCCAACCATTCTTTTTTTTTAACTCTCATACTCTGAACAGCAATCTGAAGAATAATGGTTGTCAAGAGAAAAGTACAGCTGACCAAAAGAAGGAAAACATAGTTTAATTTCCATTCTCTAGGACAATCTTATACTTCCTATCCAAATCAAACATGGCTGTCAGGCTCAGAAGCAAGTAGATCCAGGCATTCTTCAGGGAAAGAGATGCTTTATTGGAATACAATGCTGTTGCCCACAGTAATACTGCTATTGTCAGGAATGGAGGCATGGAGTCAGTCAGACATTGATATAGCATGATGCAAAGCCAAACTAGCAAATGAACTTTTAGCGCATGCGTGGGAAACTCCTGGCGGGAGGATTACTTAATGCTTGGGAGTACTACCCCCCACCACCTAGTCATGTAGGACTGGAAAATTCCCCAGACTGAGGAACGCTCCAAAGCCTATTCTCTGACAATGGCTAAGCGATTAAGTCGAAACAAAACACAGGTATTGCAGTACTAACCCATACAGCACATTAAGTTCTCCAGTTTTTTGTTCCATTCGTTCTCATGTTTAAGGAGCTGTCCCTTCATTCTCAGAGGGAAAGGCAGCCTTAGAGGTACATTTCCTAAACTCTTCAACTTCAGGGTATGGTTATTTTTGGGGAGTGGGGGTGGGGGTTGGAAATAGAAATACCTGTGATGAAAGACTGGCTCCTCCTGGCAGAAGGAAGGGAAAAACTCCCTCTGAAAGCAAATATTAGCTGTCACCAGCCTGCTACAGCAAACCAAATAATAGCCTTTTGTGCTGCATTTCACAACAGAGATGTTGCATGAAGAGCCTGTTTGGGGATTTAACTGTGCAAGTCACTTCAGACAGCAACCTCTTCAAAACCATGTTTCCTGGTATATGGCCAGTATCCAGTGCATGTTTAATTAATGTTAAAAAAAAATCTGTAAATTTTCAGGTCTGGTGAAATGACTTTTCTTGTTCCCAGCCACATCATACTTCCTAGTAGCACTTAAGTAGGTCAAAAACCGAGGAGGGGGGGACTCAACCCAAGATATGACTGTGATATATGAGGGTCATGCTAACAAAATAAGTTGTTATAAAAATACAAATATTTATCATGATGTACACATTAGTAAAAGATAAAATAAGTTAAAAGAAATTATCCGAATATCAGACTCTTAAAACTTTTTACACATAGAGATGATAGATTTACATATACAATTGATGGGTATATCTTATGACCAGTAGACGATATGCATTTCATCCCCTTAGGGCATTCCTCAGTGGTCAATATTACTATTGTAAAGCACACATTCAGAAATAAATATACAAAAAAAGTTTTTCTTTAGAGCTAGGTATTGCTTTCTGGAATTGTCAAAAGGGAGAGAAAAAAGCCAAATTATTACATATCAAATGCACATAATAATAAATTTAAAAATACCAGAACATTTTTGCTGTTACCTCATGTGATGTGCAATTGCTAAAAGTTTACACAGTAAGCCATGGATAATCTCTCATGGTAACTGCACATGCTCTCCAAATTGTTCTACACCAAAATGGAAATTATATAATAGTTAGAATTTAGTATAATTAGACAAATAATTTTCAGCCATAGAGTATTTAAATTAGCCAACCAACCTGGTAACAAATATCCAATGTGTCTGGATGCGTGTCTCTTCCATCAAAGGTAGTAATCAAGTTGCATACCACTAATGTTACATCAATATATAGTAGGACCCAGGGATGATGCAATCACCCACATGCATTGCATAATACTGTTGCCAAGGGAGGGATTTTTTTATTTTCCATAGTGGGACACGGTAAAGAGGAGAGAGAGAGCAACAAGAATTGGGGGGCGGGGATCACAAGGTCAGCACTACCTTCTACCAAGGCTAAAGAATCCTTTCAGAATTCCTCCAAGACTAGATATTTCCTTATAAATTCTTTCTTTATCTGTAAGTACAGAGGAGTAATCTATTGTATCAGATGTCCCTGTCACAAAATGTATGTGGGAGTGACTTCTAGACCAGTGAAGTAAGAACTGGTGAGCATAAGAGTTGCATTAAAGAAAAGGAATGCTCCACTTGTCAATCACTATCTTGACTTTGGGCATACTGAAAAACAGTTGAAATTCTGGATTGTAGAACAATTCAAATTACAACTTCAAACATGCTCAAACTTCTTCAAAAAGAGAAATATTTTGGATACATCATCTACAGACATTAACTCCTCAAGGACTGAATGAAGAAGTTGACTGTACCTGCTGCTTTTGAGAAAATGTATACCTATCATTCTGTATTTGGTAGTGCTGACCTTGTGATTCCCCCCCCCATTTTATGAGTTATTATAAAAATACAAATATTTATTATAGTGTACACATTAGTAAAATATAAAATAGGTTAAAAGAACTTATCCAAATATCAGACTCTTAAAACTTTTTACACACAGAGCTGAAAGTTTTACATATACAATTGATGGGTATATCTTATGACTAGTAGACCATATGCTTTTCTGCCCCTTAGGGCCTTCCTCAGTGATCAATATTACTATTATAAAATGACACACCTCCAGAAATAAATATATAAAAAAGAACTTATTTTGTTAGCCTCATATATCACAGCACTTAAGTAAGAGCCTAAGCACAGGTATAGCCCTAACATAGTAATGCTGAAAAATGTCCATGGTAGATGAACATCTGCTAGTCTACTAATAAAGCACTGGTATTATGGGAAGACCTGGTGGGCATTCATAGGCTTGTTATCGTAACTTCTGTCATGTTGGGGCAGAATGAAGTAGTATAAAAGAAACACAACCACCTCATACTACAGGAGTGACGTATCATTTTTTTAAGCTTCATCTAGGTTTTTGGGGTTTTTTTAAAAAAAAAACTGAAGCGAGGGAAAGATTGGGAGGAACATCTCTGCCAGCTGTATAATGTGTTAGGTGCACTTTTGTTTTCCCTTCCTGTTCCAAGTATAAAGCTTGGGTGTGGCCAGAGGCATGAGCCTGTGGCTTTGGCCTCAGAGGAACTAACCTGTGTCCTTGGAGGAACCAGCCCATTGGATCAAGGACTGGCCCAAGATGTAGTTTGTTGTTCTGTTCATTTGTTTATCTGCATTTCTTTACTGCTGTAAGCCATTATATATCCCATCATGGAGAAATGCAGGATGTAAGTATCTAAATAAATAAATTAGAAAACTATTTTATCACTAAGAAAGATTCTAGCCCATGTGCTTGTTTTCCATTGGCAGTTTTTAACACAGGAAAGCATTTAACTAGCTGAATCTCCATCTAATGTGTGTATAGGGGTGTGCAATTGGCTAAACTGAGTAAAAAAAATACTGTATCAGTATTTTCCATTTATTTTTTTAGCTGGCCAGAGAGAGGGCTATTTATTCGGCTATCCAAAAATGGCTGACATAAAAAATCTTGAAAATACTCAGGATTTTCGGGACCACCAGATAGCTGCAGTTAATGGGCATTTAAGGAGTTCTCTGTCCCTTTAAATGCCTGCAGAGTGAACTCCCTGCTTAGAGAAGGCATTTAAAGGGACCACAAGCCCTTTAAATGCTTTCAGAGTTCACTTGCAGCTTGGAGAAAGCATTTAAAGGGACCGTGAGATCTTTAAATGTCTGTTTTCACCATTGAAACTAAGGAAGAATGGGTGCACCCTCTTTGGGGCCCATAGTACTGGACCCTGGTCCAGTCTTTTTGAAACTCAATGTTTTTTTGACAGGCACCAGCAGCTATGCTGCAAATCTGGTGCCTCTACCTCAAAAAATGGCCCCCACAGAGTCCCAGGTACCCCCAGCTTGATTCTACATTATACTCTATAGGAACCATTGACTATAATGGTCCTCATAGGATCTAATGGAGCCAGAAAAATTAGCATTCCTGAGTATTTACTGAATCTGAATACCATACCAGTATTGGAATTTGGGGATATTGGGAAATACCAATATTTGGGGGTTCAATGCACCTGAACATGTCGAGGGTGTGTGTGTGCACACCCCTATATGTGTAATGCAGTCCATTCTACTGCCTCAGGCACAGACTAGGGCTCAGTCCTGGCAGTTCTGAAAGTTGTGGTTTATCATCCCCACCACCAAGGCTTTTGCTACAGATCCTCATAAAGGTGGTCTTAACATCCCTCCTGTTCAATATTTATATGAAGCTATTAGGCAAGTGTGAAAGACCTTTAGCCACACAGGGGTCTGGACATTGGAACAAGTAGCAAGCATTTTTTTTTAATTCCTCAAAAAAGATTAGAGCAGGGTTCCCCAACATGGTGCCTGAGGCAGCCAGGGTGCCTACCACTACTTCCCCAAGCATCTACCAAACTTTTCAGAAAGTTGTGGGAGTGGGGCCAAGGTAAGGCAGAGCTTGTTACTGGCTGCTCTCGTTCAAATGAAGGCACTTTCCACAGCTGCAATAGCAACTGCAGCCACTAGACTATCAGGAGAAATGGTAGGTACCTGGTCTTTCCTTAGCCAGTATGTAGTTCCATTCCCTCTTCAGGCCTGACCGACTGTTGCCATAAGCCTATTTTTCAAAGTAGGGAACTGTAAGTCCAGGGAGGAGAGCTGTTTGATGAGGGGAGATGTGTTCACTAGCAGAAGGCCACCTCCTCTTCAGCTGGATCATGCTTCCAACCAAAATACAGACCTTGCCAGACCAATGGCCAGATTCTAAATCAGGCAGCTTCATATATTTGGTAGGGTTGTCATGCAATTCTTTTGTAAAGCGAGGAGAGAAGTACTACATTTGGCTCAATCTCCTGTGGCAGCCATTTTCAGGCGGTGCTCATCATCTCTCAAAATTCCAAAGGTGCACACAGGCTTTAAAACGTTGGGGACCCCTGGGTCAGAGGATTACTTTGAAAGATGCTGGGTGATTGTTAACAACTTTAAAGCTGAGTTTAAATTGGACACAATCCAGAGTAAATATGACTGTTACAAACTGTCCAGAGGCAAAAAGCAACTAAGAGTGTGAACTTTTAATTTGAACCTTAGATGGTTAGTTTCATTGTTACACTTATCCAGAGACACAGATTCACCAGGTCCCTGGCTCTGGATGTTTTCTGACCCCATACCAGTCTAAGCTTTTGATTTCCCTTTATTATTATAATGACCGACACTTGAGCTTGAGCCTTTATCAGACACCATAGTGCACTAGTCTGCCTCATCAGAAGCCAGACTCAGAGACCCCAGATTTCTGAAACCAGCCTGTCTGACCTGAAAGCCACCTTGCACTTATTATTTTACCTTTCACTCCACTCCCTTCTAGTTTCCTAGAATTTCCTAGAATTTCACGGGCTCTTATTGGCTATTGCTTTCACATCTCACCTTCCAGATAGACATTAGGAGATTAGTTGTGGACTGAAAAGGGACAGGACATTTTGCTGTCTGTCACAGCAATATCATATGAAAATGTGGACTTCAGTACCATCTGTATTCTTGTTTGCATCCTCTCGGTGATCCTAGTCATGCCATTGCACCTGGAAATTCAGTTTGTGGTAGTGAATAGGATTGGTGAAAAGGCTAGAAATGTTTTTAATTCAGACCAACCAGCTGCCATGCAAACCCTCATACTTCAAAACTAAGCTAGAGCAATGATACTCAGTGGCTCGGGAGTAGGATTGCCAGGTCCCCTTGCTGTCAGAGGGAGGGGGTTGGGGGGCATTCTGAGGGTGGGCATGACATCATCAAGCAATGTCCCAATGTGATGACATCATCTGGAAGTGATGTCATCGTGTCGGCGCATGCAACGCTCTGGGTTTGGGGCAAAAACGCTTGAGTTTTTTATTCAGAACCATAGGGTTTGCCCCAAAACCAGAGTGTCATGCATGATGTCGCCCAACAATGTCTCCAGGTGGGGGTGGGGTTTCCCCCACCGGCCAGCTGGGTGGCGGTGGCAGATCACAGCCCCCAAAAGTGGAGCAACCCCCACTGAGACCTGGGGCTTGGCTACCCTACTTGGGAGCTCCATGCAGCTCCATGACATGCTATCTGTGGCTCTTCCCCAAAATGGCACTTGTGCTATGTTCCAGTTAAGGGGGCAAGACCATTGCCTGTGTTTGGCAACTGGCTTCCACCTTAAAACAACTGCTGCTGAGGGCCTCATGGAATAAATGGCCCTTCCTCTTCAACACACAAACACCCTTCTCTGCAGCCACCCCAGCCCCCAGGCAGCTACTAGGGGGAGAGCAACCTAACTGCACTGAAGGGAGATTCCAATCCTACCACCACAGCAGCAACCCGGGAATGGAACGAGCTGGCCAAAGTGGGGTAATGGAGGTTTTACTTTTGTTTCTTCACAGCCAGATGGCCCTCCTTCAGGAACCTTGGCAATTTCACTCTCTCACTCACCCAGCCTGCTGTGGCTCATGCTGAGGAGAGAGTGGGAAAGCAGAGCGAGAAGCCCTTCCCCTTACTCCAGATACACAAAAGCTAACATTCAACAGTGGGAGGGGGCAGACAACCCTACATATATAGAGGCACTCTGATAATTTAAAAAGTCAGACCTGCATACTTAATAGTCAGATCTTTATTCTTTAGCTAGATGCAACTAAATCACAACAAGCTACGTTCTTAGACAGTGCATACACACACACACATGTAGCACAGGATAACGAGGCCTAAGCCCACGCAATATAGAGACCAGCAGACAACGAGAGGAGGAAACATGATTGTTTATTTGATGTCAGTTTCAGCCGAGATAAACACTCAAAACATGGCTGAACCCAGTGTCGCACTAAACAAAGCTTTTTATACATCAAACACAGTAGCAGTTTTAGGTATGTACACGTCACAACAGTAGAGTTTGCCTTCAGCTCAGCCCATTTCCTATCTGCTCAGTGAAACTTGCTTTTGCCTTTACTTGAGGCTGAAATGTTGCCAGTAGCTACTTTTAACCTTTTGGTTATAATTTTAGCTAAGCCAGAAAATCACCAGATTCCCAGTATTGAATGAATGGGGGTTTGCTTCACTCCCCCCTTTTGGTCCCCTTTACTTCAGGGAGGGGGTGACCGACCAACGCCCTGGTTTGGGGGAGGTTCTTGACCTGGCAGAGTGACATAACTGCAGTTTGTCCTTACTTCTTGACTGGAGGGCTTGACCAGTGTTAAGCACCCTGTCCTTGTTAGCAGTGGCTAGGTACAGTTATAATTAGAATGATAAACCAGAGTCTGCAAAACCTGACCTTCCCAGAAAGTGGAGGTAATGCAAGGGGTACAAGTGGGAAGCGTTATAACTGGGGTACAAATTATTAAAAATATAAAGGTACAGTTCAGCGGGAAGGTCCACATCTTGGGGCTGTGTGTAGACTAGTCAGCCTCCAAAGTGACTAGTGCAGGGCCAGAAGTTTTGATGTAGATCAGATTTTCACCCGTGCACAGGGAGACCATTCCCAGTAAACCTCAGCAGGGGTTCTGTAATTAGTGTTCAGCTGTGTTATCCTGGGGTGCGGGCAGAGAAGCAGAGCCAGAAGGACCACCAGGTGTTATTTTCTTGAGCTTGACGCTGGTGGGATGGGAGTCCATTATCCTATACACTGGAAAGTGGAGTGATTTCAGATGTTAAACTACATTAGCAGGCAAATGACAATAGCAGGTGTGATTGAATTAGGTGTGATATGCAGAGGGTATAATAAGCAAAGATTGATTGCCTCCCATGCAATATGTGGCCTGTCAGGGTGTCCTGAATGGGGTGGACAAGCTGGTGACAGGAGCTAGTGTCTGAGGCTGGGACTCTGTAGAGGATCCTGCCTGATTGGAGAGGGAGGGCTTGTTGGTGGTGGAGCCAGGGAGTGTCAGACTGATTGGATTAGGAACAGAGGTCAGGCCAGGTGAGGTCTGGCTGGAGGGTGCATCCAGGATGAGGTCAGATGCTAGTCTGGGGGCCAAAGACAAGGGCTCGTTGATAACAGGCGCTGGTAGGAACAGATGCTGGGCTAGAGGCAAAAGGGGACTGAAATAATTTCTTGACCGGAGTGGTGACATTCTTTAAAGTTTCAAGAGAGGGTGTCTGACTGACAAAACTGGGAGCAGAGGTCTGGCTGGTAGAAGTCTGGCAGAGTGTGTCCTGAATGGGGGCAGATGGAAGGCAGCCAGGATGATAAAGCCTGTTGTTGTTTCTCCTGTGGAAAGCTGGTCTGGGTTGAAATGGCTGAGCCTATATGTTCTGTAAATTCTGGCTGAGTTGAGCCTTCCTTTTCTCCCTCCAGTAAAATTAAATAGATGAACTGTTTTTCAACACCAGCTACTAAGCCTTCAGAGAGATGCACTTGGACTAGAGAAATAAAGATGGTATCCCAATCTCAGTAAAATGTTCACAATATGCAACAAGATAGCAGCCATTAAACACTGCTGCTTAAAACTTTGGAGCAGATTTCCAGTGAACAAATGATATAGAGTTTTCAAACAATATAAAAAGACCTTCATTCAGGCACTGTATGACCACATTATCCAAGTCTCGCAACAAACTAACAATTTTAGAGAACAGTATAAAAAAACAACATACTAAAGGCATAATGACAAAGTCAGACCTTGATAAAGGAATTCCATTTTCCCAGAAGCAAACCTATTCAGTTTTGATATCTTCTAGAGCTCTGGCAACATCTTTGAGGGACTCAAGTTTACTTCTATTCTTGTAACTTAGCCAGTTTAACAATGAACATAAAAAAGCTGCCTAATTACAAGAAACAATAATAAATCAGAAGTTGTGGCTGTGAATGAGCAAAAGACCATTCAGGGATCTTTAGGCTGAGCTTCTCCTATCCACGTTAATTGCATTATGCATTCTTGAACAAGCCAGACTTAATTTTTAATACAGCCATATCAAAAAGCACACATACACAGATTTAAAACAGTTTTTCAATAACCAGTTCCTATGATATAAAAAAACAGCAGTAAGCTTTTTAAAATTCAGAATAGATCTCCCCCAAGAGGAAGACAGACAGACAGAGAGGGAGGAGGCTTTGCTTTGCAGTTGCGTGCCTGTTTCTCCATCAGATACAGGTCCCAGAACCCTAGCAGTGGGTTTTACACCCACCCAGATAAACAGAGCAGAGATAGGGAGGAGGCTTGTAAAACAACACTTTCAGTTCATCTTGCAAATCTTCTGGGACACTGGGCGCTCTGATGTCACCTGAAGTTGTTCCTTTGTTTCTTCAACTTGCATTGTGGGCAGCAGTTTGGTGCAGTAGGCCTGACAGCAGTTGTACCTAGAACAGCTAAACAGGGACTGGCATTCTGAAACTTCTAATAGGATTAGTTATTTTGCTATTACGCTTCTGGAACATAGAGAAGAAATAGATTAAACTAATAAACTTCTGAACATTTTCTTTTAACATCACATTCCTTAACATCTGAACATTTTCTTTTCTTTTCTTTTTAACAATGTATTCTTTATGTTTAGAACTGCCCATTGCTATGCCATTTGGAAAGCCCACTGTGAGTAAAAATCAAACAAAACGTATTAATATTTTCCCTGGGAAGACCCTAGTGCATGTAGGTGAGGGACAAAAGTTTGTGTGCATGAACAGATAGATATGGGGTTAAGCTTATCAGATAAAAGTTCTGTATAATAAAATAAATGTGGTTCAGACAGTCTTTTCTTTTCCCTGGTTACCTGTATATCTTCTATGTGCTCTGATGTGGATTCCAATAACTTACTTGGGCTTCATTTTTAAAAACTGACAAGGTAGGAGTATAGTGAGGTGATGTACATTCTTCCAGTCTCCTTCCTTTAACCAGGTTTTCAATAACAGGTTTCAATCCTGAATGACCTTCTGTTGAAAAGGCATACTGATGAATTTGAATACAGGATCTCCCAGGCTTGGAGTTCCCATCTTATAGACCAGGCTTTGTTTCAGAAAGGCAAGTAGACAGTCAGGGGTTAGCAGAAAAACATGCTTCAGACTCTGCTTATCTACAGGAACAGTGTATTCTTGAAGGAATCTAAGTTGTCTGAGTAGAAACAGGCAGATCTGTAGGAGGAGAATTTTCTCCTTTCTAGTGAGAATAAATCCTTGTTCCACAAAAGAAAGCAGTTATTGAATTAACAGAACAGTGTCAGGATTGCTTTCAACATTCATTTTCATTAACTCCAAGGCAATTTTGCTCTGTCTCTGAATGTAAACTGAGTGGAGGGAAAAAAAGCAAACAAACGAGTTCAATCTTCTAGAGTCCCAACCAATTGCAATAAATCCATGTAGGAAGTGGGGGAAGGGATCCAGGACAACTTGCCCATCTCCCCACTTGAGAGTTCAAATGTAAACTGAGAAGAACACAAGAGAAGCCAATGCCAGATCAGGCCAACGACCCCTCCAGTCCAACACTCCGTCACACATCAACCCTTTAGCAGCCATAATTTGAGCTGCCTGTTTCTTTTCATAACTCATCCGATTCAGAACAGCATCCCAGAATCTTTTCCAGCAACCCTTACACCATTTCAATTTGGGGGGTTAACTTTCATGTTATTCCCCATTCATTCATATTCTGAGAGAAAGGGAGACAGCAGTGCAGTTTCTCTTACCTTTAAACGACTTTGCTCAAACCTTTGAAATCATTACTGTCCATGTTTATTCATAACAGAAGGAAGGGTATGGTTCCTTTTTCTTTCCATCGTCTCTGCAAGGCAGTGACGTATTAAAATCCAATACAGACCTTGAATGGCACCTTCCACTGCTACAAACAGATGAAGCTCAAAGAAACTGATCAGAAAGGGGAATAAAAATGCAATGAGGCAAAAACAAAAACAAAACAGGAAAACCAGTCTGGAAGCAAAATGCATACTTCAGGGTGTCTCCTGCCCCCCCCCCCGGATGTTGGCACCCCATGAAACAGTTCCATCCTGGTTCACATGTGGCTGACATGCCAGCAAAATAAATGCTAAAGGCAAAAATATTCAGACTCAAAAGAAGGAAGGAAAAAAAAGTTTAAAGTGTAAAATTGAAGTCAGAGGGGCAGTAGTGCAACAGAGAGGGTCTAGGTTCATCCTCCACCCCCCTCCTCCTGTCTAGCCTGAAAGCTAGCTCCCCATAACTTACCCAGAATGTTCTATGCATAGCATTGCTTTAACCTCCTGGCCTAGCAAGGGGTTTTCTTTTACAATTTTTCCACAATTCTTAGACCAACCAGAATCTGTCATCAGGATATTGACATTAGGGATGAACATATCTGAACATAAACTGGAGACCATTTGGTCAGATTATTTTCTAGGGAAGGAAAGAGAGAGAGAGAAAACAGAAAATCTTTCCTGCAAAACAGGGACTTTACCATTTATTTCATCTTTACTGTTTAGAAAATAAAACTGCAAACTAAAACATGAATACACATACTTTGTATCCCCCCCCTTTTTTATAAAGACAGTTGAAATTAAAACTCACTTTAAAACTATTTTCACAATAGGATACCATAATAAAACAAAGTATACAGGGAGCTAAGTGGCTGCCCCTCCCTCTTGCTCTGCTTTGTTTGCAGTAAAAGAACGATATGAATGAGGTTACCTTTAATACTCAATACAATTTGACAATTTATATATAAATAAATTTTATTTATATAAAAAAATCTTTTCTCATTATTAAAATAACAGGGGAACAAACCTTACACCTTTTTACACACTGAAAGGGAAGGGTGTGTACTCTCAGATCTCCAGTAAGTAAGCATTCTTCAGTAAAGCTCATGCATGACCTTGTTCTGTTTATTCGACTCTGACTTATCTGTACTAGAGCACCAGAAGCCAACACATGCTGACGTTTTCAAGGTCAAGTTGTCAATCTCCCGCCAGGAGACTCCTATTTCTCTGTTTAAAGAATTTTTACACAGCTTTATAGACAAAATAATTAACTCTGCTTAAGCCAGATGGAACATAGACATCAAAACATACAAACTTTTAACTTTTACTGGCTTTATGAATCATTTTTCTCCTTTAAAGAAACTTGTACTGTTTAATAAAACATCCAGAAGATTGGCAAAGTATAAACTTAAATTAACTCAAAAAGTTCTAAAAACCAACAACCTGAGCTGGCAAATCAAAGGGCTGAGACCCTGGGAGTTTAGAGCAGAATTTCTAACCTTTGCTTAACCTCAGTAGGCAAAACCATGGAGTCTCTCCTTCTTCTCAGATCAGTCATTTTCTCTACAGAGGAGGGAACTTTGCAGATTTTTTTGCAACTCCAGGACACTTCCATTTATTTATTATTGACATTATACAGCAGAATCTCTTACAGTTTTATACATTTGAATAAAATTTCCCTTTTTCATTGGAAGGTATTTACACCATATTATTCATAATGTGTCTATACTACATATCAGCATGGAAAACCTCATATCTCCTATTCTGTATCAGTTCCCTAAATAAACAGATACGTAACACTTATGCAAAGGCCCACAGCTATTCCAACCTCTTTTTTTAATATATAAAGAATTTTATTGATTTTGCATTACTACGGGATATGGAGAAAGGTTACTAAATCCCTACCTCTAAAAGATTTAAGGGATATGGGTAAGGGAAACTAATACATAAAAATCTACCGGGATGGGGAAAGGAAACTAAACCCTACTTCTAGACACCCTACTGGATATGGGGGAGGAAAGACTAACATGGTGACACGATCTGGTTACATTTGTGTCATTATCACCTGATGTTACAGAGATTTGTTGCTTGTAAAAAAAAAAGTTAACAAAAAATAATAAAAAAAGAAAAATTGCAAATACTGGTTAATTAATAAAAACTGCATTTTCAACGATTATCTTGGTCTTAGGTTCCTTTCTTCTTGCATTTCTTCTTTCCTCGGGGTTTGGGAGCGGCTGCTTCTTTCTGATTCCGATGTATCTGAAGAACTAAAGAGTATTGAACTACTGCTTTCTGAATCCTGTGAGTAGGATTCTTCCTCTTCCTCTTCTTCCTCCTCATCCTTTTTAGGTTTCTTCTCTTTGTTGTACTGCTTTACATTGAAGTGTTGATCCACAAACTTTTTAGCCTTAGGAACAGAGTCAATATTATACTTTCTGTCTCCATATTTAAAACTCAGTCCTTCAGGAAATAACCATCTGTAAGGGACCCCTTTCTTCTGTAGAGAGAGAGTAAGTTCCTTGTAGAGTCTCCTCTGCTTTCTAACTTCAAAGGGGATGTCCTTCAGGATTTTTATCTCCTCATTCTTGATTTTTAAGGGGTTCCCCTGTGTAGATTTCAGCACCCGATCTCTGATAGATCTTCTCATAAATTTCAAGCATATTTCTCCAGGGAGTTTATTCTTTTTAATAAAATCTGGATAAGTCCTGTAGGCCCAGTCCATCTCCTTCAGTAGATCTTCCTGTTTGTAATCCATTATTGGAGCCAAAATAGCCCTTAAATGTTCATTCTTTTCTTCTGGAATCCCTTGGAAACATAGGATATTCATGGATCTTTCCAGCTGTAGCTGTATTAATTGGTTTTTATTAGAGAGTCTCTCTTTTTCTGCTTTGTCCGCTCTTTTATTGATACTCTCAGTCTGTTTTTCCATTTTTTTAAAAGTCTTTTCAGTTGTTGAGGTCCTCCTGTCCATTTGAGTCATCTGCTTTTGCAAATTATCCATTTTCGCGTTGAGATTAGTCATCTGCTCTATTAGAGGGCACAGTGCGTTCGCCAGCAGTGTGGACATCTCCGCAGCTACTTCCTGGTTGTGGGAGGGAGTCGTTGGTAGGCTGTTTCCGGTTGACGTTTTTCTCTCCAGACCTGGCTTCCGCCCTCTCCCAGCCATAATAACAAGAAGAAAGTTTTCCAAAACAAAGTAAAAGTTAGCAGAACTTAACCTGCTTTTCATTATTGTGCAGCTTTTGTTTTCGCTAGTCCTCTTATGCGGATAGCTTGTTTCAAAGTTGTTTTTAAACTTCGCTTTAGAACCGCATTGTTTTAAATGGGGGGGGTTGAACTCTTGAACGTCTCCCTCTCCCCTGCCGTTTTGCCCTTGTTGTTGTTGTTCAGTCGCACAGTCGAGTCCGACTCTTCGCGACCCCATGGACCAGATTACGCCAGGCCCTCCTGTCTTCCGCTGTCCGCTGAAGTTTGCTCAATTTCATGTTCGTTGCATCGATGACACTGTCTAACCATCTCATCCTTTGCCGTCCCCTTCTTCTTTGACCTTCAATCTTTCCCAGCATCAGGGTCTTCTCCAGTGAATGCTCCCTTCTCATTTGGTGGCCAAAGTATTTGAGCTTCAGCTTCAGGATCTGGCCTTCCAGGGAACAGTCAGGGTTGATTTCTTTTAGGATTGACTGATTTGATCTCCTTGCAGTCCAAGGGACTCTCAAGAGTCTTCTCCAGCACCATAGTTCAAAAGAATCTATTCTTTGGCGCTCGGCCTTCCTTATAGTCCAACTCTCACAGCCATACATTACTACAGGGAATACCACTGCTTTGACCATGCGGACTTTTGTTGGCAAGGTGATGTCTCTGCTTTTTATCATGCTGTTTAGGTTTGCCATCGCTTTCCTCCCAAGGAGCAGGCGTCTTTTAATTTCATGGCTGCAGTCACCATCTGCGGTGATCTGGGATCCTAGGAACGTGAAGTCTGTCACTACTTCTACGACTTCCCCTTCTATTTGCCAAGGAGTGATGGGCCCAGATGCCATGATCTTAGTTTTTTTGATGTTGAGCTTCAAGCCCACTTTTGCACTCTCCTCTTTCACCCCGAGCAAGAGACTCTTTAGGTCCTCTTCACTTTCTGCCATCAGAGTGGTATTGTCTGCATATCTGAGGTTATTGATCTTTTCCCCAGCAATCTTAACTCCAGCTTGTGATTCATCCAGGCCAGCATTTCGCATGATGTACTCTGCATATAAATTAAATAAGCAAGGTGACAATATACATCCTTGTCGAACTCCTTTTCCTATGCTAAACCAATCAGTTGTTCCATATCCGGTTCTAACTGTTGCTTCTTGACCCTTATACAGGTTTCTCAGGAGACATATGAGGTGGTCTGGTACTCCCATCTCTTTAAGAACCTGCCATAATTTATTGTGATCCACACAATCAAAGGCTTTAGCATAGTCAATGAAGCAGAAATAGATGTTTTTCTGGTACTCTCTTGCTTTCTCCATAATCCAGCGAATGTTGGCAATTTGATCTCTAGTTCCTCTACCTCTTCGAAACCCAGCTTGTACTTCTGGCAGTTCTCTATCCACGTACTGTTGGAGCCTAGCTTGTAGGATTTTGAGCATGACCTTGCTAGCGTGTGAAATGAGTGCAATTGTGCGATAGTTTGAACATTCCTTGACGTTGCCCTTCTTTGGGATTGGAATGTAAACTGACCTTTTCCAATCCTGTGGCCACTGTTGTGTTTTCCAAATTTGTTGGCAAATTGAGTGCAGCACTTTAAAAGCATCTTCTTTTAAGACTTTGAATAACTCAGCTGGGATATCATCACCTCCACTAGCTTTGTTGTTAGTAATGCTTTCTAAGGCCCATTTAACTTCGCTTTCCAGGATGTCTGGCTCGAGGTCAGTGATTATACCATCGTGGTTGTCAAGGACATCGAGGTCCTTCTTGTATAGTTCTTCTGTGTATTCTTGCCATCTTTTCCTAATCTCTTCTGCTTCTGTTAGGTCCCTACCGGTTTTGTCCTTTATCATGGCCAGCTTTGCATGGAACGTTCCCTTGATTTCTCCAATTTTCTTGAACAGATCTCTAGTCCTTCCCAATCTATTGTTTTCCTCTATTACTTTGCATTGTTCATTCAGGAAAGCCTCCTTATCTCTCCTTGCTGTTCTCTGGAAATCTGCATTCAGTTGGGCAAATCTTTCCTTTTCCCCATTGCCTTTAGCTTTCCTTCTTTCCTCTGCTATGTGTAAAGCCTCATCAGACAGCCACTTTGCTTTTTTGCATTTCTTTTTCTTTGGGATGGTGGTGAGTGCTGCCTCCTTTACAATGTCACGGACCTCTGTCCATAGTTCTTCAGGCACTCTGTCTATCAAATCTAGTCCCTTAAACCTATTCTTCACCTCTACTGTATATTCATCGGGGATGCGATCTAGGTCAAATCTGAATGGCCTTGTGGTTTTCCCAACTTTCTTCAATTTAAGTCTGAATTTTGCAATGAGTAGCTCATGATCTGAGCCACAGTCAGCTCCAGGTCTTGTTTTTACTGACTGGATAGAGCTTCTCCATCTTTGACTGCAAATTATATAGTCAATCTGATTTCGGTGTTGCCCATCTGGTGATGTCCATGTGTAGAGACGCCTCTTACGTTGTTGGAAAAGGGTGTTCGCTATGACCAGCATGTTCTCTTGACAAAACTCTGTTAGCCTTTGCCCTGCTTCATTTTGTTCTCCAAGGCCAAACTTGTCTGTTATTCCGGTTACCTTTTGATTTCCTACTTTAGCATTCCAGTCCCCTATGATGATGAGGACATCATTTTTTGGTGTTAGTTCTATGAGCTGTTGTAGGTCTTCATAGAACTGGTCCACTTCAGCCTCTTCTGCAGCAGTGGTTGGGGCATAGACTTGGATTACTGTGATATTGAATGGTTTGCCTTGGATTCGGACCGAGATCATTCTGTCATTTTTGAGATTGTATCCCAATACTGAATTGGACTATAAGGAAGAGTTGGACTATAAGGAGAGTTATAAGGAAGGCTGAGCGCCGAAGAATAGATTCTTTTGAACTATGGTGCTGGAGAAGACTCTTGAGAGTCCCTTGGACTGCAAGGAGATCAAATCAGTCAATCCTAAAAGAAATCAACCCTGACTGTTCCCTTGAAGGCCAGATCCTGAAGCTGAAGCTCAAATACTTTGGCCACCAAATGAGAAGGGAGCATTCACTGGAGAAGACCCTGATGCTGGGAAAGATTGAAGGTCAAAGAAGAAGGGGACGGCAAAGGATGAGATGGTTAGACAGTGTCATCGATGCAACGAACATGAAATTGAGCAGACTTCAGCGGACAGCGGAAGACAGGAGGGCCTGGCGTAATCTGGTCCATGGGGTCGCAAAGAGTCGGACTCGACTGTGCGACTGAACAACAACAAAAATCCCAATACTGCCTTTCTCACTCTCTTGTTGACTATAAAGGTCACACCATTTTTTCTATGGGATTCCTGGCCACAGTAGTAGATATAATGGTCTTCTGAGTTAAATTCGCCCATTCCTGTCCACTTTAGTTCACTGATTCCCAAGATGTCGATGTTCATTCTTGCCATCTCATTTTTGACCACGTCAAGCTTACCTTGATTCATAGATCTTACATTCCAGGTTCCTATGCAGTATTGTTCTTTGCAGCATCGAACTTTCCTTTCACCGTCAGACACATCCACAACTGAGCGTCCTTTCGGCTTTGGCCCAGCCGCTTCACTCTTTCTGGGGTTACTCGTACTTGCCCCCTCTGCTCTTCCTCAGTAGCATATTGGACACCTTCCGACCTGAGGGGCTCATCTTCCGGCGTCATATCTTTTAGCCTTTTGTTACTGTCCATGGGGTTTTCTTGGCAAAGATACTGGAGTGGGTTGCCATTTCCTTCTCCAGGGGATCACGCTTGGTCTGAGTTCTCTGCTGTGGCCTGTCCGTCCTGGGTGGCCCTCCACGGCATAGCCCACAGCCTCATTGAACCACGCAAGCCCCCTCGCCACGACAAGGCAGTGATCCATGAGGGAGTTTTTCCCTTAGGCACTTCTAATTACTACCAAGGGTCTTGTTCGCTTAAATCACCTGAGCAATGCTTAACTCACACTTTGCAGCCTTGGAGACCTTTTAGAAGCTTTTCAGAAGCTGTTGATCGTGTCCGCTGGTCCGGTAGTCGTCTCTCGGCGCCATACTGGCTCTTCGGTGACGGGAACTTTTGGAGATAAAGGTGAGCCTCAATTCCTTGGCCGTCGCCTTGGAAGAGGCTCACCTCGGCTCTCCAGGCTGCGGGTCTCCTACAGCGACCCTGGGAGGGTCCGGGATGTACTCGGACCCTTCCCGTCAGCCGAGTCTCGGTGCAACCCCATCAGAGCGAGACGGGGATGCGACTGAGCAGTGAAACGCTTAAACCGGAAGCTCCCTCTTTCTTAATGATGACATAAAACCACAAATCAGGAAAACTGCACAGTCAATTTCTTCTCAAGTTCCAAGCAGCCTCATTTCAAGCAGCCTCATTTCAATCTTTATCTGCACATATCTTTTAGGCCTTAAACAAACAGATATCCAAGACATAGAAACAAATTCCCTAATAACGATACCCACAATATCCAATACAGATCCAAAAAGCCAAACACACGGACATGCACTCAGACAAACAGAGCAGCAAAACAACTGATTCACACACAGTTCCTTGAATAAACTAAAATTGACAAACTGAAGCACCAGTTTACTGATGACTATGAGGATGCACAGTTCCCAAAACAGACTGAGACAGATACAGACTAATGCAGGTACAGGTGCTGTTAGCAAACTGAAAAACTAACAAAAAAACTGGGTTTCTAGACTTCCAGACTTTCCTGGGGCTGACACCAATGGCTAGAGCAGGGGTCTGCCCAGACTGTAAGGTCTGTGCTCCAGCGGTCTGTGCAGGGGGTTAGGATGGCTGGTTTCTTGTAGGGCAGAGTCACTCGACTCTCAACACAACTCTCCAATCACACACACACACACACAATTGCTGGGGAAACCACGGTTTCCCTTTTTATCTGCCTGACAGGTAACTGAGTCTTTAGGAAGGTGATCAAGCTTCCTCTTCTCCCCCACCTGGAGAGGACTGAACTGATAAATACAGACCTGAGCTCTGGAGCTTTTCCTGGATGTTTCCTCCTTGCGGCTGCATTCGCGGAGCGAGCAACTCCAGCGGAAACCGGCCAGAGATAAGCGGACGAGCGGCCTCTCAAAAATGAAAGTGGCGCCTGCCGACAAATGATCCCCAACTGGCTTAGTTCACCCTGGAGTCATGGCTCAGGGAGGGCTCCAACAGCCCAGCCTCTAGGTGGGTGCTCTCCCCTGTTCCCCAGAAATGTAGCACAGGATAACGAGGCCTAAGCCCATGCAATATAGAGACCAGCAGACAATGAGAGGAGGAAACATGATTGTTTATTTGACGTCAGTTTCAGCCGAGATAAACACTCAAAACGTGGCTGAACCCAGTGTTGCACTAAACAAAGCTTTTTATACAACAAACACAGTAGCAGTTTTAGGTATCTACACATTACTACAGTAGAGTTTGCCTTCAGCTCAGCCCACTTCCTATCTGTTCAGTGAAACTTGCTTTTGCCCTTACTTGAGGCTGAAATGTCGCCAATAGCTACTTTTAACCTTTTGGTTACAATTTTAGCTAAGCCAGAAAATCACCAGATTCACAGTATTGAATTAATGGGGTTTTGCTTCACACACACACATATTTACTTCAAAAAGGATGTGGACAAAATCGAGAGGGTGCAGAAGAGAGTGACGAGGATGATCAAGGGTCTGGAGACTGAGCCCTACGAGGAAAGACTAAGGGTCTTGGGAAGGTTTAATTTGGAGAAGAGGAGATTGAGAGGAGACATGATTACTCTCTTTAAATATCTGAATCTGTCATTTGGAGGAGGGCAAGGAGCTATTCCAGTTGGCAGTACAGGATAGGACCCAAAGCAATGGATTTAAATTACATGCAGAAAGGTATCAGCTGGATATTAGGAAAAACTTTTTCACCATCAGAGTGGTTCAAAGGTGGAATCAGCTGCCTAGAGAGGTGGTAAGCTCCCCTTCTCTGACAGCTTTCAAGAAGAGGCTGGATGAATATTTGTCAGAGATGCTTTAGGCTGGTCCTGCATTGGGTAGGGGGGTTGGTCTGTATGGCCCCTTCCAACTATATAGAGTGCACATGACATTAGTATTGAGATCATTACTGTATGAAGCAAGATAAACAGCTGACTTTTTGCCTATCATGTATCTGCTTGCCCAGAAGCTCTTATGTAAAGATGAGTGAGAAATTTTTACAATAATGTCTTGGGAATATTTGTGGAAAAAGTCAATGAAAATTTCAACTTGTGTAAATGTTAAAGAGAATTGTTATAAAATGATGTACAGATGGTATATGACGCCTAAAAAAATTGCTATTATAAATGAAAGTATGTCCAACAAATGTTGGAAATGCAAGAAACATGAAGGGTCTTTTTACCATATGTGGTGGACATGTGATAAAGCAGTAAAGTATTGGACTGAGATCCACAATGAGATACAAAAAATTTTGAAATGTACTTTTAAGAAAGACCCACAGATGTTATTGTTAGGTCTTAAAATGGAAGAAATAAATGTAGCCAAGAGAACACTACTATGGTACTTGATTACAGCAGCTAGACTGATTTTTGCTCAATGTTGGAAACAAGATAAAGTACCTGAAACATGGGAATGGATTAAAAAGACGTTGTTTTTGGCAGAAATGGACAAATTAACAAGAAAGTTAAACAACGAAGAAGACGAAACTTTCTTTGAAGACTGGAAAGACTTTCAAAAATACTTGTTGAAAAATTGGGACATTAAATGTAGTTTGATTTGCTTTGATAGTTATTAAGAAGAAAATGACAGAGAATTAGATTTTTGAATTGTTACCGTTTGTAAGAGAAAATAAGTTTAGAAGTAATTGTAACAGAATAAGAGAGACATTAATGGGGTTGGAGCAGTGCGGGAAGCCTTGTTTGGGGGGGGAGAAGGGAAATAAGAAAAATGGATATGTAGGCAGGTTTAAATTGTATGAACATGTGATATATCCAATAATAAACTGTATTTACCAAGAAATTTTTACAATAATGTTATCAAGTAATCCTCTAATCCTTCTACAAAATATGATGGGTATCTCTTGGTTCAAGCAGGATCTCTGAAGAAAAAATAAATAAGAGATCTTCCTTTACACCCACTGAGTTCAGGTGCAGTGCAAGAAAAAAAATCTAATTTTGAAGATTATGTGGGTTGGGGGGAAATTAGTTTCTGGTTGCCTCATTGTGTATGATATTCAAAGCCTCTATTTTGCTGCCTGTGTTTCTGAGTGAATTTCTAATGAAGTCATTCGAAATGAAACAGCTGCACACAAAAAATGCAAAGGAAAAAAGCCCAACCTACGGTATTAGCCTTGCATTACATTTTCATTTAGGGTCTGCTTTCTAGAGCATAATGATTGCATTCAGAAACTTCTTGGCATAGTATCTGCAACCATGAAAGTTCTGCCAGTTTCATTTGCAAGACAACACAAATCTATCAATTTGCTTATTTTATTGTTATTTATTTTTGGCAAATGCCATTAATGTTGCTTTTCAATGACTCCACTATTCCATTGATTAATTCAGGACTGAAATGCAGTAGTTATTAGAACTGAATAGTTCTTCAATTTGCAAAAGAAGAAAAGACAAAGGACATTACTCAGAAAGAAAAGACATTACTCAGTTACAAGTCCTGTAGTGCTATCAAAGCATCCCATTAATTGTTAGTCCTGAAATTGACATGGATTTATAACACATGAATCACATTATTTTGCTACTAGACTGCAGCCTTCACTATAAATTATTTGACATTTTAAAGGACCAGTTCACACTTGCAAGCCAGCACCTTGTTTGCTCCACCCAGTGCTTCTCATATGTAATGAGTTAGTCCACGCAGCAGTGACTGAAAATGAGGCTATCAGGGCATCAAGGAATGCTGGCTGCTCATGTGGGAGGGGGACCACTGGGAGAGGGAGACCATGGACAGGAGAGGCCAGAATGGTTGAATGTCCACTGCCTCAACCAAAGACCTGGTGGAACAGCTCCATTTTACAGTCTTCATCAGTGGTCTTCAGGTCGTGAATTGGGACGCTTTAGTGGACTACAAAGCTCCACTTGATGGACTACAAGCTCCCATAGAGCTGCTGTTTTGTGCTACTTTTTGGAAGGAACAGTTCCTAGTCCACATTCATAAGAGTGACAGATCTCCTGTTTCTCTTTACATGCTTAGAGGAGTAGTGGAACAGTGAGGTGAGGGCACTCAATGAGAGATAAGGCTCCTCCATGCCTCTGACCCTAGCCTTGCTCCTCACTGAGGTACATCTTCTAGTACAGGGGTCCCCAAGATGGTGACTGTGGGTGTCATGAGGCTTTTGCCCAGTAAGGTGGAGCTTTTGCCCAGCAGGGCTTCTGACTGGCCATTGGAGATCTGATTAGCTGTGCAGATTTTTTTTAAAGTTGCTTTGACATCAGCTGCCAATACAGCACAAGGCTCTTCAACCGCATGACTGAAGATAAGCTGTGTGTATGCAGGAAAATTAAGAGGTATTCTGCAGAACAGAGCTTCTGCTTGATTAGAGTTATGCATGACATCACTCATGACCATTCTGTGGCTGATTCTGTCTCCTCCTTCATTTGTTTTGTGGCTGCACCACAACACCTGGTGCCCAAATTCCATAGGTGCCTGCAGGGTCAAAAAACTTGGGTACCCTATTCATCGACTTTCTTGTTCTGCTGGCCACACTCCTGGCCTTGACATGAATGAGGTCATATCACCATCTTGCCCTGCCACATGACTCTAATGTTACGTTATAATGGTTCTCCACTTTCCTTTTATCTTTATCTTGGCTGAGCAGCCCTTTTCCTTTCTTTGTTTCTCTGTTTGCTTACCAAGTGTAGGGAACTGAAGGACCAACTAAAATCCTTGTGTTGTTTTTGCCTGACAATGGCACACGAGGGACTGTCGGTAATAGCTATGTCTGCTGACTGCCACTAGGCACCAGCGGTATACAACTGGACCTTGGCTCCAAAAGAACAATAGGGACTAGGATCCTGAGCCTCCTAGTTTAAACCTATGGGAACTGTGGTGGGAAGTTTAAACCTTCCAATGGGACCTGAGGGTGTCACCCCAGTGTTGTATATAGTTGGCCATTTCGGCTGGTTGTTGTGTGTGTGTGTGTTGTGTGCAGTAAACTATGAGCTGATAATCACTGAGAGTCTGTCTTCGCTGTGCATTGAACCCAGTACACAACAATGGCGATGAGGATGGGATCCCGCTGAGCTGGCCAGGCTGCTGGGCATCCGAGAAAGACCAGGGAACCACCACCGCTGCATCAGCCGATGCGCACCGAAGGCACACAATCCGCTTCCCTGCAACCACCATGCAGCACGATGGCAGTCACTCCAGGATCTGGAATCGTTCCTCCATTCGACCCAACCAAGCTGCACCACTGGGAGGCCTGGGCTGAGGGACTCAAGTCGATCCTAATCTTTCACAAATTCATCTCCAAGGAAAGAAAGAGGGGCCTCCTTGTCAGCTCATGTGGACCCGCCAAACGTGGAACTGGCATGCAACTTGCTTTCACCTACTAAGGTTTCCGAGGCCACTTTCTACCAAATCATCAAGGCGCTCCAGGGCCATTTCGTCCCCTGGCCTTCAGAGATCATGCGCCACGTGGCCTTCCACTCCTGGCACCAAAACCCGAGGGAACCAGTTGCAGAGTACTTGGCTGAGCTCTGCCGGCTCGCCTCGGAGTACACCTTCGGGGCCCAGCTCAAGACGACCCTTTGTGACAGGCTGGTGTGCGGTCTCAATGACGAGAAGCACCAGTGGCAGATCCCAGAGAATGAGAAGTGCACCCTCACCTCAGCCCTCTTTACCGCCTCAGCGTGGGAGAGGTCTCACCCTGCCACATCGACCGCTGCCCACCGCACAGGCACATACCCTACCAATGCAGTAGAGAAGGAGGTACACAGGACCCAACAGCTTGTCCAGAGGTGAGATCCAGTGCCAGCATCCCACTCCATGCCAGCAAAGGAATCCGGATGACAAGAGTGTGCCAGCTGCAGAGATCGCTATGAGCAGAACACTTGCTGGTTCCGGGATGCTATCTGCCGGAGTTGCGGCTGCCAGGGACACATCACCTGGGCCTGCCATTCCTAAGGGTCCCAAGCCCCATCAGCGTAACTCCCACAACCACTGCTAACAGCCCCCTAGCATAGCCTCCTCCATTCCCTCTGGCTGATAGCAGCCACCATCTTGCCCACCACCTTGAAGCATGGCCCCTTAGGGAGGAGGGACTTCTGCTAAGTGTGGGGGGTATGGGGCAGCTGTCAAATAGAGTAAATGAAGTGTATCCCCCATCACTGCTGTTCAGCATCGGGTTTGGCTGCATACAGTATTAATTTTTCTACTTGGAGACTGAGACTATGCAATCTACAGTCTATCAAAGCATGCAGTCTCCTATCTGTTGTCATCCTTGGGCTTTGGAATACATATGTAGAAAAGTTGTGTCTGGAATCCAGACATGAGCATTTTTGATCTCATTTGCAAGAATAGACCTGGAAGGTAGTTTGGAAAGTGTACTGCTACTGTACTGAATCAAAGCATTTTAATGGTTGTGTGACAGTACCTCTCTCTTAATTTGTTTCTTTCTCTCACTCAAAGTATCACTGCCACCAGGAATTTAATTCCAGTCTTTAATTAACCGTTCCCACAGTATTGTGCCCAAGCTCTAAGGCTCCTTCATTGGACTATGTGGTTCTAAGGATAAGACTCTGAGTTAATAATAAACAAGATAAAACTTTATTGGTAAAAGAAGCGTATTGGTTACAAGATGTTTTGTTGCTCAGTAAAATCTTTCACTTTTTACTCAGGTCTCTGTCAGCTTTGCCCCTTCCCACTCTTATAATACTCTGACAATATTAGATTTTGCCTAAATCGCCCCCTGAAGTACTTTTCTTTCTTCTTTAGAATCTGAATGCCTTTCACAGCACCTCTGTCTATATACTAATTCTCACATCAGGGGCACTTGGGGGGCAAAGTGATTTTCCTGCACACTTGAGGCAGTCTCCAGGTGTGCCGAAAAATCTGAAAAGATGAAAAAAAAATATACGGGGGATACTTAAATCCCCCCAAAAGTAAAAGAGCTTTCCCTGCACATGCACAGACAATGCTCTGGCCATTGGGGGAGGGAGACGCTCAGCAGGACAGGCGGCTGGGAGCTGCTTCGGCCTTGCTGCCAGTGCTGGGGGGAGCGGGAGAAGGCTCGGCGGGCCCAGTGGCACAGGGGAAGGAATGGTTGGGAGCTGTGGGGCTTCGCCTTCGATATCAGGGGGGTTGGGGGAGAAATGGCTAGCCCAGGCCTCACCGTTGATGCAGGAGTGGCAGGGGAGAAGGCTCACTTGCAGCTGCTTCCTCCTCCTCCACATGGAGCTCTTTCTCCCCCCCTTGAGTACCGCGGATCCCCGCTTCTTATCTATATTCTAATAGCCAAGAGGCCCCCTCTGTGTGGATACCTAAATCTGCACATCGGAGGCACTTGAGGGGCAAAGAGATTTTTTTTTTTTAAAAATATTTTGCTTTTCTAAACTACAAACCTACAGGGGCTGGGGAATGGATACAACCTAAAAATAAGAATAGCAAGGATCATTAATATCAAAGTTTAAAATTGTTGATACTTCCCTATTACCACATAGTAAAAAGTGAGAATTAGTTGTATAAAAGTATAAAACAAACAGTCATAATCATACTCCTCTGTAGTGTGTACATTCTAGCATTAAAGTTATGAATTAAAAATAAACAACAGACTATCAAAATTAATCTATTTTGCTTTTTTCTTTCCTCTAAGCTTCTTTTTATCAAAATCCAGTTTAATTTTTAGAGGTTTAGGGGCAGCAGCCCCTAATTCTACTTCAAAATCAGACGATTCTGCCGAGGTGTTCGAGGTGGTGTCAGAACTTTCCCCGTCTTTATCTTCTTCGTCTTCTGCATCTTTGTTATCCTGTTGCTTTCTGTTGTTGCTCTAGGAACATTTTCGTTTTATGCACAGAGTCAATCTTTTCTTTTTTGTTATTGAAGTTGAATATAAGACCTTTAGGTACTATCCATCTGTATGGAGTGGTATTTTCCTGTAATAGTGCCAAGTCTCTGTATTGTCTCCTCCTTTTCCTGCTCTCGAATGGAACATCTTTTAAAACTTTGATTTGTTCTCCTTTATTTTTTAGGGTTAGTCCATTTGTTGCTTTCAAGGCAATGTCTCTTGTTGACCTTTTTGAGAATTCCACATATACTTCCCCGGGTAGCTTTTTTTTTTGAAAAAAAATAAAAAATAAATTCTGGATACGTATGATAAACCAGATCAGTATCATTTTGGAGAGTTTCCGCTGTTAAGCCACTATGGGAGCCAGTTCTTCACTTAAAATCTCTTTTAGGTTCTCTCCTTTCTGCTCCGGGATACCTTGAAATCTCAGTACATATGCTGATTTCTCCATTTGAAGAACTAACAATTGCTATTTCTCAGAGATTTGTTTCTTTTTCCACTACCTCCAGTCTTTGTCCAAATTCTTTTGACTTAACATCAACTTTTTTCAGCTTCTTAATTATCTTCTCTGTTGTTGCTGAGTTTTCTTTGAGTTCTTTTTGCAATGTGTCAAACTTATCATTAAGATTGGTCATCTGGTCCAGCAGAGGGCACAAAGCAGCAGCAATCATTTTAGGAATGTATGTGGTTATTTCTGGTTTAGTGGCCAGAGATGATGAGCTGGCAGTTCCTGCTGTTAGTTTCCTCTTAGCCACCATTTTTTCTGCTCGCTGCATCATTGTTTACAATAAGATGAAAATTTTAAAAAGTCTCTGAAAGCCTGATAATTTATCACTTTCTTGCTAGTCTGTGCCACACTCAGTCAGATTTTTGCTCCCTTCAAGCCACCCTCTCAGTTCCCACTTTAAAATCAGTCTAATCAGGATCGGGTATTCCCCTCCCCCTTTCCGCTCGTTTGGGGCTTTGGTGAGGCTTTGCTGCTGTTGTTTAGGCAATTGTTTGTTAAAACGTGGATCAACTCACATTTTTACTTGCACTTCTTCAGAAGGTAGGGAAGATACTTTTCTTTGGATTGCTTCCATGCTCTGCCCGGTGTGTGCTTCTTGGTGCCATAGCTGGCTCTGTGCCATGAGGACCTATTGAGGCAAAAGGAGCCTCAATCCCTTGGCATACGCCTCAGGAGAGTGGCATCATGCATCCCAGGCTATGACCCCCCTTCAAGGAGTCAAGAGGGTCCAAGATCAACTCTGACCCCTCCCCATTGGCACGATTTCTGGGGGCACTCACATCAGAGCTATGATGGAGCGCACCCACCTGCGAGCCGCCAAAACCCGGAAATGGGGGCAAAGAGATTTTCCTGCACACTTGGGGCAGTCCCCAGGTGTGGAGAAAAATATAAAAAGTTTTAAAATCTATACGGGGGAGACTTAAATCCCCCCAAAGTAAAAAAATGTTCCCCGCGCATGCGCAGAGATTGCCCTGGCAACTGTCTCGCTGGCGGTGCCAGCACCACTGCCAGGGAGGGGGGCAGGAGAAGGATTGGCAGTCCAGCATCTGTGGGCCACTCAGGTCTCGTGGCCGCTGCCACTAGAGAAGGGGGTGCAGCAGAAGGCTTGATTGCCGGTGGCTGTGGGCCACTGAGGCCTTGCTGCTGCTGCTGTCACTGCTGGGGAGTGGTGGGAGAAGGCTTGGTGGGCCCTCCTGCTGAGCTCACCTGCTTTTGCTTCCTCCTCCTGCAGAGCTCCTTCTGCATCTGCAGGCTGGGAGCTGTGGGGAATACTCCCCCCCCAACATGAGTATCGCAGGTCCCAGTTCTTGTATGATTCTAATTGGAAGACTGCTTCTCAGACTTTGTGTAGATTGACCACAACTAATAGCTGCTGATTTCTGACTTCAGTCTGAACACGCTACCTTCTCTCTCTCTCTCTCTATACACACACACCTTCGAGCTCCGCTCACACACTCTCAGTCACCAACCAGTCACCTCACTCACTTATCTCCCTCTTTCACACCTTTGTTCTTTTGACACTTACCAGTCATTTAAAGAAACACACACATATAACTTGAAATCATTAACAGGTATATTAAGTAATTCCATTCTTTTTTGCTTTTTGTAACTTTGCAGTATATTAATTGTAAAGTAGGAAAGGCTCTATTCAGATATCATCTGAAACCATGGTTTAATTAAACCAACTATGATTAATGTGATTGTCTGAATGTAGGCTACTCTGTGAACTCTGGTTGTCACAGTTTGTCAAACTAAGGTCTGAAACCATGGTTTAAACATGGTTTATTAACCACAGATAGTCTTCATTATGGTTTCTTATGCTTAATCTTTGTTACCTGGCCCTGCTCTCATGCATGCACCTGCTTCAGAGCTGACTGGTAAGAGCTTCAATGAAACCAGCATTTGTCAAGAAAACCAGAATTTGAGTGATCACCTATGAGCCAAATCCTGGTATTACAAAGTGACCATAGTTAAAATAAACCATGGTTTTGCCTTATGTCTGAACTGAGCCTAATATTCATGGAGAAAATTAAACTATTATTTAACAGCCAAAAATAGAAAATTAAACTATTATTTAACAGCCAAAAAAAAACAGCAGCACACAAAGGAACAGCTAAAACAATGATAAAAAGGAAGCTCGGATTGCCAGGTTTCAAGCAAAATTCAGCAGCATATGGAACAGTACTGAGAGGATTGGGAGACAAGACAGCGATTATTTGTTTTCCTTCAGGTCCCATGTCCACTCCTCCCATATCTGCTATGTGGCACATCTGGAGTTCAACATGTTGTGGCACATGAGAGAGTGAAGTAGATGACAAGACTGACTGGTTGGGAGAAACTGTGACTTAACTTGGCTCTCAATTAAGAAGCAAATTTGAAGGGGGGAAAGGAAATTACCAGGCTGCAACCTGAAAACTGTAAGAGAGGTCCTGATGCTGTATGGAGATAAAGAAGGAACAGACAATGTTCAACAGACAGGAACTGACAGTGGAAAAGATTAGCTTAAGAATGAATCCAGTGAGCCTGTAGAAGGGTTTCCAGCTTTTAAACCTGACCACGACCCATAGGTATCCATCAACGATTGGCAGGTGATCACTTTTAGCTTCATGTGATAAAACGATAGGGTTGCCAATTCCAGTTTGAGGAAATTCCTGGAGAATTGGTGTTGTCTGGGAAGGTGGAAATTGAGGAGGGAGCTCAGAAAGGGGTGTGATGCTGCTGATCCGGTTTAAGCGTTTTGCTACTTGGTCACATCCCCGTCTTAATCCGATGGGGCTGTGCCGAGAGTCGGTTGACGGGAAGGGTCTGAGCAGGTCCCGGACCCTCCCGGGGTCTCTGTACGAGACCCCCAGCCTGGAGAGCTGAGGAGAGCCTCTTCCAAGGCGACGGCCAAGGAATTGAGGCTCACCTCCATCTCCGAAAGGTCCCGTCGCTGAAGAGCCAGCATGGCGCCGAGAGATGGTTACCGGATCAGTGGACACAATCAACAGGTGCTGAAAAGCTTCTAAAAGATCTCCAAGGCTGCAAAGCGTGAGTCAAGCATTGTTCAGGTGATTTAAGCGAACAAAAGCCTTGGTAGGAATTTAGAAGCGCCTAAGGGCAAAGCGGCAGGGGGGAGAGACGCTCAAGAGTTAATCCCCCCCCATTTGAAACAACACGGTTTCAAAGCGATCTTTAAGAACAACCCTGAATTAAGCTTTGCCCATAAGAGGATTAGCAAAAACAAAAGCTTCAAAATAAAGAAAAGCAGATTAATTTCTGCTAACTTTTACTTTGTTTTGGGAAACTTACTTCTTGTTGATATTATGGCTGGGAGAGGGCGGAAGCCGGGTCTGGAGAAAAAAACGTCAACCGGAAATGGTATACCAACGACTCCCTCCCACAACCAGGAAGTAGCTGCAGAGATGTCTACATTGCTGGCGAATGCACTGCGCCCCCTAATGGAGCAGATGACTAATCTCAATGCGAAAATGGATAATTTGCAAAAGCAGATGACTCAAATGGATAGAAGGACCTCAACAACGGAAAAGACTTTAAAAAAATGGAAAAACAGACTGAGAGTATTAATAAAAGAGTGGATGAAGCAGAAAAGGAGAGACTCTCCAATAAAAATCAACTAATACAGCTACAGCTGGAAAGATCTATGCACATTCTACGATTCCAAGGGGTTCCAGAAGAAAAGAACGAGGATTTGAAGAACATTTTATCAGAGACTTTGGCTCCAATAATGGATTACAAACAGGAAGACTTAATGAAGGAGATGGACTGGGCCTATAGGGCTTATCCAGATTTCATCATAAAGAATAAACTCCCTGGAGAAATATGTCTGAAATTCACGAGAAGATCTACCAGAGACTGAGTGCTAAAAGCCACGCAGGGGAACCCTCTAAAAATTAAGAATGAAGAAATAAGGATCTTGAAGGATATCCCCTTTGAAGTTAGAAAGGGGAGGAAACTCTACAAGGAGCTTACTCTCTCTCTACAGAAGAAGGGGGTCCCGTACAGATGGCTGTTTCCCGAAGGACTGAGTTTTAAATATGGAGACAGAAAATACAATATTGACTCTGTTCCTAAGGCTAAAAAATTTGTGGAGCAACACTTGAATCCAAAGCAGCACAACAAAGATAAGAAACCGAGAAAAGTTGAGGAGGAAGAAGAGGAATCCTACTCACAGGATTCAGAAAGCAGTAGTCCAATACTCTTTAGTTCTTCAGGCACATCGGAATCAGAGAAAGGAGCAGCCACTCCCAAACCCCGAGGAAAGAAGAAATACAAGAAGAAGAGACCCTAAGACCAAGATAATCGTGGAAGTTGCAGTTTTTGATTAACTAAGTGGTTTTGACAATTTTTTTTACTTTTATAATTTGTTAACTGTTTTATAAGGCTCTGTAACACCAGGTGACAAATGATACAAATGTAACCAGATTGTGTCACCTTGTTAGTCTTTCCTTCCCCGTGTCCAGTAGGTTTTTTTTTTCCTTTTCTTTTTAGAAGTAGGGCTTAGTTTCCTTCTCCCATCCTGGTAGAGTTTTTTGTGTATTACTTTTCCCTACCCATGTCCCATACATTTTTAGAAGTGGAGATTAGCAACCTTTCCCCATATCCCGTAGTAAAGCAAAATCAATAAAATCCCCTTCGGGGGGCATTAAAAAAAAGAAAAGAAAGGGGTGTGATGCTATACAGTCTACCCTTAAGAGCTGCCATTACCTCCAGGTGAACTATCTCTGTCACCTGGAGATTGTAATTCCAGGAGAACTCCAGGATTGGAAGGTTGGTAAGTCTAATACAACCTTTGTTAAAAGTAAGTTTTGGCATAGGCCATGCTATTTGGGCAGTTCGTAACCCTAACCTGAGACCAAGTGTAGGGTTGCTTGGTCTCCCATTGTCGTGAGAGACCTCCTGCCAACACTTCCTGACTCCCACTGACTCTTGGTAGGCCAGCAGGAGAAAAAAAAAGGTGGGGGGAAATCACTGATATGACAGCATAATGTTTTTTCCAGGGTGAGACCTGAAGTGATGTCACAGTGCTCTAGAGTTCCCTGTAAAATTATGGTAAAAGCAACCCTTTTCTGCTGAATCCTAGAGTGCTGGGACAACACTTCCAGGTTTATTGTCATGTTGACAGCTCCCTACCCCAGTCTCTTGCTAAGTGCCAGCCATCACCTGGCAATCCTAACCAATTAGACATTGATCAGTAACCAATAGGTTTCTTTCTGTTTGTGTTTCACTTATAATTCCCTGATAACAATAAATTTGCGTTTGGTAGTATCCCTTTACAGAACTTCCTTTACCCTTTTTATTATTTAGTTTCTATTTCTTCTTCATTTCTGTCTTTGGTTTCTATAACAGCTTGATTTCTAGAAATATACCAGATGTGCTTTGTAATTTCATAATTATTAATGTTTACCTTTTTACCTCCAGGTTAAAGTCTTAAGTCTTCAGGTAATTTGTGGCACCCTAAAATCTTTGTAAGTGTTGTTTTAAAAATAATACTGAGTTTTGCTTGTTTGTGTTTTTCTTCTCAGATGAACGGGACAAAGTACAAAAGAAAACCTTCACAAAATGGATAAACCAGCACCTTCTGAAGGTCAGTTTATTCGCACACATCTTCTTTGGTATTGGCTTCGGGAATTACAGCATCAGCCACTAGGTGCTAGTTTCTTGATAGAGAAATTGTGCTTGACCTTCCTGATGTTATCAAATGAACTGCTTTAAACACGTCTGATTCTAAATGTTTGTAGTCGATACATGTTCAGATAAATTGTTACTGTGTTTTAGAGCTAAGGTCCTGATCATTCAAAGCACCTCTATGATTTGAACTTGATTCACATTATTTATATATTTAATTAATTAATTTGTACCCTCCCCTCCCCATTGAGGCAGGCTCAGGGCGACTTACATAAGAAAACAATAGATAAAACAACAATATAAATATCAATATAAAATACATGATAGAGTATTAAAACCATTAAATAATGATGGTGATACGGCTGTGATAAAATGCATATAGAGACATACATTCAGCGGTACATCCACTCTTGGCGGGCTCAGGCTGGCAATAAAATTGTCACAGGGCATAGATGGTAATGTGCAGCTCCTTACCTGAATGCCTGATGGAACAACTCCGTTTTCGTTGACTGCAGGGCCCTGATCTCATCCGGAAGCTCATTCCAGTAAGTTGGAGCTGCCACAGAAAACGCCCTGGTCCTAGTCAATACCAGCCTGGCATCTTTAGGACCAGGGGGGCCAGACGATTTTGCGGCCCTGACTGTAGTGCTCTCTGGGGAATATGTGGGGAAGGGTGGTTTCTCAGGTAGATAGGTCCCTTACCATAAAGGGCTTTAAAGGTCAAGACCAGCACCTTGAAGAGAATCCGGTATGCTATTGGCAGCCAGTGCAATGCCTTTAGCACAGGCTGGATGTGCTCCCATGTAGGGAGACCCATCAACAGCCTGGCTGCTGCATTTTGCACCAGCTGCAGCTTCCAGAGTTGCACCAGGGGCAGCCCCATGTAGAGAGCATTGCAGAAATCTAGTCTTGAAGTGACCATTGTATGGATCACTGTTGCCAGATAATTGCATTCTAGGAAGGGAACCAACTGCCTAATCAGCCGGAGATGGTAGAAGGCTGCCTTGGCAGTGGCTGCTACCTGGGTCTCCATTGTTAAGGAGGCATCCGGGAGCACTCCCAAACTCCAGACCCTCAGCACTGGCACCAGCGGCATCCCATTGAAGGCCAGTAGTGTGATCCCTACCCCTGATCTGCTCTGACTCAGGCACAGGACCTCCATGTTCATCGGATTGAATTTCAATCGGCTCAGTCTAAGCCATCCAGCCACGTCCTGTAATGCCTGGTCCAGGTCTTCTGGGGTAGAGTTGGACTGATCACCCAACAGAAGATATAGCTGAATGTCATCTGCATATTGGTGACACCCTAGCCCATGCCTCCGGGCAATCTGGGCAAGGGAGCACATGTAGATGTTGAATAGCATCAGAGAAAGCACCGCCCCTTGAGGCACTCCACTGATTGGCAGGTGCCTTCGGGACAGTTGCTCCCCGAGAGCCACCCTTTGTCCCCGACCTTGGAGAAAGGAGACAAGCCATTGCAAGGCAAGCCCCTGAATCCCCATGTTGGCGAGGCGGTGGGTCAATAGCTGGTGGTCAACTGTGTCAAATGCCGCTGACAGGTCCAATAACAACAGCACCACTGTCCCACCCTGATCCAGATGCCTCTGGAGGGCGACCAGTGCCGTCTCCATCCCATGGCCTGGGCAGAAGCCAGAATGGAAGGGATCTAGCTTGGAAGTATCATCCATAAAGCTCTGCAACTGTATTGCTACCACCCTCTCAATTAATTGGTCCAAATAGGGCAAATTGGAAACCGGACGATAGTTTGCCAATTAGGCTGGATCCAGAGATGGTTTTTTAGGAGCGAGTGGACCATCGCTTCCTTGAGAGCCCCCGGGACCAGCCCCTCAGAGAGGGACTTACTAATATCCCTGAGGGCACCTCGAAGCCCCTCACGGCCAGTTTTGGTGTAGTGGTTAAGTGCACGGACTCTTATCTGGGAGAACCGGGTTTGATTCCCCACTCCTCCACTTGCACCTGCTGGTGTGACCTTGGGTCAGTCACAAGCTCTGGCACAGCTGTTCTCTCAAGGACAGTTTGTGTTAGAGTTCTCTCAGCCCCACCTACCTCACAGGGTGTCTGTTGTGGGGAAGGGAAGGGAAAGGAGTTTGTAAGCCGCTCTGAGACGCCTTTGGGCAGTGAAGGGCGGGGTATAAATCCAAACTCTTCTTCCTCTTCTTCTTCTTTAATTAGCCATGAAGGGCATGGGTCAAGGCTGCATGTGGTTGGGCGTACTGTCGAGATCAATATGTCAACCTCTAGACTGAGTGGACTGAAATAATCCAAAATCGGACTAGAAGACGAGGCGTGGAGCCTCGAGTTCGCTCACTGTCTCAACTGTGGTGGGAAGGTTGCGGCGGAGCGACAAGACTTTATCTGCAAAATAGCTCGCAAAAGCCTCACAGCCAATGTCCTGTTCCCTAGTGTTTAGTCTGCCCTGTGAATAGTTCTATACAATTGGGCTGGGCGTGAGCTTGCAGACGCAATCGTGGCTGCATAGAACTTCCTCTTTGCAGCTTTGACTGCCATCTCATAGGATCTCATAAACGTCCTACAGGATGCTCTTGTTGCTTCATCATGAGCGTGCCGCCACTGTCTTTCTAGCCATCTAAGCCTTCGCTTCATCAGCCTCAGCTCCTAGGTAAAACCAGCCTAGAATGAGGGTGCAGGGGGTGTCTGGGAGCGATCTTATTGATGGCTGTTGAGAGTTGGCCATGCCAATCCTCAACTAGCTCATCCAGCAAGTCACCAGGGGGCATTGGATCCCACAGGGCTATCTGAAGCCACAAAGGGTCCATTTGGCTCTGCAGACAAGCTAAAATACGCTCACTGCCCAAACAGGGTCAGGGTGAAACATTCACTCGGGCCTTCAGGGCATGGTGGTCCAACCATGGAACTGCCTTAGCAGTAATCCAGTTCACTGTAACCCCTGGCATGAAGAACAAGTCAAGCGTGTGACCGACTCAGTGAGTAGGGGCTGTTACATATTGGGAGAGTGACGACACCAGGTCCACAGCCTGTGAGGAGGTCATATCGTCAGCATGGACATTGAAGTCACCCAAGACTATCAGTCTAGGGTGCTCCAATGCCCAGCCCGACATGGCCTCCACCAGGGATGACAGGGTATTGATTGGTGCATTGGGTGGTTGGTACACTAACCAAATAGCCAAACTCTCCCCAGCTTCCCACACAAAGCCAGCTCACTCTATGCCTATGAGCCTCGGTGATGGGAGTGCCCTGAAGGAGAGTAAGCCTCCTGAATGAACAGAGCCACTTCTCCACCCCCCCACCCCTTAGTCTAGGATTGGTGGAGGACAGAGAACCCGGGAGGAGCTGACTGGGAGAGAGCTACTGTCTCTCCATCTCAAACCCAAGTCTCGGTCACACATGCCAGATCGACATCCTGCTCCGGCAAGAAGTCACGAAGGACTGAGTTCTTATTATTTATGGACCTGGCGTTGCACAGCACCAGTGTCACAGTGGGGTTTTTAATCCTAGCCCCACTGCCTACCACCTTTGGGATGGGACGCAGGCTGGAAGGTGGCCGAGCTCCTCTGTTTCTCTGCCTCCTTCCCTTCCAATCATGCCTGGTCCCACTGCTATACTTTCCCCTCCCCAGGAACACTGGTATCCCATGCCCCGTCATCGTCAGACACTAGTGGTCTTCGCTACCCTGAACCTCAGACCAACTGGTAACTGATTGATGGATGGTATAACCTAGTGTGGTGCTACTAGTGGTAGTTCACAATTTTCTTAGTGCTGTTAACTGTAATAAATCTAATCTATCCTAACAAACCATACTACCCTGCTAACTAACAAACCATATCACCCAGCTAGCTAGCACTTAAATTTCAATCTATTTCTATTTCCCAGGCCCGTAATTTATATAAAGGCCAGGGATCATCATAGTTATACATATCAATTTCCACTATGGTATAAATCATTTTCCCCTCTAGGATAGGTGATCACAATGTTTATTTAATTCATTTAGTCACTTCCTCTGATCAATTGATTTGTTCATTTTCTTGATTTCTGCTGTTTAAACCATAAATCCCCAATTAGTTAATTCATTTTCTATTTCCACTGTTTAAATCAAGAGACCCCAATTGATTAACCCAATAACCAATCAATCAAATACCTCAATTTACTTTAAGTCTAAAATCCCCTCTGGTTAACAGTACTATAATGCTGCTAAATTCAAATAATGAAAGATTCTGTTTGCCCGCTGGCTGTAGTCCAGTAGTTTCCTCCAGTCCAGTTGGAAACTTCAGTGGGAGAGACTCCCCATTCTTCTCTGATATTGTCTATACACAGTCGTTTCCTTAGCCCCCCAAAAGTCTTTCCCTTTGCACGCTCCACTCCTGGATCATTGGTTCTCATGTCTGACCCCCAGAAAGGAGGACAGCTGTTTCAGTCCTCAAGGTCGAGGTTGGGGGCAGGCACGACTGCCGAGGTAGTTTTTGCCAGGTCAGTTGCGTCATTTGTGGCCTGCTGAAATTGGGCGTTGCTAGGCAGACCCTAGGAAGGGCAGAAACCCCCTTCAGGCTCCCCCGCTGCCGCTCCCGAACACCAGGCTCGAGCAAGAGCTGCTGCTGCAGAGCTCCAACAATGGCCACAGACAAGTCTCCTTGTCCCCAAAATGGCAGTCGTGTCCGGAAAGCAGGTTGGATGGTGATCTGCTGCCACTGCACACACTGCCACCGCGAGCACAATCCTCCGGCGAGGATGGGACTTTGCTTATCATCCTCAAGTCGTCCAGGCCAGCTCTGGGCACTGAGAAGCTGGGACTGAAAGGTAACTGTTCTCCCTCTGAGGTGGAGGACATCTCCAATGGGTTATTCCCACCGTGCCTTTAGGGAGGCAGGAAATAGTTTTTTCCCCTTCCTGTTGGCGCCTTCGGAATAGCCCCACCTCCAGTTCTATTCCTGCCTCAGTAGGGAGAAGCAGCAATTTCTTTCAGCTTAGCTGTTCCTCTGAGTTTTCTCTTCAATTTCTCTTCCTATTCAGCCAGTTGTCTTGCCCTTTTTGCCTTCTCTCTCTTCACCACTTTTTTCTTCCTTTTCCTTCTGCTCCTACCTTGGAGCGAAGTTTGTGGGGTCTCAAAGACCCGAAGAGGAAGTTCTTCGTCTGCCGCCATGGCAGCAACGGAGCTCCCGGAGGTTTTTTCCTCCGACGACGAGGGAGACGGGCGCGCCGCGGCCGCGGCAGCGCGAGACGACCCCGGGACCGATCTGCCTTCGCGGCATGATCGTGCTCTCCCGCACCTCAAGGCTGACTCGGCGGCAGCGCCCCGCGCTCTGAAGCGCCGCCGGCAGCCAGAAGAGGAGGACCCCGCCATTCCTCCCGCGCGCATACACGCGGGCGGCGGCCATTTTGAAGGTCCAGCTTCGGCCTTTGGGACCTCTCCGACGGCGATTTCGGCAACTAGGGGGACAGAAGGAGGACTCCTATGCTCTCCCCCAGGCCTTTCAGAAGAAGAAGAAGTTTCTGGAGCCCAATCCAGCCAGGGTAAGCTCCCAGAACAGGGAGTTTTATTGCACTCTTCTGATATTATGGCCATTATTAGGAGGACCATCCAACAGGAGATGGCTCAGCTCCATTCCAGACCAGAAGCTCCCTTGTCACAAGGGAATTCTTCTCAGGGTAACTTAATTTCCCCCCCCCTTGGGTGGCCAACCAAAGCAGCTAAGAAGGCTCCCCCCCCACATCCAGGGAGATCCAGTGATGAGCGCTGGAGGGAGGAGGTGGAATCTAATGCCTCTTCTATTGAAGATAGAGAGGAGGGAGAATTTTTATCAGAGGAGGAGGAGGAGGAATTGAAGCTCCCTGAACAGTCCAGTCGGTTCTTCAAACCTGAGGACTATCAATTCCTTCTATCTAAAGCCCTCAAGGCCCTAGAATTGCATGATTTATCACCCTCTGAGTATCAGAAGGCGGCCAAAGCTAAATTCAAGTCAAAATCTGGGGGCAATCGTGAGTTTTTTCCTCCTGAGGAACATTCTGACAAGGTGTTTCCCTTCCCTGAGTATTTTGAACGCCAGCTCAGGGCAGAGTGGGACAAGCCCATGGTCAATAAACAGTTTCCTGTTTTTGCCAAAAAATTATATGCTATGCCTAACTATGCTAACGAGTTGTTGCAGGTGTCCCCGGTGGACGGTCCAGTGGCTGCACTCCAATCCCCGGGCCTGGTCTCTGAAGATGGTTCAGGCACCATCAAGGATCAGACTGATAGGAGGGTGGAGGCAACGCTCAGAAGAATCCATGAGGCTATCGCCATGATGGTAAGAGCAGCGTCCACTACTTCCATTGCAGCCAGAGCATCTATCGTTTGGTTGCGGAAACTCATCCAAATCGTTCCAGAGAGTAACCGGGCTATTCTGGAAGGGCTTTCTCGCGTTCTTAAGGCTAGTTCCTTTTCAGCTGATGCCACCCTGGACATTATTTCCTTTGCCTCTAGAGCCATGGCTTCCACGGCGGTGGCTAGAAGATCTCTTTGGCTGCGAGCCTGGCAGGCAGATGCTCTGTCTAAATCTATTGTCACTGCTTATCCGTTCCAGGGTGACCGTCTCTTTGGAGAAGCTCTGGATAACATCCTGGTGGAAACCAGGGATAAGAAAAAGCCATGCCCAGATCTCTCCGACGGTCGGATAGGCGGAACCCTCAGTCCTTTCGTACGCAGCACTCCCTTCCAAGATATCGACAGGACGTTAAGAAGTCATCTTGGGAGCCTTCCAAACAGACAGGCAAACGTGGCCCCTTCAACTCCAGATTCAACAAGCCGTTCAACAGGAACGACCGAGGAGACAGAGAGGCCAAACCCAAGCAGGCGTGACTATCTTTCCGTCCCGGTAGGGGCTCGCCTTCTACATTTCTCAAAGACCTGGACAGACACACAGGCGGACGCCTGGGCTGTGGAGGTGGTGTCTCAGGGATATTCGATAGAATTTCTGCGTCAGCCTCCAGAACGATTCATACAGTCTCCAGCAAGCAAGTCAGAAAACAAGAAATCCATAATCGGCAAGGCAATACAACATCTGTTGGAAATCCAAGCCATCGAACCTGTCCCAGTCGCCGAGAGGAACCGGGGTGTTTACTCCATATTGTTCATGGTTCCCAAGAAGAACGGAGACTGGAGAGCGATTCTGGATCTCAAGTTTCTGAACAAGTTTATAAAGCTACGACATTTTCGTATGGAGACTCTGAAGGCTGTGGCGGACTCTCTATCTCCCAACGAGTTCCTGACGTCCATAGATTTGACGGAGGCGTATCTCCATGTACCCATTCATCCGGCACACAAACGATTCCTCCGATTCTGCATTTACAACCAGCACTTTCAATACAGGGCACTCCCCTTTGGCCTCTCCACAGCTCCCCGACTTTTCTCCAAGTTGATCATCAATCCGGTAGTACATCTCAGATCCCGAGGGATTCACGTTCATCCCTATCTCGACGACCTCTTGATCAGAGCTGGCACGCTGACAGACTCCATCGAGAACACGGAAAGGACACTACAGTGTCTGCAGGAACATGGGTTCCTGGTCAACTTCGAAAAGAGCTCGCTGACACCGTCTCAACGCATCGAACATTTGGGAGCGGTGATCGACACAACTCTCAATGCCTTGTTCCTTCCACTGAACAAGGCCCAGAAGATCAAGGAGTCCGCTGTGCGGATTTACAACAGCAGGTCCTCTCCACTCATGGAGTTAGCCAGTCTACTGGGTTTGATGATCGCCAGCATCGATTTGATCCAATGGGCTCGTCTTCATGCCAGACCATTACAGGTCTTTCTACGTCCTCACCAAATCTCCATCATGGAAAGGAAGGTTTTCAACCTCCAGGTTCCCCCGAGGGTCAAGAAGAGCCTACGTTGGTGGGCGAATTTGGACAACCTGTTGTCGGGCAAGAACTATTACGTTTGCCACACCAGAGAGCTGTTCACCGATGCCAGCCTACTGGGATGGGGGCGGTGCTGAACGGTGCCCCGGTCCAGGGAACATGGCGGGACAACGAGAAGGGCCTGCCCATCAATCTTCTGGAGCTCAGGGCGATCCGCTTGGCTCTTCTTCACTTTGCCTCCCATCTTCGCGGCCAGCAGGTGCTAATAAGAACGGACAACATATCCGCCAAAGCGCATATCAACAAACAGGGCGGCTCCCGATCATCGCAACTTCACAGAGAGGCACTGAAGATTCTCTCTTGGGCGGAGCATCACGTGATTTCCTTGACAGCGGAACACATAAAGGGTTCAGAAAACGTAGAGGCCGATTGGCTCAGCAGAGTCACACTACAGGAGGGGGAATGGGCCCTCCATCCCCGTTTGTTCGACATGATAGTGACGCGGTTCGGACGACCCAGGGTGGACCTGTTTGCCTCCCCAACGAACCACGTCCTGCCGAGGTTTTACACCAGGTTCCTCCATCGAGAAGCGGAGGCGACCGACGCGCTCACGACCCCTTGGCCCCAGGGTCTGCTTTACGCCTTCCCTCCATTCGTCCTAATTTCAAGAACCATCCGCAGAGTTCGGGAGCTCAAGGCGGAGGTCATTCTGGTGGCTCCGAGATGGGCACGTCGCCCGTGGTTCTCGGCATTACAGGAGTTGTCCATACTCCCACCTCTAGTACTTCCAGTGTCTCCCGACATGTTATCTCAGGGCCCGGTGTGGCACCCGGATCCAGCGTGGCTGTGTTTGACCGCCTGGCGATTGAGCGGCACAAGCTGTCAGCGCTAGGTTACTCACCTCAGGTCCTGGACACCATTCTTGCTTCCAGACGACAATCTACAGTCCGCATCTACAACACCACCTGGAAGGCTTTCGTACGCTGGTGCCGACGCAAGAAGGTGGAACCATTATCTCCTTCGGTAGCCTCAATTTTGGCCTTTCTACAGGACGGTCTGAGCTCGGGACTAAAATCTGCTACACTTCGTAGACAGTTGGCGGCTCTATCTACTGTTATCTCCTCTATTGAGGGACACAAACTCACCAAACACCCTCATATACAGTTGTTCATTCAGGGAGCCGTGGCTAAATCGCCACCCCAAGTTCACCGCTTCCCTACATGGCGCTTGAACGTAGTACTTGTTGCCCTCACTAAGTCACCCTTTGAACCTCTCCGGGAAGTGGGACTGAAATGGTTACGGATGAAGACGCTGTTCCTGGTGGCCATCACGTCGGCTAGGAGAGTTTCTGAACTTGGGGCATTGTCTGTCAAATCGTCCCTTTGCGTCTTCCACAAGGATAAGGTCGTGCTTCGCACGGATCCTACATTCCAGCCCAAGGTTGGTTCCAAATTTCACTGCTCCCAGGAGATTTGTTTACCCACCTTTTGCCCGCATCCTAAGCATCCTAAGGAGCGGATATGGCACACCCTAGATGTCAAGCGTGCCCTCAGGATATATATAGCGAGAACTGAGGCCTGCAGGAGAACTGAGTCCTTATTCGTTGGCATATCTCCACCAAGGGAGGGGGAGAAGATGTCGAAGTCAGCGATCAGCGCAGTATTGAAAGCATGTATCACCGAGGCCTACCGAGCCTCCGGTCAGGAGGTACCCAGTGGCATCACGGCTCATTCTCTGCGGAGCGCAGCGAACAATGCAGCGTTCACTAACAGAGCTTCGGTAGAAGAGGTCTGTAAAGCGGCTACCTGGTCATCCATTTCCACGTTTGTGAGACACTACCAGATCAACACTCTAGCATCGGCTGATGCGGCGTTTGGGAGAAGAATTCTTCAGCACGTTATTGCCCTGGAGGAAGATGGCAACCCACCCGAATAAGGGACACTGCTCGGGGAGGTCCCATTGGAGATGTCCTCCACCTCAGAGGGAGAACGACCATTGGACTTACCGTGAGGGGTCCTTCTCCTCTGAGGTCAGGAGGACATCTCGGCCCTCCCGCTTTCATCTTCCTCTTTTTCTTAGTCTGTGCTGATTCTTCTCTCATTTCCTTGGCGTACTCTGCCCTTTTTTAGGTCTGCAGGGTTCTTGTGTTGAATAGTTAAGTTTACTGTTCACAGTTATGTTTTTTTATAGGGCAAGACCAGTTACTTAGGCTGCAAGCACTGCTTTCGGAGTCCCAGAACTGGAGGTGGGGCTATTCCGAAGGCGCCAACAGGAAGGGGAAAAACTATTTCCTGCCTCCCTAAAGGCACGGTGGGAATAACCCATTGGAGATGTCCTCCTGACCTCAGAGGAGAAGGACCCCTCACAGTAAGTCCAATGGTCGTTCTCGTCATGAAGTTTCTCACTCTCTATGCTCCTTTGTAGCATGCTAGACTGCTCAGGAACTTTTCCACTAGCAGCAGGCAAGAGAAAGTCTGCCAGTGGCATTTCAGCAGGATCTACTTGTGGTGGGTACTAGGTCTGCCAAGGCTGATTTCTCCTCAGATGAGTGGGATTTTGACTCCTCTGGAGTCAGCCCAGAAGAAGAACCCTCAATACCTGAGGAGGAAGAGTTCCCAGCAGCTGCACAGGAGGTGCAGCCAGAAGGAGAGGCCGATCATGAGCCTGGCCCAGCACCCCAGTTGCAGACACCCCAATGCCAGACTCCCTGCCTAGTTCTCCTGAGTGCCCCAGACGTAGGGCACACCAGAGGCTGACTATGCAGGAGCAAAGAAGGAGTGCCAGACTTCAGCTCCTGCAGAGGCAGGGGGAAGAGCTGTAAGCCTTTGCATACTCAACCCCAGGGAAGGAAGGACCTGCTCAAAAGCACTCCATGCACCTGGTTCAATGCGGCAGCAACTTTGCTCACTCAGACCTGCTCCTGCGTGTGTGTGTAGTAGCCGCTCCTTGTCCTTGCAACCTGCAACCTTGACTTGACTTCCTGGCTCTTTGACTGACTTTGATTCCAGACTGTGTTTACAAGCTTCCAGTGTGTGGTCTCTGTGGCAGCCAGCCAAGACAGCACACTACTAATGCCGAAGCTCCGTGTTCGCTGCCATTAGGCTTTGTATCGGCAAGACAGCATCAGCACACTCAGAAAAAGCTATTATTTTCCTGCCATATCTCCCCCCAGGACCATAGCTGTCCCACAGCACCTACTTAGTGATTCTGAAGTCCAGTTGTGCATTCTAATCACCTGTCTGAAAAAGTCAAATAACTAAAGAATTATCTGCTCTGGAATGTGAATGGTTTCAGGGATGTTGACCTTCTTCTGTAACCATGCATGCATACTGGTTGAATATAGTGTTATATTGTCCAGGAGACATAGGGCCAGTTTACACATGCAAGGCACATCATTTGATTACCCATTGCTTGGTATTTTATGTATGAACTGGCCCCATTGAAAAATTATTTGTTGGAGGCTGTTTTACTATTTATTGATTGATTAAGTGTCAACACTGTGCATGTCACTTTACAGCTAAGAAGCAGAGTCCTGCCCCCAAGGTAATTACAGTCTAAAATTTGTGACAAGAACAGAGTAGAGGGAAGTGGATGAACTAGGGAAGAATATGCATTCATTCATGTTCCATGTGTTTCACTAGGGAAAGGGGTCTAAGGGTCTCATGGAAAAGGTGGGTGCAACTGAGAAGTCTGTCTGTGGTCCTTCAGCTTTGATGGCTTGTCTGCACATGGAGAGAAGTGCTTGATACAACAGTGACAGAATATTGAAATTCCATGCATGAATCAATCCATAATAAAGAGATTAAAAAAATGGGAGTGAGCTTTTCCCACTGGTGTCCACTTTTTAATCTCTCTGTATATTAAAAAGCTTTGTTGAATAGCCTATCATTCATAGCAAAGGTAATTGCATATGATCTAACCAGGCTACCGCTTCAAAAATTTATATATTAAAGCCTACAAATACATGTACACTGTGAATGAAATCTAATGGAGCACAATACTGGTTTAAGTGTTAATATTACCGTTGTTTACTGTCCATTTGTTTGAATATTAACATTTGTTGAGTTTTATATTGAAGAAGTGAAATACTTTTCTGCTTGATTGTTGTGGTATGTGCTTTCCTTACAAAACACAGACAGCCGCTTCATTGGACATTCCTTTTTCTATCAGTATGTTACCATTTCTAGTGGACTGAATTTTTCAATAAGTACTTCCAGGGGTCTTTTCGTAGAAGAACAGCTGCAGGAGCTCATTAGCATATGGTATGCTAATGAGCTATTAGGCTATTAGCATATGCCATGCCCCCTGGCATCACCGGAAGTGATGTAAGAAGGGGAAGCAAAAGGGGGGGCGGCATCTTCAAAAGCCTCCCCTTCCCTTCCCCAGCTGGCCTGGGTGGGGGAGCTAAGAGAGAAGGGGTTTAAAGTTTAAACTCCTTCTCATGAGAGTTGGGCCACAGAAGGAGGAAAGAGGGAAGGAAAGAGAGAGAGTAGAAAGAAGGAAAGAGGGAAAGAAAGGGAAGAAGGAGGGAAACAGGGAAAGGAGGAAAAAAGAGAAGAGAAGAAGGTGGGAAAGAAAGAAAGAGAGAAGAGAAGAATGAGGGAAAGAGGAAAAAGAAAGAAGGAAAGGAGGGAATGAAAGAAATTTGGCGGCAATTCAGCCCCATTATATCCTATGGGCCATTGAAGTCAATGGTGAAAACATAGGGTATATTCTGGGGGCTGGAGGGGAGGGAATTTGAGGGAGAGGCTCCAAACTCACAGGATGGCTGTTGGAGCCTCTTCCCAAGATACCCACCAAGTTTCAAGAACATTGGACCAGGGGTCCAATTCTATGGGCCCTCAAACAGGTTGCCCCCATTCCCTCCATTGTTCTCTATGGTGGGAAAAACAGTTAACTGTTTTTCCCACCATAGAGAACAATGGAGGGAATAGGGGCAACCTGTTTAGGGGCCCATAGAATTGGACCCCTGATCCAATGTTCTTGAAACTTGGTGGGTATCTTGGGGAGAGGCTCCAACAGCTATCCTGTGAGTTTGGAGCCTCTCCCTCAAAACCCCTCCCCTCCAGCCCCCAGAATATACCCTATGTTTTCACCATTGACTTCAATGGCCCATAGGATATAATGGAGCTGAAATTGACATTCGGTTGCCTGAAAGACTCTCCCGGATGCCGGCTGGGGGCGGGGCTTGGCTCCTGAGCTCCCGGAGCTGCGCTCCGGTGCGCTCCCCCCCCAAAAGACCCCTGAGTACTTCATGAAAAACCACCCCAAATATAGGTCATAAAACCTGTAGTAGGGAGATCTTAATTTGTGTAAGACCCCAGACCCAACTCTTCTCCCAGGAAACTAAGTGTATGTAACAACTTCTGGCCTTGGATGGCACACCACTCATGGCCCCATCTTCACTGATAGATACACCCAGTCATCTCAAAGAGATAGAATCATAGAATGTTACAGTTGGAAGGGACCTTGCAGGAGCATAGCCTAAAGGTAACCCCACAACATACCCAAAAGATGGTCGTCCAGCCTCCGCTTGAAAACATCCAGTGAAGGAGCATCCACCACCTCCTGAGGCAGTCTGATGAAGATTGCATTGATGAAGTCTGATGAAGATTGCATTGTGGATGTGCCCAGTTGTGCCCCCATAATGTGAAAGACCACTTACCCTGTGTCATGGTGTCATCAGTCATAATGTGTAGCTAGTGTGTTAAGTCTTTATGTGCTTTTATTGATGTAGAGTACTTATTTGTCAGTCTTCTGGCTGCCATGGGTGTAAGGAGACTCCTAGGAAACCATGCTCTCCACTTACACTACTTACACTACACTAAGTTTGGTGTAGTGGTTAAGTGTGCGGACTCTGATCTGGGAGAATCGGGTTTGATTCCCCACTCTTCCACTTGCACCTGCTGGATGACCTTGGGCAAGCCGTAGTTCTGGCATAGCTGTTCTTGAAAAAGACCAGTTTCTGTCAGAGCTCTCTCAGCCCCTCCTACCTCACAGGGTGTCTGTTGTGGGGAGGGGAAGGGAAAGGAATTTGTAAGCCACTCTGAGACTCCTTTGGGTAGTGAAGTGTGGGGTATAAATCCAATCTCCTCCTCCTCCTCCTCCTTCTAACTTCCTTTGATAATCAGGCCTTGGTGGCTGCATTCTTGCAGATGAATTTTTTTCCTGTTCATATTAACAATAAAAATCCACTTGGAAAAGGTTTCAGTTTCTTCTAGTGCTTGTTTAGGAAGCATACATTTTTTAAAAAATAAGAAAATATAGGAAGTGGAAGATGGTCTGATTAAGAATTTTCTAGGTTGGTGGTTTAATTGACAGTGCACAATCCATGGCTATAATTGATAGGAAAACACCACCTTAATTGTGCGTTTGCTAAAATAGTGGTACCTGGATTTTCAGTTCTAGCTGTGAGGCCATGCCTCCAGCAGTGGACCACTGAATCGTGTAGAACACAATTTCACTGTATAGATATATCTACTTAATTAAGCACACACAGCTATTGGTTAGTGCACTTCACAGTAGTCAGATTAACAATGTTAATTTAATTTTTCCTCTAACCAGCTAATATTGTTAATATATTAATTCATTCTCTTTGTTGTGGATTGCTTGCTATTAACTTTTGATGAGCTTTGATTAATATTTTATTATTTGTCCTTGTGAGATATTAACATGTAAGATTATTTTACCAGCTGAAATCAGCCGAAGGCTTTGAGTTAATTGATACATTATTCAGTAAGCGGCTGCTTTTTATCTGTACAATTTTGCCGTATGCATATTAAGCTTTGAAAATACATTGACTTATTCCATGTTTCCATTCCTATATTAGTATACCTTCAGCGAATAGTACTGTTGGCCCATTGTTTAATAAGTCTCCTTTTTCTCCTCCTTCTTTTTAAATAACTTGAATTTCCGCAAATCTGTAATTTTTGGTTTCATTGCAGGTATTTTCATATAAAAATAAAGTGCTTAGTCATCAAAGATTTTAATTTGTATATCATTTTAAACTTTTAAAATTGTTTGTTCTACTGGTAAGATATAACAGATACCTAGAATGAAAAGATGGTCTTTTAAAATTCCCAAATATTATTATTCAGCTTCTTTCCAAGCTATTTATTTCTTTTACATGTTCATTGAAAAAATGTGGTGCCTTCCATGGAGATAGATCAAGATGGGTAGTCTGTCTGTAGCAGTAGAAAAGATTAAGAGTCAAGTAGCACCTTAAAGACTAACAGAATTTGTGGCAAGGGATGAGCTTTCATGAGTCACTGCTCATCCCCTACCGCAAATTTTGTTAGTCTGTAAAGTGCTACTTGACTCTTACACATTTTTCTATAGCAGCAGAAAAGAGTATCTTGTAGATGTCATTTTTGGCACTATTTTGCAATTAGAGCTAAATTCCAAACCTAGAACTGGTGGAAGAATCTCAAATAGATTTTTTCCACTTTAGTTCATATGCTTATTAGTGGAAAGGACTATACAGGGCATATACCTCTCAGTTCAATTTGAATGAAGTAAAGGGAAGTTTGGACTCTATATTTCAGACCCTGTATAGTTATTCTTTGGGAACACCCATGTCTCTATGCTATAAAAATTCACAACAACAAATTTTCCTAAAATGCTGTGGGTTTTTTTACAATTTCGTGCTGAATACTCCCAAGAGCAGGTTTTTGCTGTGAACATTACCATGTCTTTACTGAAATCTCTCTAGTCACAAGTGCCTCCTCCCCCTCCCCCTATACAATGCAAGCTCACAAGCCTATTGTACATTAGGGCTATCAGATTTGCTCAGTGGTTCCTGGCTGAATCATGTCAATCTCAGATACAGTTCACAGATCAACCTCTAGAAGAGCACCTATGTGTTCTTCCTTCTAGAATCTGTAGTAACTGTCAGTTTTCATAGTTGCTGCAGACAAAGACAATGGAAAAAAATGATTTCTCCAGCATCCCACAGCTTCACTTATATGGCCTCTATTGCTTATGTTCTAGCTTCAGCACCCCATATCCCATCCATGCAGCCATTGTGGCTCAAACTCTTTCTCTGTTACTTTTAGCAACATTTTTGTTGCCTCCTCCCATCTGATGTTCTGTGCAGCAAGGCTTCAACCTGTCAGGTTCACTGGTATCCTCATAAGCTGAATTGCTTCTACCAATTGTCCAAGTTAAGTGTTGTGGATCTTGGTTCCTTCTCATCCTATTTTATGCTACCAACATGGTATAATAGTTAATTGCATTTGCAGAAATAAATTCAAGTTTTTAAAACATTTTAATGATTATCCTAAATAAAAGGGTCACAGTTTAGTCCCACCACAGAGGTAACATTCAGTTGTGGATTCCCACAGAACAGACAGTGCAATAGGCCATTATGAGGAATGAAAAGTCTGTGCATAGCTTGCATTCCCCACTCAGCTGTGCAATGCAGGTTACTCATGCATCTACTTTAGATATGGTTAACATGCCAGTTCAGAAAAGACAAATATAGTGAGTGGATTTAAAGAGATGCTGTAAAGAAAAATGAACAAGATTCCACCCTTCCCCCGTTGCATTTGATTACCCGGTTGGCTTCTATTACCTTGCCTTTGTCCTGTTATGATGCAGGATTTGTTCATGGTTCAGCACTTCCTTCCATTTTTTTCCGTTTAAAACAACAACAACCGAAGAGTGGAGAAATAGCGCCACCTGCATAAAGGTACTTGTATTTAGCTGCTCTGACAGCCTAATACTTGAGAAGCAGCATAGCATAGCTACATTGGATCAGGGATGTTTCAGCAACTTAAAATACTACAGATTTTTTTCCCTGTAATAGAAAGAGTAGTAAAGGGTTACTTTGTGAATGGAAAGACAGAGGTCTATTTTTTTAAACAATGTAACCCTTACAGTGTGAGACAATCCATGCAAGAGGGATATCTTGATGGTTCAAAGGAAGCGATGTTAAGATAAGAAAGAAGGATACCCCTATGTTTCCCTCCTGCTTCACCCCTCCCTGTTTGCCTCAGGTCTTATGTGAACAAAGCAGAAATCTTGGATGTGGATATTCAATTAAAACAGAAGATAAGGTGGTGCTTTGGAAAGCAGTTAATATACATACATCATTGCCCAGAGCAGCAGTGAATTAAAATGCATCTGGCAGTATGTAGATATATGGTAGGAAGAAGGGGAAACTTTGCTTTGTTTCTCTTGTTGTGCTGCATATAAATGGTGCACTCCTAAGAACACTTTCCTGGGAGTTAGCCCCAGTGAATAAAGTTGGACTTACTTATCCATCGATCTGCTTCTGATTCTCCCCATGTTGCTTATAAGGCTCTCAGTTACGTACCAACGCTTGTCTTTCATTTCCAATATATACTGAGAAATGGGGGGGGGGAGAATTATTTTTCACATTATAATAATGGTGAAGGAACACTACCCCCACCTGTTGGGGTTTTTTTGCCATAGAAGTTCTTCTGCCTCTTATCAGAATAAAACTGATGAATAGTTCCTCATAAATATACTAGAAATGCAAAAATGACTTCATTTTCATCTGGAATTCTTGAACAATCTGAACAGTTCTTAACTTGTACAGATGGTAGAGGCTGGGGGACACAGTCAATAAAACATGCACTGTGGTACTATTTATGCTATAAAAATGGAAACAATATTTCTGAATACCTCTTGTGTAGCTTGTAAAACAGAAAAAACAGGTTTCATTCTTTTGAAAAAGGAATATCCTTCCCCCAAGATTGGCTTTGTAAGTGTAACTGGCAAACTCATGCTGATTTTTGCTGGGACAGAGAGCTGCTCAGGCATCCTATAAAATATTTCCTATTCTACTAAAGCATAACCAGTATTTACCTTAAGCATCAGACACCAGTTATTGATTTTGGGTTCTTTGGAGTGAGTATTTGGTTTTGTTGGGGCCAGGCATGTGTCAGACCTCCTTCTCATTTTAAAACTGCTAAAACAACATGTGTGGGAAGGAAGAGTGAGGGGTGGGAATCACTTCCATTGTTAAAAATGGGTATGTTTGTGCAGATGGTGATGAGTGAGTCAATCCTATATATTTTAAAAAAAGAATTATTTTTTATAAAGACAAATATCACACAGACAAAACACACACATACATAAATGTGGGAGGTTCAGTTACATCATCAGTTTACATGCCTGGATACTTCATACCATATTTGTTTTCCATGTTCCACCTTATGTTCTTACAAAAATCTTTTGCATATTTTTAGATAAAAGTTTTTGTATTCTATGAAAGGTTATATATCTGTATACTTTATCTATTGTATTCTTCAGTTCATTTCAAAGTCTAAACCATATAGTTTCATACATACACAAACATTTACATAGGTATCCAAATAGTAGGGGATTTCATTACTTCATCAAATTACCTACTTAAATACCTTGGCACTTGTTTTCCAAATTTGACCTTATATTCTTATAATAATCTTTCACATATGTTTCAAAAAGTAATTTTTTTATACTCTTCTGGTATATTTTCCAATGTTTCATTTATGTAGTTTTGAACAGCAGTGTAAAAATTATATTATTCAGACTTTTATAAAATCTTGAGGGACTGTATTCTCTCCCTTATCCAAAAATTTGATGCTTGTGTATTCTCTCTTATCCACAAAATTTTGGAGATTTTCCATAGGTTTTCATCCTCTTCTTCATTCTCTGATTTCGCCTCTTGAGCCTTAAAGTCTTAATTTTGTCCCTTTTCCCCTTGTAGATAAAACAACTATCTTCTGGTGGTAGCCATCTATAATAAATGTTTTAAATACTTTGAGGATCCATATATTCTTTTTTCTCTCTTTGTGTAGATATTTCATTTGCTGGTTCAATAATTCCATCTCTTGTCATTCTTTCATGGGGTCCCATATTCAGTTCTTCAGTCAATTTGTCTCTTTTTGGATATGTCCGGGTGTGGCGAGAACGGTCAACGCTGGGAAGCTCTCCTGTGTGCTGGCTAGATACAGTGTTTTAGAGGAGTTTGGAGCCTCCTAAACTCCACTGAGCTTCCCGAAGAGAAGCACAGTGCAGGGAGCTTGATCAGGACTCCCTGAAAGTGGCAGCAAGGGGGTGGAAGTCCTTTGATTGCCTCGAAGCAAGAACTAATCGAGAGCATCCATGCCAGGCATGGGTGTGAAGCTGTGACCACCTGAGTGAGGGGGAGAAGCAGAAATTTCAACTGAACTGCTTAAAAACATCACCACCATAAGTAAATGTACAAGCAACAACATCAGAGACTCCCCATTGATTAATCCCCCTTTAAATCTATTGAAAATACAAAGAATTAGAGGGATGAAGAATTTCTTCCCTCCTCCCCTTATTTCTTCAAGCAGCTAAGAAAAGATCTGAAAGCTTTTTTTAAAAAATGTCTTGGGCAAAAGAAGAGAAGGTTGTGATCTGAGAACAATATCGATCTTTCAATATTGTGTAGTGGATTACAAAATTTTGGAAATATTCATCTAATTTGGCTTTGGCTTTCAGGGAAGTAAAAACTCCTCTGTTTGGAATTACAAATAAATTATCTGGAATTATATGAACTATATGAAGACCCTTTAAAGGATTACAAGTAACTATATTTTAATAACTATCACAACTAAAAAGAAGAACTGATAATAACTATTAGGAACTTAATTTGAATTTTTTATGTGTTATACTCTCATATCATACTTTGTCTTGGTTTGTTAAAATTATAAAAGTACATTCTGTCTTCTCTGCACCGTTAACAATTGATAAGAATGTTGGCCTTGGTTGAAATTGTTTCACTCTTTAATGTGACTATAATGGTTATTGTTTTGCAAATATAGAAGTGGTGTGACTGTAAGGTTCTTTTTTACTGAAAGGCAATCTGAAAGACTTTCTGCATTTTAACTTGGGAATGCTCCTGTTTTTCTTTAATGTAACCATAACAAAACCTGCTGTGTAAGTATAGGTAGCAGTGTGATGGTAGAGGTTGTACTGACGAAGAGTTAGAGAGATTTTAACATGATATTTTGGAAATGGCTGGTGTAGGCAAAGATTCATTGTTGATTACAGACATTAAATTATTAATACAGGAAACAATTATTGCAGCAGTAAGAACAGCTGTGGAAAAAGCTATGAAGGATGTGTAACCTAAGTTTGATCTACTCTTACAACAGAGCACTAATCAGAAGGAAGAGCAAACTGACATGACATTTACTTTTGTGAAATATGTTGATACAGAAGATATAGATGAAGTCTATAATCCAATTGATATGACTTCAATCCTATATTGGTTGAGTAAAACATTTCTAAAATGATGAGGAGAAAAATGGAAGAATCAATACTGTTGTTGATATTTATGCCTGACTTTCTGGCAGGTGAGGTATGTATGTATGTATGTATGTATGTATGTATGGAATGCTTCTGTATTACAAGGACATCATGGGAGGGGGTGCAATTTGTATCTATATGCCCCTTCTTCCAGCCAGTTTGCTGCACAAAGAAAGGCCCCAAGTGATTACTGTAGTACATGGATCACCAGACTACTTGTCAGGTGGCTAAATTTTGTGCTCAGGTTTATAAGCATTGAAAATTCTATAGGACAGTATGATTTTATAGTTACTGTTAATTTTATCTTTTTAAATCACTTTTAAAAAATTTTAATCAAACTGTACCGCTGGTTGTTGATTGTTGCAATAAATTGATTGGGGTTCAGATATCTCTTTCCTTGTAAAGCAGTAGTTTTCAAATTTCTAATTGTTCTGTCTTTTGTTTGGAGAACTCCTGCACACTGGCTGTGGAATCCCTCCACATTGTAAAGAATTCTGGACACCTTTCTGGTATTCTTGTTGTTGTTGTTCAGTCGCACAGTCGAGTCTGACTCTTCGCGACCCCATGGACCAGGTCACGCCAGGCCCTCCTGTCTTCCGCTGTCCACTGAAGTTTGCTCAATTTCATGTTCATTGCATCGATGACACTGTCTAACCATCTCATCCTTTGCCGTCCCCTTCTACTTTGACCTTCAATCTTTCCCAGCATCAGGGTCTTCTCCAGTGAATGCTCCCTTCTCATTTGGTGGCCAAAGTATTTGAGCTTCAACTTCAGTATCTGGCCTTCCAGGGAACAGTCAGGGTTGATTTCTTTTAGGACTGAATGATTTAATCTCCTTGCAGTCCAAGGGACTCTCAAGAGTCTTCTCCAGCACCATACCTTTCTGGTATACTCCATTACTAATCTTCTCATTGAGAAACTGCTCAAATGCTTAAAGTTCATCAGGGTTCTGAGAAATGTAGTTTGTAAACCACAGTCGAATCTGCATTTGCATTTTAAAATCAGTTTCATGCTGCTGTGATGCCATCTTTCTCTATGCTTGTTTGAAAGTTGTTTGGAGAAGATTCATTTAAAATGGTGCAGAGACACAATGACAGTGGAGCCACCACAAGAGGGTGATAAACTATGCAGACATGCAGCAGTATGCTAGCACTGTTGAGGTGTGAAAACGACACCAAATGTAGACATCTTTTTTGAAGAGAGAGTCAGAAGGCTGGGACATTGGTGGGAAAGACAAATGCAGATTCAACCCATTACTCCAAGTTCTGGAAAATGGAAAGTTGTGCAGGCAGCAGTTACGGTTCTCAAAATTTCCAGTGAGCTTCCAGTATAGTTCCCTTTGGGACAAGTTTTTATAAAGTTCTACTAGTACATTTGTTTGTTCTAATTTTGGGGGCTCCATGAAGAAAGACGATCAAGGAAATTTATATGGTGTTTTCATAAACCACACTGAGATTCCCCCCCTTATTTTAGAGATTCAGCTGTGCTGTGGTCAGCCCATATGTCAGTAAGACTGGCCAGGGTGAAAGATTATTGTAGTGAAGTCACTGCACAGACAAGAAGTATTCTGAGAGCCACATAAGTACCTAAACAGACTGGTTCTATATTTGCAATGTGGAAAGCTGGCATTGAAAGCAGGATTTTTTAAAGATTAGTTTTTCAGCCAGGCAGGAGTCAGCGCATCACATAAATACAGGATATCTGTTCAGGCTAAACTGGGAATAAACTATTTGGAACAAATTGTGTTTATTGCTTATGTATATCCATCTTTCTTTGTAGGGAAGGAAGAAAGAGAATGAGGCCAGTGATGTTAAAAAAAATTGCCAGTATTCTCTCCTCATTTTCAATGCAGCCGTCACCTGATGGTGCAAGCCCTCCAGTTACGCTTGCCTTTTTGCATCTTTTTTAGCTGGGTAAACTCTTCTGTTTGATGAACACCCTCTGCCTTTCCTCCAGTTACAACATTAAGTGTTATTCTTTTTTCTGTCAAGACTGGCATCCTTGTTCCAGCCAAGCTGCCAAGCTTCCCACACCCAGCTGTGCTATGAATGTTCCCTAAGCTTCCCTGCCCGAGGCAGCACATAGCTTAAGTCTCAAATTCTCGCAGTAAATCTTGAGGGATCTAACAGATTGCTAGTGCCTTCTCTGGAGATTGGCACCTTACTTGGAAAGCTTTTGTAGTCTGCCACTTCAAATGGGCATGCAGACAAGAGTTTGAAAAGAAATGTTAAAAGGCAGTAAAATATTTTTGCACACTTATCATAGTGAACATGTTGTTATCCACCCAGTGCACTTCAGAAACCTAGTTTTTCTTAGATGTTTTGAGCAATGCCGCACATTTTTGTGTACATTTTAGAAAACTTCAAGGTACATAAAAATAAAAAGATAAATTTTGTAGAACTGAAAGAAAGGGCCAGGAGGATTATCTCCCAGCTCCCTGCCACACAGAGGCTAGTGGCCAGGAGAGAAAAACTATAGAAGGATGAAGAATCCTGAATTGTAAAGGAAATGCTGCCTAAATTTCACAAAGATGTCTTGACTTCCTTTGTTGACTTGGTAAGCACAGTGTATATGACTATTGTGTTCTTTGGCTATAGACCATGCTTCTGTGGGCTGTAAGGCCACAGTACATTGCCTTTTTGTGCTGTGTTTGATGTTTTTAGGTTGTTTTTTGATATTTTATTTTATGCCTTTAGACGATGTAAGCCATGTATTTTTATGGTGAGTGCAGCCTATCAGTGTCATAAACAATTAACTAAATAAGCAAGTAGTGGGTCCCTAAGCCCTGCTTCTAGCACTACCACTGTTGCAGTCTGCCCACTTTTGCCTAGAGACAGGTATGCCAAGATGCCCAAATGTAGTTTCAAAGGCAAATAATGCCGCTGCACTTTTGTGTTTATTAGATAATAAACACACACAAGTGGGAGCCCCCCAAGGATTTGCTGGAGGCATCTCCTTTCCCACTCACACAGCTTCCTCTTCCCCTTTCCAGAAAGCCCCCATAGCCTCTCCCTTTTTCCTGATTCCTTCTCCCCTTTCCAACCAGTAGTCACCCTACATTTATCTGCCCCTCTGTCTTTAGCTCTCCCTCTGCCACCACCAGCAGCCTCTGCCTAGGAAAACTATGAAACAGTTTTGTGGTGCCTGCCATTGGGCAAGGCCCACTTGCATGGTAGGGAACTCTTTGTGGGGGAACATACACTTTTTACTGTATCCCCCTCCTCACACTATTTCCTTTTTCCCTCCTCCTGTCGGGTTTGGGGAGGGAAATGAACTCTGCAGGGTATAGTGCCAGAGAGTCCACCCTCCAAAGTGGCTGTTTTCTGCAGAGGAATTGATCTTTGTCATCTGAAGAACAGTTGTAATTCTGAATGATCTCCAGACCCCACCTGGAGGTTGGGAACCCTAGTTCCCCTGAAGGAAATTGCTGCTTTGGAGGGTGGAGTCTGTGGCATTATATCCCTCTGAGCTCCCTCTCCTCCTGAAACTCCACCCTACCCAGACTCCACCCCCAAATGTCTAGGGATTTTTATGACCCAGAGTTGGCAACCCTATCCCCTTCCTACACAGCAGCCAACTTATCTTTATCTGCCTCTCTGTCTTAAGCTTTCCATCTGCCCCTCTCCTGGCAGCCTTTACCCAAGAAAACTGTGGCCCAGTTGTATGGTGCCAGCAACTGGACCAAGGCTGCTTTTATGGTAGGAAACTGTCAAGGACTTGTGACATTTCACTTTCCTCTCTATCCCCCTCCCTACTCTATTTCGTCCCTCCCTTTGGCAGGCAACCCTTATATCCCCTCCCCTATTCCTGCCTCATTCTTTCCTTCTCAGCCATTCACCAGCCTACCTTTTATCTGCCTCCCATCTTCAGCTACATTTATTCTTTATTTACTTCATTTATATTCCACGTTTCTCCACAGTGGGGACCAAAGCACCTTTTTATCTACATAACACCCCTGTGAGGTAGGTTAAGCTGAAAGTATATAACTAACCTAAAACCACCCACTGAGCTTCCACAGCAAGATGGGAGTTCAAACCTGGGTCTCCCAGGCTCTACTCTGAAGGTCTAACCACTACACCACACTGGCTATCATAGTGTGACTGCAGTTGAACAGTAGCAAGCATCTGGGCCCCACTGAGTCATTCAGATTGAGTGGTCACTGTCCTCTCCAGACTCCACCTCAAAATCTCCAGGAATTTCCTAACCTGGAGATGGCAGTCCTAGCCAGGCTTGCCCTTCCCTCAAAGGCTTAAATAGACCTGGAAAGGACCCTGCCCCCTCTCCTCTCCCTGTCTTTTACTGACAGAACTAAGCTTGGAATACTGTGGCTGCCTATTAAGAGCCACTGAGGGAATCTGTTGCTTAAAGTTACAGGTGCTCCTTTAATCATTTGGGGTGTTTTTAACCCCCCCATGTATTTTTTTTTAATTTCAAATTTTTCTGCAAACCTGGGGAGTTTTTCAAGTTTGTAGAAAGATTTATTTTCTCTATTCATGGTTCCAGGCACTGAATTTAAGTATCCTCAGATTTGAGTGACTTCACTATTAGAATATACAGGTGGAAACCTGCAATACTTGGCAGGTGGATCTGTCACCTCATAATCATTGTGGCCAGGCAGGTGCTGCTCCCAGCTGACACCCCCACACCATTGCTGCTGCTGTCTCCCCCTGCTGTCACTTGGTTCCCTCATTTCCAAGTCAGCAGGGGGAGAGGGAGCAAGAACTGCTGCAACTTCCCGCCCAGTTCCCTCTGTGCGCTCAGGTAGCGAGGGCTTGTATACCCCCCATTCCCTTCCAGCAGGCAGGTGGGCTTGCTGGCTTGACAGGGGGAGGGGCAGCAAGGAACCCCCTCCGATTCTTTTCTTCCTGGCTCAATTAGGGGTGCTACAGGACTCTCGGGGGGGAGGAATCCCATCTCTCCTCCCCACTTTCTTGCTGGTCCTGCTGCAGCTCCTGAGCTGCACTGCTGCCACAGGGCCCAGCACAGGTTCTGGGCTGTGCTGCCTCCACCAACAACCCCCACAGGTAGGTGGGGTGGATTTAAACCCCATAATATATTATTTTAAGATGTCAGATTTTCCTGCAAATCTTGGGGTCCCTCAGGTTTGCAGAAACATCTGTTTGGGGTAAGCATGGTCCCAAGCCACAGATTTAGACATCTGCATATGGGGACCACGCTTGAAAAATATATCTATAGATGATATATCTATATGTATATCAACTAGGAAGAAGGCCCGTTGCAGCCATAAATGCATCGGGCGCTAGCTTGGCTGGGCAGCTGCGAGCCCCATCTCTCCCTCCTGGCTGCTCGAGTCCCCCTTTGGCCAAGACGGCTGGAGTAGTTCCTCCCTGCCCATTGCGCGGGGAGGGTGAGCAAGCAGGCTCTGAGAGGGAAGGGGAGGCGGTTTAAACCACCTCTCCTTCCACTGGCTTGCTTGGCTTCCCCGCGGCTGTGGGGAGGGCGAGCAAACGGGCTCTGACAGGGATGGGGAGGCGGTTTAAGCTGCCTCTCCTTCCACTGGCTTGCTTGGCTTCACCGTAGCCACGGGGAGGGCAAGCAAGCGGGCTCTGACAGGGAAGGGGAGGTGGTTTAAACCGCCTCTCCTTCTCTTGGCTCGCTCAGTTTCCCACGGCTGCAGGGAGGGCAGGAAGAGGAGAAGACCCAGCACCCAGCCAATGGCACGTGAGTAGTCTTGTGTGGCAGCTGACGGGCCAATGGCTGAGGGAGCACATGGAATCTTGCCACTCCAAATAGCTTTTATAATATAGGAGAGATAAAATCTGTCCTGAGTAGGTCCCTGAGAAGCTGTAACACTTGGGCAGCTAGAGCTGACTTCCTCAGTACTGACTTAATGTGGGTCTTGGGTTGCTCTTGGTTCAACTCCCCCCTAATTTTTTAAAGAACTATTTTCTATGATCTAGTTCAAGTAATTGGTACAGCCTGCATGGTCACCCTTGTGTGGGGCTGTTGGTAAACTTATAACTTTATGGCAATTATATGGAGGCAGTGATTTATGAACTGGTGCCTCCATGTGGGCCTGTTTGTGTGGGCCTCATGTTTGGATGCCATCATGAATTAGTTAGGTGAGAGCAGGCTGAAGTTAAATCTGTCAAAAATGGAGGTCGTATGGTTGGGTAGGTCTGGGGCTCAGGGGTGGCTGTCTTTACCTGGACTTGATGGAGTCCAGTGGATTCCATTATGAGCTTAGGAGTGTGCCTTGATTCTTCCTTGATTCTTTAAAAAGGGCTCCAGGGGAGATCCGGGAAATCACAGACCAGTCAATCTGATGTCGATACTGGATAAGTTGGTGGAAACTGTTATTAAGAAAAGAATTAGTAGGCACATGGATGAAGAAAAACTATTGAGACAAACTCAGCATGGGTTCTGTAAGGGAAGATCTTGTCTCACTAACTTGTTAGTGTTTTTTGAGGGAGTGAACAAACATGTGGACAAGGGGGACCCAATAGATGTTGTTTACCTTGACTTCCAGAAAGCTTTTGATAAAGTTCCTCATCAAAGGCTCCTAAGTAAGCTCAATAGTCACGGGATAAAAGGACAAGTCTTCTTGTGGATCAAAAACTGGCTTATAAATAGGAAACAGAGAGTGAGTATAAATGGGAAACTTTCTCAGTGGAGGGTGGTAAGCAGTGGGGTACCACAGGGATCAGTACTCGGTCCGATGCTTTTTAACTTGTTTATTAACGATTTGGAATTGGGAGTAAGCAGTGAAGTGGCTAAATTTGCAGATGACACGAAGTTGTTCAGGGTGGTGAAAACCAGGGAGGATTGTGAGGCACTCCAAAGGGATCTGTCGAGGATGGGTGAGTGGGCGTCAAAGTGGCAAATGGGGTTCAATGTGGCCAAGTGCAATGTGATGCACATTGGAGCCAAAAATCCTAAATATAAATACACATTGATGGGGTCTGAACTGGCAGAGATGGACCAAGTTCAGTCTTGGAGTCGTAGTAGATAACTCTACTACTACTAGAAAATGTCTAGACAGTGTGTAAGTGCAATACAGAAGGCCAACACTATGCTGGGAATTATTAGGAAGGGAACTGAAAACAAATCAGCCAGTATCATAATGCCCCTGTATAAATCATTGGTGCAACCTCATTTGGAATACTGTGTACAGTTCTGGTCACCACACCTCAAAAAGGATATTATAGCATTGGGAAAAGTGCAGAAAAGGGCAACTAGAATGATAAAAGGGTTGGAACACTTTCCCCATGAAGAAAAGTTAAAACGCTTGGGGCTCTTTAGCTTGGAGAAACGACGGCTGAGAGGTGACATGATTGAGGTTTATAAGATTATGCATGGGATAGAGCAGGTTGAGATGCACTCTATTCTTGGTGCTGGGGGGGGCAGCAGTGGGAGGGCTTCTAGTGTCCTGGCCCCACTGTTGGACCTCCTGATGGCACCTAGTATATTTTGGCCGCGGTGTGACAGAGTGTTGGACTAGATGGGCCATTGGCCTGATTCAACATTGGCTTCTCTTATGTTCTCTTATGTTCCTGTATCCTGGACAAACGTGTCCAGGGTAACAAAGATAGCATTTAATCACCTTCACCAAGCCCAGCAGCTGACCCCCTATCTATCCTGCTCTGACCTTGCCACTGTGATTCATAAGGTGGTAACCTCCATATTAGACTACTACAACATAGTGCACATAGGGCTGCCTTTGAAGATACTTCAGAAGCTTCAAGCAGTCCAAAATGCGGCTGCTGGATTTCTAACTAACCTGAACATATAACATGAGCCTGCAGTATGATGCGGCTGTGAAGAAAGCTAATGCAATCTTAGGATGCATTAGCAGAAGCATTGTGTCCAGATCACGGGAGATGGTAGTTCCGCTGTATTCTGCTATGGTCAGGCCCCACCTGGAGTACTGTGTCCAGTTTTGGGCACCACATTTTCGGAAGGATGTTGACAAACTCGAGCGGGTCCAGAGGAGGGCGACCAGGATGGAGAGAGTCCAAGTCTTATGAGGAAAGGCTGAGGGAGTTGGGTATGTTTAGCCTGGGAAAGAGAAGGTTTAGAGGGGACATGATTGCAGTCTTCAAGTATTTGAAGGGCTGTCATGTAGAAGATGGAGTGGATCTATTCTCTCTTGCTCCAGATTGCAAGACTAGATCTCATGGGTGGAAATTACAAGAGAGTCGTTACCGGCTTAATATCAGGAGAAACTTCCTAACTGTAAGAGTGGTTGAGCAGTGGAACAGACTGCCTCGGGAGGTGGTGGATGCTCTTTCGATGGACGTTTTCAAGAGGAGACTGGACAACCATCTTTTGGGTATGTTGTAGGTATGTAGGGGTTTCGGCTATGTTCCTGCAGAGTGCAGGGGGTTGGACTAGATGACCTGCAAGGTCCCTTCCAACTCTAACATTCTATGATTCTATGATTCTATGATTCTAACATCAATACTTTGGCAGCTGCACTGCCTTCTGGTTAGCTTTTGGTACAAATTCAGAGTGCTGGTTTTCTTCCTATAAAGCCCTCAGTGGCCTGGGACTGTCCTACCTGTGGGACTGCCTTACCCAGTATGATTCCCATCACTTCCTTAGATCATCCTCGCAGGGCTTTTTCACATGCCTCGCCTGTGAATTGCCTGCTTGTCAACCACCAGGGTTAGGGCATTTTCAGTGGTTGCCCTTATCTTTGGAATCAGCTCCCAAGGGAAGTTTGTGCCCTTCAGCATTCTGTAGGGTGGAGGTGTCAAACCTACAGCCTGCAGGCTGGCTCACCTAGGGCTTTAATCCAGCCTGCAAGCTAGTGGCCAGAGGGAGTGAAGTGGAGGGAACCACCATTTCAGTTACTAAGGGGAGCGTACACTTTGGGGCTCTCTTTTCTCCCCCCTCCCATGAATGAAGTGAATGGGGCCAAATGCCCTTCCTTTCTTTTCCGATGCAAATCCACCCCTTCATTGCTTGGATCCGCCTCCCCCTCATCTTGTTATTGCATGTATGTGTGTGTGTGAAGCAAAGTTTGAGTCTAGTGGTACCTTAAGACCAACAAAGTTTTCTTCCAGGTATGAGCCTTCCTGTGCCTTGCTACAGTGTGTTTCTGTTCTGGTGGGCTCATTATGCTGTGGTTCTCCCGGGTACTCTCTGAGCTCTCTCAGCCCCATCTACCTCAGAGGGTGTCTATTGTGGGGAGGGGGAGGGAAAGGAGTTTGTAAGCTGCTCTGAGACTCCAAGTGAAGGGTGGGGTATAAATCCAATCTCTTCCTTCTCCTCCTTCATTTTTTTTCTGAGTAACCTGCTCTCAAGTTCATGCTTTAATTGGTTTTATTGTTCTACTAGGGAGCAAAGCCCGTTGTGGTGGAAGACAACGGGCCCTAGAAAGGAAGAGAGGGAGGTGGAAGGGAGAGAGGGTTGGAGAAAGAAAGGAAGAGGGGGAAGAGTGAAAGAAAGGAGAGAGGAAGAAAGGAAAGGGGGAAAAGGAAGGGAAGAGGGGCAGAAAAGGGCTTCTCTGGGCCCAGAGAAGGCCTTCTCTGTCTCCCACACACCATCCCCTGGGCCTTCTATGGGGGCAGTAGGCAGTGTGTGGGGAAAAGGGCTTCTCTGGGCCTAGTGCCCCATAGAAGGCCCAGGGGATGGCGTGTGGGGGCGGAAAAGGCCTTCTCTGGGCTTAGTGCCTCATAGAAGGCCCAGGGGATGGCGTGTGGGGGGCGGAAAAGGGCTTCTCTGGGTCTAGTGCCCCATAGAAGGCCCAGGGGATGGCGTGTGGGGGCGGAAAAGGCCTTCTCTCACTTGCCTCAGCCTTGAGGGCCTGTCCCTGCGCTCACACTCCAGACGGTCCTCTCCTGTCAGAGGACTGGAGCAGACTGAGCTGAAAACACTGACCGGGGCTGACGTGGGTGGGACTTTGCGAAGCAGCCAGTCAGCCCTGGCCAGTGTCTTCTGACTGCCAGTTCTTGAGCCGAATCAATTATGGCAAGCATAGAATGCGGTGGAACCAGAATTCAAATATATATAAGGACAGGATTTACTGCATTTATTTAGTTGTATTGTATTTGTATCTGTTGCATTGCCTTGAGTCCCCTGGTGCAAATAATGTGGTTCCTGTTATTTATTTTATTTATTATTTGGATTTATATCCTGCCCTCCCCGAAGGCTGTTATTTGCACCATTGCTCAAGTCTTTATTTGAGTGAGTCACTAACTGCCTAAACTAAGGTTATCGGGCTTGAAATAAAGTAAGGTATAATCCAAAGTTGTTGCTTCTGTATGTACTTCCTCATTACTTTGGCTTTGAATTATTTCTTAGTGTGTAGCCAGTGCTGCTTCTGAGATGTCTTTTTTCGTAGCCCTGTTTGAAGTATGATAATTGTATTAAAGCTAAGAGAAATGCCTAGAGGCACCCAAGCAAGGACAAATGAATGCCAGGACTTTGTTAATATTCCTTTTACTTTTCTTTTTGAATACATGAACAGCTAAAGGCCCAAACAATGTTAAAGTATATTAGGGCAATTATACAAACATTTCCAAATTATATATTTGATAACACTGGAATATGCACAGTGTAATAACCTAGAAAACAGAATTACTGTGTAGGAAATCATCCAAGCTTTTGGTTTTGGTGGGCAAACATTGCATATTTATTAGGTTATTGTCAGAGCAATAATTATTCAATAAGATTCTAATTGCCACGGGGTTGTCACAGTTAATTTAAGTTCTCCCATTGATTTTTAGAAAATCCAAATAGAAAGCAGGTTTCATAGAACCATAGACTCAAAAATTTTAGAGCTGGGAGGGACTTTGCAGGTCATCTAGTCCAACCCCCTGCACTCTGCAGGAACATAGCCGAAAGATAGCCCTAGAACATACCCGAAAAATGGTCATCCAGCTTCCACTTGAAAATATCCAGTGAAGGAGCATCCACCACCTCCCGAGGCAGTCTGTTCCACTGCTCAACCACTCTTACAGTTAGGAAGTTTCTCCTGATATTTAGCCAATATCGACTCCCTTGTAATTTCCCCCCATTAGATCTAGTCTTGCAATCTGGAGCAAGAGAGAATAGATCTGCTCCATCTTCTACATGACAGCCCTTCAAATATTTGAAGACTGCAATCATGCCCCCTCTAAGCTTTCTCTTTCCCAGGCTAAACATACCCAACTCTTTCAGCCTTTCCTCATAACTTGTATTCCAGCCCTCTCACCATCCTGGTTGCCCTCTTCTGGACATGCTCGAGCTTGTCAACATCCTTCCTAAAATGTGATGCCCAAAACTGGACACAGTACTCCAGGTGAGGCCTGACCATAGCAGAATAGAGTGGAACGACCACCTCCTGTGATCTGGACATAATGCTTCTGTTAATGCATCCTATGATTGCACTAGCTTTCTTCACAGGCACATCGCACTGCAGGCTCATGTTTAGCTTGTGATCAACCAGAACAGCTAGATCCCTTTCACATGTGCTGCTGTCAAACCAAGTCCCTCTCATTCTATATCTTTGCCTTTGATTTTTTATACCTAAGTGTAGGACTTTGCACTTATCTCTACTGAAATTCATTTTATTTGTCTCAGCCCTCTGTCCCAGCCTATCTAGATAATTTTGAATCCTGACTCTGTCTTCTTCAGAATTAGCAATCTCACCCAGCTTCGTGTCATCTGCAGATTTGATAAGCATCCCCTCTATGTCTTCCTGAAGGTCATTTATAAAAACAATGAACAATGTGGCACTCCATTTGAGACTTCCCTCCACATAGACGCAAAGCCATTTATGAGCACTCGTTGGGTATGATTTTTCAAGCAACCATGAATCCATCCAAGAGTTGCACCATCCAGCCCACATTTAACCAGTTTATCCTCAAGGATATCATGAGAAACTTTGTCAAATGCTTTACTGAAATCTAGATACAGTATGTCAACAGCATTGCCAGAGTCAACCATTTTAGTAACTCTGTCAAAAAAGGAGATAAGGTTGGTCTGGCATGACTTTATCTTGATAAACCCATGCTGGCTACTACCAATTAACTCATTCCATTCAAGCTGCTCACAGATAGAGCGTTTAATAATCTGCTCTAGAATTTTTCCAGGGATTGATGTCAAACTGACGGTCCTGTAGTTTCCCGGGTCTGTCTTTTTTCCCTTCTTGAAGATCAGGACAACATTCGCTCTTCTCCAGTCTTCTGGCACAACACCAGTACTCCAGGACATCTCAAAGATTAGTGCCAGAGGCTCTGAAATAACATCAGCAATTTCTTTTAGCACCCTGGGATGCCAGCCATCCGGCCCTGGAGATTTGAAAGTATTTAAGGCAGCTAGATGCTCTCTAACCATTTCCTTACTTACTCTGGGCTGGCAGTTCCTCCTTCCTTCATATGCCCTGCATTCTTCAGTTTGTATACTGTGTTAGCCAAATTGCCTTAAATTGTTACTCAAAAGGGGGAATTATGATATTATACCAGGCAATAGGCATGTAAGCGGGCAAGCATCTATGTATACAGGGGAGTAGTTCTCTCCAGACCCACCAAACAGACGCTGAGACTGACGTCAGTATTAATTGATTTTGTTTACTGAATATATTTGCAAGCATGCAATAACACAAGCACACACATAGTTATACAAGTTCTGGGAAATATCGATAGAAGGAAATAGCACATTCACATTAGCAGGATGTTCGTTGTTTAGGCTATACTATACCTGTCCGTAGTTGAATTGAGCGAACCTCAGGAAAAATGGGGGATGTGGGATGCTGGGAAAAGTGGTCGTGCCCTGAGCCAGCAGGCACACGATGAGACTCTTGGCTGCGCAACCAAGCGCCAGAAAAGAGGGTCAAGTGAAAAAGAGAGCGAGCGAGCTGGTACTGGGCACTCTCTTTTATTAGGAGGTTGAGAGGTAGGCCAAGCTTGGCTACCTCTCTTAGTCCACCTCCTATTGTCCGTCCATAAAAATATGCTGACTGGTGCTTGGGGTCGAAGGTCTGGGGAGTGGGCAGTGTTAGACTTAATAGCAAACGAGGTTGGACAATGGCACCTGATGGGATTATGTCCTGTGCTGGCCACAGTCATTGTTCTTCTTGTTGTCTGCTGTCTGCAGTTTCAACTAGGTGATGTATTAGGTTGGGAGAGAACCTGTTGCCTACGTGTAAGAATGGAGACTCTGTATGGAATTTGAGCACCCTGTCTTTTGGCCTGGCATGGCCACTGCCTGACTTCTTTATGCTATACATGGCTAGGGAGCTGGTCTGCCTCATTGCAGGAAAGTGGAATGGTGACATGCAGGAATCATACACACACTTTCACAGGAAGGCTTTGTTCTCCTGGATGTGTGCTGTAACTGGCATCACTTGAAATCACCTTGCAGTTCAGTCCCTATTGCACATAGCTAGCAAAGTCCAAGTTTTCATAGCATAAGAGCACACTAGGTGCCTAGTAGGGCAACAACAGCTCACCTTACGGTTAAAGACTGACACAAAGTGAGAGTTGAGTAATTCTGCTTTGTCTTTATCCCTTGTTAAGGCTTAACCAGGGATCTTTTCATAGAAAAACAGCTGTAGGAGCTCATTAGCATATGGTATGCTAATGAGCTATTAGGCTATTAGCATATGCCACACCCCCTGACATCACCGGAAGTGATGTCAGAAGGGGAAGCAAAAGGGGGGGAAGGCATCTTCAAAAGTCTCCCCTTCCCCAGCTGGTCTGGGTGGGGGAGCTAAGAGAGAAGGGGTTTAAAGTTTAAACTCCTTCTCATGAGAGTTGGGCCACAGAAGGAAGAAAGAGGGAAGGAAAGAGAGAGAGTAGAGAGAAGGAAAGAAGGAAGGAAAGAGGGAAAGAAAGAGAAGGAAGAAGGAGGGAAACAGGGAAAGGAGGAAAAAAGAGAAGAAGGTGGGAAAGAAAGAGAGAAGAGAAGAAGGAGGGAAAGAGGAAAAAGAGAGAAAGAAAGGAGGGAATGAAAGAAATTCAGCGGCAATTCAGCCCCATTATATCCTATGGGCCATTGAAGTCAATGGTGAAAACATAGGGTATATTCTGGGGGCCGGAGGGAGGGGTTTGAGGGAGAGGCTCCAAACTCACAGGGTAGCTGTTGGAGCCTCTCCCTAAGATACCCACCAAGTTTCAAGAACATTGGACCCGGGGGTCCAATTCTATGGGCCCCCAAACAGGTTGCCCCTATTCCCTCCATTGTTCTCTATGGTGGGAAAAAGTTACTCCCTGATCGAATGTTCTTGAAACTTGGTGGGCATCTTGGGAAGAGGCTCCATCAGCTACCCTGTGAATTTGGAGCCTCTCCTCAAACCCTCCCCTCCAGCCCCTAGAATATACCATATGTTTTCACCATTGACTTCAATGGCCCATAGGATATAATGGAGCTGAAATTGACGTTTGGCTGCCTGAAAGACTCCCCGGGACGCCGGCTGGGGGTGGGGCTTGGCTCCTGAGCTCCCAGAGCTGCACTCCGGTGCTCTCCCCCCAAAAAAGACCCCTGGGTTTAACCATCTTCTCCTAGCAATGAGCTTACCCCATCCCTGTTCCAAACATAGTCATAGAAACCTTTCTTGTTATTTTTAGCATCCCTCGCAAGCCTCAGCTCCATCTGTGCTTTAGTGTTTCTGACACCATCCCTACAGATTTGAGCCTGCTTCCTGTACTTACCCTTGGTAATTTGTCCCTCCTTCCATTTCCTGTACATTTCCCTTTTTAGTCTCAGCTCTTCAGAGAGTTCCTTGTTCAGCCACCTCGGCTTCATTATCCGTCTCCCACCTTTCTTTCTCACCAGGGCAGTTTGCAATTGTGCCTTAAGCACCTCATTTTTCAGCATCTCTCATCCTTCCTGTGCAGATTCGCCCCTCAATATTTCTAGCCACGGGATCCTACTTAATTTTTCTCTGAGTTTTTTTGAAATCGGCTTTCCTGAACTCCAGGATATGAGTCCTACTATGTCCTGGTTTCACATCCTTCTCTGTTTCAAATTCCAAGCACTTCATCAGCTAGTTCTTCCCTGTTAGTCAGGATTAAATCCCCACAACAATATCCCCTTCTTTTTTCCCTCGCTCTATCCTTACCTGAACACTTTCAACAGAGCAACTTTCAAAATCCCTAATTTCAGCGCAAGTGTATTCATTCTTAACATATAGTGCCACCCCACCTCCTTTTTTATTTATTCTGTTCTGTTTGAACAAGGTATATCCTTCAATCACTGTGCTCCATCTTACTGTGTTCCATTTTACTGAGCTATAATAAATTGGTCTGTTTACTATTTACACATACTTTTTTTGTGTTGCATTATGTGTGTGTGTTTTAGTTTCAGCAACTGTAGGATTTCTACTCGTTTATTTTAATTGTTTCTGCTATATGGTATTCATTCATAATTTGTGAATAAACTTTGAATCTGCCATTGTGCAAAATACAAAGTAGCTTTCCCTCCCTGACAATTTATTCTTCTAAAAACTGTCTAGAGTTTTGACCCAGCATGACCCAGCATGAGAAAATTATAAGCCTGAAAGGGTACATTCCAGATTGGTAATAGCTATGCATTTTATGGAAAGATCCTAAAACCAGTTGACCAACCTGTATTTATGGATTCATAATGAGAATTTTTGGTGACCTGTAGTCGTCTTGCATCTTTGAAGACTTGCCACTTTCAGGTGTGTTATAAGGTCACGCTACCAGTATCTATGAGAAAACAACTATTGGAAGTTGGGATTTTGCTGTAAACTGGAACATCATCATCAGTTTGGAATCTGCCTGGCAGGAAGTTTATGATATTGTATTCTGACTTTTGATGTGTTTATTTTACTGCATGATAGTCCCTTAAACATTCACATAAATAAAATGGTTATTTCAGAGTTACGGCAGCGCTGTATTCAATGTCATTTAAGTTGAGCATTGAAGACGTGTACTCATCCTGCAAATGCGGGAATAGCACAGCTATAAAACAATGTAGATTTTACTTTAGGTGTTCTAAGCATTTGTAACATTGTTTTGGAAAAGACAGAAAAGTCAGTAATTAGAATTATTGTATATTGTGTTACTGTTACTTAAAAATGAGGCTTGAAGAACCAGGAGAGGAAGTATCTTCTCAGTTTAAGACAGAATGTTATAGTACGGGAAGCTGTCTGTCTCTGCTTTGCAGACAATATTTGGTGTGAACCATGAGATCTTCTTCGTGATCTCTGTGCTTCACATCCATGGGATTATGTACCTGTGCTGATACGAATTGGTGGTATACAAAGCTCACAACGGGATTTCCACGCCTCCATCCCAGGCATGTGTGGGAACCCCACTGCACATGCCGAAGGAGGTGGGGCACGGACATCCCACCAGTTCTCTTCTGACCGCCATGCTGTTAACAGCTTGTTTCTGCTGGTCGGTGAAGAAGTGTTATTTTTCTCACGAGGGATTTTCTCTATTAGTTCTCTTTCTTATTTTTTCCTTCGTTTTACTAAAAAGACTTCAAAAAATAAAAGAAAAGAGAGGATTATTTCCTTTTTGAGGGTCGCCGCTGCCTCTGGCAGCTTCCCCACCGAGGTAAATTTTTTATTCGCCTCACCTGAGGGAGCGCTTTACTGATCTTTTGACCTTGGTGTCTGATGACAAATGACAAGAGGCCAGAATGCGGCAAAAGAAAGGGTTGTTACTTTCTAAGCAGATAATCAATTCTTCCAAACATGCTTTGGACACGTTCTCCAAAACGATGTCTTCCGCAGTCACCCTCCATAGGCATTCCTGGCTTCGGACCACCTCAGTCCCTGCCAATACTAGGGTATACATAGAGGACTTGTCTTTTGATGGCCAGGGTCTCTTTCACGCTTCCACTGATTTGGCCCTGCAAGACATAGATAAAAGCATCGAAGCATCTAGGTCGTTGGGGGTCTCTGCCCCTTTGAGGCCTTTTAGACCTCACTCTTGGTCACATTACACCTCCAGGTGCCAGTATACTAAACCGTCACCAGAAGGAGGCTATAGGCCACATCAATCCCCATCGGGGAACAGACAGCAATATCAAGCCAGGCAAAGGTACGGCTCTGGACAACAACAAGTCAGACCGAGACAGCCCAAACCCAACAAACAGGGCCTTTGACTTCCCACTGTCTGCCTCTTCCAACCCTACCTGCCTCTGTCCCTATCTATATGCCTGGACCACCATTATGTCGGACCAATGGGTCCTTTCCATCTTGACCAGTGGCTATTCCATCGAATTTCTGGAGTTCCCACCTCTTCCTGTATTCGTTACCACCACCCCCGTCATCATTCCTCCTCGAAGAAGTAGCCACACTTCTATTGAAAGGTGCCATAGAACCTGTGCCTCTAGACCACCAGGGCCTCAGTTTTTATTCCTGATACTTCGCAGTACCCAAAAGGGGCAGCGGGCAGAGGCCGATCTTAGACCTTTGCAGCCTCAACACCTATATACAAAACTGAAAATTCAAGATGACAACTCTACAGGTCATCCTACCTCTCCTATCCAGTGGTTGCTGGATGGCCACTCTCGACCTCGAAGAAGCCTATTTCCATTTAACCATCCACCCTTCCCATCAACAATACCTCTGATTTGTGATAGGAGGCGGCCACTACCAATACAGAGTCTACCGTTTAGCCTCAACATGGCACCACATGTCTTCACCAAGATGATGGTAGTCATTGTGGCACATCTCCGCCTCTGTAGGCTGATGGTATTCCCGTATCTGGATGACTGGCTTCTGGTTGCACCTTCCAAGGACCTTCTCATACAACAGGTCTCCTAGGCCCTCAGTGTCCTTTGTTCCCTGGGTCTCCAGGTCAACCACAAGAAATTACAGCTGGTTCCTTCTCAAAGAGTGCAGTTCATAGGGGCAATACTCAACTCCACGGAAGGCAAAGCCTTCCTGCCCCAGGACAGAGCCCTCACTCTAGCTGCTCTTGCACAAAGGATTCGGCTCCAAGACATGTCATCTGCTTTTTGAATTCAACACCTTCTGGGCCTGATGGCAGCTACGACTGCAGTCCTTCGCTTTGTCAGAATGCAAATGAGTCCACTTCAGCGCTGGTTCCTACAGCACTTCAAGCCCCTACGAATGACCCAGTTGGTTCATCTCTCTCCATGACAGGAAGCACACGACTCCCTTCTCTGGTGGACACTGACAGACAGGGTGTCCCCTTCCATCCCCTCACTCCTGGTCTCACCCTCACGACCGACGCCTCCCTGTGGGGATGGGGTGCCCACCTCAATGGCCTCTCTGTAGGTCACAGGTGGGATGCCTTGACCTTAAAAAATCACATAAATTTTTTGGAACTTCTGGCAATCAAACTGGCCCTCCAATGTTTCCAGCCTCTTCTCATGCGTGGCTGTATTGACCAACAATACGACGGCCCTCAGTTATATCAACAGGCAGGGAGGGACGGTCTCCCGCAGGCTCTGTTACCTGGTTCTGGACCTTTGGGCCTGGTGCATACCTCAGCACATTTTCCCCATTGCCTCACACATCGCTGGCAGTGCCAGTGTGCATGCAGGTTTGCTCAGCAGGGGTCTCTCTCAGCGTCACAACTGGGAGCTGAACTGGACCTATGTCCCATATTCAAAAAGTGGGGTACGCCTCACATAGACGTGTTCGCCACCCAATCCAATGCAAAGTGCAGCCTGTTCTGCTGCAGGGGGGCATGAGATCCCGAGGCCTTGGGAGACGGGCTTGTTTACCCTTGGAACAACAGCTTCCTTTACATGTTTCTTCGTCTGCCACTTTTGCGAAAGACAGTCCAAAAGCTCATGAGGGTTGACACGAGGTGCATTCTGATCGCCCCCTGGTGGCTGAGACAACCTTGGTTTTCCACCCTCCTTTCGCTGACCAAGGGTCACCATCTGCTCCCACCAGTGCCAGTTCTGCTGCTAGTGGAGGGCAGAGCTCTTCTGTTCCACGAGGTCCACAAGCTCAAGTTAACAGCCTGTCTCATGGACAACTAACCTTTTCAGATAGAACCACTACAGTGTTACTCAGTACCAGGAAGGACTCTACGACACATTCTTACAGTGGGAAGTGGTCTCATTTCTTGGCCTTCTTACAGCCCTCAGACGTGTCTCTGGCTTCTGTCACGCTTTACTGGATCCTCGAATTTTTGCTTTCGCTGGCGGAGAAAGGCCTCTCACACTCCTCAATCAGAGTCTACTTGTCGGCCATTTCTGCCTACCATTCTGGTTTCGAGAGTTTCTCTGTCTGCTCTCACCCGGTCTCAAAGAAATTTCTGAAGGCTCTCCTCCACTTATATCTGCCAATCTGTTCATCAGTACCCTTGTGGGACTTGCTGCTGGTGCTGCACCATCTGACGGGGAGACCTTTTGAGCCTATGGCGACTTGTGAACTGAAACATGCAGCATGGAAAACTGCCTTTCTCGTTGCCATCACCTCGGCCAGGAAATTGGGTGAACTCGTAGCTCTTCGTCATGACCCACCTTTCCTTGTCCTCCTACCGGATGGTGTGAGAATGGTGCCTGACTTCTCTTTCTTTCCTAAAGTGGTCTCCGAGTTCCACCTCAGCTTGGAGATCTTTTTGCCAAACTTCTTTCCTAACCCGAAAGATGGTCAGCAATGTCATCTGTGCAGTCACACCACCCACCTGTCCTTCCCCACAACTGTCACTTCAATACTTTTCTCCTGCTATTGACATGACAGTGGTCATAAAGAACTGGTGGGATGTCTGCACCCCACCCCCTTGGGCATGTGCAGTGGGGTTCCCGCACATGCCTGGGATGGAGGCGCGAAAGTCCCATTGTGAGCTTTGTATTCCACTGATTCGGATCATTGCAGGTACATAACCCCATGGGTGTGACTGCACAGATGACCACTCAAAGATCATCAGTTACAGGTAAGCAAGCTGTTTTTTTCCAGTCTTGCAAAGGTGTGCAGATGGTGACTAAGTCCATCCACCACAATGTATTTCAATTAGATAAACTTGGGAATTACACTATTACTTGATTTTTTTCTTGGTTCCCTTCAAAGAGTGAAATCCTCATTTTCCACTGAACTTTTCATTTGATAGAAAATTAATTTAAAATATATATGAGGAGGACACTGGGGGAAAATCCAGTGTACACCCTACCACAAATATGAGTTCAAATAGCAGATTCCCTCCATCACGGGAGAAAGAAAAATACCAAAGTGCTACACAAGGCAGCCCTTTTGTGAAGTGACATCAGTGCATTGCCAATGTCCCCACCCAACCCTGGAATGCCCACCTAATCCCCCTGCCAGTGGGTAGAAGGTACTTGGCAACCCTAGACTCAAGAAAGATGAGGACTTCTGGTTTGCAGTCTCAAATAAAGAAGGACAGTCTAACATATTGTGTCAAAGTCATCTGTTATTGTTTAGTATCCAGACCACGTGATAAGAATTAAGACAAATTGCATGTTATGGCCAGCATGTGCCTGCTTCCACAATGAATGGCTATTGTTGTCTTCTCTCTTGTGAAGTTCAGGAAGCAAAACATGTGACTTGACTAGCAAACCTGACAGTATATATAAACTGGCATGGCTTGTCTGTATCTGTAACACACTTGTAGTGTCACACAAAATCAAGGGTAGCTTTTTGGGAATACCCATGAAAACAAACAAATTATATAAGGATAAGAGCTGGGCTGGTTGTCTCACTAGTGTTAGTATTTTTTGAGGGAGTGAACAAACATGTGGACAAGAGGGAACCAATAGATATTATTTACCTTGACTTCCAGAAAGCTTTTGATACAGTTCCTTATCAAAGGCTCCTAAGTAAGCTCAATAGTCATGGGATAAAAGGGCAAGTCCTCTTGTAGATCAAAAACTGGCTTATAAATAGGAAACAGAGAGTGAGTATAAATGGGAAACTTTCTCAGTGGAGTGTGGTAAGCAGTGGGGTACCACAGGAATCAGTACTCGGTCCGATGCTTTTTAACTTGTTTATTAACGATTTGGAATTGGGAGTAAGCAGTGAAGTGGCTAAATTTGCAGATGACACGAAGTTGTTCAGGGTGGTGAAAACCAGGGAGGATTGTGAGGCACGCCAAAGGGATCTGTCGAGGATGGGTGAGTGGGCGTCAAAGTGGCAAATGGGGTTCAGTGTGGCCAAGTGCAATGTGATGCACATTGGAGCCAAAAATTCTAAATATAAATACACATTGATGGGGTCTGAACTGGCAGAGACGGACCAAGAGAGAGATCTTGGAGTCATAGTAAATAACTCAATGAAAATGTCTAGACAGTGTATAACTGCAATAAAGAAGGCCAACGCTATGCTGGGGATTATTAGGAAGGGAATTGAAAACAAATCAGCCAGTATCATAATGCTCCTGTATAAATCATTGGTGCGACCTCATTTGGAATACTGTGTACAGTTCTGGTCGCCACACCTCAAAAAGGATATTATAGCATTGGAAAAAGTGCAGAGAAGGGCAACTAGAATGATAAAAGGGTTGGAACACCTTCCCTATGAAGAAAGGTTAAAACGTTTGGGGCTCTTTAGCTTAGAGAAACAACGGTGACATGATTGAGGTTTATAAGATTATGAATGGGATTGAGCAGGTTGAGAAAGAAGTACTTTTCTCCCTTTCTCACAATACAAGAACTCATGGGCACTCAATGAAATTGCTGAGCAGTCAGGTTAGAAAAGATAAAAGGAAGTACTTCTTCACCCAAAGAGTGATTAACTTATGGAATTCACTGCCACAGGAGGTGGTGGCAGCTACAAGCATGGATAGTTTCAAGAGGGAATTAGATAAACATATGGAGCAGAGGTCCATCAGTGGCTATTAGCCACAGGGTATAGATGGGGAACTCTCAGTCTGGGGCAGGTGATGCACTCTATTCTTGGTGCTGGGGGGGGGCAGCAGTGGGAGGGCTTCTAGTGTCCTGGCCCCACTGCTGGACCTCCTGATGGCACCTGGTTTTTTTGGGCACTGTGTGACAGAGTGTTGGACTAGATGGGCCATTGGCCTGATCCAACATTGGCTTCTTTTATGTTCTTATGTTAACCATGATATAAAGTACTGAGACTGATGCATAGTGGAATTCAGCTCATACTTTATTGTAGATAGTAGAACAGGAGATGCTTAAGCAGGACTGATTTCCTGCTTATATTCCCATTCACAACCATACCCAACACATACACCCACAACCCTGATAGGTTTATTTACAAGACTAGTCCCACATAGGTCCTTCTTTAGGATCCGGGCTTGCTGGTTGGCTAGTCCTAGGATTCACTGTTTCTGTTGTCTCTGGAGCGAAGCTCGCTCATTCTGCCTGGCCATATGTTGGCCTGTTCCTGTGCATGGTTTTCTTGAGTACATAACACATGAGGACTTGGTCATCTCTCCCCTTGATACAGATCTGTTTGTGTGCTCTTCCTCTGCTCTCTTATCTGTTTCTCTTACCTGCTTATCTGCTTCTTTCTTTATGTACTTGAATACATAACACCCCTCCCCCCTTGGTCCAGATTGACCCTACAGATGTAGCCTTTCAGATAGGCGGGTCTTTTCTGCTCTCGTGTGGAGTGGTGAATGTTGGGGGCTGGGGCCGAGTTCTCGGGCCCTGGTCCTGTCCGTTCCAGGGCAGGGACTATGGCCGCGGGAGCTGCTGCAGTGTCTGGAGGGCCGTCCAGTTCTTGGATGCTTGCTGGTTTCTTCTCGCCACCGTCCTCTCTTTCGGGTCCTTTGTCTGCTCCCCGTTGTGCTGGCGTGGTAGCTGCAGGTTCCTAAGTTGCCAGATTGTCTGCGGGGCTGTCATCTGGCGAGTCCTGGGCAGGTGGTAGTAGGCGGCAGCATAGCTGGTCTATGTGCCGCCTCCATATCTGGCCATCTTCGCAGGAAACCTCATAGGAGAGAGATCTGGTCACCTGGATGACCCGTGCTGGAATCCAGGTGGGGCCCCACCCATAATTCCTGGCATACACAGAGTCTTCCAGGACGAACCCACGTGGCGCCTCCTGGTCCTCGATGCTCGCGCTGTGATCGGGTGCCCTGTCAGGATGCAGGCAGTCTAGCCACATCTTTAGGTGCTGTCCCATTAGCAGCTCCACCGGGCTATGCTCTGTGGTGGTGTGGGGGTTGTGCACTGGCTGAATAGAAAATCAGCCTGCTTATAGTCCCAGTCCCCCCAGTCCATATGGTCTAATGCCTCTTTTGTGGTACAGACCATGCGCTCTGCCTGACTGTTGGTTGCGGGGTGAAATGGTGCGGAGTGGATGTGGCATATCCCATAATATTCCACGAACTCCTGGAACTCCGTGGAGGTAATGAGTCTAGTATTCCGTGGGCACTGAAGATCCACCACATTGCACGGATCGCAGCCTGGGAGGAGGTAGTGGAGACTGGCATTACCTCTAACCACTTTGAGTAGGCATCTACCAGGATGAAAAAGATCTGACCCTGAAACGGCCCGGCAAAGTCTAGGTGTAACTTGGCCCAGGGTTTGTGGGACAATTCCCATGGCCTCACTCAGAGGCTCGGACCTGGACTCCTGACATTTCTGGCACCGTTTAACCATGTCTTCTACCCCACCATCCTGCCCGAGCCACCAGACATAACTTCTATCCAGGGCTTTCATTCTTACTATCCGTGGGTGTTGTTTGTGCAGTGCGGTGAGAATGCGCCCCTGCAGCGGAGGCGATATCACCACCCGACTTCCCCACAACAGGCACCCCTTGTATGAGGACAACTCATCCCAGTGGGCTGTGAATGCCTTAAATTCGGGCCTCACCAGGCCGGAGAGCCACCCCCTCCCTACCCAGTCCAAGACCCAGGCAAGGATGCAATCCCAGGCCGAGTGGCGTGCTACCTCCTGCACCTGAACAGGACGGTCAGGGAGGTCTTCCAGCAGGGTTATGTGATAAGCTGAGGCAGGGTCGGGGTCCGAGGAGGTAGCATGCAACAGCTAAGGGCGTCAGCGTGGCCCATGGCCTTACCAGGGTGGCAGAAGAAGGAGTACTGATAGCCCGTGAGAAAAATCGACCAGTGGAGCACTCTGGGCAATAAAATCTGGGGGGTCTGGTGGTTGGGGCAAGCAGGCCCAAGAGGGGCTTGTGGTCTGTCACAATTGTAAAGCCTTGGCCATACAGATAATCATGAAATTTTTTCACCCTGGTCACAATCGCCAGGGCCTCCTTAATGATCTGTGTATAGTTGCACTCCATGGCTGACAGCATGCAAGAATAGTATGCCACAGGAACCTAATGGCCGTTGGCTAGCCAGTGCCCCAGGACCAACCCCACCCCGTAAGGAGGGACTGGCAGGGCCTCGTCGAAGTGGGCGAGGACATTGTTGGAGACCAACAGTTCCTTGACCACCTTGAAAGTGTCATTGTGCTTGGGGGCCCAGACCCAAGGAGCATGTTTGTCCAGCAGCCTGTGCAAAGGCTCAGCGATGGTGGCTTCGTGGGGCAGGAACAAGTGGTAAAAATTGAGTAGCCCTAAGAAGGTCTGTACTTCTGCCTTAGATGAGGTGGTGAGCACCTGGGAGATTTTGTCTTTCGTGGGGTGAAGTCCCTGGGCATCCACCACAAAGCCCAAGAATTCCACCCATTACACCCCCAGCAGGTGTTTTTCCCACTTCACCTTCAGGCTGCCGCCACCGAAACACTCGAGCACAGTCTGGAACCACGCTGCGAAGGTCTCGGAGTCCAGAGCCATGAGCAGAACATCATCGAAGAATGGCTGGACTCCCAGGATGCATTTTAGGAGAGAATCCATTAGACTCTGAAAGATCCCAGGCGCTATGCTTACCCCAAATTGAAGCCGCTTCACTTTGAACACCTCCCGGTACATTACAATTGTCTGCGTCTCAGCCATGGCCTCGTCCATGGGCTGCTGTTGATAGGCCTCGCCCAGATCCAGCTTCCCGAAGACTTGTGTCCCCGCCAAGGATGCCTCTGGTGATTCCGGCGGTGGGGCTGTCTTACTTGCAGGACCTCTTCCTCGTTGGAATTGTCCATCGCTGGGAACACTTGGTGTGTTGAAGATGACAGATGGTCCCAGTGAGAGCTGTCAAACACAGTGGCCGTTTGCAGGACAGCATCCAGCTTGAGACAGTGGTACCGACAAGCTTGCGGCGGAGCTTGGTATCTTGGATGCCCCAAACAAATTGGGTCAGTGGATTGTCCTCGACCTTCTCGAGCTCGCAGTGCACGGGGAGATTGCGGAGTTCGGTCATGAAAGCAGAGGCCATCTCGCTGGGCTTCTGAAAGTGCTCTTGGAAGTCCATGTGGTTGGCCAACATGGTAGGCATTGGTCCGTAGTATTTAGTGAGGGCTGTGATGATCTCCTCATAGGTGTTCTCCGCAATCTTCTTTGGCACCAGAAGGCTCTTTGCTAGGTGGATGGTGGCCACTCCACACGTGCTGAGGAGTAGGTCCCGTTTCTTGCCTGCATCTGTGATCTTGATGTAGGCGAGAAAGCTCGTGAGCTGGTCTATCCATGATTCCCATAACTCAGGGTGAGTGGGGTCGAAGACTACGAGGGTTCCTGGAGTGACAGTCATGACTCTGCAGCATGGTGGTGAGCGAGGTTCCGTGGATCGGTGCACAGTGCATTGCTGCTCCGGAGCGGTGACTGTCCCTGAGTCGGTGCTCGATGCCGGGTTGGAGTCAGGCTTGCTCATCGGGATTCCACCTTCATCTCCAGTATAAAGTACTGAGACTGATGCATAGCAGAGTGAATTCAGCTCATACTTTATTATAGATAGTAGAACAGGAGATGCTTAAGCGGGACTGATTTCCCACTTATATTCCTATTCACAACCACACCCGACACACACACACACAACCCTGATAGGTTTATTTACAGGACTATTCCTGCATAGGTCCTTCTTTAGGATCCAGGCTTGCCGGTTGGCTAGCCCTAGGATCCACTGTTTCTATTGTCTCTGGAGCGAAGCTCGCTCATCCTGCCTGGCTACATGTTGGCCCGTTCCTGTGCGCGGTTTACTTGAGTACATAACACATGAGGACTTGGTCATCTCTCCCCTTGGTGCAGATCTGTTTGTGTGCTCTTCCTCTGCTCTCTTATCTGCTTCTTTCCCCATCAATACTTTCCCATCTCATGGTTCATCACACAATTTCTTTCTACCATCCTGTTGCCACATTTCCCGCCCCAGTTCATCCCCCCAATGACATTTACATATAAACAAACATCACTCTGGGTGTTTTTCTTGGGGGAGGCAGCCAACCTGCAGTTTTCTCTTGGTTTTCAGAAACTTATACTTGAGCCCAGTGTTTCTTCACCTTGGGGTTGTTTGTTTGCTTGTTTTTTATCTTCACAGGGGAGCCATACTTGGCTGTTTGATATGTGATAGGTTGGAGGAAATCATGCTAGTCAGGCCCAAGCGTACACGAGTAAAAAGGCAAAGAATGAAAATGTTTAAAGGGATGACACAAAAAGGAGGGGATATAATTGTCCACTTTTCCCACAAAGAACAGAGGGAGGGACGTTTAGATAAAACATTTTATGGATTTTATCTTTATTATTAGCTGCCTTGATCTCTTTATGGAAGAAAGGCAGCTAGTATATGTTTTAAATAAACAAGTATCCCAGAACTGTACATGCAATTAACACACTGGAAGAAGCTTCTTAAGGAGGTTGGGGTCTTTTGTGAATGAGGTTTCATGGTGGGGGGAGGCTGGTTTCTGTTGGTATTGCTCTCAGACTGGAGGTTGAAACTAGGATGTTATGCCAGTTCAGATATCACAGACATTTAGCATGCCAGAGAGAGGGAACTTGTGTTTTGTTGAGGTGGAGAGAGAGTGGGACACTGAAACTAACATCTTATGGCTTGTACCTCTTCCAGAAATACGTATGGAAGAAATAAACCAGCTGTGAATGTTTATTGCAGTAAAGGGTCACTAGTAGTTTTTTTGGCTGCACCCTTTTCTGCAGCTTTTTATGGATTTTCTATTTGTCAAATTGTTTCCTACCTTGTATTCATCCAAATACTCTTCCTTGGGCATGGTGACTTATGTGCAGCATTTTGTTTATTTATTTTTTTCTGATTTATGATCCGTTCTATGTTGGTTAAGGAAAGAGATTTTCATGCTTGGATTTAATAGTATTTTGATAATTGTATAGTGAAATTTTTTAAATGGAGCTTAGTGGCTCTAATTTGCTGTCCTTGATAATATGTCCATAATGTAGATGAAAAAGGTTCATGAAAGAGTCCAAGGGAAATCTAAAATTTATGTACTAAGGCATCATCAGGCAGCCACAATCCAGTGTAATGTATCACTCTGCTTACTTTGAATAGTATTATTAATTTGAACAGCATTCTGAGAATCAAATGTTGCTGTTTAGCTTGTGGATTTCCCCCCCTGTGAATCATACTCCACAGGATCATTCCAACACTTTTAAGCATTCTGATATTTGTCTGTGTAGTCTGATTAGAATCCAGTTTCTTGAACTCATAGTATAAACAGAGGGGGAAAGTAATTGGATCATATTAGTTTAGATATTCTGTAAGGGCATGTGTGAATGGGAGAAGCAGTAGAAAATATTGCCATGGATAATTAATGGGAAAATATTTTTGTGATATTGTTTCTTGTTAAAATGTGAGATCAGGTTGCAAAATCATTTGAAGCTTGTCAGTCAGAGCCAAAACCTCTTTGAGCAGAAAAAAATTATGTTTACAGCTATCAACAGAGAGAAAGATTTGGCACATCATAGATAAGAATTTGTCTTCATCACAAATATGTAGCATTAGCCACATCTTGCAGAATTTTAGTAATTGCTTTGGAGTGTCTTTCCTACTTTTCTTTCAGCGAATATGAATGCTAATGTGTGCACATGCAAACAATGAACATGTTGTTTCATGTTCTGTCCCATCAGGATAAATTGTTTAAGATATTGTTCCTTATTTTAGAAACAGAGAGTCCCACTGACCTTAATGCATATCCTAAGTTTCCTTAGGCTGACATTTATGATACCAAACAAAAGTCTTTTTCCTTCGTTCCATTGCCTGCATGTTGTCGTTTCCACCTCTTACATTTCCCTTCCAATTAGTGTTCCTGTGATTTTAAAGTGCTGCTACAATATGAAATTTCTGGTAAGTGCATGAAAAGAGAACTAAAGTTACACTGGTAGGGTAGGCAGGCAGTGCCTAGTAATCGGCAAGAGGGTTGTGGTGGTAATGGCGGAGGGGAGAGTCCTGGGAGAAAACTTTAAAGAAGAAAAATAAAATCTTGTATAATTATAGAAACTTCTGACTGTAGAGTTTCTGGCAATTCCCAGAGCTATACGTAAGTAATAAAGTTTGCTCTAGTGATCACCAGAATTACTGTTAAAATTACCATGAAGTTTCTGGTGTTTCTGGTAAAATTCAAACAAGGACAAAAAAAGGGGGGAGGGGAAAAAAACTGAACCTAGAACCTAGAATCCAGAACCTGACAAAGGTTAGTCAAATGTAGGAAAGGGGGCCAATGTTAAAAACTTGATGAAGGAAATATAAAAATACATGTATTTATTGATCACAAATTTAAAAATATATAAGGGCCCAATCACACATTATGTATAAATAACTATCAATAAAACACAAGGGCTTATAAATCTGACCTGATGCGTTTCGGCCTACATAGGCCTTCCTCAGAGGTCAATAGTGAGGAACATATTGGCTATTATAAAAACATATAGTACAATCATATAAATACAGAGCATGAATACAATAAGGACCAGAAGCAAGTTGTTTCAAGATAACCCACCAGGCATAGAGTAAAAAAATAAATGAGGCCTCTAATAGTGCAATCACATGCCAAGTGGTTCTCAGATATAACCTTCTGGTCCAGGAATCACCTTCCTATGATTGTAGAGCCAAATAATCCTCAAGCAAAGAGCAGTGTTGGTCAACTAAAACTGCTGAAGCTTTATAGCTGGTTAAGAGTGATGCTGGGGCGCTGGTGGTTCAAATAGCTCAGGGGATACATTCTTCTGTCTCCATTTTCTTCCTGCAACAACCCAAAGATCTTCGTCGTGGTCTCTGTGCAGTCCCACACATGGGTTGGGCGCCTGCGCACGACCTCGTTCGGAGAAACTTCTAGAGCTTTACCTCAGAAGAGCTTTTGGCGGGCTCTCCTCCCGCCCTGGGGGAGGAGACATGCACTGCGCATGCCCAGAGCGGGAGAGAGAGCCGCCTCCCACTCAGTTCTTCTTCGACCGCCTTCGTGTTCACACCTCGTTCCTGTCGTTCCTCCATTTACCTCAGCTGAGTATATCTTTCTTTGCTTTCGCTTTATTTTTCCATCTGCTTCTTTCTCTTCTAAAAAATATTTTTTTAAAAAAAATCTTTGTCTATCTCTCTTTCCCCCCCTCTCCTTTCTTTGGAGGGTGGGTGGGGATTTTTGTATGGGAAAGACTCAATTCTTTAAGGTCTGTCGTCGTTGCCCTGCTAAAATTCCATCCAACGACGGGCACGACCTTTGCTTAGTTTGTTTGGGTGAGGCCCATAGAGTAGATTCTTGCCCTCATTGCGCGAGTTTCACTCGTCAGGCTCACCGTAATCGAGAGGCTAGGCTCAAAGCTCTTCTTGTTGAATCGGCTCTGCGTCCCACAATGTCTTCGGGAGCTTCCCAGGTCTCGGTAGCCAAAAAATCGGACACCTCCTCGAAGGCACCGAAACAGAAACCTAAGCGGGCTGAATATAAGACCCCTTCGAGGTCGAAGGCCACGCCCTCTGCTTCGGTTTCGAAAGTGGACCCCATCATCGTGACTGGGTTGTCGACGTCGATGCCGGCCCTTGCCTCTACATCTCATCAGTCTGCGGCTCGACAACGGACTCCGCAGCACCCCCACTCGTCACCTACGGAGACGATACCGTTGGGCCAGTTGACCAGATCGCCTCCGCACCTGTCTCCGCGAACAGGCTCCCGGTCTCCACGGAGGCGCTCCACTACCCCGATCCACACTTTGGACGAGGGTCTGGTTGTGCACCGCCATGCTCGGTCCCGATCTCGACTTGGTCGTCGATGCCTGATCCGTAGGCAATCCCCATCGTCGTCTGATTCCGCCTCTGACCACCAATGCTGGTCCTGCGAAGACCGTCGGGAGCGTCCGGATGCGGCCTATTATTATTCGAGGTCTCCGACACCGGAGAGACACCGCTATGACCGAATCCGGCATTCGGAACGCGGAGATCAGGCCCACGCCCCTGACCGCCCTCGGCGCTCGGCATCTGTGGCCTCGGCTCATTCTGCCTCTCGGGAACAGCCTTCTGACCTTCCCAGAAATCGGGAAGCCCCAAGGAGTTCCCCAATGGAACCTCGACACCGTCCTGCCGTCGACCATCCGGTCGTCGACCTTGTCCAACCCCGATCCTCCTCTCCTATGTCGATCTCGGATGGGTCGGATTTGGCGGAGTTCGATCCCGAGGTCTCTTGAATCGAGGACGAGCACCGACGCTCGGGGTCGATTTCCCCTACGGAAGGCCCTAAGGCATTTTTGGAGCTCGTTACCAGGATGGCGACTGCCCTCCAAGTTCAGGGCTTTACGGAGTCCCCAGCAGTGACCGACGTCGTTCACCGATTGGTCCAGGCTGATCTTCCTCCGTCTCCCGTCTTGCCTTTGCTGCCTGTCCACCTTTCTATGTTGAAAGAGTCATGGGAACACCCGGCTTCGATCCCTCCGGTTTCGAGGTGCTATGATGGGTTGTACAGGATCCAGGATGCTCCTGGCAAATTCCTCCTTTCTCAGCCACCACCGAACTCCATGGTGGTTCACTCTTCTTCAAAATCGAGGCAGCCTGCTCGCCAGTCCACGCCCCCTGACCGTGAGGGTCGTAAACTGGATCTTCTGGCCAAGAAGATGTACTCTCTGGCCTCCATGAATCTCCGGGTCGATACTTATCTGTCGTATTTATCTGCTTACGCATTCAACGTTGCCAATGCAATTCGCCCTGTCCTGGAGTTTGTTCCGGAAGAGCACCGTCCCACTCTCTCGGCTGCCTTGTCTGAGGTTTGTGCCATATCAAAGCAACAAATCAATTCCGTTCATCATGCAGTCAGCTGCTCCTCTAAACTTCTGGTGTCTTCTGTCGCTCTCCGGCGTCATGCCTGGCTCCGGGGCACCTCCCTACAACCGGACGTCAAGTTCCGTGTAGAAGACCTCCCCTTTGACGGAAACGGCCTCTTCCACTCCACCACCGACGAAGTGTTGAAGGCTGTTGATGAGAGTCGTAAGCAGGCCCGAAACCTTGGAGTCTCGGCTGCACCTTACCGTCCCAGGAACCGTTCCTGGAAACCTTCCGGCTCCAGGCGATACCTATCTCCGGCACCTCACTCCCAATGGAGGAGAAAACCGTACGACTCCCGTCCTCCTTCCAAACACCGTTCCCAACCCACCAAAAGCCGCCGCAGCCTAAGCAGTCTGTTTGACTGTCCCCACCGTCTCTCTCCAATGTCGTTCACTCCTTCCGTCCGTACCCGCCTCTTCCCCTTTCTACCAGCCTGGGAAGAAATTTCAACCGACTCTTGGGTCCTCACCATCCTGCAGGTCGGGTATGCCATAGAGTTCGTTTCGCCTCCGATCCTCCCACACTTTGTCGTCACGCCTCCAGACCCCCTCCTCGATCTCGAGGTTTCTGCTCTCCTTGCCAAGGGGGCCATCGAGGTCGTCCCGGAGGCGCAACGAACTCTCGGCTTCTACTCGAAGTATTTCCTGGTCCCCAAGAGGGACGGCGGCTTCAGACCAATTATGGACCTTCGGGATCTCAACCGTTACATTCGGTATCAAAAATTCAGAATGGTCACTCTGCAGTTGATCCTTCCTCTCCTTCCACGGGCAGCGTGGCTCGCGTCAGTCGATCTTCAAGACGCATACTTCCATGTCACGATCCGTCCCCAACATCGGCGGTTTCTCCGCTTCGCCGTTGGAGATGCCCACTACCAGTACAGGGTGCTTCCCTTCGGCCTCTCTACAGCTCCACGGGTGTTCACCAAGCTGATGGCTGTGGTGGTAGCCGAACTCCACCGACGGGGAGTCACTCTTTATCCTTACATCGACGACTGGCTTCTCGTAGCTCCAACGCCAACTCAGTTGCTCCACGACACTCGGGAGACTCTCTCCCTCCTCCGTGCTCTTGGCCTTTGCGTCAACCACGCCAAGTCCTCCCTTCAGCCCCTCCAAATCCTTCGATTCCTCGGGGCTCGACTCGACACCAACCTCGAAGCGGCTTTCCTTCCGGAGTCCAGGGCTTCCGACATTCGGGCGATGGTGTCCGCCTTTCAGACATGTCCCCAACAATCCGCCCGTTCGGTCATGAGGCTTCTGGGTCACTTTGCCTCTACGGTGTTCGTTGTCCGCAACGCCCGGTTGAAGATGCGGCCGCTTCAGCTCTGGCTCCTACGAGCCTTCGATCCCCTCCAGAGGCCTTGGCACACGATTCTGTCGATCCCACAAACCGTCCTCGCCTCCCTCGAGTGGTGGGCTCAACCTGTCCACCTCCTTTCCGGGATGCCATTTCGTCCTCCTCCTCCCGACTTGTTGTTGACCACGGACGCTTCCCTCTCGGGTTGGGGAGCCCGGAGCGGAACGCTTACTGTTCAAGGGTCTTGGTCTGCTCGAGAGGCAGCTCACCACATAAATTACCTGGAGTTGCAAGCAATTTACCTGGCCCTCCGGTCTTTTCTTCCGACCCTCCGAGGCCGTGTCGTCCAAGTGGCTTCCGACAGCACCACGGCTGTTTATTATGTCAACAAACAGGGCGGCACTGCCTCTGTTCGTCTCTGCACCTTGGCGATAGACCTCTGGTCCTGGTGCCTCCGCCACTCCATCACGCTCTCGGCGATTCATATTCCCGGGGATCAGAATGTCGATGCGGACCGGTTGAGTCGTTCTGCCTCATCGGACAACGAATGGTCCATTCCCCTCCGGTATCTTCGGCCTCTGTTTCGGGAGTTCGGTCACCCATCTGTCGACGGCTTCGCGTCCGTCGACAATGCTCGATGTCGCCTGTTTTTCAGCAGGGGTCCCCTGTCTGCTCGGTCGCTCGGGGATGCCTTTCTCCAGAAATGGAACGGAACCCTGTTTTATCTGTTCCCTCCGTTCCCTCTCATCTCTCGGGTTGTGCAGAAGATTCGTGCAGACCGCACCTCCTGCATTCTGATCACTCCGTGGTGGCCACGCCAGGTCTGGTTCCCGCACCTGCTTCAACTCTCCTGTCGTTCCTTCCGTCCCCTCCCTGTCGTCTCAGATCTCCTTTCTCGGGCCCGAGGGAGAATCATCCATCCCAATCCGGGATTTTTCAAATTAACGGCCTGGAAGATCCAGCCCTAGACTTCCCGCCTCAGGTCTCTGAAATCCTCCTGAATGCTAGGAAGCCTTCTACTCGACGTTCCTATCGGTTCAAGTGGAACAGATTCCAATCCTATGCTACTGATCACTCCTTCGATCCAATTCGATCATCTCTCCGTGAGATCTTCGCCTACATTGTGCATTTGAAGGATGCGGGCCTGGCATACTCGTCCTTGAGGGTTCATTTGGCGGCGATCTCCGCCTACCACCCCCTCATCCAAGGCTCGTCAGTGTTCTCCCACCGTCTCACCAAGACGTTCCTCAAGGGTCTTCTTCGCATGTGCCCGCCTAGGAAACCGTTGGTGCCTTCCTGGAGCTTGTCTCTAGTCCTTTCTCAACTCATGGCTAAACCGTTCGAGCCGATGGCTACCGCCGACCTCAGGTTAGTGTCCTGGAAAGACGGCTTTTCTCGTAGCCATTACCACTGCACGCAGAGTAGGGGAGCTAGCTGCCTTCAGGGCCGATCCCCCTACACCGTTTTTCATAGGGAGAAGGTGGTCCTTAGAACAGATCCTTCCTTCCTCCCTAAAGTTATCTCTGCCTTTCACCTCTCTCAGTCGTCTGTTCTGCCTACTTTCTTCCCGAACCCGACTGATGCTTCTCAGAGAGCTCTGCACTGTCTAGATGTGCGCAGAGCGCTCTCTTTCTATCTACACAGGACGCAGCCCATACGTAAATCTCCTCGGCTGTTCCTAGCTTATGGCCCCCTCACGCGGGGGAACCCATTTCTTCTCAACGTCTCTCTAAGTGGGTGACTTCCACCATAGCCCTTTGCTATGAGCTGGCGCGTCAACCCGTTCCTACCTGTCTCACTGCCCATTCCACACGGGCGGTGTCGACGTCCACCGCTTTCCTGGCCGGTGTCCCGTTGGAAGATGTCTGTGCGGCTCATACATGGTCCTCGGCATCGACCTTCGTGACCCACTACGCACTGGACGTCCGAGCTCGGCGGGATGCTGCCTTTGGTCAGACGGTACTGCGATCCCTCTTCGCTTGACCCTTGTGGACCCTCAGGTAGGACCCGTGGGTGATTTTGTTTGATGGTGATACTGTGTCTTAACCATTATTTTTGTGTCCTTTGCAGCTGCCAGCTCCCTCGTCCAACTGGTTCAGCTCTTGTAATCACCCATGTGTGGGACTGCACAGAGACCACGACGAAGATAAACAGGTTGCTTACCTGTAACTGATGATCTTCGAGTGGTCATCTGTGCAGTACCACAATCCCACCCAGCCTTCCCCGCTGCTGGCATCTCCAGATTTCCTTCTTTGGATTCTTTGGCCTTGACAGTGGCGGTCGAAGGAACTGAGTGGGAGGCGGCTCTCTCTCCCGCTCTGGGCATGCGCAGTGCATGTCTCCTCCCCCAGGGCGGGAGGAGAGCCCGCCAAAAGCTCTTCTGAGGTAAAGCTCTAGAAGTTTCTCCGAACGAGGTCGTGCGCAGGCGCCCAACCCATGTGTGGTACTGCACAGATGACCACTCGAAGATCATCAGTTACAGGTAAGCAACCTGTTTATCCCCCTCTCAGAACTGGGGAATGGGAACCCTAGCCTAACCAGATGATGTGATGGGAGTTCCATGTCAAGAATTCCCTGCATTATTTACCAGATATGTGAGGCCAAGCTTTAAAAATGCAGTAGGAACTCTGAGTTTTGGCTAGGCCTGCCTGAGTTGAATCCTGCTCAGTGTTTTTGTGAATCAGGAGGATTTCTGTCTGTGTTGTGCAACTTCTTCATTTCCTGCCTCCTGCTGCAGACCAAAATGCACTCCAAATGCTGGGGTTTTTCGGCGGGTGTGTCTCCCAGAAAAATGTAATAGAGGGCTTCTAGTTCTGCTATCCATGCATCCAGGGCCGACTCACTCGCTAGGTGAACTAGGCATTTGCCTAGGGTGGGCCGGACCTTAGGGCACCAAGCTGCACCCGCCCCCCGCGGAGGGAAGCCGGCCCTGAGTCTGCCTCTGGTGGCTTTCTCAGTGGACCCTAGACACCCCCCCCTCCCCAGGTAAGACTTCCCTTGGTGGCAGACCTCCGTCCCTTCCAGCACCCAGGGAGAGTAAAGCCAGTGCGGGCAGGGGGTTGGGAGCCGAGTGGGCCTTGTGGAGAAGCGCTGCCGTGGCCTCGTTGCACCCTGGAGAGCAATCCTTTGCTGAGCGCTCCGGCTGTGTGCAGCTTTGGGCAGGATGGCCGCATCACCACAGAGAGAGGGGTCTGTGCTGCTGCTGCCCCACAGACTTCAGGAGGCCGGCTTCCCCACCCAGTTGCCCTCCCTTCAGGCTGCCAAGTTGGGGGGAGCGCCAGGAGTCTGCCTGTGGAGATTTTGGTCCAGGGGGAAACGCACGCAGTGAGCCCCTCGCAAGTTGTTCGGGAAGAAGTGAGTCCTTTGGACCCTGGCGGCCATGGCAGACTCAGGAGCCCAGAAAACGGCTGGCATCTAAGAGACTGCCAGACAGGACAGCCAACGGATGCGGCTTGCCCTTTGGGATGGCAGTGCCGGGAGGAGGAACCCTTTCCTGGGAGTAAGGCTGTTTAGCTGACTGGGACTCACTTCCCAGCAAACCACCTTCGTACTCTTAAGTAGGTCTACTTAAAATTAAGTAAGGCATTATTCAGTGGGGGCTGATTGTGCAGGTTCCACGGAATTCTGCGAGGTGATCCAGGCGCAGGGCTGGCCACAGCTTATTTTGTGGCCCCCCCGGTGAGGTTTTGCCTCCGCGCTTGCAATGCTGGGCGAGACCTCCCCCACCACCAGTCTCCTGTTGTGCCTTCCTCCTGGCTTCCATGAAGAGGGGCTTTGCAAACTAACACTGCCCCCTTCGAATCCACTTGCTGCGGCAGCCATGCCACATGTGGGGAATTAGGGTTGCCAGTTTGAGATTGGGGAATTCCTCGAGAGTTGAGGGGAGTTGAGCCTGGGGAGAGGAGAGAGCTAAGTGGGGTACAGTATCATAGAGCAGAAGAAGAAGAGATTGGATTTATACCCCACCCTTCACTACCCGAAGGCGTCTCAGAGTAGCTTACAAACTCATTTCCCTTCCCTTCCCCACAGCAGACACCCTGTGAGGTAGGCAGGGCTGAGAGAGCTCTTTCCAGAACTGCCCTTGAAAGAACAGCTCTGAGAGAACTTGTGACTGCCCCAAGGTCACACCAGCAGCTGCATCCTTTTTGAAACTAATGTCACAAGCAAGGTACTACAAAATAAGGAAGCTGATTTAAATTTAGCTATAAGCCAGTTAGAAGTAACCAAGAAGTACCTTGTGGACTGTAGGTGTGACGAGGTTTTTGAACAAGTTTTGGCAGCTGCTACTGAGATTGCAAAGGAACTAGAAATGCATTTATTTTTGAAAAATTGGTGGGTGCACGCGGGGGTGGGGGGGCACGCCAGAAGGGATCCTCGCTTAGGGTGCAAAATAAGCTGGGGCCAGCCCTGCATGCATCACAGCCAATCCCTGATTCTCTGCTGTGTATACAAATTGCTAGAATTTCTAACCAGTCAGAGGCTGTGGGTTTGTCTTTTCTGCGGGGAACGACGACACAAACAATAATGAAAAATTCCTCAGCTAGCGCATCACTAGAACTAGGTGGTTAGGGCTTAAGCACCTACAGAGAGGCAGGATTAGGTAAGGTATTTTGTGCTAGGCAGGTTAGGTAACCTCAGAGAAATAGTGTGTTAGTGACTCGGGACTGAGGGAGAAATCTGGAGAGACAAGCTAACGCTGTTTCAAGAGTGAGATTCCTGGGTTTAGTGAGCCTTTCTGAGTTGAGTAAAAGCCATCCATTCCTCTGTTCAACAAAAATAGCCTGTTATTTCTGTGACCTTGAGTGTGTAATACTCTAACCCTTCTAAAGCAGAGCTTTGACTTCCCTTAGCTGTAAATATTGGTATACCTCTTTATTTGCCCACCCCCCTACTCTTCACGTGCTCTTTGAAAGAAAAGACAATTTTTTTTCTTGTGTTGTTAAAAAGAAGGTGTTGGTGTGAATCATTCCAAGAAAGGAGAGGTGGTAAAAGAACAGAAACTATATCTGATTCTTGTGCCTCTCCCCCCCAAAAAAATCTGTAACTGCAGCAGGTTATCCAGCATGGTTATTTTTATACTTAGACATACTGACTACTCACAAACACACCGTAACAAAAACTGCTTGGCCACTTGCTGTGTTTGTGGGAAGATGGATGGGGGAAATCGATGTAGCACCATGCCATCACAAAGCAGAACAATGGAAGTTATTTTGGGCTTGAGGGGGAATACTGTGCCCTATAGCCTACCATATGTGAAATTACTCTAGTGAATCCAGGCCAGTGACTGGCAAAGGGTCACCTAAGTTTCAGGGCTTAGTGGGTACCCGAGCCTAAGTCTCCCACCTTCTTGTGTTACACATTGGCTCTCTTTAGCTGAAGCTGTAGCCATTTGGTAATGGCAGGGGAGGAACCTGGAAAGATCCTAAGGGCTAGTACAGCTGAGTAACATCAATCTGAGTTTGTTCTCCTCTCTGTGTACAAGTGCTTAGAGGTGTGAGTCCTTGCAGAAGAGCCAGTGGGTTCTTATCCTTTGGCTCTTAGCCTGAGGGTTGAAGCCTAGAGCTGGGCAAGAGATCAGCTAGCAGAGACAGAGGACCTGTGTGGCAGTTGGAGGACTCTCCTGCCTTTCTAGTTTGTTTTATTTTTAGTTCTCTGTGGCTCTGACCTGGATAGCCCAGGATAGCCCGATCCCATCAGGGCTGTGATGCAGAGGCAGGCAATGGCAAACCACCTCTGAAATGTCACTTGCCTTAAAAAACAAGTCTAGCTTGCCATCTAGTAGTGCATAATGCTAAAGAGCTAGAATGTACAGCTGCCAGACAATCTTAGGATCTCCTGGCTATTCTACACACAATGCCATATGATAATAATTATTAATTAGTTCTCTGTGTACTGCTAGCCTCTTTGAGTCCCCACTGGAGAGGCAAACAGAATTCAGATATACTAAATAATTAACTAAGCAGCCCTGTGTAGGAAGCAGGTGGTAACTTAAGATTTATATAAATAAAGAAATTAAAGTACAGGCAGAGCAAGCGAGTGGAAAGATGACAGCAGATGAAGTTGTAAAGTTGAGGATAGATCTCTTATCTGTCTAGTACTGCTCATACAGCTGTCACCTTAAGCAGAAATTAGAACAAAAGAAAATATTTTAAAAGACCTTAGTATTATTTCTCTTATATTTGATTATTGTGCCTATGAATTTTGCCACTGAGAGGGTGACACAGTCATTGGTATCCGATAGTAGCCATGACACCTGGGCTCGCACATTTAGCAGTTCCATATCTTTAAGTAAAGGGGTGACTAAATTAGCCCTCAACTCATTGAATATAGGGCACTCCATAATCATATGTTCAATAGTTTTGATTGTATGATATGAGCATCTGCATGTTCTATCAGAGTATGATACTTTATTATACCTACCCTCCAAAACTGACGAGGGAAGAATGTTCAGTCTTGCCAAAGTAAAACCTCTCCTTAATTTTGGGACTGTCAATATTTTGGCAGTTCAGTCAGGAAGGCAATTCCCAAATGAAGTGTCGAACATACCATGTGTGCCCTAATAGATGTACTTGTAACATCCATTTTCCTTACAGATTTTTAATTTGTCTTCTAATGTCTTTAGTTTCTGTATTTTATTCTTAGGCATTTCATTTTCTTTTCCAATAGTTGATCCCATTGGCTGTAATGTGTATCTGCCCGAATAAGCCTAAGTAGAGTAGATCCTCCCTCGGATTTTAAAGCCTTTACTTTGAAGAAAAATGCTTTAATCCACGCCCTAGGTTCCATCGATAATTTGCTTAGTTCCACTCTCAGTGCTATGCCCAAGACACATCTAGGAGTAGCCAGTAAGCGTCGGAAAAAGTCATACTGGATGGAATCCATTTTTTCAGAAGCATCCTGAATCCAAATTTCTGCACCACACAGGAATTGATTTAGAACCTTAGCATTAAATACTTTTTAAGGCCAAAGAGACAAATTGGCCTCCTGATGAGTAGAAGTATTTTACATTTGTCTTCCCTACTCTCAAAGCTGTGTTCCTTGCTAGATCCAGGTGTGTTTTCCATGTAAGAGATGCTTCAAAGTGGATTCCCAGATATTTAAATTGACTGACCTGTTCCATAGGTTAACCTGCTATGTCCCATTTGAAGATCTCCCCCCTTTTCCTTTTGGTGAATAACAAGCCCTCATGATAACAGTAAAACTCAACATTTTTTATCAGCTTGTAGAGGCCCACTATTGTTGTTGACATTATCACTGCATCATCAGCATATAGAAGGACTGGAACTTCATGCTTGGATAAATGTGGAAGATGATATGCTGCCTTCAGGATACCTGGTCTGAGGTCATTTATATATAAATTAAACAACAGGGGTGCAAGTAAACATCCCTGCTTGACTCCTTTGTCTAGGATGAAAGGTGTCAGGCTCGGGTTGATTGACTTTCTGCACCAATTATATTATTGCTTTGGATTCCTAATGTAATTCCCCTTTGCTTTAACCTTCCCCTCCCTGCTTTCCCTTAGTGTTATTTCAGAGGCCTTATCACCCTACCCTCGCCTGCCACCACATTCCTAAGTGGGGGGAGAGAGTGTGTGTATGTAGGAGTAGAGATGCTTGCTGTTGTAGCTCTTCCATGAGGCCCCAAAGAGACATCTTTCACACGGGAAGGTGTCCTTGGAGAAACATCTTTGATTAGCTAGGACGGACCATATATTTCTCAGGGTCTGGATAGTATTGCTGGCATGTAAGAATGGAATGTGTGATTGTTGTAACCATATGCACCTTTCCCGCCTTCATACCCTAGTCTGACAAAGAGTTCATTCCCTGAACATCTCATATCTTCTAATAAAACTTTCAACCAAGAAAGTGTGTGTGAAGAGTGACTTGACTGGGACCCTGAGAGATTGTCAGAACTGACTTGTCCTACCTGAACCCCCCTCTTCCAGAATGGGGAACAGAGAAGGAAGTAGCAGGGCAGGTGCTAGTACTGGGTCTGAACCCGAGAACCCTCTGCCTGACCTGCAGAAGAAGAAACCAGCAAAGACTCCAGGTACCCGTCCAAAGAAGTGCGTTTTCTTCCAGCCCCCCAATTGCTGGGATGATCTGGCCTGGTTGGGGGGCACCCTGGGGCTCCGGGGAGCTAAAGGACGGTATGAACGGGAGTGTCACAGATTTTCCTGTACTTTCCGAGATGACCCTGAGTTTGGCAAGATGCGAGAGGAGTGGGAGGAAGACCCTTCTGCAGACAAGGAGTCATCCAGTCTGCACTTGGATTTATGAGAGCTGAAGGAGGGGTTCAAGTACCTCGTGAAGAATGTGTCCAAATTAGTGAAGAAGTTAATGGAAAAAGATATCTCCGAAACCTTGGGCAAGGAGGAAGAGGTGGAGGAGAAGGAAGAGTCCAAAGCATCCTCTCCTCACCCTGCGCCATGGAAGAGTGGTATGGAGTGCAAACAGCCTCGAGATGCCCTTGAGGCGACGTTTGATGGAAGTCCTGCTAGACTATCATTTTTTGCCATCCAGGTCCATAAGAAGCTGAGGGAGTGGGGCCACACGTTTGCTTCGGATGAGCAGAGGGTCGACTTTGTCGGCTCACTGCTGTGGGAGAGAGAGCAGCAGATTGGTTTGTGGGCCTATACAATGTAGCCACACCCAAACTGAAAGATGTTGATGCATTCATGCAAACCCTTCGCCACCAGTTTGAAGACCCCTTGGAGCTGGAGAAGGCAAGAACCCAGCTGCAGGGCATCCATCAGGGCACCCGCTCGGTCCAGGAGTACTCTAATGAGTTCAAAGTGACTGCAGCCAAGCTCCTAGACTGGCCCAAAGAGGTGCTTATTGAGTTTTACTGAGCTGGCCTGAACACCATCATCCTGGAGAAGGTGTTGGCCCAGAATAACCCCCTCACCCTAGCTGGCTGGATCCAAGTGGTGTGCAAAACAGAGAACTGCCATAACCTGGTAAAGTTGTACCACCATAAAACCCCAGCCCAAGGGGGAGCCCGATGCACAGTGTGTGAGGAAGAGGATTCCTGCTGAGCAGGGATTGGGAACATTGCCTCAAGAAGGGTCTCTGCCTGCAATGCGGCCAACTGGGCCATTTCACCATCGATTGTACTTGGGTCCGACCAGAAGACCGTGATCGATGTGAGGAGTGGCGTAAAGGGTATTGAGAGAAAGAAGGGAAAGCTGCTGGGGAAGAGAACCAAGTTGCCAAGGGCCCTGCAGGCTGCTGAATCCCCCTCTTAGAGCACCACTTCATCTAGCAAGGAAGACAAACCTCAGGTGCAGGGAAAAGTCCAGGACCCCGCTGTGAAGGGTGCCAGCCAGCAGTTCTGTGACATGCCAGCACGAGACTCGGTGAGAAATTGTATCTCGTTTTTTGTGACTATAACTCTATTACACCCAGAAGCCATGACCCAGATCTGAGTGAGGGACCTAACTGATTCAGGATGTTCCCGTGATTTGATAAGTTCTTCATTAGTTACAGGGCTGGGATGATTAAACTAGAGGAACTGGTGGTTTTTACCCAGATAGACGGAACCACAATGCAATCGTCCCAGTATCAAACTGTCAAGTTACCTGTGGGGGTCTTGGGACATTGGGAGCGAAGATCTTTCATTGTACATCCCACTGCACAGTTCCCCATGGTGCTAGGAAACCTTTGGCTTGCAGCCCATGATCCTTAGGTGTAATGGAGCCAAGGAACACTAACTTTTTTAGATCCCCATTGTAAAGAGCACCAGTGGAACCCCGACTGGTGGGAGGAGCTCTGTCCCGCACCTGAGAGGGTTTGTTTGGTGCATGAGTAATTAAATGCTATCCCTCCAGAGTATAGGGACCTGGGGTGGGTGTTCGAAGAAAGAGAGGCTGATGAGCTGCCTCCCCATCGAAAGACTGACTGTGTGAAAGACATCTTACCATGACATAAGATGCCCGAAGGAAAGTTATATGCCATGAACTCTTCTGAGACGGAGGAGTTGTGCTGCTTCATAGACAAAAACTTGGAGCGGGGCTTTATAAGGCCGGCTAGTTCCCATTTTGTGGCTCCAGTGCTTTTCCGGAAAAAGAAAGACGGGGGTTGAGACTGTACACTGACTATAGAGGTTTGAATGCTGTGCCTATGTCCAATGCATACTCACTGCCACTGATCAAAGACTTGTTAGCTGAAGTGGCCAAAAGAAAGATATTTACCAAACTGGATTTACTAGATGCTTATTTCAGAGTTCGGATAAGAGAGGGCGATGAGTACAAAACTGCGTTCGACACTTCGGTGGTGCGGTTTGAATATTTGGTCATGCCATTCGGACTGGCTGGGGTTCCAGGAGTGTTCATGAACCTGATAAACTAAGTGTTTGTTTCACATGCACGTGTTCAAAGGGGTTGTAGTGTACTTAGATGATGTGTTAGTGTACACACAAGATTTGGATTCACACATTAAGTTGGTGCAGGAGGTGCTAACAGCCCTCTATGACAATCATTTGCATGCTAAATTGTCCAAGTGCGAGTTTCATCGGACTGAAATAGATTTCTTAGGCTCCCACATCACACAGGAGGGGCTGGGGATGGATCCACAAAAGGTCCAAGATGTAGTGGGTGGGAACCCTCCAAGACCCAAAGACAGTTACAATTGTTCTTAGTATTCGTGAATTTTACCCCCAACTTTGCCCAGAATTTTATCCCCAACTTTGCCAAGCTTTCATCCCCAACTATGCCCAGGTGTCATTACCCCTCACTGACTTTTTAAAAACGAAGAGGGAGGGCCCAGATGCAAGTAAAGGGGGAAGTAATTTGCAATGGACTCCTGAGTGCCAGCAAGCTTTTGAGAACTTAAAGAAGTTATTTATATCAGAGCCTATACGCCATCACCCCGATGAAAATAGGCAATTTATTGTACAAGTAGCCGCATCGGACATGGCGATGGGTTTTGCAACGAGGTGCAGATGGAAAGCTGCACCCACTCGCTTATGTGTCTAAAAAATTCTCAGAGGCAGAGCAGAATTGGGCCGTTTGGGACAAGGAAGCAGCAGCCATGAAGTTGGCCTTAGGACATGGCGCCATTGGTTAGAGGGGGCAAGGGTACCTTTTGAAATGTGGACTGATCATAAAAATTTAGAAGCACTAAGGACTCCGCGCTGTTTGAATGCTAAGCAGGTGCGATGGATGGAGTTCTTTTCCAAGTTTCATTTCACCATAAAGTACCTCCCTGGGAAAGTTACAAAGACAGCTTTCATCTCCAACTATGCCCAGGTGTCATTACCCCCCACTGACTTATTAAAAACGAAGGCCTAATGAATGGCTGGAAAAGCTCAAGACAGCTCTCACCCCTAGCGATTTAGAGACTATAAATACTGAAGGGCTGCAACAGCGCAACAATAGTTGCTGGTGCAAAGGAGACAAGACTTATGTGCCAGAGACGCTGAGGGGGAAATTTTAGTACAAAGTCATGATGATAAGTTGTCAGGACATTTTGGTTATTTAAAGACCTTACAACTAATCCAGCGCCAGTTCTGGTGGCCAGGAAATGAGGAAGGATATCTCCAAATATGTGGCTACCTGCCAAACCTGCATAATGAGTAAAAGACAGAGAGGCAAAGTGCGGGGGCATTTACAACCTTTGGAAACCCCTGACCGGCCATGGGCTGTGATTTCTATGGATTTTATAACTGACTTGAATGATAGCTTGGGGAAAACAGTCATATGGGTGGTGGTAGACCTGTTCTCAAAGCAAGCCTACTTTGAACCATGCAAGAGTATCCCACTGCCAAGCAACTGGTGACTATGTTTTTGCAGCACATGAAAAGATTGCATGGGATTCCTAAGAAGGTCATATCCAACTGCGGGACCCAGTTCATAGCCCGGTTCTGGAAGGAACTGATGTCCCTGTTAGGAGTAGAATGGAGCTTGAGTAGTAGCTGACAGACAGACGGGGAACAAAGGAATCAAGTATTGGAACAGTTCCTGAGATGTTATGTCATTTACCAACAAAATGACTGGGTACCAATGCTGCCATTTGCTGAATATAGCTACACTAACTCTCTGCACAGTTCCATAGGGATGTCCCCATTCAAAGTGGTACATGGATATGAGGGGGACCTCTTGCCCACTGTAGACTTAAATGAAGCAGTGAAAGGGGATGCATAGCTGTCGTGGTTGAATGTAACAAAAAATCAGGTGGTGTTACAAAAGACACTAGCCAAAGCTAAAGAAGACTACAAACATTATGTGGATGGCAAACGTAGTCCCAAATGGGACCTGTCCCTACGAGATTCAGTGTATATCTCGACCAAGCATATCAAGGGGCTGCAACCCAGGAAGAAGTTGGGATGGAAATATGTAGGGCCATTTAAGGTGGTGCGAGTGATTAACAAGGTGGCTGTTGAAATAGATCTCCCGAAAAACCTCCATACTATTCATCCTGTGTTTCATTTCAGCCTATTGAAGCGAGACCCTGGACCCTCACCCTGGACTACTTGTCCGCCAGCTCCACCTCCTCTTCTGATAGATGGGCAACTGCACCAAATAGTGGACGCTATCCTTGACTCACGTATAATCTGAGGCCAGTTACAGTACTTGGTCAAATGGAAGGATTTTGTGGCACAGCATAATGAGTGGGTTCTAGCTAAACATGTGAAAGCTGCTCAGCTGGTCAAGTGCGTCACCTGCATCCCCACAAACGGGGGGGGGTGAAGTTTGTGGGGGCAGCATGTCAGGCTCAGGTTGATTGACCTTCTGTAACCTGTTATATTACTGCCTTGGATTCCTGATGTAATTCCCCTTTGCTTTAACCTTGCCCTTCCCGCTTTCCCTTAGAGTGTTATTTCAGAAGCCTTATCATCTACCCTCACCTGCCACCACATTCCTAAGGGGGGGAATGAGTGTGTGTATGTAGGAGTAGAGATGCTTGCTGCTGTAACTCTTCTATGAGGCCCCAAAGAGACATCTTTCATATGGGAAGGTGTCCTTGGAGAAACATCTTTGATTAGCTAGGACGGACCGTATATTTCTCAGGGTCTGGATAGTATTGCTGGTGTGTAAGAATGGAATGTGTGATTGTAACTATATGCACCTTTCCCGCCTTCATACCCCAGTTCTGACAAACAGTTCATTCCCTGAACATCTCATATCTTCTAATAAAACTTTCAACCAAGAAAGTGTATGTGAAGAGTGACTTGACTGGGACCCTGACAAAAGGCTTTGATAGCTGTCCTAACTCCCTGCATTTAACCTGGGTGGAGCGATGGTTATAGAGCTGTTGAATTAGGTAAACGAGACGTGGTTCAATGCCATATTTCTTTTTTCCCTATAGCTGGAGTCTAGAAATTGTATCAAACACTCATTTTAGGTCCATGAAGGCAGTTGTCAACATGCCTTCTCCAGAACTCATGTATTTATCAAGCAAGAACTGGATGGTCGATGGTACTTGCTCCTTTTCTAAAACCAGCCTGTTCTTTTCCCAAAATATTGTTTCCTTCAACCCAAGAGTCCAGCTTTTCAAGAAGCATTGCATCATAAAGTTTTCCTATAGTGGATAGCAAGTTTACTGGACGGTAATTCATTGGGTCTGTTGGGTATTGAGGATAGATTGAGGAGGAAGGAGGAGTGGTAGATAGTTGGCAGATCACATGCCAGGCTGCACTGAGAATTTTTTTTTTTAAAGCAAAGATTTTTATTGGAATATATTCAACATTGTTAAACACAATTTCCAAATCCACTTATAAACTATATCCCTTCCCCCTTCCCCCCTAATAGGCTTCCAACACTGCTATTGCCAATAACAAAAAAAAATTAACAGTAATCAGGTTTAAACTTATAACAATCGATAAACCAGGTAACATGTTTTTTGTATACAGAAATCTGACTCATCTAACATTATTCCATTTTCAATAAAAATCAAGGTTATACATTTTCCCTTTCATTTTATATTCAGTTTCCATATATATTTTCAGATCTTCCCATTGAATTTGACGGGGAAGGATTGGCCTGTCACCACGCATGGGCTCCTTAATGGGGCTCATTGGTCAACCCCTGTTCTTACCATTTGTTTACATGATCAGGATTCTTAATTTTATTTCTCACATTTTTTCATTTTAAGTATTTTATTATTTGAATTATTACTGCAACAGTCAATTACTGTAAATAACACAAAATACATAAGCAAGATTTGAGAAAAATATTGCTATATGTATGTAGTCGCAGAATTAAGATCAATATACTTCCTGCAGGCTTAAAGGAATGAATGATGATGAACAACAGTGTAATCCTATGCATGGCTGCATGATTGGTTGTTGTGGTACTGTTGTACTGTAGCACTTGGCTTAAACTAGATTTTGCTACATGGGCAAAACAATAGCATTACAAATTATTGTTGTAGCATTTGTGTGTAATGTGTGAAAAAGTTGCAATCGACTTATGGTGACCCCAGCAAGGGTGTCATGACCCAAGCGGGTCACCGCCTTCTGCTGCCACCACCCTGGACTTACAGTCCCTTGAGAAGGCCATCCAAAATACCCCTTTTAAAGCCGAGAACCTTAGGCGTGATGACCAGGCAGATATCTTTTAAACAAATGGTTTATTAAGAACAACACTGGGGCAAGGTAAATAAGACAAGGTGCTTTAAAAAGGTATAACAGTGTTTGAAAGGCATAAAAACCAGAATCTAATGCATCTACCTATTGCTCCTTAACTGTTACCACTTAAGGCCTATAGCCTTCTTACCAGGCTTCACTATCTGTACAGTCACTCTGACTAGTGAGGGACCTTCTCCTCTCAGACCAGCCTTTCTCCCTCAGTGATTCTGTGAGAGGGAAAACTGCAGAAAGACAGCAAGATCTGTTTCCTCACAACACACAGAGTTTATCACAGTCCCCTTCAGTTCACTCCTGTGTGAAGAAAGACACCATTTTCCACAGCCTACAACTTAAGGCACACCTCCACCAGAATGCAACAGTCTCCTCCCAGAATCCCTGCACTCCTATTAGCTAAAAACCATCCCCAAGCATTGTGGGATTTGTAGGCTGTCTGCTTTCCACTGCCAGACAGGCCCCTCCTATAGTTTAGGCCTAGGCCCTGTCTCCATCCTGCACAGATCATGACGAAGGGTCTTTCAAGGGAAGTGAGAAGAAGAGGTGGTTTGCAGAGCCTTCCTTGGTGGTCCCCTTCCAAGTACCAACTGTGCTTAACATTCAAGATGTGATGAGATCAGGCTGTATCATGCTGCCTTCCATTCCTTGTTGTAGCATAGTGATGACGTAATCTCCAATTAGGTGTGGATGTAGCTCATGTCTGTATAGAAAGAAGTCCCACTGGTTTCAATGGGGCTTTGTTCTGGTTTAGTGTGCATAGGATCCCAGTCATATAGTGCAGTCCAGTGAAAGTTTACTCTAGTGTACAGCCATTCATTTTGATAGATTTAGACTGGAGTAACTATGCATAGGATTAGACCCAGTTAGTCAGCCACGTTGGCCTGAAGCAGTACAACAAATTTAGAATCCAATGGCACCTTCAAGACCAACAAAGGTTTATTCAAGGTATGAGCTTTCGTGTGCATGCGCAGTTTATCAAATACATAGAATGGCAAAAAAGGTTCAAACTTACAGCCAGAGAATGAACAGCAAATTAACATGCAACATGATGATGATCAAGATATACAAAGTGACACTAAATAACAAGTTGAGGTTATAAGGTCAACAGTTGTAAAGCAATAAATATGTCAGACTAGCAGAGAAATGTCTAAAGGTGTCTTTTCTAATTGTGGGAAGTGACTGGAAATCTTCATTCTCGCCTGTCAGGCGGGGAGAGCATCCCCTCTAAAAAAATGCTGCTATGTCAGTAGACATCTCACTTGAACATGGACACTGGGACCAGAGCTTGCAGTAAACCCAGATGCCAACTTTGCTGCCATATACACCCAGACAACACAATCACTGGACCTAACATCATCAACTATACCATCAGAGGCTCATTCACCTGCTCATCTTCTAGCATTGTAAAGGTAAAGGTAAAGGTTCCCTTGCTCGAAAGCCAGTCGAATCCGACTCTAGGGTTGCGGTGCTCATCTCCGTTTCAAAGCCGAAGAGCCAGCGCTGTCTGAAGACATTTCCGTGGTCATGTGGCCGGCATGACTAAACACCAAGGTGCACGGAACGCTGTTACCTTCCCACCGAAGTGGTACCTATTTATCTACTTGCAATTTCTTGCTTTCGAACTGCTAGGTTGGCAGGAGCTGGAACTAGAGACAGGAGCTCACCCCGTCATGCGGCACCCAGGTCTCGAACTGCTGAACTACTGACCTTCCACAGCCTGCAGTTCAGCGTCTTAACCACTTGAGCCACCGCAGCTCCTCTAGCATTGTATATGACATTAAATGTCAACAGTGCCCTTCAGTTCTCTACATAGGACAAACAGGATAAACCTTGTGCCAGAGGATAAATGGATACAAAACTGACATCAGGAATCACAAGATTGAGAAACCTGTAGAGAACACTTCAACCTTCCAGGACATTCAGTGGGTGACCTCAAAGTAGCTGTTTTAGTACAAAGGAACTTCAGAAACAGAATGGAAAGGGAAGTTGCTGAATTAGAAGTTATTACAACACTTGGATCAAAAACCTCCCCAGGACTCAACAGGGATATTGAATTTTTATCTCATTACATATATTAACTCATTCAGTCCTCACATATGTATTCTCAACAAGAAGGACTATAAATCCTCAGTTTTTAAAATGTATTTTAGTGTATTTCTTTTTCATAATAGTATATTAGAATACTGAATGTATGCAAGGGATATTAGAATGTCTGCTGTCATATTAACATCTGTGTTTATTAGTATTAATGATTATATGCTGTGGGTTGATTTTAAACTTTCTGTTTTAACAAATCTTGCTGTTTTTATATATATATATATATATATATATATATATATATATATCCTGTAAGCCGCCCTGAGCCTGCCTTGGTGGGGAGGGCAGGATACAAATAAAACAAACAAACAAGTAAATATGAGTTTGAACCTTTTTTTCCATCTGTCATGACCCCAGCAGGTCGCCGCCTTCCGCTGCCACCACCCTGGACTTACAGTCCCTTGAGAAGGCCCAGGGTACCCTCTCAAGGCCAACCAAAATGCCCCTTTTACAGCTGAGAAAACACAGGCATGATGATCAGGCAGAGAATAAAACAATGGTTTATTAAAAACAATACTGGGGCAAGGCAAATAAGGCAAGGTGCTTTAAAGGTATAACAATGCTTAAAGGAAAAATAATCAAACCTAACGTGACTAACTATTTCACTTTAACTGTTACTACTTCAGGCCTACAGCCCTCTATAAACCAGGCTTCTCCTGTACTCACTCTCCCAGTGAGGGAACTTTTTCCCAGACCAGTCTCCTCAGTTCACTCCTGTGTGAGGCAAGACAGCAGAGAAAAGAACGTCAGTTAAACTGACCACCAAGTATACGAACACATCTCCTAAGAGACTTCCAGTATCCACATTGGTTGCCGTTGGCTCTAGGCATTGTGGGAATTGTAGGCCGCTTGCTTTCTATTACCACACAGGCCTCTCCTGGGCCCTAGGCCTCAGGCTTTTCTCCCAGTCATGCACAGATTTCCAGAGGCCTACACAGATCATGACACCATCTGTCACAGGAATGGGAGTGTCATGCTTTCCAGGGAGATGTGATGGAGCTCTTTGAACTCTCCCCAGCTGCGATTGAATGGACTGAAAATTTAGATATTAATATTTAAGGGAATTGCCCAATTGGTCTACATACCCGTTGTAACAACTTGATTATATATTTTATATGCTTCCTGTGTGTAACGCCGCTGTATGATCGATCAATCGATCGATCAATAGATAGATAGATAGTAGTAGTAGTCCTAGGCAGAATTGCACTCTTTGAAACCAGTGGATTTAAAAGGGTATAACTCTGTTTGGAATTGTACTGCTAGCACCTTACACTTCACCAAATTAACCTCAGCAAACATTTTTCTCTGCTTTTGTATACTAAATCTGGCTAATACGGCTAATTTGTCTTTGTTAGGTGACAGGGATACAGTTTTAGCTGAACTAATATTATACATATATTGAGATGGATCCAGCCATCTTCCAGGTAGCCTTCCTTCCAGCCCAAGGAGCCTGCTTCTAATGGAAGAGCCATTATCCTTACCTGGATAACTCAGGATCTCGGAAGCTATCCTTACCTGGATAACTCAGGATCTCAGAAGCTAAGCAGAGTTGGCTTTGGCTTGTATTTGGATGGGTGACCTCCAAGGAATAACAGAGCCGTGATGCAGAGGCAGGCAATGGCAAACCACCTCTGAAATGTCTCTTGCCTTAAAAAACAAGTCTCGCTTGCCACCTAATGGTGCATAATGCTAAAAAACTAGAACACATGGCTGCCAGAAAATCTTAGGATCTTCTGGCTATACTACACACACTGCCATATGATAATTGTTATTATTAATTATTAGAGCAATTTAAGTTGGAGGAAGGCTCCTTAAATTGATGGAAGGCTTCAAACTTGAGCCAAAATGAAAAGTGGGGTATAGATATTTTAATAAATAAACTTCTCTCCGTAGAGTAAGGCTAGGATCCACCTCACCTTTACTTGGTTTGGATAATATTTCTGGTTCAGTTTTTTTCTTTTTTAATTGACATACTAATTTTAAGTAGTATTTCATCCTATACTCTTCCTTGTTTTCATTCTTGATATGTAGCCAAATAAATTTTAAATTGGGAGAAAATATTCTTCTGCTAGCTGTTTCTGTATTTCTGAGCGTACTGTGTACAAACTCACTAAATCATGCATATTATAGAAAAGTGTGTATTTGATACAACAGCATAGTTAATCATCACCCTTGAGTCTGCTGGAAAAGAGACACCATCTTGATTTTGTATTTTCTTTTCTCTGTAGGTTCGCAAACATGTGAATGACCTGTATGAAGACCTGAGAGATGGACATAACCTGATCTCTCTCTTAGAAGTTCTTTCAGGAGACACCTTGGTGAGTTTTATAATCTTAGTTGAGTAATCTCAGGCCTCTCTGTGATTCCAAATGTAAATTGATATCGGTTGCCGAGTTACCCTCAATTCAGTGTTCCTTTAAGTGTGGGGATCTAGGAAAATTGTAGAACTGAATATAATGTCATTTCTGACTCTGTTCGCAGTATTTTTTGCCATTTCCCTTAGATGACCATAATACTTCTTTCTATATTGCACTTGTGTTTTCAGTCTTTACTTTCTTAATTTTCTGTAGAAAACGTGGGATGCTAAATATTTCTTCTAGTCATTAAAGAACACAATTTGCAAGTAGCGAGGGAAAACAATTCCACCTGTAATTGTCTAACACTCCCTTCTGAAGTCATTTCCTTTTGCTGTGAGCATTACTTCCCTTGCTTGGTTGGCACTTACTCCCTTCATTATATTCTTCTGTTCATACTCTTTTCTTCATTTGTGGTCTGTCTTGTGTCTTTTGCTGTCCTGTCTCCTGTCTGTTACCTTCATTAGCCAAGGGAGCGAGATTTTTTGAAGACCTTACGTTTGGTGAGTTCAACAGAAGCATGCCCGTATGAACAGCATGAGGATGAGGAAGATGAGGATAAGGGGGTAGGTGCCGACCCCCATAACTCTACTAACTTAGTATTTGAAGAGTGATGACTGCTAACGTGCTACTAACTTGTTTTGTCTATTGTTGTATAGTAGCTTATTAGAAAGGATTGTGTGGGGGGAAATTATGGGAATGCCTCTAATACAGAAAAAAACAAACAAAACCAACTTTAGTACCAATGATTTTGGTTAGGACCCACTGAAATGATTTGAAAGTTACAGAATGTGTCTTGCCCAGTTTCCTTCTTTTCCTAGGGGTTCACACAGGAGAAGTTTTGAGTGCATTGTTTGTTACCCATTTATTTGCATACTGAAACAATGAAAAACTTTTCAGATTCTTTTTCATGGCAGTTGTCAGGACTTATGCTACACTGTTAATTCTATTAATAATTCTGTTAAAGATGGATGAATGGTATTCCAAATAATTCATAACTGTGTAATTTAAGTTTTAATATAGCTGTGTAGTTGTGTTACATCGCTTGCAACCTGATCCACAAACCATTTAAGGTGGAGGATTTCAGGGTTAAAATGATGACGAAAATTATTTCGTGCCATTATTGTATGTGCTGTTTAGTGTAGTAACAGTAAGTAAAAATGATACATCCATGCCTCAAAGAGATTATAATGAAAATTTCTATAGCTGGAGAGATCAAAAAACCAAAAGGAAGAAGAGGAGATACAAGACTATCGTGGGATGGATATGCACAAATTCAGTTTTAATCCCGTAGAATTCCATGGGTTTGTGGATTGGAGACATAGATAGTTAATTGGCTCAAGATATAGTAACTTTCCCCCCCAGTAGATGGAATATACTGGTAGATGATACACGTATGTTGCTTTCTCATACAATTTATTCTTATAGCAGCAGATGCTGAGGTAGCCTTTTTAACAATACCTTCTGTTTTCCAGATGAGAAATATCTGCTTATAAACAGTAAGGCATTGAATATTGATCTGTTCCAAACAGGTTCCTTCATTCCTTTTAAAAAAAAATCCAATTTCTAAAATCACGTGAGTTTTTGCAGTCTGGTCCTATGCGTGCCCTTGCAGATACCCTTGTTCAACAGCAAGGACCAGAAAATATTTCAAAATGTCTATGTGCGTTACTATGCCTCAAAGATATTTTCCCTATTATATCTTTTACTTCCTGAGAATCTCGAATTTTTGTAAGGATCTTTCTTTTCAGCACCTATTATCCAAATTTTGCGTGTGTGCATCCCACTATGTTGCTCTCTATGTTAAAGTTTGCAAAAAACAGCTACAGATACTGTTTTGGACCCCACCAACTTTTCTGTTGTTGCAAGTGGAGGATAGGTTTCGACCCCTGAAAAGCCTGTGCGCTCATGGGATCCACATGAACAAAAATCACATGGGCTTCAGCAAGGAAGGGAATCTGGTGAGAGTCCCCTCCTCCTCCTTGCATCAGCTGTAAAGCTGGCACTATTCAACCCAATATATAAAATGTTTTAAATCATACATTTTGGAACAATCCTTAAAGCACTTATGCTGAAGTTATTTGCTTTGAGGATTTCTGCCTTTGGCTGTCCTTCATTGGCCACTTTGCTTGGTCTAAGACCTTTGATTACAGTCCAGTGAGGAATTAAGTGCACTTAGGACCACTGAAATCACTGAACTTAGCTGTGTAGTGCGTGTGGTCTTTGACTTGAATGAATCTACAACCACAGTAAATTGTTACTGAACTGCCTGCTGAAGCTTGGGCCTCATTTTTTTGTTATTTTTTTCTTTTATAATTGTGTTTCTCTCATTTCCTCTTGCCACTTTCATAATATTCTGAAGGAACATGGGGTTCACTTAAGAAAAAAAATCTATTATATTTTGAATCATATACACAGTAAGGTTGTATGGCTATAATGTGCAGTCTACATCATTTATGCTGTCATAACATTTGAATTTGTATATATTTTCTTTCCAAGATTGGATCTAAGACTCATGTTGCTTCAGTGGAGTAGGTATCTGATGCAGTGCCACTTGTTCTGGTAACTAAAATAGCTGCTGTAGAGAGGGGCCTTAGTGTGGCCTTCTCCCATGTTGTCTTCACCTTTCATCTTTTGTTCCAAACAGTGTGCTGCAGCAGCTTCTACTCTGTGGGCATAGTAACGCTATTTCATATTCACAGACCTTTCATGATTGTTGTAGCTGGTTGTCATTAGGCTCATAATGATAAATGTGCAAAAAAATGTTTGAGCTGTGGGAAACCCTTGGGTTGGGTTCCACTGATCCATTCCACTAACAAAGGTGCTTCCTTCCAGTGCAGAGAGTTTTCCTGTGCCATGAGAGGACATAAAGAAGTGACTTGTGCTAGACGAAAGAACCACTGTTAGCAGAACTAATCCTGTGGGACTTGCTCCATAATTTGGTTATGGAACAAAAGAAGCTATGCTAATTTTCTCCTTGCTGGTTAATCAGGTGATAGGAGACAGGTGTCAGTCTTCTAGGAGGAGGGTTATTGAAGGCCCTCCTCCCAGCTGTGTTCATTTTCAAACTGCTCTCCCTTCTACTGGGCTGTGATATGTGCGTAAATGATTCTCAGCACACAACACTACTGGCCAAAGAAGGTTGTTGAATGTAGAAACAGTTGCTTGAGGGCAGTTGTGATTGTATGTATAGATAAGACCATGTCTATTTCACAGATAGTTGTCTGAGGCCATATTCATTGCTTAGCTGCAGGTGTTACTTGTGCTGTATCATGCTTCAGCCTATTGCAAAAGCTTGTGGAAAATCTGAAGTCAGGAAGAAGGACATTAATGGTTGGATCATAGGGTGACATTTATTTGCCTACTTTCTCATAGCTGTTCTCTGATGACTAAGCAATTGATGCCTTTTTAGTGTGATTCTTCCTGTTTATGATTTTATGCTAACAGCATGTCATTTTGCTTTGTTTATCATGATCATGCTGTATATAATTTGTTGTTTCTTTTCTAAACAATGTGTTTAGCTTTTTTCGTGCATGGTTTCAGTTTTGTATGCAGTTCTAAAGCAAAAGTTGCACAGTTTGTGATAATGGATGTTGCTTGGAATTATATATGAGAAATAATGTATGTGAATGGATTCTAAATTATTCTTCCTGATGTGCTCTTCTCTCTAGTGCTGTTAAGATAATTTATGTGAATATAATACATATGCAAAAAGTAACACCATAATTGGGCATCTGCAAATAGGTGAATGAGCAGGAAGTGTTGGGAGCCACAGTATTCTGGTCATAAATCTTTCCTGAAACATTCATGTGCATGTCTAATTCTGCTGTAAATTTTTCTATATTTGTGCTACTTAGGAACTGTCCATAAAGGCTACTTCACATTAAGTATTTTAGGTGTATGCTTAGGCATAACTTCACGGTGTAGAATATTAATGCAAGTATGGAGTCATATAGGTCCATTTGGCAGTGAGCTGTGCTCAGTGGCAAGCCTGGGTTTATGTATTGTAAAAAATAGCCCTTATGCTCTGCACTTGACACTGATTCCTCTGAGGAAAAAAAATGCAAATATTGAGTGCATTCTGGAGTCTCTTAACCGCTATTCATATCAGGGGAATTAGTGTTGGGGTTCATCAGAACAGTTAGTAGAGTTTGCATAATGAAAGTTTGCTCACAAAGAATGTGATCCAGGGGCATATGTGGCCATTGGGATCGTTTGATAGGGGTCTCTTGAAGAAACTTGATGGATTGAAAGTCCAAATACCTTTTAAAACTTGCTTGTGTCTTCTTGGACTTTGAAAGCATTTTGAAGAAGAAGTTGATATAATAGGGAAAGCTTTCTTAGGCAATCTGAACTTCCTTTTAATAAATTCTTGCACCATAGTTCCAAACCACTTGTTAAATTTGAGGGAGTCTTAAAAGCAAGCTTTGTGGAATGAATTGTTTCTAGTGAGTCTTGCTAAATAACTTCAGTGTTTAAATTAAAAATTTCTGGAGCATGACCACATTTAAATTGCTAATATACAGTACAATCCCAGTCAAAGTTAACCAGTTTTAAGGACCAATAATTTAAGTGAGGGAAGACATTTACATGCACACTGAACTTGCTGGTTGAAGATAATTGGACTTCAATGTGGTTAACTTTGCCTGTAAAACATGCTATTGAGCCTGCTTTGCGGGGAGGGCGGGGTATAAATCCCATAATAAATAAATAAAAATAAAAAATTTATAACTGTGCTGTGTGTCTTCCAGCCAGTTATGAAAAAACCTTTCATTTAAATTTATACAACTAGAGTAAAGCATAAAGCCCAGTGGGTTGGATTCAGTGTACTGTGATTGGAGTTCTGCTTGCAGAACGGACTGTCCCCCCCCCCCAGCCCACAGTGACCATCCCAACACTCACCCTTGGGTTTAGGATACCTCTAAGAACAGCATTGGGTACAAAATTGAGATTTGTAATGGGAGGGTGGAATTGCTGAAACTCCTCCCCCCATTGATGGAAGTGTCCTTTTACTAGTAGAAAAGAAGCACTGGACCCCACTCTTTATTTGGATTACCTTGTTCTGCTGAGTCAGAATAGAACTGAGTCTCAGCAGGTTTACAGCAGGAAGTGTCAGGTTCCCAGTTAACTCACTCTCCACACGGACTTTCTTCAGGGACTGTTTTATTTAGAGATTTGAGATGTTGTGGGTTCAAACACTTTGTTAGGACTGAGGTGCAAAAGTGGGAAAGCAACATATAGGCACAACCCAAAATTCCATTCATCCATGTCAGCATTGCTACAAAGACCATGAAAGATATACGGTCAACATCTAGCCAGGCACAGACTTTACTTCAAGGACATTTCTCATGTGAAAGATGTCTTGAGGCCCCACAGAAGAGTTACCAAAGCTAGCCTCCCTAAATTACTACAGACACTCCCTCCCCCCTCAGGAATGCAGTAGCAGGCAAGGGCAAGTGATAAGGGAACAGAGAGCAAGCTAAACAAATGGCAGGGTGCAAGCAGTAAACGAAATACATCAAGTCAAAATGCAATAGGTAAAAATACAACAGGTACAGTCGGTCAAATGCCCGAGTCTGACAGGAAGTGAACCACTCCTGTCTAGCTTTGTAATAAATTAACCAACAAGTTTAAATGATGACTTTCTAAATGTTCTGTATGTGAACATGCAGTTCAGGGAGTGGAACGGAATTTGATGTTCTATTACGGTGTGAACCTGGTTTTTTTTTGTATTTTGGTAGCTCTCTTGTTTTCTGTGTACTGCATCACAGCAGGGGTGATATATAAATCTTTTCATGTGGGCCTTGTCATTGTGAATTTAGTTTATTCAGTCCATTATTTAATATTTCCAGACTTGAACAAAAATGAAGTGTGTTTGGGGGCGGGGGGGGAGGACCTATAGATTTTAAATCAGTACTGCTTTCCTGCAGAGATATTAAAGTACATACACATCTTTGTGAAATTTACTTCAAATATGAGCTTTGAAATGTTTTAAGTAGGAAATTATAACAATGTTTCAGTGTTTTGGCTTTTAATTAGTAGAATTTCTGCTGCAGAAAGTCTCACAGCCTTCATTTTCTGTTTTTAGCCCAGAGAGAAAGGTCGGATGCGTTTTCACAGACTACAGAATGTACAAATTGCACTTGATTATTTGAAAAAACGGCAGGTAAGAAAACATTTTAAAACAAGAATGATCTTTTGTAGGTTATGTAGTAAAGTTACTCAGCTGTGCTCTTTGGACGGGCATGTTGTTCCTGTAGAAGTAACTGGCAAATAGAATAGGAGATATATTCCTTCTCATGAAATATACATATTCTCTGCTGAATGGATATATTTTCCTGGCTTTCTAGTGTTTTCTGTCCCTCTTCCCCCCATTGTTAAAATTTCTAAGCTGCATGTCTACTAGGGAAAAACAGATACAGGGCATCATAGCAATTATGTTCTTATTGATTTGATTATGCTACTGTCTATTAAAATAGACATGGAAAGATGAGCCATGCTTTTGCATGATTCCTAATGGACTGCATCATCTGTGCTCAAAAAGTGTGTGGTTGAGTCTTGTTACATATTCCCTTCATCCACTTGGATCCCATATCTGGTGGGAGGCTCATAGAACTGAGTTAAAACTAGATAGTAGGAATGACACAGCATAGGGGATTGCTTCTCTATAATAACCAGCAAAGATCTCATTCCTACATGTTAGGATAAAAGATAAAACAGATGTCCAGTGGCACCTTATGATAAAACAAATGTCCTTTGGCACCTTAAAGATGAACAGCATTCATTTCAATATGAGCTTTCCTGTCCCCACACACTGTAATTCCAATTTGGACTGAGACCTTATGCTCCTGAGAATGAAGTCTGAAAAAGTGTGGGGAGCTGTAGAAATAGGCATGTCTGGTTTGGCCCTGACATTAAGCTCACTGGATGACCTGGGGCCAGTCTAGGCTGACAGAGTCTGTCTGTCTGACAAGGTTGTTGTCAAGATCAAATGCTTGCTGCCTTGAGCTTCTTGGAGAAGGGTAGGATTAAAACATTTTAGACAGATAAAATAACTGTGGGTTTGGAGATGTCAAACAGTTGTGGAGGAATTGGCGATAGCTAAGAAGAAACAAGAAAGAGGGTAAACATCAAAGGTGCACTGAAACCAATAAGCTTATTAAGGCCCAACATGATAAAAGTTGAGAGGCTCTTCCTCAGAGGCTACTTAAATCAGTTTTGTTAGAGGAACTGCTTAAATATTCTTATGTGCTGTCTGATAAGTACACTTTATCAGAAGAAGAAATTAGTTTAGTTGCCCTGAGGAAGCATTTCTTGACTCTGATCACATTTACTCATAATAAATTTATTCATCTCTGTGTATCCTTGAGATTCCTTCTTTTTGTTTCTTGTATCTCTCCAACCACACCACCAGGATTTGGTAAATAGGAAGATACAGAGCATAGGAAAATGTATTGTACAATTTTGGTAGGAAAAAATTCTGTAACGTTTTGGGGAAAGATAATGAAGCTTTTCCTCTTACTTAAATGTTGTAATTGTGAATTAAATTTCCTTTAAAAACAGTTGTAATAATATGTTAAGTTCAGAAAAGCACAGGTCCTTGTAGTTCTAATACTGCCTTCCAAATAACATGAATAGATATATTTTTGCCAGCATCATAAGCCTTTCATTTGCCAGGGACTCCGTTCCAACTGAGTAGACAAATCATAGGGCAAATAAGCTTAACTAATAATAGGGTTCCCAAAATATTTGTGAAGTTCTATATAAATTAGAGGCTGTGGAAGTTATAAATACAACAGAAACTTAATTCTTAATCTTCAGGAATATATTTAATGTCTTTAATTGGTTAGTGTGTGTGTGTACAACTCCTCAAGAGCCGTCATTGTGCTAATTACTATTTTACTAGGAATAAGGCCCGTTGTGGAAATAAAATACAATGAGCTCTAGAAAGAGGCTCTGGGCGGGTGCCCCAGTCCTGGGCACTCAGTGTCAATTTGCTGTGGCGACTTCAGCAGGGTATAATGACACAGAGTCCACCATTTTCTCCAGAGGAAGTGATCTATGCTACCTAAAGAACAGTTGTAATTTTGAGTGATCTCCAGCCCTCAGTTGGAGATTGGCAACAGTGGTTCCCCAGGAAGGAATGGCTGATTTGGAGGGTGGAGTCTATGGCATTGTGTACCTATCTGAGGTCCCACACCTCCTCAAATCCCACCCTCTCCAGGCCCCACCCCTCAAATCTCCAGGAATTTTCCAACCTGGAGTTGGCAACCCTATCCCCTTCCCAGCCAACCATCAACCTACCTTGATCTGGCCTTCTGACTTCAGCTTTCCATCTCCTCCCCCTTCCCTCCTGGAGAGCAGTTGTAATTCTGAGTGATCTCCAGCCCAAGCAATGGCATTGTACCTGTCTGAGGTCCCACCCCTCCTGAAATCTCATCCTCTCCAGGCCCCATCCCTCAAATCTCCAGAAATTTCCCACCTGGAGTTGGCAACCCTATCTCCTTCCCAGCCAATCATCAACCTACCTTTATTTTCTCCTCATTCTTCAGCTTTTCACCCCCCCCCGCAGCCTTTACCATGCTCTAAAGCCCTGACTGCTATGTCACATTGGCTGTCATACAGGGGCCATCTCAGCAGTATATAAAGACACAAAGTCCACCATTTTCTCCAGGGGAACTGATCTCTGCCATCTGGAAAGCAGTTGTAATTCTGAGTGATCGTCAGCTCTCACCTGGAGATTGGCAACAATGGTTTTCCCCAACAGGCACTAAGGGGAAATGTATTTTACCTCAGAACACATTTTACCTGGGAACAGCTACAGCAAACTGTTTAGAATGTTAGAGACAAAGGCCAGTGGGGCCGCATATGCAAACGACCTCTGTGTTCTGAGGCAAAGGCCAATCAGGCCGCATATGCAAATGACCTCTGTGTTCTGACTGGCTACGTGGGGGGAGAGGAACAGCAAACTGTTTAGAATGTTGGAGGCAGGACTCAGGCAAAGCAGCCAGTGGATAGGGAGACCCTTTGAATGACAGATCAGGGAGCCAACTGATTTCGGAGCGTGTTGGAATGTTCAGGGGAGTCCATGACCAAAACAGAATTATATATAAGAAAGATTATTATTGGCATTATCAATGTACAGATTAATGTAATTTGCTTTGTTTGGTTTTAATTGTCAGAGTCTCTCATGCAGTTGAGTAATTCTCAGTGCAGAGAGTAGGAGTAGTGGCAAGATAAGGCTGGGTGACCTTGGATCAGCCACAGTTTTCTCTCAGCCCCACTTACCTCACAGGATGTCTGTTGTGGGGCAAGGAAGACAAGGAGATTTTAAGCCACTCTGAGACTCTGAGTGAAAGTCGGGGTATAAATCCAATGTCCTCCTCCTCCTCCTTTCGTTGGAGAGATGTTCTGTCTTAGCATCAGGCACAAGATTAGTTAAATCCAGACTACATGGAAGCAAAGGTTTTTTGCATTATGTTGGTTAGATCTCGACTAGCTTTCTGTTAGAGAAAATGGAAGGACGGGTCCACTGGGGGGAAAAAGCTATTCTGGGGATTATGGGACTTGCTTGTACAAAAGCCATGTGGAATGTGGGCTACAGTATAGAGGACAAGATTGGGTGGAAAAGCTGGCTGGACCCAATCCAGTGTATACATGGTGGGGACCACTGGCAGTTTGGTGTCCCCATGGTCTGTTCATGGTCACTTACATACATGCATTTGTTGTACCTGCACTGTCTCTTAAGTATACACATAACAAAGCTATTTCTGCCTCTTAAGAAAACCAACATGTGGTAAATCTGAGCAGAGCTGCAAATGTTTTCTCCGTGCCCTTCTGTTAAGATTATTGATCATTCCACAGCATCCTTTCAAAGATGCACAGTGCCATATGAAAGTCAGGATACATGTTTTGTGCTCATTTGTTTTAAGTATTTTGTGTTTTTTTTCTTTTACAAATGGCAGGTTAAATTGGTAAACATCAGAAATGATGACATAACAGATGGGAATCCCAAATTGACTTTGGGATTAATATGGACCATAATTTTGCACTTTCAGGTAAGATGGCTTATCATTTCCAATTTATATTGAATTTGATTCCCCCCCCTCTTCTGGGTAATGATTTGACTTGTCAGTCAGACCAGGTACTGTAAATTTATGTTGAGGGGGGAAAAATCACATGTAGGATTGTTGCAAGTTGGTATGGTAAACCAACTTCTGTGGCCTGTCCCTTCAGACAGCATTTGAAGTATTAGAGAGTAGCCAAATGTTATAAAGATGCGTCGAAAAACTGTTGGAGATGTAAAACCAGTATAGGTATATTTTTTCGTATGTGGTGGAGATGTGAGAAGACCTTTAAATTTTGGCAATGTATCAACAGTTAATTATAGAGATAAGGGATATAAATTTACAACTGTTACCAGAAAAATACCTTTTGAACATTATACCAGATTGTTATGGGCACTATGATGTATATTTGTTGACATATATACTTATTGCAGCTAGAATTCTTGTAGCTAAATGTTGGAAATCAAAGAAATTACTATCTAGAGATGATTTGGTAGGAAAACTATATGAAATTGTGGAAATGGACAAGCTTAATATTATACTTTAAGAAAAAAATAAGATTTTCCAGAAAAGATGGGCAGAATCTATAAATGGTATGAAAATAATGTTTAATATTAACTCCAAGGATTGGAATACAGCATGTATTATTGTTACAAATAATCTTAATATGTTATTAAATCTATAAATTTTTTTTTTAAAAGACAGCATTTGAAGTATTAACATTGTAGTGTTGATTTCTCTATAATCTTTGTATCAGAGTAATAAAATGCAAGGTTTTTAAACTTTTGTCACTCAAAGTTTATTTGAATTTGTGACATCTTGGAGTTCAGGCGTGTGGGGCCACTTGGAGTTAAGGCGTGTGGGGATGGTCCCACTGGCCAGAAGCACCAGAAGCATTTAAAGGGGTTCCATTAAGTACTTCCAGCTGGCGGGGCCCCGCGTGCCCAATCTCCAAGCAGCAATGCCGCTTGGAATTCAGGTGCGTGGCCTGCAGCTGCCCGTCTCCCTCCCCTCTGCAAAATTTAAAGGGCTTTGCAGCAGTCAACCAGGGTGGTGTAGTGCCAGTTTGCTGTAGTGTTTAGGAGCATGGACTCTAATCTGTGAGAACTGGGTTTGATTCCCTACTCCCCCACATGCAGTTGCTGGTGTGACCTTGGGTGAGTTACAAGTTCTTTCAGAGCTGTTCTCTCACAAGCTGTTCTCAAAAGTCCTCTCTCAGCCCCACCTACCTCACAGGGTGTCTGTTGTGGGGAGGGGAAGGGAAAGGAAAGGAGATTGTAAGCTGCTCTCAGACTCCTTTGGGTAGTGAAGGATGGGGTTATTTTACTTGGCCACAGAGACCAACTCTGACCATAGCTGGGCTGTATGATTCTTTTCCCCCACAGCTATTAGTTGTTTATAGTCTTTCTTGAGGAGGAGAAAGCAATGTTGGACATGCTTCTTTGTCCTGGCCTGAGGATGCTTTGAACTGATAGTAGTGAAGGAATGAGCCATTTCACAGCAGTAAAAACAGGTGAAGTAAACAGGATTAATTAGCTTGTTTTGCACCTTTTTGGTTTTTATTTTAATGTATATCTAATAGAAAAATGGACCTTTCCCCTGGAAACTGGCATTTTGGTTTTTTCTAAAGGGAGATAAAATGTTTATGGAAATATTGTGGTATTTCACAGTGATCTTGTGTGGGGCAATTATTTAGTGCAATCATACAGAAGTTTTTGACTAGCCCTTTGATTGGGGTGCTTTGGTGGCTTAGAGGTTAAGACGCTGCGCTGCAGACCTGAATATCTGTAGTTCGGCAATTCGAGATCCTCGTGCTGCATAACAGAGTGAGCTCCCGTCTCTAGCCCCAGCTCCTGCCAACCTAGCAGTTCAAAAGCAAGAAATTGCGAGTAGATAAATAGGTACTGCTTCAGTGGGAAGGTAACAGCGTTCTGTGTACCTGAGCGTTTAGTCATGCTGGCCACATGACCATGGAAACATCTTCAGACAGCGCTGGGTCTTTGGCTTGGAAACAGCCATGAGCACCACCCACTAGAGTCGGATTTGACTAGCAAGGGAAACCTTTAACTTCTACTTGTTTGTGATTAGTTGGCACTAGAGCAATAAGTCCTTAAAATGGTATAGGATAACTTCTTGGTATTTATGGAGATGATTTGTACTGAGAAGGGAACGATTGCAATAGGAAAAGGGTTTCACGTGTTTGGGTCTTAAGTAGTTCCAAAGGAGTAGCAGTGACTCACTTGTAGAATACATGCTTTGCATGTAGAAAGTCTCAAATTCAGTCCCTCCTACTTCTGGTTTAAAAGATCTCAGATAACAGCTGTTGGGAAAGATCTTTCTCTTTCTGAGATCCAGGAGAGTTGCTGCCTGTTGGACAAGACAGTACCAATCCATTTATTATTTACTAGGGAGCAAAGCCCGTTGTGGTGGAAGACAACAGGCCCTAGAAAGGGAGGGTGGAAGGGAGAGAGGGTTGGAGAAAGGAAGGAAGGAAGGAAGGAAGGAAGGAAGGAAGGAAGGAAGGAAGGAAGGAAGGAAGGAAGAGGGGGAAGAGTGAAAGAAAGGAGAGAGGAAGAAAGGAAAGGGGGAAAAGAAGGGAAGAGGGGCGGAATGGGCTTCTCTAGGCCTACTGGGCCCATAGAAGGCCCAGAGGATAATTTGGGGGGACGGAAAGGGTTTCTCTGGGAATACTGGGCCCTGAGAAGGCCCATAGGACGGTTTGGGGTGGTGGTGGAACGGGCTTCTCTGGGCCTACTGGGCCCTGAGAAGGCCCAGAAGATGGTGGTGGTGGTGGGGAGAACAGGCTTCTCGGGGCCTACTGCACCCATAGAAGGCCCAGAGGATGGTGTGTGGGGGACAGAAAAGGGCTTCTCTGGGCCTACTGCCCCCATAGAAGGCCCAGGAGATGGTGTGGGGGTGTGGAAAAGGGCTTCGCTGGGCCTACTGCCCCCATAGAAGGCCCAGGGGATGGTGTGTGGGGGGCGGAAAAGGGCTTCTCTGGGCCTACTGCCCCCATAGAAGGCCCAGGGATGGTGTGTGGGGGTGGAAAAGGGCTTCTCTGGCCTACTGCCCCCATAGAAGGCCCAGGGGATGGTGTGGGGGGCGGAAAAGGGCTTTTCTGGGTCTACTGCCCCCATAGAAGGCCCAGAGGACGGTGGGGGGGAGGCAGAAAAGGGCTTCTCTCACCTGCCTCCGCCTTGAGGGCCTGTCCCTGCACTCACTCTGCAGATGGTCCTCTCCTGTCGGAGGACCGGAGCAGACTAAGCCGAAGACACTGACCGGGGCTGATGTGGGCAGGACTTCGCTAAGCAGCCAGGTCAGCCCTATCCAGCATCTTCTGATTGCCAGTTCTTGAGCCCAATCAATTATGGTGACCATAGAATGTTGCGGAAACAAAATTCAAATATTAATAAGGACAGGATTTATTTTGTGAGACTTCTAGCCTGCCCTCCCCTGCACTGCGAGTCTCAGGGTGGGTAACAATGAGTTAAAACAAGATCATAATCAAGGGTCATTTCATAGAAAAAGAGGTGCAGGAACTCATTAGCATAACTTATTTGCATATGCCACACCTCCTGACATCACCAGAAGTGTGTCAGAAGGCAACACTCCACCCCAAAAATCTCCAGGTATTTCCCTACTCAGAGCTGGCAAACCTATCTGGAGAAAAACTACTTCAAAAGCACAAAGAAAATTGTCAATATGTTAATTGGTTTCAATATAACAAACATTTATTATAAAATCAACAACTCTACAATTAATTATGAGACAGGAGTAGCAGCAATCTTCAGCCTAGTCCCAGAGCACAGATTCTGTTCCTAGGGACTGTCTTGCCACTCTGGGGGCTGTCATTCCAGTCCCAGAGTAGCCTATCTGGGCCTAAAGACCTTAGTGGAAAAACCAGGGCTTTTTTTGTAGAAAAAGCCCAGCAGGAACTCATTAGCATTTTAGGCCTCACCCCGACAGCACAACTCATTAACATATTAGACCACACCCCCATGCTACCAGAAGTGTGGTCATCCAGCCACACCCACATTTTACTTCTTATTCTGTTTACCTTGTTTGTTGTCAAAACTCAGGGCTTTTTTTGTAGCAGTAACTCCTTTGTACGTTAGGCCACACACCTCTAATGTAGCCAATCCTAATGAGTTTTTGTTGTTGGGCATGTCCTATTATGCTAATGAGTTCCTGCTGGGCGTGGCCAACTAGGGAGCCAGCCAGAACTCCGTTCCTGTGCGTTCCTGCCCAAAATAGCCCTGGGAAAAACCATTCCACATTTTCTTTGCAACTTTTTTTGTGCTGCAATGTATTTCAGTGGATCCCATGCAAGTCAATTGGCATTCCTGCATCCCATTATCTCCAATGGGCCTTCAAGCCTCTCCCATTATTTCCAATGGGCAATCCTGTCATTCCTTTTATACATCCCAGTTAGTTGTCCCTTTGAAACTTTACCACACCATTTAAGTAACAGCAAAATGAAGAGCATGAACATATACTGAGTGCACATTCCTTGCCAATGTTCTTTCTGGGCTGCACACAGGGCAAAAGGAAATGTTAAAAGGCCTCTGATCTTCATGTTCTCCCCAATCTTGTTCATGCAGTCGTGATCCTGAGGGGTTTTTTTTGTCATCTTCTGGGCATGGAACAGTGGTCACTTCCAGGACATTCAGTTGCTGACCTAAGAGTAGCAGTTCTCTAACAAAGGAATTTCAAAGGGAGATTAGAAAGCGAGACTGTTGAATTGCAACTGATAATGAAGTTCAAGACAATGCAAACTCCTGGACTGAACTGAGACCTAGGTTGTTTCTCTCATTAACAATGCCTGAAGCTTGGCTGCCTCTGGCTGGCCCTGGTCTTGGGACATAACATCCCCCATTGGCCAAGGAAAGTTGTAAACATTCATAAAAACAAATACTCTGCTCTACATTCATAAAAACAAATACTCTTATGGGTTGAAATAGTGGGTCCAAAAGGAGGCTTAACAGTGGGAGTTTGTTATCGCCCACCAGATCAAAAGATAGAGGAGGATTATAAAATGATGAATGAATTAAAGATAGCGGCTAGACGAAATAACTGTGTTGTAATAGGCGACTTTAACTACCCACACATTGATTGGGTCAATATGAGTTCTATTCGGGAAAAAGAGATTGCGTTCTTAGACACTCTCAATGACTGTGCTGTGGAACAGATGGTCACAGATCCTACCAGGGGAGAGGCGATCCTGGATTTGGTCCTAAGTAACACCCAAGACCTGGTGAGAGATGTAAAAGTGATTGCACCACTTGGGAACAGTGACCATAATGTCATTGAGTTTAACATTTGTACAGATAGGGAGTTGCCCAAAAAGACTGACGCAACCACTTTTAACTTTAAAAGGGGTAACTTCTCTGGTATGAGGGGACATGTGAGGAAGAAATTGAAAGGAAGAGTGGAGAAGGTCAAAACCATTGGGGAAGCTTGGAGACTATTTAAAAAGACAATCCTAGAAGCTCAGAAAAAATATATACCGCAGGTTAGGAAAGGTACAAATAGGTATAGAAAAAAGCCTGCATGGTTAACAAATAAAGTAATGGAAGCTGTAAAAGGTAAGAAGGATTCCTTTAAGCGGTGGAAAGCAAGTCTTAGTGAGGTTGATAAAGGGAACACAGACTATGGCAAATAAAATGCAAGTCTGTGATCAGGCAAGCAAAAAGGGAATATGAGGAGCATATCGCAAAAACATAAAGACCAACAATAAAACTTTCTTCAAATACATTAGAAGTAGGAAGCCAGCCAGGGAGGCAGTGGGGCCCTTGGATGACCAAGGGGTAAAAGGAGTAGTGAAGGATGATAGGGAAATGGCTGAGAAGCTGAATGCATTTTTTGCCTCTGTCTTCACTGTGGAAGAGGAGAAGTGTTTGCCCACTCCAGAAGCACCGATTTCGGGAGGGGTTTGAAAGACCTGAATCAGCTTGCGGTAACAAGAGAGGAAGTCCTCCGACTGATGGACAATTTAAAAACTAATAAATCACCAGGCCCGGATGGCATTCATCCGAGAGTTCTGAAAGAACTCAAATGTGAACTTGTGGATCTCCTGACAAAAATATGTAATCTTTCTTTAAAATCTGCCTCCATTCCTGATGACTGGAAGGTAGCTAATGTCACTCCCATCTTTAAAAAGGGCTCCAGGGGAGATCCGGGAAATTACAGGCCAGTCAGTCTGACATCGATACCGGGTAAGTTGGTGGAAACTGTTATTAAGGAAAGAATTAGTACGCACATTGATGAACAAAAACTTTTAAGGCAGACTCAGCATGGGTTCTGTAAGGGAAGATCTTGTCTCACTAACCTGTTAGTGTTTTTTGAGGGAGTGAACAAACATGTGGACAAGGGGGACCCAATAGATATTATTTACCTTGACTTCCGGAAAGCTTTTGATACAGTTCCTCATCAAAGGCTCCTAAGTAAGCTCAATAGTCATGGGATAAAAGGACAAGTCCTCTTGTGGATCAAAACCTGGCTTATAAATAGGAAACAGAGAGTGAGTATAAATGGGAAACTTTCTCAGTGGAGGGTGGTAAGCAGTGGGGTACCACAGGGATCAGTACTCGGTCCGATGCTTTTTAACTTGTTTATTAACGATTTGGAATTGGGAGTAAGCAGTGATGTGGCTAAATTTGCAGATGACACAAAGTTGTTCAGGGTGGTGAAAACCAGGGAGGATTGTGAGGCACTCCAAAGGGATCTGTTGAGGATGGGTGAGTGGGCGTCAACGTGGCAAATGGGGTTCAATGTGGCCAAGTGCAAAGTGATGCACATTGGAGCCAAAAATCCTAAATATAAATACACGTTGATGGGGTCTGATCTGGCAGAGACGGACCAAGAGAGAGATCTTGGAGTTGTAGTGGATAACTCGCTGAAAATGTCTACACAATGTGTAGCTGCAATAAAGAAGGCCAATGCTATGCTGGGGATTATTAGGAAGGGAATTGATAACAAATCAGCCAGTATCATCATGCCCCTGTATAAATCATTGGTGCGACCTCATTTGGAATACTGTGTACAGTTCTGGTCACCACATCTCAAAAAGGATATTATAGCATCGGAAAAAGTGCAGAGAAGGGCAACTAGAATGATAAAAGGGTTGGAACACCTTCCCTATGAAGAAAGGTTAAAATGCTTGGGGCTCTTTAGCTTGGAGAAACGACGGCTGAGAGGTGACATGATCGAGGTTTATAAGATTATGAATGGGATTGAGCAGGTTGAGAAAGAAGTACTTTTCTCCCTTTCTCACAATACAAGAACTCGTGGGCACTCTATGAAATTGCTGAGCAGTCGGGTTAGAACAGATAAAAGGAAATACTTCTTCACCCAAAGAGTGATTAACATATGGAATTCACTGCCACAGGAGGTCGTGGCAGCTGCAAGCATGGTCAGTTTCAAGAGGAAATTAGATAAACATATGGAGCAGAAGTCCACCAGTGGCTATTAGCCACAGGGTATAGATGGGAACTCTCAGTCTGGGGCAGGTGATGCACTCTATTCTTGGTGCTGGAGGGGGCAGCAGTGGGAGGGCTTCTGGTGCCCTGGCCCCACTGCTGGACCTCCTGATGGCACCTGGTATATTTTGGCCGCTGTGTGACAGAGTGTTGGACTAGATGGGCCATTGGCCTGATTCAACATTGGCTTCTCTTATGTTCTTATGTTCTTATGTTCTTACTCCGCTCCAGCAACATGCAGGCACAGGGGAAGGCTGGCCTCTCCCGACGTGAGACTCAGCCCCCATCAACGAGACCAGCACTTTTCCCAACCTGAGCAGATTGTTCTGTTTCTCCCTTCCCATTCTCAGCACCCGCCACAATGTAGCTAGCAAGACACTGAAACTGGAGGCTTGTATTTATTCCCCCGCACCCCCAAGATTACTGGGTCAATGGGAAAATGTGTGTTTCTTTCAAAACATGACACACATTCACACATACTTCCAGGAAACCCAGAGAGATGCTGCGATTCTTTCATGAAAGGGAGCAGCCTTCCTGCACCACACCGCTCCTTGCTCCCCCCCCAACAACTTCCACTTTTTTCTCCTCTCAATCTGGGAAAACAAAACATAACCAACTGGGGGTTGAAAGTCTTTTGCATAAACTGCCAGGAGTTGACTCCTGAGAAAGCCGGCTCTTCACAAGTGGCCTTGGTTTTAGTGACTCACCATCAAGGGCTGTAAGTTGGCATCCCATCCTGGGATCTCCCCAGCTGAGCCACAGGACCTCCGTCTTTGGCGAAATTAGTTTCAACCAGCTGTGCTTCAGCCAACCAACCACAGTTTCTAGACCCTCTAGCCAGATTGTCTGGGCGGCTAGATGAGCTAGATGAACCAATAGTTTTTTTTTGTAAAGCAGCTTCATATGTTCAAGTGACCATTAACTGCCAATATGTTAAATAGTGGGTTCCATGGATGAGCAGGCTTGAGGCTGGTGATCAGCTCAACTTTATTTGTGATTTCAGCAAGAGCAAGACAAGACCCCCAGAGCTGCAACTCTGTTAAATAGCATGCAATTGCCACACCCAAACACACCTCACTCCGAATGATAGGCTATTTACAGATCATTACTACTTGACTGGTTACTTCCAGAGTCCTGGTAGGCTATTGTTCTTGTGCTCCCAGCCTAGCTAGTCTCTGGTGTGACATACCTGGAATGGTTCAGTCCCAATACATAACACCTCTCCCTCCTAAGTTCCAAAGCACCTTAACAGGCATAGTCTTCAAGGTACACTGGCTTGCGACATTCCCTCTGAGAACGTCACAGCTCCTGTGGGGGTGGAGATGACACCGGAGCCGGGCTTGTTGAAGCAGGAACCACACTGGAGTCCTGCATATCAGGAATAGAGTTTCAGAGGCCTGTAGAGGCCCATGCAAGGCCTTCCTCTTCCCAGCAATCTGGCTGCTCACTATTGTCAGGGTGCTTGTTCTTGGTCAGCGGCAGCGGCAGCAGTGATGTTTCCTGGCTGTCATATTCCTCCTTGGTGGAAGAGAAGTCTGGCTCTGCAGGCAGCAAACAGCGGTGGAGCTGGTTGATGTGTCTGCATAGAAACTGGCCCCCATCCGTCGATACTTCATACATTAGGGGTCCGGTGACTTGGGATCCACATGGGGCCGCTGGAATAATTCCTCATGAAGACAGGGTCACCTAGAAAGAACCTCTGGGGGTATCCTGGGTCACCGGAGATTGGCGCAACTCCGGGGCTCGGTCTGGGTGCAGGCAGTCCAGTCGTGTCGTGAGGTGGCGGCCCATTAAGAGTTCTGCAGGGCTGCGGCCAGTGGATGCACTCGGGGTGACCTGATGGCTGAACAAGAAGGCAGCCGTCCATCGGTCCCAGTCCCCTTGAGTGAGCTGCTTTAGCACGTCCTTGGTTGTTTGCACCATCTGCTCAGCTTATCTGTTTGTAGATTGGTGGAATGGAGCAGACCGCATATGCCTGATGAGGTTTTGATCCAGGAACTCCTTGAACTCTCCCAAGGTGAAGGCGGTGTGTTATTGGTCACAACCATGTCCGGTAAACCACGTGTACTAAAAATCTGTCTCAGGGCCTGGATGGCTGTGTGGGATAAGGTAGATGTTACTGGCACAACTTCCAGTCACTTGGTGTATGAGTCGACCAGGAGAAAGAACAACTGTCCCTGGAATGGGCTGGCAAAGTCCAAATGTGCCTGTGCCCACAGTGTGTGAGTAGATTCCCACTGGTGAACGGGAGCCCTTGGAGGTTTGGGCTGTGTTTCCTGGCAGGCCTGGCAACGCTGTACCCAGGCTTTGATTTTGCTGTACATTCCTGGCCACCACACATAGCTCCTGGCCAGTGCTTTCATCCTCATGATCCTGGGTGGGTCTCATGCAGGGCTACCGAAACCCTTTTACACAGTGGTGGGGGAATCATTACCTGGCTACCCCATAGGAAGCACCCCCTTGTACACTGAGAGCTCATTCTGGTGGGACGCAAATGCTGTGAATTCTGTGCCCACCTGATCTGTGGGCCAACCCCTCCCCACAGTCTAAAATACGGGAGGGGACATGATCCCTGGTGGTGTGGTGAGAGATGTCTGTGGTATGCAGAGGGAGGTCTGGCAGGTCCTCTGTCATCAGGATTTGGTGCGCGAGGGCTGGATCCGGGTTGACGGAGCTGAGTGGGAGGCAGCTAAGAGCATCTGCGTGTCCCATAAACTTTTCTGACTGGTATTGCAGGGCATATTGGTAACCCCTCGGAAAGTTGGTCCAGCGCAGGACCATGGGCGACAGCATCTATGGCATCTGGCAGTCGGGGGCGAGGAGACCGAGCAAGGGCTTGTGATCAGTTCTGATGGTGAAGGGCCTCTTTGTTGATCTAGGAGTAATTCTGCTCGGCTGATGACAGGGTCCTGGAGTAGTAGGCCACTGGCACTTCTCCTGTTCGTTAGCCGATGGCCCAGGATTGCACCAACACCATAGAGTGAAGCATCGCATGCTAAGACGACTGGCAGTGTCTTGTTGAAGGGGTTGAGGACAGTGTTCCCTCTAAGCTGAGTTAGTGTGAGCTAGCTCACAGTTTTTTAGCCTCCGACTCACACATTTTTGTCTTAGCTCAGGAAGGATGGATCCAGAGCAAAGTAATTTATGCAGTAGCCAAATCACTTGCTCACAACTTTAATGCCAGTAGCTCACAAAGTAGGATTTTTGCTCACAAGACCCCACAGCTTAGAGGGAACATTGGTTGAGGATATCGCTCGAGGCGAGTAGCTCCTTCATGGCTTAGAAAGTGGCACCCACCCATGGGGCCTTCTTGTTGAGTAGGCGGTAGAGTGGCTCCACAAGCGCAGCTTTATGGGGCAGAAAGGAGTGGTAAAAGTTCAGAAACCCCAAGAAAGTCTGCAGCTTGACCTTGGTTATGGGAGTAGATGTGTTTGTGATGGCATGAACCTTGTCAGGGGCTGGATGGATGCCGTCAGCATCCACAGAGAATCGCAGGAACTCTACATGGGGGACCCGCAGGAGGCATTTCTCTTGCTTCACCTTCTGTCTGGCGGAATCAAATCGCTGCAACATATCATGTAGGTGGGTGCTGAAATCCTTTTCCATGGGGGCGGCTATCAGGACATCATCGAAGAATGGCTGGACCCCAGGGATGCCTTTCAAAAGAGAGTCCATTAATTTCTGGAAGATACCTGGGGCCACGCTCACCGCAAACTGCAACTGCTTTACTCTGAAAGCGCCCTGGTGTGTGATGATGGTCTGCACCTTGGCTGTCAGCTCATCCACCAGGAGTTGTTGGTAAGCTTGGACCAAGTCCAATTTACCAAAGACCTTGGCCCCCGTCAATGTCACTAGGACATGGCTGACCACAGGCACTGGGTAAGCGTGGTCCCTGAATGCCTTGTTGATTGTACATTTGTAGTCTGTGCACATTCAGACATCCCCATTTGGCTTTATTGTGGTTATGATGGGGTTTCCCACATGGTGTGGGGAACTGGCTCTAAAACTCCCTGTGCCACCAAATGGTCCAGCTCCGCCTCAATTTTGGGCTTGAGTGCGAATGGAACTCTCTCTGGGCCTTGAGATGGATGGTCCACACCTTGGGATTGAATTGGAGTGATACAGGGGGGCCTGTGTATTGGCCAAAGGTCCCATCAAAGGCAGCTGGGAACTTGTCACATACATTACTGAAGTCTGAGAGCTGCATGTGGTGCACCCCCATTACTTTGAACTCCAAAGATAGAAACCAGGACAGTCCAAGCAAGCTGATGAGCCGCCCTTCCACCACCAAGAAGTCCAAAATTCCCTCAAACTGCGTGTATTTCATGTGGAATTTGCCCCACTCCTTAATGGCCACCTCGTTCTTTTGAAAGTCCCAGGAGGGTGAAGCTAGCAGGTCTAATGCAGGGTTCCCTCTGTGGATAGAGCCTCCGGAGAGTGTCTTCCGAGATGATGGAGGACCCCATGTCCAGTTCAATCTTGCAAGGCACCCCCTCTATAAGCACTGTCACTTTAATTTTATCAGGGGTGTCCTGGGGCAAATTCAATACCTGATGTTGATGGATGGCAGTGGTGTGCAGATCCGCTGATTCCTGGTGCATGGCTGCGCATCTCCAGGCTCACTTGGAGTGACAGGCACATGTGACGTGGCCTGTCTTGCTGCAAGGTAGCGTCACAGAAACAGCAGGAGCAACATTCATGGGCTTCTCCACAGCTGGCGCAGGGAGTCATTGCAATGGTCTCTGCTGGGCAAGTGGTGGTGGCAGAAGGTTGCTAGTCGCAGTGAGCTGGGCAGTGTACCTGATGGGTCTCTTCTTCGTCTGATGCCTCAGAAGCCAAGCGAACGGAGGTCTGGTGCGTGACAGAGGTCTGGTGGTCCCGTCGGGATTTCTTGAAAGCAGCAGCCTTGTGTAGCACCTTTGCAAGGGTGAGTTCCTCATGGCCAGTGAGCTTTCGGCGGAGTTTCTCCTCTTGGATGTCTACCATGAACCGGTCGTGGAGAGTGTTGTTGAGGCCTGGAAACTCACATGTTAGGGCCAGTCTGCGATGGTCCGCCACAAAGTTGGCAGCCGCCTTGTTGGGATATGTCCATGCAGTGCACCACCTTGGTTGGCTGAGGTGTGAAATGGTTGGTGAGCATCTTAATGAGGGCATCGTAAGTGGCTGCCTTGAGCATGGTGGGTGCAATGAGCCTCAAGATTGTAATCCCACAGGAACTGAGCAGGAGTGCCTTCTTCTCTTCACCCTCGATATCCTGGAACAGTACAAAGTTCTTTTTTTTTTTTTTTTTGGTAAAAATCTCCTAAAAAGGAGAGAATTTTATTCTTTTTATCAGAAAAGGAAGGGGTAGACAGATGGAGAAAGAAAAAAAGATGGAGTGAAGTTTTCTCTGTTAAAATGGGTTAGTTTTAGTTAGTAATTAATACCATCTTTCGGCATCCATCATGGTTGGAAGGTCTTCTTTTTAACTTTGCAAAGTCCAGAAATACTCTGTTAATACAGTTAGTAAAGTCCATTGGGGTTAGTAGTTAAACAGCTCCTTACAGATGCAACACAAACAGTCCTCAAGGTGTCTTCTTTTTAAATCTCTTCCAGTTATGGACTAAGTCCTTTTTAACCTTGATGGCTTCCTCTCCTTCACCTCCTTCCCCTGGGCTGCTGTTTTCCTCGCTGCTTCTCATGATTTTGAGTGCTGCATCTTCCCTCATGCCGGTGTGCCTCTTCAGATGCCTTTGCATTTCAAGGATGTAGTCTTTCTTCTTTCTTTTCTGAGCTTCAGATTTCCCGGGCGCCATAACCACTTCGCAAAAAATTAGATCTCCGATGTCTTGTTTGCTTTGCACGACCTTCCCTTCTACTGGCAGAGTAATTTCTTTTATAAAAGCAGAATTGGCTTTGACAGCCATATCCGCCTCTTCTTTTAAATCTTTCGCTTCACTGCCAGTCAGGGGTGCCGATACATTCGTCAAACTAAATCCGAGATCCTCTTTCTCTTCTTCTTTTACACCCTGAGAACTTAAAATCCATGCTTTCTGTTCGAATTCCGCCATCTTCCTTGATGTTTCCGATATCAATTCCTGCCGACTGATGAAGACACATTCCACTTTGAGCAAAGTTTCATTGATTTTCTGCATTTGCTCCAGCAGAGGGCGCAGAATCTCATTTTCCTGTTGATTGACAGCAAGCTCTGGGGGGGGCTACTCGGACCGGAAGTCCCACCTCTCATCTTTTCCGGTTTCTGCAGGACTCTCCCCGTAGTCGACATTTTGTTTTATTATTTACTTTTAAAAAGTTCGTGCCGCATCCCCCCAGGAAGTTAATACGGTCGAATTCTTTTAAACAACCCCAACGGTACTTTCACCAACAGTTCTTTCTCTCTTCCCCCTCCGCGCTCCCTTTGTAGATCTTGCTTCTCAAAAGGGGTGGGGACTCCTCCCTCCTCCCATACGCTTAAACGCTTGCGGGGGTTCAAATTCACGCTTCAAAATAGACCTTCCACTCACGATTCGATGCCACTTCTTCTTTTAAAATTAAATCATCTCGCTGTCTTCACTCCTGGAAGTCGGTGGCGCTGCTAAGTCCCATGACGGGCACGACGCAGCGGGGCCGATTGGGGCGGGGAGAAAGCCTCCATTTCCCGGCTGTCTGCCGGCAAAGAGGCTACTCCCCAAGCGCCCCCGGTTCGGAGCCTTTACCTAAGGCTCACTAGGGTCTTCCGCACATGCGGAGACCCCCCCTAACTGCGTGTGGGCTAGCCGCCTCCGGGAGCGTCCCGAGACGCGGCCGCCATTCGCAACGCCGAAACCGAAACCAGTACAAAGTTCTTGAGCTGCTCCACACAGGTCTCCCAAAGTTCTGGGTGAGTGGGGTGAAATTCCGGCAGATGTCCTGGACCCGCAGCCATGGTCCCAGTTGCGATGCAATGCGCGTGGCACTGGAGCTTGATGCGCGATGCAGTGCCAATGGGCTCTGGGCTGGCTCAACAGGATCCCACCTTTGTCACCACTGTTAAATAGTGGGTTCCATGGATGAGCAGGCTTGAGGCTAGTGATCAGCTCAACTTTGTGATTTCAGCAAGAGCAAGACAGGACCCCAGAGCCGCAACTCTGTTAAATAGCATGCAATTGCCACACCCAAACAAACCCCACTCCCACTGATAGGGTATTTATATAACATTACTTCTTGATTGGTTACTTCCAGAGTCCTGGTAGGCTATTGTTCTTGTGCTCCAAGCTCAGCCAGTCTCTGGTGTGACATACCTGGAATGGTTCAGTCCCAATACATAACACAATATATGTTTCAACCGCAGCTGGCCAGCAGCATCTACCTTTGAGGCATACTGCCTCTAGATATTGATCCCTGTTTTCACAGATTCATTTGTAATTTGCTCATGATTTAAAACAGTCATCAGAAAGATCAATGATTGCTCTTCTCATCCGTCTCAAGTTATTTGATGCTTGTGATTTAATCTTTAGTTGTAAGAGGTGATAAGCTATTCTCTTGTTGTTTGCAAAAAGTACAGCTTTTTAGGTGATGAATTTTGCTGAAAAAAAGTTCCTAATTACTTTTGTTTGACGTGGATCCATTTTTTTTAAACTGTGTATTTGCTTCTCACTTTCTTCTGATGTTGGAAGTTATCATTAGGGGTGTGCACCAAAAAAAATCAATATTTTTCAGGTTCGAGTATATTGAACCTGAAAAATATCAGTATTTCCCAATATTCCTGAATCCAGGTATCAGTATAATATTGGGATTTGGGAAATATTTGGAATTGCTGAATTTTTTCAGTATGCAGACCTTTCTGGGAGGCTTTTCCTGGTCGACAGTTTAAACCTGGTAACTGGCTGCGACCACTGAGGGACCTCCTGAGAACATCTAGACTGACTTGCTGAGAAAGTATCTCTCCAGAGCTGTACTAGAACAATAACGAAGTAATATGGTGGAAACTCTGGAAAAGACCTTATAACAAACTATGTAGTGCCTGTGCAATCCAGCATGTGGGGAAGAGATTAAGAGAAATATCCCAGAGAAGTATATTATACTAAGCAAAGCCTAAAAAGTCTTTTTAAAATAGTTTATTATTAAAGAGAGAGAGAGAGAAAAGGAAATGTGGGGTTCAATTCAAAAAGTGGTGGAAAAGGAACAAAAAATACAGGGAAGAGGTACACAATACACAGCACAGAGGTTCTCAAATAAGAAGCAATGAAGCTTAGCTCAGCTAAGTCTGCATTACCTAGTCTGTAGCAGATTCCTTAGAGCATGTGCAGAGTTCCTTGCAGTAACAAGGTGTTGGAGGAGTCCTTAACCCCGGTTTTCACTGAAGACAACGGAAAATCCCAAATGTCCAGATATTTATAGTCTTTGGAATTGGACCTCAGCCAGCCTCCTCTTTAAGAGTGCAATTCCATGCAAAGCTCGATTTCCGATGTCAAAGGCTACTGTTACCAATCAGAAAATTATAAAATATAGTCCCACCCCCTCAAGTACCTGGTAATGGCTCTGAACTTCCATGATGAATACGTGGTCTGGACCAAACGTTGTCCCTTGTAGAAAAGAACTTAAATCTGGCAGGATGATGCGAAGTAGAATAAAAATGAATGTGTTATTCTAGTGTAAACAATAGGAGTCCAAGATTAGGGTTTCTGTCATAATTTACTGGGAAAGTTCCTGGTGAGCTGCTGCCCTGGGAGACTGCTGGCAGCTAGGAGCAGGCTGGGCCAGTTGGCGAGTACTGAAAGGGCCTCTTGGCTTGCCTGCTGCAGGGCAGTTGTATATTCCTACTATGCCCTTGGATTAAATAGTGCCATGAGTTAAGATGTGAAGTGAAATATGGCTTTGATTTTGTGTTGGGGTAGTTATACTATGGATAGTTTAAGTATAGGATAATCTGATTAGATTTTTAAAAATATTTGTCACACTGTTTTTACTATTTCTTGTCATCTTCATCCTCCCAGTTGTGCTTAGGACTACACTTTTAATTACCCCACTACTGCCTTTACATTGATGCATCTAAATTGCTTTGCATTTGGTGAAGAGCAGAAGTAAATGAAAGGGCAAACACTATGGGCATTCTGATCTGTTTGTTGGTATGGCCCTGGCAAAATCTTTCATTTCAAATAGCTTAACTAGATTCCTATGCAAGCCAAGTGTTTTAATTCTGTCTGTAAAATTTATCCTACTAGTCTACTATATTGTTTGGTCTCAGAGGCCCTGATGGTTAGAAACTAGGGGAACTGAATGGTCATGCACTCGGCTTTTCATATCCCATATATAGGATGGGGTCAGCAACAGATAGTCTTTGGTCAAATTCAGCCTGCCCTCTTTCAGGTGGTCTGATCTGGCCCTACCTACCTGAAAAAAGAGGGTGGTAGATGTACTAATCAGCAGGCCACTTTGGAAGGGTAGCATTGGAGGTTTTGAATAGCTCACAGTCTCCCTTCCTCTTCTTAGACTGGCTGATGGAGCTCCATTCTCTTCTTAGAATAGTTGCCCAGCAGAGCTGGTGTTATGTCCAGACTATATTCTTTTCCATGTTAACCTTTTTTTTTTTGGCCCCCCAAAGGGGATTTTTTTTATTGCTTTTTATATAAGACTACAAACTATAACTCAGAAAAAAGGGAGGGGAAACTAACACTAAGGAAAAAAGAAAAGCAAACCCACACTACACTAAAAACCCAAGAGTAGGAGATCTTTAACCCCGTTAATATCTATGTTAGTACTTTAAAGTTAGTATACCATGAATACAGCGAGTTCCTATCTATCTTTCCCTACTTAAAGATTAGCTAATTAGTTGTTATGAGAGAATTCCAGAGCATCTCCCGAACTCGCTTCATAAAGGCCATTTTCAGAGTCCTTCTGCCTTTACTTAGGCTTTCTATCCCTAAATGCATAGGTTGGTTTTCGGGCACCAGCGCCTTCTTCCACAGCCAACTCCTTGTCCATCTCCGAGGGTGCAGAGCCACTCGAACCAGTTTCACCATCTTCTTTGGTTCCCAGGTGACGCTTGAGAAATTCTTTGGCTTTGAACATGGAGTCAATCATCTCTCTCTTGTCATTTATCTTAAAGACCACTCCTTCTGGGACTGCCCATATGTATCCAATTTGATTAGTTTGAAGAAAGAGTATCAAGTCCTTGTAGTTTTTCCATTTTTGATGAATTTCGAATGGAATGTCCTTTAAAACCTTGATAATGTCGTTCCCCATTTTCAAAGGAGTTGCTGAAGTTGCTCGCAAAATTGCATCCCTAGTTTGTCTTCTTGAAAATCTGGCTGAAATTTCTCTAGGTAGGCTATTCTTTTTGGTATAATTTGAATACACCCTATACGCTGCTTCAATATCATGCATAATTTCTTCCGCTTTGAAGCCTACAACTGGTGCGAGAAGATCACTAAGGAGCTTCTTTAAATTTTCCTTTGGGGATTCAGGCACCCCTTGAAATCTGAGGATCATGTTAGCTTTCTCCATTTGCAAGGACAGCAGCCTGTGTTCCTGATGATTTTGTTTATTTGTCACTTTATCCACTCTTTTCTTCAATGTCTTATGTTCGGAGTGCATCTCCTTCACCACTGCCATTGTCTGCTCTGTCTGCTTAGCAGTCTCCACCACCTGAAGCTGCTGCGCTGCCAAAGTCTGATTGAGAATGGCTGCTGGTTAATACCAGCGAGTTGGTCCATAACAGGCTTGAGCATATCTGCTAGCAGTCTCATGACATCCGTCCCCTCCTCTTCCGGCCTAGGGCTTTGGTTTCGTTCCTTTCCTCCCTGCGCCCGACTTCTTGGATGATTGTTTACAAAAGCCAACCACTTTTTCACAACCTCTGAAAATCACTTATCCGTATAGTCCGCTCCAGTAAGTCTCGCAGAGCAAAATAACCGTTCAGTTTTTCCCTGCTCCCACCCTTTTTTCTTCTAATTTTGCCGCTTGTGGGGGGGGGAATCCCTCCAAACCGATATAAAAGGGGGCAGGAAATTCACCAGTTCTTCACTTATTCGGTTACTTTAAACTCACATTCATTGTCGGCTGTTTCCAGCCTCGCCGTACATATCACCGCTCGCTCGATCTCCTCCGCTTGTCTCCGTCAACCTAGCTGGAGCCATTCGGCCACACAGCAGAAGGATCATCAGGGCGAAGGAATGCCTCAATTCTCCAGCATTCCGCCATTGAAGAGGCTACTCCTTAAAAGCCCTCTGGCTAGGAACCCTACCCCAGGGTTCCGTGGGGGGGCCACTTCAGTAGCCTCCCTCCAAACCGCTGGTGTGCAATTTGCTCCCCCGAGCATCGGGGAGAGCGACTGCCATTGCCACGCTGTAGACCGGAAGTCATCCAATAGGAATATCTCATCTTAGGGGGGAGGAATTGTTATGTCCTGACGTGAACTGACTATATTCTTTTCCATGTTAAGCTTGAAGTCAGGACCAGGATTGTAAGCCTCGACAATCCTGTTGGTTGTTCTTGATTCTGCACTAATTGTAACCAATCAGAGCTGACTGAAATGTTATGGAGGGAACAAACCTCATTGGTCTTTATCCCTCAAATGTTATTGGTTGTTAACCAAAGTAGGGGCGTGGTTTTGTTAGCCCAGATTATTTAAAAAAGAGCTGTGCTCCACTGTTTTTGTGTGTATTATCTGTTCGTCTTGTGTTTAATAAAGCTGAAAATCACTGTTGAAATCACTCTCTTGTTAAAGTCATACTTAACAGCCAGGTGTTCAAAAGCATTGTCCTCACCATCTGTGAACAGCTCCAGTTTTAGCTGCTGCTGCTGTGAAACTGGGTAGAGTTGACTTCTAGAATTAGACAAATGCCCAGTATAGCTCCTTGAGTTAGTGCCTGGTCATATGCTCTTCTGTAAAGCACAGTATTGGGCCAGGTTCTAATTTATTCAATTTGGGGGGGGAAGCTGCTGCTTGTAATGTGGTTTGAGCATGTTTTATTATTCATTTATTTTTATGAATCCTGCATTTGTCTGTTTCGTGTGTGTGTTAATGTTTTATTGTTTGCCTTGAGCTTTAGTACTTGAAGAGTTAAAAAATATCTGTACACATGTACTTGCAGCTGAGTTCCATTGACATCAATGTAGTTTACTTCCATCAAATATATTTGTTAGGGGTTCGGATAATGAATATATGCAACCTAGATGGTAACATAGAAAGAAGAATTATTTTACTGATTTTGTTGCATCATCTTAGCTATTCGTACTAAACATTTCCCCCCTCAGTACTGAGAACTGCCTTTTTCCTCTTCTTGCTTGGGGCGGGGGGGAACTCTAACTCTTAAAATGTTTTCTGTATGATCAGTTAAAAATACTTGTATTGCGGTAGTGATAATAATAAAACTAAGATTTCTTTACAATGACTGTCATTACAATCTTCTTGTTAAGGCCACGGAGATTCTGGAGGAATGTATATCCTTGAAATGAAACAAAAATGCCATATATTAATGTCTTCTTATGGCTCTGGACAGCTTTGATTCAGTATGGTAGGATCAACAATGTCTGTGGTTCCCTTATGTCCAGCCTTCTCCTTTAATGGGTCTGAGGATGAGAATATACATTGCTTATCTTACAGGTGCAGCTTAGTCACGTAGCATTTTATTATGAATGATCCCCTTTAAATAGTTTTGCTGGCTTAATTGGAATGTTGCCAGGTATTCAAGGAACAAGGGCATGGGTGACAGCAGACCTGGGCAACCTCTGCTGGAGCTGATTTTAAAAGTGATAGTGGAACAATGATGAATGCCAGCCATAGAAGGAAGGCTTTAGTGTGCCCTGAGACATAATTAAACAATGATGTCATGGTGTACACTAGGAAATTGGGACCTGCTATCAGCTGACATGAGCTGAAGGTTTTTAATAGGTCTTTCTTTACTGCATGATGATGTCATCTCACATTGAAGCTTTTACACCGATTAATAGAAGTGCATTGGGAAGGGAAAGGAGTTTGTAAGCCGCTCTGAGACACCTTTGGGTAGTGAAGGGCGGGGTATAAATCCAATCTCCTCCTCCTCCTCCTCATTGATTGGAATAACATGAGTGATGGTGAACTCTGAAGTTCTCCTGTTCACACTAGAAAATGTGTGTATGTGTGTGTGTGTACACTAGAATACTGATAGCATGGAGACTAGGGGTGTGCATTCAACATAAACTGAGCTGGAAAAATACCTTGCTGGGGTTTTTTTTTTGTATTTTTAAAGCCAGTTTTCAATTGGGGCTGCATTTTGGCTGTCTGAAATGGCCAAGCCCTGAAAATCCTGATTTTTGGGACCACCAGATAGCTAAACTTAAAGGGGATTTAAAGCAACCAAGGTCACTTTAAATGCCTTCTCCAAGCTGTGCAATTCCATGGCATGTGAATTCTGGCATTTAAAGAGCTCACAGTTCTTTTAAACGCCTTCTGGGTGAACTTGCTGCATGGAGGTGCTTAAAGGAACTGTGAGCCCTTTAAATGCCTTTGGAGTTCATTCACTGAGGAGTTGCATGGCTTGGAGAAGTCATTTAAAGAGACCACAATCCCTTTAAATGCTTTTCCTCATTCTTATGGCTCCCATAGAATTGGACCCCCTGATCCAATCTTTTTGAAACTTTTTTTTTTTTTGAGGAGAGGCATTTGCAACTATGCTGCAGATTTGGTGCCACTACTTCAAAAAACAGCCCCCCAAGCCCCAGATCCCCGCTGATCGATTGTCTGTTATACCCTATGGGGGCCATTACAGTCAATGGGGCTCCATTACATATAATGGAGCCAAAAAAATTCGAGTTTCCCAAATATTTACTGAATCAGAATATCTTACTGATATTGGGATTCAAGAATATAAGGAAATACCAGGTTTCTTTTGCACACCCCAATGAAGATGCCAGCTCAGAGAGATTGCATAAAATAAAACAGACTTATAAATATGGGCTGACTGTTGCAAGAGGTTGTAACCCAAAGTCAAAAGCAAGTTTTGTAACTCACTCCACAGATAAGGGTGTAAAGGACATATGGGAGCAGAGTGGTAGGCGATGCTGGTATGGGAAGCTACTTTGCTGACTGGTCTTTTCTGCAGTATCTCTTGAGTAGAATGGTACTCAGCAGAGCTACAAGAGAATGGTAACTTTGCCACCCATTCTAATAAAGTGAGAACTGGCTCTTTTATCTGCAAGTCAACAGATAAAGGTAAAGCAGTAGCTCTGCTATTGAATTGGGGGTGGGTGGGAGTTGTGGCCATTTTTAATAATTTAGTTGACACGGCACTGGGGTGATCCAGTGTCAGACCCTTGAGTCAATCCACTTTCAATCTAATAGTCTTTTATGAAAGCTTTATTAGAAACAGAGATTTAGATATGCACAAGAGAGATCTCTCGTTCAGACTAAAGAACAGATCAAGGGTTAGGTATTGTATAGGCAATAGGTCAGTATCCCATAATGCAATGGTCATGCAGTGGGCATTCACTCTCTCACCCTCTTTCACTACCCCCCTTCATACTACCCAGCACTACGAAAGTTTATTATCCAGCAACAGATGTTTCTCCAAGGATAAGAGGCTCCTGATGGCCAGACAACTTGGGGCCCGTTCTCATGGGAAAGTTGTTACAAGCAAAGCTAACCTAACTCCCTCAACACATACACACAGATGTATGGCATTCACACCTACTCCTCCCATCCCTCGGAATTTATTGCAGAGAGTGCTAGAAAGGGGTGAGACCAAATGGCTGTAATGGCCTAAAAGTGAAAGTAAACTACAAAGACGGAAACAAAAGTAAAAAATGAAAACATTAGTCAACATGACAATAATCAGAGCCCGATTCTGACATCCAGCCATCCTCCAGGGAGCCCAATTCAGCCAACGGAGCCTTCTTCCAGCTTAATTTATCTTTCTCCAATGGTGGAGTCACAAATTGGAGGAACAACCCATAGGCTGTAGGAGGGTTTCAAACCTTGCTCAGCAGAGTGGTAGGAACAATATGGGGGGGTCACTGGACTGCAGCAGGAGGGGAAAGAAGGAATGCCCCACCCGAAAAAGTTCACAGATGGTTGAATACATGCCACTGCAGCACAGAAATAAAGCTTTTGTTTTTGCCGAAGTCAAAGAAGCTTATAAGATTATCCTTACACATATTCTCCAGTTTGCAAGAATTTTATTCCCAGCTTTCTATACAGACTCGTGCTATTTCTTTTTATTTCTCTCTGTTCGGCTTTTTACTTAGGAAGCTTTTGTCTTGCTCAGACATTAAGGTTATTGTTCTTTGAACTTGCCAGCGATACCTTCCTAGCACCTCCAACTCCAGCATTTTAAAATAGTACAATGGAGCATCCATCTGGGGAGGAACCATCTATTTTCAAGTCCCCCAGTATCCAGATTTTATAATCTGACTGCCCAAGGAAAGTCTGTATTGCTTTGGTGGTATGAACTTTGGACCTGTCGTGCTAGTTACACGTTTCAAAGATTTTTTAGTTTTATTTCTGTAACATTGCCAAATGAAAGAGAAAGTTAAAATCTACATGAAGTTATTCAATTGCCTATAAATGCTGTGTCATCCCTGTAAAAGACTATCAGCATCACAGTTTAATGCTGAGGCAGTGATGTTTGCTTAAGAGGACTGGTGGCCTGAAATAAGCCTCAGTGTCTAATCAGACACAGGCCCAGCCTGGGCACTATGCCACAACATTTATTGCGTATGCAGTTCTCATAAGCAAAATGGCCACGTCCTGAGAAGGACGAGAATGTAGTCTGAAGATATTAGGATATAACCTGGGAGTCTTAATTCTCTGGAAATTATTTCGGCTCATGTAAACATAATGAAATGACAGAATCTGCGTGGCTGTGATATAGTGTGAGCCAAATGGGGAATGCCTGTGAATGTGTCAGAGCTGACAAAGAACAGTGTTTGGATCCTGCCAAAGCTCCCCTGAGCCCCACAAAACATTCCCCTGGAAGAAAATATTTCAAGAGGAAATCAAGAAGGAAGCAAACAGAAGATGAAACGAAGGCTGGAAAGATTAAAGAAAATGAAGGGAAAATCCAAACTGGAAAACAGAATTGTAAAGAGACAGCAACTCATCGCAGAGAGACTGTTAGTAAGAAAACTCTGATGCACAGCACTGATCTGCTTAGGAGTAGAGAAGTTATCACTGATCTTGTGAAAACACAACTGCTGAGCGAGGCAAGCTGTGATTCTTGCACTGGGGCTGGGGCTTATGCTAGTAACCGAAGAGATAGCAAATCTGAAGAGGAAGAGACATGGTTAAATGAAGAGCTGGAAAAAAGTTCAGAGAAAGATATTTCCAACTCTAGCACACAAAAGAAGGAGTTATTTCATGATGAGTTTACAGGAAAATTAACATTCCAGAAGAACAGTGATGGCCTTCACTTTAAGCAAAAACCTAGCTCAAATTCTGTGTTAGTCAAGCTGTGTGAAGAAAATGCTTCCTTTAGGAATGTTGATGATTCCTCTGAGGAGAACATTGAAAATCTGGACCATTTTGAATATCAAAATCAAAATAGTCTAGTGTTTTTTAATTGTGGATGTCCATCTTTTGCAGAAGAAAATGTCATTTTTAGCATTTCACCGAACAAGAGCAAGGTAAATATGCTGTAGTGTTAGAACAGTATAAATTTATATTTGGCACTAAATATCTGAGCAATATTCATGTTGCTTGTTAATACTCTCATCATGTTATCAAAGGCTTTCATGGCCGGAGTTCATTAGCTGCTGTAGATTTTCCGGGTTGTATGGCCGTGGTCTTGGCATTGTAGGACCTGACGTTTTGCCAGTAGCTGTGACTGACATCTCATTTATTACATACATCTTTCTTGTTGCATTGATTGGCTTTGTGAGTATTAACTATTCCTTCCTTAACTTTTAAAGAGCCAGTTTGGTGTAGTGGTTAGGAGCGTGGATTCTAATCTGGGAGAACCGGGATTGATTCCCTACTCCTTCACATACAGCTGCTGGTGTGACTGTGGGTTAGTCACAAGTTCTTTCAGAGTTGTTCTCTTGAGCTCTTCTTGAAAGAGCTCTCTCAGCCCCACCTACCTTACAGGGTGTCTGTTGTGGGGAGGGGAAGGGAAAGGAGATTGTAAACTGCTCTGAGACTCCTTCGGGTAATGAGGGCGGGGGTATAAATCCAGTCTCTTCTTCTTCTAATACAATTTTGACTGGCTTTTTTAATAGAATCCCTGAAGTAAATTGTTATTATTATTATTAAAAGCTTTACACCTATAGTAATTAATTATCTTTTATGATTGTTAATTTATTGGATAGATTTCTGTAGGTAGAAGAACTCATTGACATCATGTAGGGGTCTATAAAAGTGCATCAGATGCAGGTCCATGTAAGTGTCTGGTTTTGCTGGTGTCATCATTTCTATTAATTTCCAAATGAAATGTGTGGTGTGATAATAGGAAGAGATTGTTATCAGTAATGGATAGAGTCTTAGAGTGCATATGCTGCTTGGATCAGGTATCAAAAATGGAAAGTTGGCACTTTTTGTAAAGGGTTCTTCAGATAAGAGGCGAGGCCATTCAGTTATCTATATGTCTTCATTCAAGAATTTGTGTGTGGATTACTTTCACAAATGGAATTACCACCAACATGTTTGGATTGTTACACAATCCAGCACACATATATCCAATTCTAATGTGGTAAATACCCCCTAGTTTTTGAATGTGGTAAATACCCCCAGTTTTTGAATGGGTATATAATACTGAAATACAGTTAATCACAACTATCTCATTCTACAACCTTTCAGCAAGTTTTTCTTCTAATATGGTGATATAACTTGTGTCTTTTGAATTGGAAATGTATGATTGTACTAAAGAACAGCAAATAAGAGTTTGAACATTTCTACTGTCTCAGCTTCTGGTATATACTAATGTGCTAAAGTTGTTTTGGGCTACAATCTACGTACACATATGTAGATTGTAATTTCTAAAGCACTTTCAGTGTGCAGAGTGCAAACCTTGATTTAGTTACCCTTACCCTGCAAAGCAGGCCACTAAAATGACAAGGTTTACAGGTGTGCAAGAGAGGGAGTTATTTCCCTCAAACAATGCAATTATTTTAAACCTGAGGTAGGATTTTTATGTAGATCTAGGGTTGCCAACCTCCATATTGGGTCTGGGCTCTTTTAGAATTACAGCTCTTTACGAGTTGACAGAAATCAGTTTCCCTGGAGAAAGTGGCTCTTTTGTAGGGTAGAGTTTATGGCATTATAGCCCATTAAGGTCTATTCCCTGCCCAAGTTTCTGCTCCCCAGGCTCCACCCACAGATCTCCAATCTGATTTGGAGATTTTCCAACCTGGTGTTGCCAGCCCTTTGCAGGTCCCTCCCAGATAATACAGCAATGTTTCTTTCAGATTCCTAGCCAGTGAGGAATGGTTCTCAACTTGTGTCCAGTAGCTTCGTGGGGCAGATCCATGCTTGGGGAGTAATAGATAGAAATATGTTTTTCCCCTTAATCACTTGTAGTCAGCCTTTACACTCCCTCTGCTGCTGGTATGAAAGAATCCATGTGATTAGGGAAAACAGAACACTAAATTTTCCTTCATATTATCTGATCTCACCTGAACTCACCTTTATCAAGAATCTTTTCCTTAGCTGCTGTATTGCTGTTGTAACACAGCCCCAATTTTCAGTAGGATGGCATTTGCATATGTAAATAACCTGCCTCTGTCTGAGTGCTTGCGGATGCTATTGGTCTAATAATTTTGTCTCACTTCCTCTCTGGGATGAATCAAATCCCTCTTTATTCCCAGCTACAAGGTTAGGTAAGGAAAAACTATGTGATATCTGCAATGAGGAAATGAAACATACACTAAACAAGAGAAAGCCAAGCAAAAGCTGGATTTACATTGTATGTCTCTGAAGTGTTGCTTCTGAACTTTGACCACACAACCAACTTGTGCATATTTGCTGTAGTTTCCTGGGAACAGACAGCCACTAGGTTGGCCATTGAAGAAAGGAGTTTTATCTTGGAGATTGACTTAGCCTTGCTAAGCTGTCTGTATTGAGTCTAAGCTGTCTGTATTGAGTCAATACAGGTAATAAACTCTGAAAATTATTATTAAAATGATCCCCAGTGCATGTCCTTGACTAGTGTCCATCTTGAACGCAGCCATATGAGTCCTCCATACTGGAACTGGAACGGTGCCATCAAATAAATACCTGGTTACTCAAATTAATATGCAAAATCTCCATGACTACTCACACCCATATTCCTCTTTGGTCCTATGTCATCTATATTCTCTCAACCATAACCCCCCCCCCCAGTTCACATGCATGTTCATTACTTTCACCAATACCAGATAACCTCTCCTACACCTAGGCCTTATGTTCAGCTTTCCCCTTTCTATATGACATTTTCTTCAACTCTCTGCTTCTTCCATCTCTTGCTCTAGCTGCTTCATGTCTCTGCCTGTCACCAACTTCTCATCCTACTTACATTATCCTCCTTCCTGCAGCTGCTCTGCCTCCTTTGCACTTCCCGTCTCTCAGCTGTGCCACTTCCTGGATCCTCTTCCTATTCAGCTTTCCAGTCTTCTGCTACTCATTTTTTATCCCTGCCCTTGCTGAAGAAGATATTTCTATCATCATCGTCTCATATATATATATATATATATATATATATATATATATATATATATATATATCTTTGTTAATCTCTTAAGAGTGCTAATCCTGTCAGAAGTGTTTGAAAATAAGACCTGCCTATTCTGAAACAATCATAGTCTGGAGAGTTTTACATCTCTGCCTGGGATTCCCAAATATGTGCTTCTGGACTGTAATTACTTAATGGGAATGGAATTACACTGTGTATAGTTTTCAGAGGTACTTTGAGGTTCATCTGTTCTGGGCATGAATCTCTAGCACTAACAGTAGATTTCCGGGCTGAACCCTGGCTCAGATTACACCCAGGTCTGTGTTGGCAGGAGTACCCTTTTATGACTAACCATTTATGACAGCCTGGTTGGACATAATATGTTTATTGCCTGACTTAATTTACCTTAATAAATACCTCTGAGGTTAAAAAAATGCTTTCTGAGTATTTTGAAGCATCATGTCAGCTTTTGTTTTCAGTATATATGATATATTATTGCAATTGAGGAAAAGGTGCCCTGTTTTTCTTCCAAGTTAAGGAAGACTGCTTACTGGTTCTGACATAGAATCTTTAATCTACAAGGTATGTTGAATAGAGTCTTTCACACAAACAAATGTATCTGCTAGCCTGGAGATCATAAACAGAGCCACATGTACTCTAGATTTTTAAGTGGAAAGCCTGATTTATTTGGAATGACTTATGAGGCACTGTCTGTGGGTCAATGTTCGCCCCTCTGCTGTTGATCACTGTGGAGTGATGCTGAATGGGTTGAGGTGGGTGGGGGAGGCAGCCCTGCCATCTGTCTCCTGTGCTGGTTCTGAGGCCACATAGTTAGCAGAGCCGAGAGTGCTCCTGAGCAAGTGCAGAGTGGTTTTCCTTCATGAAATACAGAGTTCCCCCCCTCCCCAGTGATGTCTGTGTTTCCAGATCCTGAGCTTAGCGGTGTCTTTTGCTATACTGGGTGAGGGGTGTGTGTGTGAATGATGCACATTTTGACTTGGAAGTAAGTCCCATGGAGAAAACAGCGGCACTTCCTCTCCTTAACTAAACCGTGCAATCCTAAAGGGAGTTTGCTCCAGTTTAAAGCCCAGGGTTAGACTGGAATAAATTGCCTGGGCTTGAGTAACACTTGCTAAGTTTGTCGCTTGGCTATCAGGGAAAGCATGTGCCCCCCCCCCGCTAGAAAAACAACATTTAAAGGGTTCCCTTTAACTGCTGTGTTTCTAGTGGGGCGGCTGCCCTCACCTGATCTCCAAGTGGGAGGAAATGCCGCTGTTTTCTCCATGGGACTTAACATGCATCATTCACACACACACCCCTCACCCAGTATTGCAAAAGACACTGCTAAGCTCAGGATCTGGAAACACAGACATCACCTGGGAGGGAGGGAACTCTGCATTCTGGAAGGCACCAGAAAAGGAAGAAAGGGAGAAAATCACAACCACAGCACAGCTCATTTGTAGAGCTGTTGTTACTTTGGTGTTTATGAATTTGGGATGGAGGGATGTGGCTCAGGGAGTTCTGTCTCTCAAACCTAAGCAGGGACTTTATATAAAATACTATGACTCTTTTAAATCTATCAAAGCTTTGATGTGCACATATACTTCTCTAGAGCTGTTCTGCTAAGCTCCTTCAGTACTGGATATGGGAAATGAAGAGGGAGAGAGAAAATCCTGTGTTTTCTTTTCTCTCCCCTTTGTCTAGATTCTCTGGCAGAGTTCAAAGTGAACGAGGGAGAAAGGATAGAGGAAGGGGTCATGGATACCCAAGCTGTGTTTCAACCTTCTGGATATGGATGTTCCCTCCTGCCAGCTAGGGGCTCTGGTAAAGCCAAGAGCAAAGTGTTTGGTCTCTGTTACCCAAGTTTCCTAGTGTGAGGTTCTCGGTACCTTCCACCATTATTCTGGGGCTGTTTGCATTTATTTCTTCTGTATACCCTGCTGGACTTCATGGGAATGTGAACAGAATGAATTAAGAGCTTACAGAAATGAGACATAAAATTAAAAACATTCCCCCCTTGGGGCAGGGTGTGGTGTCACATGAGAGAAAATGGACACCTGAGCTTGGAGCTCTCCCTCAACCTACCCATAGCAGCCAGAAAATCAATAAAGAAAATTGCTCTTAAAACTTCAAAATCATCAGAGAAGTAGGTCATCAGGCCACTGACCAATCCGTTGTAGAAATCTGGTCAGTAAGCTCTCATTTTTCTCTCATTATCAAAGCGAAGACTATACCGGGACTATACAGCAGTCACAAAATGATGGAAGAAAGCATAGAAGTCTCAGAAATCTTCTCTCCACTATCTAAGCTTGATCTTATGGAGATGGAAGACAGATTCCTACTAAAAATGAGCGCACTATTGAAACCAGTCCAGGACCAGCTGGTGGAAATAAAAGACTATAAATGAAACACACTAAAAAGCCAAATGTACACTAACTTTAGCAGAGAAGGTTCAAGATGAAACACATAATCTGCAGAGGGAAAATGACTTTTTGAATAATAAAATACTCACTCTGGACATGGAGGTTCGCAAAAACAATATCAAATTTAGAGGCTTTCCAAAACAGCTTAATACAACTGAGGAACTGCATGTGTTCATGGCAAACTGGTTAGCAGATATCATAAACTTAGGAGAAGATGTAGTACCTGTTATTGTGAAGGCCTATCAAATTAGATCTCCAAAGAACCCTCAAAGAAAAGGTCCCAGAGACATTGTGATTTCAGCATTAGACTATAGTGTGCACAAAAGAATCCTAACAGAAGCAAGAGAGAAAGGAGCATTTGAATATGAAGGACACAGAATTGAAGCATTTCCTGATCTCCCTCCAGAGACTATGGCTGATTTCCCACTACAGCTGCCTCGGGGTTGCGCTGCCGTTTGCCCCGACACTGTTCGTCAATTTCACACCTGAAGCCGCGGGGCTGCATTTTGACCCGCGGCTTCGCCGATTTCCCCCGCAGTTTTGGAATCCTGTTTTTTGAGGATTACGAAACTGTGGGGGAAATCAGGCGAAGCCGTGGGTCAAAATGCAGCCCCGTGGCTTGGGGTGTGAAATTGACGAATAGTATCGGGGCAAATGGGGGCGCAACCCCGAGGCAGCTGTAGTGCAAAATCAGCCTATAAGTAAGAGGAGAGATTTAAAACCAATCACCACACAACTTCAGGAAGCTAATATTAAATATAAATGGATTGGTTTAGCTACATTGCACACCATTTATAAAGGAGAAAGACTTCAAGCAACAAACTTAGCATCCGGCTTTAGGCTGTTAGAGAAGATAGACTTGAAAGTCTCAGAAGATCCCAACAAGAAGAACATCAAGAGGAAACTGCAGTTCAACACGACCCTACCTAGAGACAGTAAAATCCCAGTTCCTAATGCAAGAAGAAATACAGAATGCTGATATTTGTGTAAGGGCATATCTGTAGCCTAAAGAAACAGTCTGTGTTGCCTTTTATATGCAATGGCCAAAATTGTTTTATACTTAAGTTAATGTAGAATGTATCATTAGGTTTAATAGAATAGTAAAGAATATTAAACATTGTGTAAAAAAAAGCATAGGATATAGATAGGGAGGGGGGAAATAGGTTTGTAACTAAAAACTTTAGTAGAGGGTACCTTAATTGGAGACAGGAATTTTCCTGCCATCCTGCAGGGTACTACAGGAACCTTTAGGTGTAAGGATAGTGGTTAAGTAAGTTAGGGTAAGTTAGGCTAGTTAAGTAATTTTAGAATTTAGTTTAGTAAACTAAGTTAGTTATTAAATAGTAAGAAGCAGTTGAGGAATGTTATTAGAGTTAAGCATTAAAAAAGAATAGACAGAGAATATAGATAGGTTAGATAGAACAGGATACAGAATTCTGGTGGGTTTATAGAGTACAATAAAAAAAAAAGATATGTCAAAACTAAAAGTTATTACTTTGAATGTTAGAGGTTTGAATAACAATATTAAAATAAAAAGAGTTTATAACAATCTCTTAAATTTGAAACCTGATATTTTACTTCTACAGGAAATGCATCAAAAAAATCCAGACAGGAAATTCTTTTGTAGCAACTGGTTTACTTTTCAAACACAGGCATATGGAAGCTCAGAATCTAGAGGGGTTGTGATTATGCTATCAAGACATATTAGATTTAAGATGCAAGACATTTTAAGAGATGTTAATGATAGATTTATGAAAGACAAAAAAATAACTGTAGGTTCCATATATGTTCCAAATTATGAACAAATCAATTTTTTAAATGACACTTTTCAAAAGTTAGAAGAATTTAAAGGAGGAGAAAATATTCTTGGTGGTAATTTAAACTATATTGTTAACCAAGAAACAGATAGATCTTTTCCAAAAAAGAAATACAATAAAAGTAAGAACAAAAGGAATGATAAACAGGACTTAGGTAAACTTTTTCAGGAATATGCTTTATTAGACATATGGAGAATCCAGCACAGAGACAGAGATTTTACATATTACTCTGCACAATATAACATCACACTAGATTAGATTACCTCTCGATATCACAGACACTGCAGAACCAAATTAAATTAACACAAATAGGAGATAAGCTATGGACTGACCATGCATGGATGGAGTGTATTTGAGAGTAGAAAGAACAAAAAAATACTACTAAAACTTGAAAAATGAACAATAGTTTATAGGAAAACCAAATCCTTAGAGAAGAGTTAGACCAACAAATTAAATTTTATTTTCAGGAAAATTCTACTGAGGTGTCCTCTCCGCTGATTCTTTGGGACACAATGAAACCAGTCTTAAGAGGGATAATGATTGTGAAATCAGCCTATATATGGAAACAAAAAAGAGAAAAAAGACAATCTGTAGTTAGTAAGATAACTGAATTAAAGAAGTGGCACAAACACATGCAGTAAAAGGTCTATAAACAATTGTTGGTAGAAAGAAGAAAACTGGAACATCTAGACACTAGTAAAATACAAAGTGATGTGATATTTTTAAAACAGGAATCCTGGCATTATAATTTTAGAAATCTTAAAATCTTAAATAGAAGGGTAAATAAGAAAAAAGTAAGTTGACAAATTCACCTAATAAAAGATAAGACAGGCAAATTACATTCTAAAACAGAACAAATACTTAAGGTATTTGTGAATTACTACAAAGGGTAATATACCTCTCAAAAGGTTCCACAATACAACATAAATGATGTCTTTAAAATAAATATGGCAACTGAGTTGAAAGCAGAACATAAATCCTTTCTAGATAAAGATTACTCAAAACAGGAGATTTTGGAAGCAATTAAAAGACTGAAAGTAAATAAAGTGTCTGGGCCAGATGATTTTTCTGCAACATTTTATAAAAGCTTTTCGAAAACATTATTAGATCCCTTGCTGGACACTTGTAATTATATCTTTAAAAAGGAACATCTCTCCCCCCCATCATGGTCCCAAGCAACAATGGTAGTTATCCCCAACCCTCAAAAAGACAGCACTATCCCAGCCTCATATAGGCCAATCTCATCAATTAAACATGGACTTTAAAATTTTCACATCAATTTTGGCTCAATGTCTAAACAAGATCATTCCAGAATATATATCTTCAGATCAAATGGGATTAATATCTGGAAGGGATTTAGTGGATAATACTCAGAAGGCATTGAACATAATTCAGTATATTCAAAAACATAAAAAGGACATGACTATGCTTTCACTAGACATGGAGAAAGCATTTGATTCTATTCAGCTTCCCTTTTTAAAGACTATTAGAAAAAATGAATTTTGGTAGTAAATTTATGTGGGCAATTAATGCAATATTTGAATACCCACAAGCTTCAATAAGCATAAATAAGATGCTGTCCCAAAGATTCACACTAGAAAGGGGAACAAGGCAAGGCTGCCCTTTAGGACCATTATTGTTTGCCTTGGCGGTATAGCCATTGGCACAGAAAATTAGAACCACAAGAAATATATCAGGAGCCCTAATTATTTTATTTTTATTTTATTTTTTTATATTTATTTATTTATTTATTTATTTATTTATTTATTTATTTATTTATTTATTTATTACATTTATATCCCAGACTCCCCACGAGCAGGCTCAGGGCGGCTAACAATATTTGGCACAGTGCACCAAATTCATATAAAACATTTAAAACCATTTAAAACAATTAAACAATTTACAGTTGAAGTGCTTACAGTATTAAGTCACGCTGGCATGCCATATAATACAGTACCCAATGTTCTCAGCTTAACGGTCTCTGGGCTCCACAAGATGGTATAACGCAATGTCGGTTAGGCTGGCCTTACACCACAGGTATTGGTTGCGGGCATTGATGGTAGTGGTGGCTGCTCCTAATTGAAGGCCTAGTGGAAGAGCTCTGTCTTACAGGCCCTACAGAATTGCGCAAGATCCCACAGGGCCCTGATCTCCTCCAGGAGCTCATTCCACCAGTAAGGGGCTGCCACTGAAAAGGCCCTAGCCCTGGTTGCAGCAAGCCTGGCATCCCTTGGGCCTGGGATAACTAGTCGATGTTGTGACCCTGACTGTAGTGCTCTCTGGGGAAAGGCGATCCCTCAGGTATGATAGACCCTGGCCACATAGGGCTTTAAAGGTAAGCACCAGAACCTCAAAGTGAATTTGGTACGCTATTGGCAGCCAGTGCAGTGCCTTCAGCACAGGCCGGATGTGCTCCTGTCTAGGGAGACACATCAACAGCCTGGCTGTGGCGTTCTGCACTAGCTTCAGCCTTCAGATTTGCGTCAAGGGCAGCCTCATGTAGAGAGCTTTATGGTAGTCTAGTCTTGAGGTGACCGTCATGTAGATCATTGTAGCCAAGTCATCGCAGTCGAGGAAAGGAGCCAGCTGCTGTACCAGCTGAAGGTGATAGAAGGCCGACTTAGCAGCAGCTGCTACCTGGGCCTCCATTGCTAAGGAGGCATCCAGGAGCACACCCTAACTCCTAACCACCAAAGCAGGCACCAATGGCACCCCATCGAAGGTCGGAAGCAAGAGCCCTGCCCCCAAACTGCCCCAACTCAGGCACAGGACCTCCGTCTTTGCCAGATTTAGCTTTAGCCAGCTCAGTCTGAGCCAACCAGCCATGGCGTACAAGGCTGGTCCAGATCTTCCAGTCTGGAGTTTGACCAGCCACCCAACATCAGATAAAGCTGGGTTTCATCAGCATACTGATGACACCCCAGCCCATACTTCCAGGCTATCTGGGCAAGGAGGTGCATATAGATGTTAAAGAGCATCGGGGAAAGCACCGCCCCCTGAGGCACTCCGCACTCAAGCAGGTGCCTCTGGAACTGCTGTTCCCCTAGCACCACCCTTTGTCCCTGACCTTGGAGAAAGGAAGCAAACCATTGCAAGGCAAACCCCTGTATCCCCTCGTCCATGAGGCGGTGGGTCAGTAACTGGTCAACCGTATCAAGCGCGGCTGACAGATCTAACAACAACAGTACTGCCGAACTGCCCTGATCCAGATGTCTCCAGAGGTCGTCAGTAAGGGTGACGAGTGCCGTCTTGGTCCTGTGTCCCTGGTGAAAGCTGGACTGGACGGGATCTAATATGGAAGTGTCATCCAGATAGCTCTGCAACTGTATCACCACCTCCCTCTCGATTAGTTTGCCCAGATAGGGCACATTGGAAACCGGCCAGTAATTAGCCAATTCGGCCGGATCCAGAGATGGTTTTTTCAAGAGAGGATGGACCATCGCTTCCTTGAGTGCCCCCAGGAACTGTCCCTCCATGAGGGACTTGTTGATAATCTCCCTTACGACATCTCGAAACCCCTCATGGCCAGCTTTGATCAGCGAGGAAGGGCAAGGATCAAGGATGCTTGTGGTTGGACTTCCTCCAGGCTGAGTGGGCTGAAAGAATCCAAAGCCAGAATTGAAGGCATGCAAGGGGCCTCAAGTTCGCTCACTGTATCAACTGTGGTGGGGAGGTCGTGGCGGAGCGCCAAGACTTTATCTGCGAAATAGCTCACAAATGCCTCACAGCCAATATCCAATTCCCCAATGTTTGAGTTTGCTCTGTGGCAGAACCATTATGATCCAAATTGTTCTAAATAATTGGGCCCGGCGTGAACTGGTGGACGCAATCGCGGCTGCATAAAACTCCTTTTTAGCAGCTTTGACTACCATCTCATAGGTTCTCATAAACATCCTATAAGATGTTTTTGTTGCTTCGTCTCGAGCACGACGCCACCATCTTTCTAACCATCTAAGCTCTCGCTTCATAAGCTTCAACTCCTGGGTAAACCAGGGAGCAAGCCTAGAGCGAGGGTGCACAGGGCGCTGGGGAGCGATCTTGTCGATGGCTGCAGAGAGTCAGCTATGCCAGTCCTCCACAAGCTCATCCAATGAGCTACCAGGAGGCTGCGATGTTAAAATTGAGCGTGTGCCCAGCCTGGTGAGTGGAGGTTGTTACAAGTTGGGAGAGTCCCAGCACCACCATGGATGACACCAGGTCCACCACCTGAGTGGAAGCCGCATCATCAGCATGGATGTTGAAATCACCCAAGACTATTAGCCTAGAGTGTTCCAACACCCAGCCTGATACAGCCTCCACCAGGGCTGGCAGGCTATCGGCCGGTGCATTAGGCAGTTGGTACACCAGCCAAATCGCCACACTCTCCTCAGCCTCCCATACCAGGCCGACACACTCAAGGCCTGTGATCTCCAACGATGGGAGCTCCCTAAAGGGGTGTGCAATTAGGGGTGTGCAAAAAAAAGAAAAAAAATTCAGCTGAATCTGGCCAAATCTGTTTCGGCCCCCCAAATGACCCCCGAATGCTACTCTCATCAATGAAAGCAGATTTGGGAGCCATTTGGCCAGCCTAATGACTTTCGGCCCTTGGAGGGAAGAAAATGTACTTTAAACCACCTCCTCTCCCCTCCAGGAGCTGGCTTGCTCTGGCTCCCCGCAGCCGCAGGAATCCTGAGTAAGCCAAGGGAAGGGAAGGCGGTCTAAAGCGCCTCCCTTCCCCTCCAGGATCCAGCTTGCTCGGGCTCCCTGTACCCGTGGGAAGCCCAAGCAAGCCAAGGGAAAGGAAGGAGCTTTAAAGCGCCTCCCCTCTCCTCCAGCAGCCAGCTTGCTTGGGCTCCCCGCAGCTGCATGAAGCCCGAGGAAGCCAAGGGAAGCCTCCCCATGCTTTCCCTGCTGTTGGGTGCGTAATCAGATTTCAGTGGTGGCTTTCGGCGGTAAGATGAATAAGATTAGAGAATCTGATTCGGTCCACGGCTGCCTGAAAGGGGGCCAATTGGCCACTTTCGGGTCTGCATTCGGTTCAGATGAATGGAATGCACATCCCTAGTCCTAATAAAAAATACAGAATATAAAATCACACTTTTTGTGGACAATATGTTGTTATTTTTAACAAATCCCAAACTATCCCTTAAAAATCTACAGAATGTATTACAGGAGTATGGGGAAATTTCAGGTCTAAAAATTAATGTATTAAAATCAAAATTAATGCCAATTAATATTTCAAAAAATGAACAAGAGGAATTACTGCTTATATCAATACCAATGGTCTAATACTAACCTACAATATTTAGGTATTCAATTACCAGCAAATCTGAGTCACGTCTTTAAGTACAATCACAATGAATTACAAAAAGAAATAAAATAAAAAAAACCTGGGAAAGATACTTACTATCACTGACAGATAGGTACAATTTAATCAAAGCCTTTTTACTCCTGAAATTCAGTTTCCTCTTCAGATCAATACCTGTAAAAATAACACCAAATCTTTTTAAGCAATGGCAGGACATATTACTTCTATTTCTATGAAATAATAAAAAGGCTAGAATAAATGTATCAACTCTATATCGGCAACGTAGAACAGGTGGTTTTCAGCCACCTTTTTTACAAGATTACTATACTGCAATACATTTAAATAGGTTATTCATAATATCCTGCAATACATTTAAATAGGTTAATCATAATGATGCAAGAAGATTCTACACCTGACTGGGTACAGATTCATCTGTAAAATACTTCACCATATACTATTTTAGAAACAATTTGGCAAAAAAGAAAGGATAGACAACCTAAAGTATATCAAAATGATTTTTTATCAGCATCTTTGGAAATATGGGATAACCTAAGAGAGAAATTAGTACCAGAATACTCTAGATTTAGAACTTTCCTAGAGCAACCCTGGTAGATACCAGACTGGTAATGGATATCAGCATTGACGCATAGCAAAAACACTAAACTAAAAGTTTTATTAACTCTTAATAAAATTATAAGTAAACAAGATCTAGAAAAGAAATTAGGAGCATCAGTGTTGTGGTACCAATATTATCAGGTAAGACACATGTGTGCTATAGTACACTTAGAGGAACTGATGAACAAAGTTTGAAAAGTTAATTAAATTAACTGGACATAATAGGGAAGGTATCATCTCAAAAATAATTCAAATTTTAGCACAATATAGAGATGAATTAGCTCTGACATACCAGACTAGATGAGACAAATTAATCTCTAAACAAACTGACAGAGAAACATGAGAGCGCATATGGAAATCTGCTGAGGATACTTCTATTACTACAGTCAGATTATAGACATTCAAAATCATGTCCTTTTGGTATCTAACACCAGTTCAAATAGCTTATGTTAAACATTTAAACCGAAATTGATGGAGACAATGTAAAGAAAAATGAACTTACTTGCATTGTTGAATATTTTGCCCCAAAATAAAAGAATTTTGGGAAAAAATACTGAAACAAGTCAGAAACATCACAGAGGTTAACATTCCGCTTAAGCCAGAAAACATACTTTTAAATGACAGGGAAGAACTTAAAACACATACTACAAATAAGATGTGAATAGCATTATTATTGTATGCTGCAAAAGCCATAGTTGCTACATATTGGAAGTCTGAATCTACACCACCTATAACTGCATGACACAATAAACTGTGGTATTTGTATTTAATGGAAAAAATTACATGGTCTATAAAATTTCAATCCATAGAAAAGAGTAAACTGATGTTCACAATATGGTCTCCTATTCTTGAATACTTACAACAAGGAGAGTTCCCAGAAGTTATAGATAGATTTCAATTTGTTTAATGAGAATGGAAAGTACTAGTATGTTAAAGGTAAGTATTGTAATCAACTTTTTTTTTAATGTTAACATTCCAGAAAGTTGTGTATTGTTATATTGTCAAAGTTATTATTTTAAAATAATCAAATATATTGGGGGGAAACATTCCCCCCTTATATTGCTTAAAAAAATGTTTCTTGCCCCCCTTCCCAGCAATTTCTTGTCGTTACTGATAATTCTTTTTTGTAAAACTCTCCTAAAAAGGAGAGAGTCGTTACTGATAATTCTGCTAACAATCTTTTGTAATCTGTAAATACTTTGTAAGGAAAGATTACTGTAACTGACATACTCATTTCAGATCCTTAAAATAAGATTTTGTTCTCCTTGTTTTTGTATCTTAACTGAAACATATTATTCACATGTGTCACTGTAGATGTAACTGGCAGTAGGAGATAATTCTGCTCTCTGCAACAGTCACTTACAGAAAGAGGAATCTGTTTGTAGTGTACATAGCTGTTGAAACTCACAGAGCTGTAAAATAGGCCAAAGGTCTAGAGGCTGTTTATGAATCTACTGAGCTCTAAAAAATGTCATTCATTTTAATCTGTGCAACAGAATAGAGGAGAAGATTTTCTTTCATTTTGTTTCAAGGTAGGCTGTTAGTTTAGACATGAGCCGGTGTGAGTTCTGCATGTACTACATTTGTTCACCTGTTTGTCTAAAAAGGGAAGTGGAGGTTTATTATTTTTTCATCAAAAATTAATCTGGTGCCAGGGAGAGGATTGGGGAAGGACATTGCACCAACAAAATATTAGGAATGAAAAGGCCCTGATCTTCTTCGTGATCTCTGTGCATCACACCTCTGGGATATAGTGTGCCTGCGCCGACCCCGATCAATATTGTAGAAAGCTAAAAGGGATTTTCACGCCTGCTCCCTGATCACGTGCCGAGCTCCAACATGCATGACTAGGGAGGGGACGATGATCCCACCAGTTCTCTTCTGACTGCCGTGCTGGTAGGATATGTTAGGCTTTTGGCCTTTCTCCTTACTTCTTGGACTTGTAGTTAGCTAGTTTTCAGTTTAGTGTTAGGTGGTTTTGGACTTGTTACTGCTTCGGCAGAATTTTCTGCCCCCCCTTCCGGCCTATGGCCACACAGTGGGGCTTCTTTAAACAGTGTTGTAAGTGCGGTAGTAAAATCTCCCCCCTTGACAGACACTCTCTCTGCTTATTGTGCCTGGGGGAATCGCACCAAGTTGACTCCTGTGCCCACTGCGCAAAGTTCTCTCGACAAACGAGGAAGAATCTAGCAGCTAGACTTTCTGTGGCACTAACTGAATTGGCTCTTTCGCCTATGGCGTCATCACAAGAGACTTCTGGACATGCCTCCATGTTGACCCCTGCATTGGGATCGATGGCCGTACGGTCTCCGTCACCGGGCCACTTCGATGCTGACCGATCAGTGCTGAAACGCTCAATCCTGGCTTTGCTGTCCGATGCCCATATTCCCACGAAACTTCATCGGGAGGGTAAGGATGATCAGCCTGTCAAGCATAAGAAGCACAAAAAGGCCTCCTCAATGTCGGGAGCCACTTTGCTTGACTCCTCAGGCCATGGGCAGACACAGGGTGTTCAGTCTCCACCCTCTCCTCACCCGATTCGACTCACCGATTCTGAACAGGACATGGCATAGATGCAGGCCTATCACTCTTCCAGTGTCGATAGCGTTCAGAACGAGGAGCAGATGCTGGGGCATCTCCATCCTCACATGACCAAACCGATTGGGATCGATCACCTGGACATTTCCAGCCATCAGCTTGGGACCAATGCCAGTGGCCATATTTGTATGGGGTGTACCCTTTCCCTGGCGTTCCTTGGCTTCCTCCATGTCCTCCTATGGAGTGGGATTGCCAATCCACCTCCTCTCGAATCTCTCAATATCAAGAGTTTTCTCCGACAACGAAGTTTCCCAAACCATATGCATCGGCACCGATGAATAAAATTGCATGCTCCCGTGTCGTCGATGTCGACTCACCCTAAGACCCAGTCGGGATCGATGTTGTCAACACGAGTATTCCGATACTGCTCTTGGACCCATCAGACCACTCCAGTGTTTCCAACACCTCACTTTCTGTGGATGAGGATTCTCCCATCCAATTAGAACTGTCTCCACCGCAACAAGTAGGGGATGACCTCCTTATTTCTCCGTCTGAAGACGTTAAGTCTTATGCGGACTTTGTCAAGAGAATGGCCAACACCCTGGCCCTACCTACGGTACAGCCACCTCCTACCATCACGGACTCAGTTTTTGATATTGTTCAGATGGACACTTAGACTGCAGTCGCTCTGCCCCTAACATTGGTCCTCCTGCAGACAGCTAAAGCACCGTAGTCTCACCTAGCTTCTGTTACCGTCTCTAATAAAAGGATGGATCACATGTATAAGGTGCAGAAAACAGGAGCTGAATTTTTGTTTGTTCATCCCAAACCAAATTCTGTGGTCATCTCCTCCTCGTCAAAGGGCAAGTGTAGCCATTCCACTCCCTCCGATAAAGAAGAGCAGAAGTTGGACTCCTTTGGCAAAAAATTCTACTCTGTAGGGGCGTTGGGTGTTAAGACTTCCAACTATGCAGCCTGTATGGGAAGATATCAATATGCTCTGTGGGAACAAATGTTGGAGTTCATTGCAGCCCTTCTTGCAGACAAGAACTACGCAGCTAGACGCATCCAGAAGGAAGGTATGCTTCTGGCCAAATACCAACTCAACGCTGCCAAGCATAATCTGGATGTAATGTCTAAGTCCCTCACCTCAGCGGTTTCCCTACGACACCATGCCTGGTTGCACTCTACTGCCTTTCAACAGGACACGAAGTCAGTGGTCGAGGACCTTCCCTTTGAAGGTGACATCCTCTTCAGTTCCACAATGGACTCAGTCCTCCAGGACCTCTACAAAAGTATTAAAACCTCCCATAACCTTGGAGTCACCATGGCCTCTAAACAGTCGAGAGGAAAGTCCTGGAATAAACCCTGGTCTCGCAGGTCTTCCTTTAAGTCCTCTCCAGAACCGCAATGGCAAAGATAGCCCAACACTTCTGGATGCTCTTATGGGAATAAGCCCAAATTCCCTTCAGCTACACAATCTTGGGCTAAGAAGAACTCCAAGCAGGGCCTTTGATTGGGGTCCATTACCACTCCCTCCCACCTGTCTGTCCCCTTACCTGTATGCCTGGCAATAGGTAACATCAGATCAATCTGGGAGGGATACCTCATAGAGTTTCTTCAAGTTCCCAACAATGCAAACTTCGTTCCAACTCCATCGTCACCCCCACTAGAAGAAGAAGAAGAAGAAGAGACTGGATTTATACCTCGCCCTTCACTGCCCAAAGGCGTCTCAGAGTGGCTTACAAACTCCTTTCCCTTCCCCTCCCCACAACAGACACCCTGTGAGGTAGGTGGGGCTGAGAGAACTTCTGACAGAAACTGTCCTTGAGAGAACAGCTGTGCCAGAGCTTGTGACTGACCCAAGGTCACATCAGTAGGTGCAAGTTGAGGAGTGGGGAATCAAACCCAGTTCTCCCAGATTAGAATCCACACACTTCACCATTACACCAAACTGGCTCACTACCGGAAGAGATACAGAACCTTCTGCTCAAGGACACCATAGAATCCGTCCCAGTGCCTCAATGCCACTGGGGTTTTTATTCCTGTTATTTTATGGTCCCCAAGAAAGATGGAGGCCTCCGTCCCATCATGGACCTAAGAAACTTGAACCATTATATTACATACAAGAAATTCCACATAGTAACCTTGCAATCTGTTCTCCCTCTCCTGGAGAGGGGAGTCTGGATGGTGACTCTAGACTTGGAAGATACTTATTTTCATGTCTCTATCCACCCTGCCCACAGGATGTTCCTGTGTTTCACAGTAGATGATGGACATTTTCAGTACAAAGCCTTTGGGCTATCCATGGCACCCCGTGTCTTCATCAAGGTGATGGTGGTCATTGTGGCTCACTGCCATCTGCAAGGTGTATGGATATTTCCGTACATAGATGATTGATTACTAATTGCAAATACCAAGACCATTTTACACCACCATATTACCCTGACCCTCAATACTCTGGAGGCTCTAGGGCTGAAAGTGAATCTGAAAAAGTCGATGCTCGTACCCTCTACACAGGCGCAATTCATTGGAGCAATCCTGGACTTGGCGGTTTGCAGAGCATTCCTCCCTCCCAAGAAGGTGGAGGACATTATCTCCCTCATAGGTCTCCTGAGACATCAAGGCACAGCCTCCGCGAGACAGCTACAACAACTGCTAGGGCTCATGGCTGCCACCACATCAGTCATAGTGTTTGCCAAGCTACAGATGCGACCACTACAGCTGTGGTTAGTCAAGAAGTTCTACCCCCAGAGACAACCACAGTCCCTACATTTCACACTTCCAGAGCCTGTCTTGAACTCTCTCCTTTGGTGGGAAGACCTGCAAAATCTCCTAGTGGGACCTTCATTCCACTCTCCGGTTCTGGGGATGACCCTAACCTTGGATGCGTCCCTCTGGGGCTGGGGAGCACATCTCCAAGGAATCTGTGTGGGTGCACAGTGGGAACCTCATGTGGCTCATCATCATATCAACTATCTGGAGTTGTTAGCCATTCAGTATGCTCTCTGGTCTTTCTGTCATCTGGTCACTCGTCAGGTGGTAGCAGTTCTCAACAACAACACTATGGTGCTCTGCTATCTCAATCGTCAAGGCGGGATGGTGTCCAGAAGCCTCTGTCAACTAGCCACAGACATTTGGAATGAATGTCAGCTGTGGGACATATTCCTTGTAGCTGCCCATCTTCCCAGGAACCTGAATGTGCAAGCAGACTTTCTCAGCAGAGGGGGTGCGTCATGGCACGAATGGGAGATCAGTTGGGCATATCTCCTGCCAGACTTTCACATATGGGGCCACCCAGAGCTGGATGCCTTCACGACACCTGAAAACAAGAAGTGTCGTCTGTTTTGTTCCAGGGCGGGGAAGGACCCTCGCTCCTTGGGAGATGGTCTCCTTTACTCGTGGACACACAACTATGTTTTTCTCTTTCTGCCTTTTCCCCTACTCACCAAAGTGATAACCAAAATCCTGAGGGACAGACCATGCTGCATCTTGGTGACCCCTGGTGGCCCAGACAACACTGGTTCCCCACTCTCCTCCATGTATCCAAGGGCTCCTTTGTTCACTTCTCACCAGCACCAGATCTCCTTGCGCAAGCGGGACAGGTGCTACATCACAACGTTCCACACCTGAAGCTCACAGCATGGAAGATCCATTGGCTGGACTCAGATATAGGATAGAACATGTGTTGCTGAATTGCCATCAACCGTCTACTAGGGCTTCCTATGCTGGGAAGTGGAAGGTTTTTCTTTCTTACCTTAGTTTGTTGGGGGTTCCCCCGCTCATTGATCTGTTAATGATTTTTGGTTTCTTACTGTCCCATTTGGACTTGGGACTTAGTTATACCTCACTGAGAGTGTATCTGGCAGCCATCTCAACTAATCATCCTGTGGTGGATGGCCACTCTTGTCTTCTTGCATCCATGAACCAAACAGCTCCTGACGGGGCTCAGGCACCTTTTCCCTCCATCTCATGGTCCTACGCCATCCTGGGACCTTCCTTTAGTACTCCACAAACTGATGAGTAAGCCTTTCGAACCTATGCCTACCTGCAGTCTGCAACTTCTTTCCTGGAAGACTGCCTTTCTGGTAGCTGTTACCTCTGCCAGGAGGGTGAGTGAGCTGTCTGTGCTACACTGTGATCCACCCTACTTGCAATTTCGTCATGATGGTGTTACCTTAGCTCCGGACATTTCATTTCTGCCTAAGGTGAGCCAACATTGTCCTCCCTGTGTTCTACCCAACACAGCAGAAGAACAAGGAACGCCGTCTTCACACCTTAGACATGAAGAGGGCCTTGCTCTTGTACCTGGACAGGATGCGCTCTTTCCAGAAGACTCCGGCCCTTTTCGTCTCCCATGCCTTGCCTGCGCTCTCAGCGGCTGTCCAGATGGATCATGGAAACGATCAAGCTAGGCTACTTGCTTGCCAAGAAATCACTCCCGGGTCTGCTTTGAGTGCACTCCACCCAGGCAATAGCAACATCCACTGCCTTCCTGAGAGGTGCATCTGCAATGCAGCTACTTGGGGTACTCCTCACACCTTTGTGAAGCACTACGCCCTTGATGTACGTCTTCAGCAGCGTATGACAGTGGGACAAGCTGTGTTGCAGGTGGCGCATATCTAGGACCTTCAGCACCCTCCTCCAGGTAGGCGTATGCTGCTTTCTAGTCTCCCAGAGGTGTGATGCACAGAGACCACGAAGAAGATAAACAGGTTGCTTACCTGTAACTGGTGATCTTCGAGTGGTCACCTGTGCATTCACACCACCCGCCCTCCTTCCCCTTTGCTTTCAGTCTTTCCTTTCATCTTATAACTGAGGGCAGCAGTCAGAAGGAACTGGTGGGATCGTCGTGCTCCTCCCCTAGTCATTTGCACTGGAGCCCAGCATGTGACAGGGGAACAGGCACGAAAATCCCTTTTAGCTTTCTACAATACTGATCGGGGTCAGCGCAGGTGCATTATATCTCAGAGATGTGAATACACAGATGACCACTCGAAGATCACCAGTTACAGATAAGCAACCTGTTTTTCTTAGAGGCTTCTCCTCAACCTTGAAGGGAGGGGAACACAGAGCAGGACCTTGGATAATAATTTCAAAATTGAGGCAAGCACCATCAGGTGGTTCTTTAAGTACTCTGTCCTCAGACCTTGTAGGGCTTTAAAGGCAAAACCCAGAAATTTCATTTAATGTGGGAAAATGTGCAGGTGGCCAGAGGAGTACCAGTGAGAGAAGTTGCTGGAAATCAATATCTGCTGACAGCCTAGCTACTGCATTTTGAGCCAAATTAATTAATTTTATTAGATTTATATACCACCCTCCCCAGATGGTTTCCAAGCCATCTTCAAAGGCATGTAGAATTCAAGGCAGAAAGTGATTATCTGCAGGGTTTTTTGCTTTAGAAAGAATGGAGATAGAAGAATGATTTTGGTAGAGATCTATAAAACTATTTATGGTATATATAGAGAGGATAGTGAGAAACTTCTGTTTCTCCCATAATATTGGAACTTGGAGACACCCTATGAAACTGATTGGCAGTAGATTGAGGGCAGGCAAAAGATATTACTTCTTCATACAACAGGTAATTGACTTGTGGGACTCACTGCCATGAGATGTGGTGATGGTCACTAGTTTAGCTGGATTTAGAGGGGTGTTGGACACATGTATGGGGGATAGGTCTATCACTGGCTGTTAACCATGGTAGCTAAATGGAACCTCTGGGTTCAAAGGCAGAGTGTGGCTGGTTGTCAGATGCTGGAGAATAGTCAGCAGGTGAAGTGTGTTGTCTTCAGTGTCTGCTTTTGGGCTTCTCTGTGGTATCTGACTAGCCACTGTGAGAAACAGGATACTGGGTTAGGCTGACCATTGCTTTGATACAGCATGGCTACTCTTATGTTCTAAGTGTTGGGACAAATGCATACTAAAGCAGTATGATCTCACAAGACATACGAACCAGGTGCACAGCTGCACATAATATCTTCCTAGTTTTCATCATTTTCGGCATGTTTGAACTGAGTGGAGGCATCCGCCTGCAATTATTGACAAACCATTCTGTGAAAATCTTGACGTGGTATGGTCTGTAGGAAGCATACTGGTTTTGGTGATCCAGACCCTTCTTTGGTTTAGCAGAGTAGCTTGTCCCGAATCTACCATGTGCTTACAAGGCTACAAAGTTACACAGAGCCACGTTTCAGTTTGAAACAAAATAATCTACTTTATTCTAGAAATACATGCTTGATAATGCAGGGCAAGAGTTATAGAGACAGCACCTATGCTATCTAACTAGGAGATGGAAGTGGATGCTGAGAGGCATCTTGCTTCTCCATATTGTGTGCATGCAAGAGAGAGAAGAGAGAGGAGGAGATGGAAGAAAGTTGCTTTTCCCTAAAGAGTGGTGATCTACACTTCAAAGGGATTCAGTGACAGTAGAGTTAACAGGAAGATGCTTAGTGTCTGCCTATCTGCCAGCAACTCTGTGGTCACTTGCTTCTGGAAGCTGAGACACTGGGACATTTTCTGCACATACGGGTCTCCCTGCTCCTGCATTTGTATTCCTCCACCTCTTTCACTTGTTTCCACAGACTTATTTGTAGTCTGAGGTGCAAAAACACAGCTCTCTTGCGGCGCAGCATCAGACTTCCCTGTTTCTGGGATTTCCCTTGCTGTGCCACAAGAGGAAGCAAACTGTGTTTTTGCTCCTCGGACTGCAAATACTTCTGCAGAAATGAAAAAGGTGGAGGAATACAAATGCAGGAGGGAGGAGACCCTTTTGTGTGGAAAACGTTTGGGACATCGCATCTGGTACTTCCAGCATGGTTTGCACTAGGCTCTGTATAACAGAAAGCATGACAAACCGTTTGGCTTCCCAAGAATGTTCTTCCATTCTGCATTACCTGATGTTGCTACTTTTTCTGTTTCCAGTGTCTCACTGTTCCAAAGCTCTTTGTCAGTAAGTTCCTTACCTTTATTTCTGCTTGCTGGTCAGTGTTTGCTATGTTTTTCTGATCAGTGTATAGATCAGAATTAATAAATTATCCTCTCTACCTTCTTAGGAGAGGAGGATTGTTCAGTGTTCCCCAGTAGTTTAAAACTTGCTGAGGTTACTTTATAGAACCATCAGCCTAGATTCCATTGCATTTTCTGTTGTCCACCCAGAGGCACACTTCAATTAATGCAGGTACCTGGTTTACAGTTGAGCAGAGGTCCTTGAATTAGTTCAACTGTATTGGTATGACTCCTGTTGAAATAACTGTTCCACTTTGTGATGTTGTCAAAAAGGGCCCTCCTCAGTTATGGTCAAGTTAATTGGGGTTGATGGGTGATGATGATGTGCTGCTTCCTTTTCATTCTTTTGATCTATTTTAGTTCAAGTGATGTGTTTTATTTCAATTTAGATTTCTGACATCCATGTTACGGGGGAGTCAGAGGATATGTCTGCAAAAGAGAGATTGCTCCTGTGGACACAGCAGACAACTGAGGGTTATTCAGGAATTCGTTGTGAAAATTTCACTACCTGCTGGCGAGATGGGAAATTATTTAATGCCATCATTCATAAGTACAGGTAATTCACATGCTTGTTTGGATTTTGCTAAGAGCATATATAGAAATGCTTAATTTTTTTGTTTAAACAAAAGTACTGAGAGCCATATACATTATAGTTCCAAGGCCTGTGATGCCTGCTTATCAGGTTTCTGCATTTTTGACTACTTACTGTACATCTGACTGGAGAATCCTTTCCCTTCTGAATTTGTGGTAATCAGTTTCTTTTGTTGTGTGTATAAGTTTATATGTATCCTTTTATTCTACCCTTCTTTTGTTTCACAGTCATTGCCCAAATATGCTTCATAGTGTAGCATATACTTCATATGTAACATTACTACAAGAGTGCAGAAAAAGTGTATAATATGGAATAGTAGACATAGGGAGCAATCTGAAGAAGGGCTCCTCAGACGTTGATCCCAAGAGAATGTTATTTATTATTTTTCTTACTTAATATATAGCTTGCCTTTCTCACTGAGTTACAAGGTAGATTATAAAATATTAAAAAACAGTTCAATCAGACAGTATAAGACAACCAATAAAAATGCAATAGGGTTGGTTTCGGTTTCGGCGTTGCGAATGGCGGCCGCTTCTCGGGACGCTCCCGGAGGCGGTTAGCCCACGCGCAGTTAGGGGGGGTCTTCGCATATGCGAAAGACCCTAGTGAGCCTTAGGCAAAGGCTCCGAACCGGGGGCGCTTGGGGAGTAGCCTCTTTGCCGGCAGACAGCCGGGAAATTGAGGCTTTCTCCCCGCCCCAATCGCCCCGCTGCGTCGTGCCCGTAATGGGACTTAGCAGCGCCACCGACTTCCAGGAGTGAAGACAGCGCTATGATTTAACATAAAAAGAAGAAGTGGCATCGAATCGTGAGTTGAAGATCTATTTCGAAGCGTAAATTTGAACCCCCCCGCAAGCGTATAAGCGTATGGGAGGAGGGAGGAGTCCCCACCCCTTTTGAGAAGCAAGATCAACAAAGGGAGCGCGAAGGGGGGCAGAGAGAAAAAAGAGTTGGTGAGAGTACCGTTGGGGCTGTACGGAAGATTACGATCCTATTAGCTTCCTGGGGGATGCGGCACGAACTTTGTAAATGTAAACAAAAAAAAAAATGTCGACAATGGAAAAAGTCCTGCAGAAACCGGAAGAGAAGAGAGGAGGGACTTCCGGTCCGGGTAGCCCCCCCCCAGAGCTCACTGTCAATCAACAGGAAAAGGAGATACTGTGCCCTCTGCTGGAGCAAATGCAGAAAATCAACGAAACTTTGCTTAAAGTGGAAAGTGTTCTCATCAGTCGACAGAAACAGATATCGGAAACAACAAGGAAGATGGTGGAAATTGAACAGAAATCGAATCTGATTCTAAGTTTTCAGGGCGTAAAAGAAGAAGAGAAAGAAGATCTCGGATTTACCTTGACGAATGTCTTGGCACCCCTAACTGGCAGTGAAGTGAAAGAATTAAAAGAAGAGGTGGACATGGCTCCCAAAGCCTATTCCACTTTTATAAAAGAAAATACTCTGCCAGTAGAAGGGGATTTTGAGCTTAGCAGGCAACATATCAGAGATCTAATCTCACGCGTAGTGTTTATGGAGCCCTGGAAATTTGGAGGTCAGAAGTACAAGGAAAAAGAGAAAAGAAAGAAGATAGACTACATCTTTAAAATGCAAAAACTTCTGAAGAGACACGCCAGCATGGAAGACACAGCACTCAAAATTGGGACAAGCAGTGAAGAAGACAGCAGCCCAGGGGAAGGAGGTGATGGAACGGAAGCCATCAAGGCTAAAAAGGACTCAATCCATAATTGGAAGAGACTTAAAAAGAAGATACCTTGAGTACTGTTCGTGTAACATCTGTAAGGAGCTGTTTAATTACTAACCCCAATGGACTTTACTAACTGTATTAACAGAGTGATTTTGGACTTTGTAAAGTTAAAAAGAAGATCTTCTAACCGTGATAGATGCCAAAAATGGTATTGATTACTAACTAAAACTAACCCTTTTTAACAGAAAAAAACTTCACTCCATCTTTTTCTTTCCCCATCTGTCTACCCTACCCTTTTCTTATAAAAAGAATAACATTCTCTCCTTTTTAGGAGAGTTTTACCACAAAAAAAAAATGCAATAGGGTTAGGATTACAGAATTAGAAAGCAATACAAACCCTAGAACTGTCTAAATCATGGCATACCCTAGTGCAGAAAGTGGGTGACAAAGGCAATGCAGTAAAAACAAAGTGATAGCTGCAATAAACACTGTAGTAGACTACAATCCATAGTCAGCTTCCTGAAAATCTATCTTTCTTTCTTTCTTTCTTTCTTTCTTTCTTTCTTTCTTTCTTTCTTTCTTTCTTTCTTTCTTTCTTTCTTTCTTTCTTTCTTTCTTTCTTTCTTTCTTCCTTCCTTCCTTCCTTCCTTCCTTCCTTCCTTCCTTCCTTCCTTCCTTCCTTCCTTCCTTCCTTCCTTCCTCCCTCCCTCCCTCCCTCCCTCCCTCCCTCCCTCCCTCCCTCCCTCCCTCCCTTCCCTTCCCTTCCCTTCCTTCCTTCCCTTCCCTTCCCTTCCCTTCCCTTCCTTTCCTTCTCTGTCTCTCTGTCTTGTCTTGTCTTTCTCACAAGTTTCTTGCTTTTATGACTGTGAAACGTGCTTGGACATGTACAGGCAATATCTACGGAGATTTCAGAAATCCTAGTGGTGAATCAACAATAGTGCAAGATGCTGGAGTTAGGAGGGTTTCACTGCCCAGCAGGAGGGAAATAACCCTAGAATAAATTATGCAAAATCGGAAAAACAGCATAAGCAATATTTGACAAAACTTATGTCAGTCAGAGATTTCTGTTTTTCTCCTCATGAATGTAAAATTCTAATTGTGTCTTTACACTGGAGTATGTGTATACCCTGGGACTTATAAGATAAGAACACGTTTTGTGCAGCATGGAACTTGAAGTACTTGCTTCCTCATCAGATGACAGGATAACAGAGATCATGTTTATAGGGGTGAGAAATTTTAAGATGTTGGTTGTCTGTTCAGCATCTGCAGACCAATGAGTCTGTTCTCTCACTTGCTGTCATGTGTAAAATGAGTAGGACAGGTGAAAGGTGTCAGCTTTTATGGGATTATGTGTGTCTTCCTCTTTTAAGTGCCAAAGTTGGACAGGCCAGAGAGTTGTTAAGTCTACATGTTCCATTGCTGTACCAAAACCTGATCTTTTCATTGTAGTGGTATTTATGTATATGCAGTCAGTGAAGCTGAACCCTTGAATAAGCACTCTCCTTCATTTCTCCTGGTTCTTGCGCATCTTAACACTTAAATTTAAATTTATAATACATAGAGAGAAAGGCATTTGATCTTTCTGAAAGTTCAGGTAGTGTTTGTTATGACAGAGGAATGTAGGATACCATGAGGCCCTGAGGGAGGCCCTGATCTCAAATAAAATATTATTTCCTGGGAGCAGAGCAATAAATTCAGAGGAGATAAGCTTCCTTTAGGGAGACAAATAGGCAGGAGGGAGATAACCATTTCCCCATCTGCCAGAAAGGGGCAAGCTATTTGGATGTCCTGAGTTGGCTCACAGATGTGTGTCTTAATTTGATTGACAAGAAAGTGCAGTGTGCTACATGTGGAGTCTCAAACTCAATTTCTTGATAGGTCAAAGGGAAACTACTCCAGCTAAGACAGGAAGGTTTAAAAGGTCTGGACACCCTGTAAGAGGTACACAAGCCAAGAACCATAGAACTGGGTGGACATGAAGTCAGTCTTGAGCAGCCTTTATTTGCAAATTATCAGTGGGCTTGTGTTCATCCATGGAAGGGAATGCTAACATAAAACCAGTGACTGTACAACTTAGTTTCATGTTTTTATTTCTTTTCTTAGTTCTGTAACACCCTGTAGAATTTTGATTAAGTTTCCCAGTGCTCTTGGGCTCTAGTAGACCGAGATTATACTTTGTTAAATAAAGACCTTCTCTGTTAAAAAAAATCTCAAACTGCTCTCAAAGATCTCACCCATGATGCCTGACTGTTCATCCATGCATCAACTAGAAACTCCTAACTGGGCTGCAGACAGTTATCTGGCCAAAGGAGGATGTGTATGAAGCAGTTTGCATGTGCATATGCACATACAGACACACACAGAATGAAAGATGGAGAGAGAGGCTCTATATGTTCTCAAGCTGTGGATAGAGAAAGAAAGGGTAGAGCTTGAGTGGCGGTGGCTACTGGGGGGAAGCAAGCCCTCTCACACACGCAACTGATCCCTGCTGTCTTTCTGATACTCTCAGATGAGGACAGGGTGGAGGGGTGAGGGAGATCACCGTGCTAAGGAGAAATGGAGAGAGAGGTGGGGTATATAATGAAGTAAATAAATAATAATGAGCCCCAGTATCTTATCACTCTTGAGCACATGCTTACTGCAAAAGCTAGCAACATTTCCCCCCTGGAAATAATTATTTTCTGTCTTCTCCTCTGTTTCCCACCTGTTGCTTTAACACCAGCACCTTCAAATCTGGACACAATACAAAAAATTGAAAAGCTTAGAAGGATTGTAATATTAGCTGCAAATTGAGTGGAGTAAAATAGAAGTGAAGGTGATAGAAATAGAACACTCTCTGGTGAATGAAATGCCTAAAAGGTTAGGAGGTAGATTAATCAGAGTCATCTAGGGAAAACTTTCTTACTGACCATAGTGGGGAACAGGATGCTGGTCTGAATTATCGTACTGTTTGCGCCCCAGCACCAAGGGGAGGGGTGAGGCGGAAGGCCAAAGGCAAAGTGGCCCTCCATGCCCCACCACATGTTAACTCCATTTACATTTCAGTTGAAATAATCACCCGCACACAAAATTTTCAGAGAAATGTGGAATAAAATTAGCCACAGCTTTATCAGTTACAGCTGTAGTCCGCTTTGGCACAGCATAGGGTACCGGTTCCAGTTCATTGACTGACCCACCTGCCATTCAATGATCCATTGGTAACCTTGGAATGACAGGTCTCTGGATCCCACAAGGGTGGATGCCCCAAGGTGTTCTCCCCTGCCATCTGAGTGTGAGGGTAATCCCTGCTACTATCAGCTAAAGGTACAAATATTTTCTTGTTTTACATCAACTTCCATCTCCCTTATTTTCTCTGGCTCTTAACCTGGTATTTCCTCCAATTTAATTTTCCAGCCTTTTAATCTATTCCTGAATTTCCATTAGTTTTCCACAAATACATAACCCTTAAAAAGAAAAAAAACCAACCCACATTCTGTCCAAACTTACATCACTTCAATCTCTCCTATTTCTCCCTGTCTCTTGACCCGAAGCTTCTAAGATTTTTACCTATTTCTGAATTTCCAATAATTTTCCTACCAATAATAGCAACTAAAGAAACACAGACTGCCTTTATTTACCACAATTCCCATCACTCTTGTTATTCCAACTCTTAACATAGAACTTCAGTTTAACTGCAATCCAACTTTGGTGAGCCCCTCATGTAGCAGAAATGATGGAAATAGTAGAAATTTTCAAAATCCCTTTGTACAACAATCTTAATGTTCTTTTTCTTTTTTGTCAGATATTTTCTCCTCCTTAAAGTATTATCTTTATGTCTTTTGCCTTTATAAATCCGATAAATTCCATTTAAAGTTGGCATTGTGCTTAAGATCATGTTTAATCGTATCTTTTCCTCCTTTCTCCTATCCTGGAATGGAGAAGTAATCTTACATAGACTTTTATCTCCATGTCTTTTCCCTTTATACCTCCCAGAGGATTGTTTTACAGCTGTAGAAGAATGATCTAGTACAACATTCAATTGTCTATTTTTGGCTCTTTTTTCTTCTTGAACTGGCTTGATTTTTCCAAATTTAGTAGCTACAGTGTGTGACTGTCTCTTTAATTTTCCAAATCTTGTTGCCTTAATCGTTTTTCCTTCCTTTCTTGTTGTTGAAGTTTTTTGTAGCACATCTGGTTCTGTCATTTTGTAACATCCTTTTGTTTAGATTTTTAGTGTTTTGCCCTTCAAATTTTTTTGTAGAACTTTGTCCTTGCTGCTTGTAGGTTCCTTTAAGAAAGTTGAACTCTTCTCCAATAGAGTATTGCAAGTCTCTTTAATGATACATTTAATTGTATCCACAATCATAGATTTTAAATCGTCCCAAGAAAACTGGATCATATTGTCTATTTCAGTCGCCATTAGCTCATTTTCTGCTATAGAGTGCACTATATAAATACTGTCTGCCGTTCCCCTCGTCTGGAATCCCTTTAAATTTTGGAGCTGGAGGGAGTTGTGCTTAATTTCCAAAGCCTCTAAAAATAGCCTCTTTTATAATATAGGCTTGGGGAACGTTCAGCAAGTAAATTTAGGTTGTCTTCTTATTTAGAGTAAGGTTGCTTAGAAATAATTCTTAACTAAGTTACAAACCCACCACACCCTGTGCCTGGTAGCGACAGCTGAAACTCCCCAAAGGGAGGGTCTGTATCCGCTCGATGCTTTGGGGAAAACCTGGTTACTCATGCCGCTGCCGCTGAATGGAGTACTGTCCGAAACTCCCCTGCTCCCTACCTTCTACCCGAGGGAAGGCGGGGTCTCTCAGAGCTAGAGACCCACAAATCGAAACAAAACAGCCAGAGCGGCCGGAGAGCGCCTCTTCGCTGCATCCACAATGCCGCGCTGCAACCAGAAGAAGCTCACCTATGGCCTGATCCTTACTGGAGATGCTGAGGATTGAACCTGGGATCTTCTGCATGTCAAGCAGATGCTCTACCATTGAGCCATGGCCCCTCATATGTTCATGTATTCAGTGTTATGCTGGCTGCATGAAAGATTGGCATTCTCACATTTAGTTTCTGTGTGGCAAAACAGGCCTATGCTTTATTGGTGGCATGCTGCTGGTTTTGAGGCTGTACCTGTATATCCTATTGTACAAGTGATGCCACCTGGGTGAACTTCAAACCCAATAGCTTGTCTCATATCATGACTATAGCAATTGTGTTGCATACTAAACTCCTATTTGCTGCTGCTACTGATCAGATTTTTGGTGTTTTCTGAGAACATTAGAATACATTTCTGTGGAAACCTTTTTACTATGTTAAACTGTAACTTTTGCACTTCATCATCTTAATAAATGACATGCTTCCTATCTGTAGGAGTGCAATATTTGGGATAGCTAAGTGACATATGCAGCTCTTGCAGTGATAGATCCCATAAAGTTCAGGTTGGGCCTGATATTGGTCCTAGGAAAAGTACATTAGGACTACCAAAAGGCAAAGGCTGGTTTCTTGGACTTCCTTTGGCTAAAGTTCTGTCCACAAGTGGGCTCTCTTGTGCTGGCTTTGCATAGCTCTGGAGCCACTTAAGGTTCTGGGAAGACTATCCCTTTTGCTTGTGGTATGGAATTCATCCCTGAGAATTATGAGAGGTATAAGTATACTTTATACTGAATCAGACCATTGGTCCATCAAGTTCAGTATAGTGGGAAGAGATCATGCAGAACAGCCAGAAAGCAGGCAGGATGTTTGCATGATGTTGTTAACAACCCCTTTGAAATTATGGAAAACCAAATGAGAATGAGTTGTTGTTTGCTGTCTGTGGCCTCTTCTCATGTAGTGAGGACCAGCAGTCATACTTGTCAACATGCACTTAAATGTGTTGTAGGGATTCTTACCTGAAGTGTGCTTTGGGGTATATCCAGAGGTTGTTTGTTGGTTTATACTGATAGGCCTCTTTTTAAGTATTTAGCTCTCAAAGCAGTTTATAACACATTTAAAACAAATTACCAGCATTATTAAAATACAGGGTTGTTGTTGTTTTTTAAAAAACACAGTAAAATACCATCTACTGTTACATTTCTTATTGTATTTTTAACTGCCTGTTTTTATTCTGTAAGTAAATTTGCATGTTTCCTGTTGCTCAAATCCAGAATGGGATTTGCATAGTTTCCTTAAAGACCAGATTTTGGTTTGCATATACAGAGATGTCTCTTTACCTATCTATAAGGTTTTTTTATCCTACCATTTTCCCAAAGAGTTCATGTCATGGCAACTTATAGGTGTTCCCTGCAAAACAGCCTGGAAACTACAGTAAGCTGACAGAGTGTGATTGACCCAGTGTCACCCCCTGAGCTTCATGGAATCACAACCTCCCTGATACTCTAACCATGCATACTTACACAGATTTAAAATAGTAAATGAATGCATGCTTGCTTGTGTGTGTGTGTGTGTGTGAGTGAAAGAGAGGGGCAGGGAGTCTGTTTTTCAAGGGACATTTTTGAGTTAACAAGAAGTTTTACCCACAAGTAGAGCGCAGCTATTAATTGCTTAATGGTGTAGCTAGTGCAGATATGACATAGATTTCACACCTCTTAGGAGTGCCACTTCTCCGGTGGTCCAGGAGTGGGGCAGTCCTTCAGACTCCTTACTCCTGGGAATAGCTCCTCCTCTCCAAAGGCAGGGCCGGCAGACTCTTTAGTCACGGAGGGGAGGGGCTTGTAACCCAGTGTCTCCGGCCCTGCCTTCCAAGCAGGACATTGCAGACAGTGCTCCGTTGGAGCACAGTAATTAGAAGAAGAAAGAAGAAGGAAGAAATCAGAAATCAGAAGGAGAGGGGCAGGAATAGATAGCTTCAAAGCTCCTCTGTTCCCCCTCCCCCCACTTCCTTCTGGACATTTACAGCTGCGGGAGAAGTGTGGCTTCCTTTGGAAAGGCGTCGATGGACCTGGGAGAACTCCAGGGAACCGCGACGCTGATGAGACTCCCGCTAGCACTTCTAGTCCAGGATGAGCCTCTGCTCTCTGCCCATAGGGAGCCTAGGAGTGAAGCGATAGAGTCTCCAGCATTGGCGGGGTGCCACAACTGCGCCAGAGAGCCCTTGCCTGCTGACTACAATTGGCTCCTTGTTCTTACAGATGTGGGAGGCCGATTCCAAGTCCCGGTCCACAATGGTGCGTTAAGCAGGGAAAGGGACCAGGAGGGCTCCTTCCCAAAGTGCCCTTCCCAAATCAGGCAAATTGGAAACTGGCTGATAGTTGGCCAATTCAGTTGGATCCAGAGATAGTTTCTTTTCAAAAGAGGGCAGACCATTGCTTCCTTGAGTGCCCTCGGGAACTGCCCTTCAGCTTGGAGGTGAACTAAGACCCAGAACTTGGGTGGGAGACCACCTGGGAGTTCTAGAGTCATTAGGTATAGTGAACAAATACCTCCCAATGTGGGGTTTGTTCAAAGCTTCTCCCCCCAACCTTGCAGGACCATAGAAAGCCTGGGCCATGGGAAATAATGTCGGGAAGCAGCCATTTTGGGGACAAATTTGTTACTTTCACTTTCAGGGAGAGTACAAAATGGCTACTAAAGCAGGATCCTCCACTTCTCTGGAACTGGAAACTGAAACTTGTACCTGACCTGGCTGAGTCTCCTAAATCCCCTCTAAATCAAGCAGAGGGAACATCCTTTTGGAGAAGAGGCCCAATCTAACCTTCTTTCATGGTTGAAACTAGAAATGAGGAAGGAGTTTAAGGCCATGTTGCAGGAGTCTCACAGGCATCCCCACACTCCCCAGCGTTACAAAAGGCACAGCCTAATTTTTGTGAAAAAAGAGAAAAAAGGACCATGAATACCAAAGGGAACATAGTCCTCTATTAGATGAAATAGAATCTGATTCAGCATCTGCAGACTCTGATTCAATCAAGGAAGAGGGTGAGTTGTCAGAGGAGGTGGTGGTTCCTATGGCCCAATCTAGGCTTCTCCCACAGGAACTCTACAATAGACTCCTTCCAAAATTCATTAGGACACTTGAATTTGCTTACACCCCAAAAAGAAAAGGGGGAAGATGATTCTGGCTTTCCTGTAGGATCAGACAAAACCATGCCCAAAGCCAATGCTAAAACAGTTGGGGATACAAATGCCAGCAGCCTTCTATAATGTTATGAAGGCAGAATGGGAGAACCCAACTAAACCTAAAGCCACTCACCCAACATTTGGGAAGTTTTATTCTCTGACACCAGAAGCTTCAAAAAAAATGAAACTGCCTGTAGTAGATGACTCAATTAATAGCCTGGCATCCACCTCGGTTCTTCCTATAGGGGCAGATGGGCTTTCAAAAGAGAACAGCAACAAGTGCATAGAACAAGCCCTGAGGAGAGATTTCGAAGCATCGGCTAATGCTCTATGAGTTTCTGTTACAGGGTCCTTGTTTGCCAGAGCAGCATATGCATGCTCTTCTGATCTGGCAAAAGCAGATAGTGGCATTCCTAAAGAGCTAAAGGATGAGCTAAAGAAGATTGCTCTTGCCATGGCCTTTACAGTGGATGCTATGTTGAATGCAGTGTAACAATTGGCCAGGCGTAATACCTGTCTGAGGAGCTGGGATGTGGATCCTTCAGCATGGGCTAAAGTGGCAGCAGTTCTATTCAAAGGTACCTACCTGTTTGGAGAAGTTCTGGAAAGGTACCTTATTGAAGATAAGGTTAAAAAGAAGGTTCTTCCCTCAAAAAAGAGGGAAGGAAAGACGAGATAATACCTCCTGTCCTTTTGGGACTCCAGAAGAGAGACCAAAACTGGCAATAATAGATCTTACAAAGGCAAGTGGCAACCCAGGTCCAAAGATGGCAGATCATCCTCTTTCTCCACCAAGCAATCCAACAATGGCAAGAACGCAAAGAAAGGACCCCAGGCATGACTATGCTGGAAAGAGGACACAGACAGGTGTCAGGGGCCGTCTTCAGCAGTTTGCACAAGTATGGCAGAGGACAGTCATGGACAGATGGGTTCTGGACACTGTCACAACAAGATATTCCCTAGAATTTTGGTCACTACCTTCAAACCGCTTTATGGAGCTACCAAAGAACAGATCCAGAGTGAAACACAGACAACTGTAAGTGGCCGTTGCCTATCTGCTCGAGATAGGTGCAATAGAATCAGTCCCATTCCTAGAGTTCTCAAGGGGTCTACTCAGTCTTCTTCACCATACCAAAGAAGAATGAGGATGTAAGAGTGATTTTGGACCTAAAATGGATAAACAAATGGGTAGTTACCAGAAAGTTCAAGATGGAAATGGTGAAATCCATTCTGACTTCCATATAGAAAGGGGACTATATGGCATCCATAGACTTATCGGAAGCTTATCTACACATACCAATTCAGAAAGCTCATCGCAGGTTTCTTCGATTCGCCTATCACGGAGACCATTACCAGTATTGGGCACTTCCTTTTGGCCTGAAGTCCTCACTGAGGGTCTTCACCAAGGTCCTAGTGGCCCTGGTTGCCTACCTCAGAACCAAGGGGGTATCACTGTACCCCTACTTAGATGACATAGTAGTCAAGGCCAACTCATACAATCTAATGGTAAAGTTACTGGAGATCACAGTGAAGATACTCAGGGATCATGGGTTCGTGATCAACTTGAAAAAGAGTTCTTTGATACCGTCTCAATCCCTACTTCATCTGGGAGTGCGCATCGACACGATGAGGGACAGAGTGTTTCTATCTCAAGAGAGACAACAGAAACTAGTACAACTGATACAGGAGGTCATGCTTTTACAAAAAGTGGAAGTTATGATGCTAGCACGACTTTTGGGGATGCAAATATTGTGCCAGGAGGTGTTACAGTGGGCCAGGTTCGAGGGAGCACTGCTGTGCTGAATGGCGGACATGTGACTTTGCTGCTCCAGATCCCTCCCATCCCGTTCCGGCCCCACTTCACTGAAAACTGCTCTAAAATGCCCGACAATGGGCAAACTTGACCACTTGAAGCTAAAACCTAACTCACCAGCTGACAAAACAGCAAGAGAACAGCCAGAGAGCCCTGTGCAGTGTCCCAGGGCTTTCAGGGCTGAAAACAAAATGGAGGCTGCACCAGAAATGGTGGAGCACACAGCAAGCTTCCCAGCCACAGCAGACATTCTTACACACCTCAAAGCCATGGAGGTAAGCCTCTCAGATAAAATGTTCTCTGTCTTCTCAAACTGAAGAGGTATGGATTGCCCTTACAGCTACTGCTCAGAAAGCAGAAGCTGCCCTTGATCTAGGAATAGTGAATCAAGCAGACATTAAAGCGCTGCAAGAAGCCTCAAACTCCCAAAGAGATTCTTTAATCACCTTAGAAACAGAGGTAAAAGCTGTAAACCTCAAATTTAGAAGAATTAGGGAGGAAGCTGAACAAAATAAGGACTTAATTACATTCATGGCGTCCTTTATTGCATCACCTTCAGCCTTGGAAGAGGGCGTATTTCCCATTCTAACTCAGACATATCGTATGGGCCCTCCAGCATGGATCGCCGTCCCCTCCCAAGAGACATATTGATAACAGTTCCAGATGCAAGAGTTCGCTGCAGAATTTTAGAAACAGCAAAACAACCAGGAACCTTTCAATATGAGGGTATACCCATAAAATTTTCCCCTGACATCCCTAAAGAGGCCATTCAGATTCACCGTAGACTCAAGCCTGTGATCTCCAAACTACAAAGTCTGAACCAGAAGTATCGATGGGGAACTCTACGTCGCATACCAGGGTCACCAACCCTATGCGTGGAATGAGGACAGTGGAGCAGACCTTCTAGCCATCCTTCAAGACGAAAAAAGCCAGCAAAATCCCAGTCCTTACAATGCCATCTGGTTCCTGAACCCAAGAGACCCTGTACTGCAGTCATAATATGATTGGTATTTCCCTAGTAGTATTTTTTTCATGCTTGTTATAAATGTTTGGCTAACTGAATTGAACTTACAGTTGTGCTTCTAAGGTTATAGCTTTATATATGGGATGGGGGGTGGAGCGTCAAGGTCTGGTTTGCTTCTTTGGTTTATTCTCCCAAAAGGCAGAGATTGACTCTGGCCTATCAGTGAAGTAACTGGTTGCTTGGGAGTTGGAGTAAAAGTTACAAGGGGTCACTCCTTTGTGTTTGTTACTTCATTTTCATTTCTGTGATACCTATTACACCTTCTGTTACAGTCGGGAATTAGTTGATGTGGGGAGGGGGTGGGAGGTTATCTTAGAACTAGGGAGGATAGCTAGGTGCATTTTGTATACACAGCTAGATCTGGTAAAGAGCTTATAATTGTAGCGCCTTATTAAATTTAACTACAAAGACCTTGGACATAATGAGTAACAAGATGTTAATTCGTACGATTAACGTGCGTGGATTGAATAAACTCTGTCAAGGCCAAGAGAATGCCATCTTTTATACTGAAAGAGAATCCCAATATTTTATTTCTCCAGGAGACTCATCTGTGTCCCATTGAAACCAAAGCCTTAAAAACAGCTTGGTATGACAAGCAATTCCATGCAGGGGGCTCATTCAGATCCCGTGGAATAGCTGTTCTGATTTCCAAAATGGTAAATTTTCAATGTGAAGTCACTTTATCAAACCCTAAGGGTAGATATCTATTTGTAAAGGGTTTACTCCAGCAACAGAAATACATGTTAGCCTCAATATATGCCCCTAATGAAGGGCAAGAACAACTCCTGGCAAAGTTACAAGCCTTTAAAGTCATTATAGGGGGAAATTTTAACCTGATTGTTGATTATCAACTAGATAGATCAGGCAACCAATTTAAACATAAGAACAAGGGGAAAAAAACCAAATTAAACTGTTGACACTACTGAAAGATAACCAGCTAAGAGACATATGGCGTGAACTACATGCAGGAGAACGAGATTACACCTTCTTTTCCCACAGGTTTTGGTCACACACACACATAGACTACATAGTGACTTCTCCAGAATTGCTTCACAAGACCTCAAAAAGAGACATTGACCCTACAATGTGGTCAGACCATGCATACGTAGAAATGCATTTAAAACATAACAAAACACAGAACACTCGAATCTGGAAATTAAATAAATTCATTTTATTGAAGGAGAGACATAGGGAAGAAATAAAACAGGTTATAAATCAATACTTCTCAGAAAATAATACTGGGGAAGTGCTGAGAGGGAAACTCATAGCTGTGGCGTTGCACCTAAAGAGAACAAGCCATTACAACTCTGATCACAAACATACGAGACTTGGAAACACTCTATAAAAGAACAAACAATAGGAACATATACAGAAAACTACTTGCTGAGCGCAAAGTGCTAGAACTTCTGCAAACACAAGAAATCCAGAAATGGATTTTATACCTAAAACAACAACACTGGCAGACAAATACTAAAAGTCTGAAACTTTTATTATGGTGATTCAACCAAAAACAAGCTAAAAGGAAAATACTCTATAAAGAAAAGAAACAACATAAGAACTACAGACCTGGAGGAAATTGCAGAATCCTTTGCAACTTTCTATCATCATCATCATCATCATCATCATCATCATCATCATCATCATCATCATCTTTCGATTACCCCGCACAGCTGCAGGCTCTGAGCAATTTACAGTTACACTTGAAACGTGGGACTAACAATGTTTATATAAGGGGTAGGGAGGACAACATATATAATTCTTTAATTCCACACACACTTGCAGCTGACGGAGGGTTCATCTCTGCCTTCAGACTTGTTGTCTTTCGGTCGGCGTTTCAGTCTGCCGGCTTGGTGACGTCAGGCTTTCAGGACTCTTTGTGTCGCAGTGCCATACTGCCACCGCCTGGCCAGATCATCCCACTGCAGGGCTTCTTGATGCCGAGAGAGATTATTCATAGCTTCCGGTCTTCACAGCAGGATGTTCCACCGCGGGGGGTTGGTTGGTGTGCCCACCCTCTCTAAGGAGTGGTACCCATTTTATCTACTTGCCGAAGCTTTCGAATCGCTGGGTAGATGACGAGCTAGGGACACAGGCTGGCAGCTGACACCAGCACGGGGTTAGAACTGACAGTAGTTCAGATGTTACTTGTTAAGCAGTGGGATATATCCACCGCTCCCTATGAACAATTATACACTTCTTCAGCTCCAAATACTGAAGCTATACAGACTTTTCTTCATAAACATGACATTAAGGTAAAAATGTCAGAAGAACACAGTAAGTTTCTGGATAGCCCTATCTCCTTAGGGCTCCTTAGAAGAACTCTACACTGCAAACAAACAAACAAAGCCAAACACTGCCCCAGACAGTGATGGCCTGGGTCCGGAATTCTACAAAATGTTTCATACTACAATAGGACACCATTTCACTCAGACCTGCAATTATTTGGTGGACTCTGGAAAAATGCCCCCTTCCTGGAGCGAATCTTATGTCATTCCAATCCCAAAGGACAACAAGGACCATGAGATCCTGTCATCATACAGGCCGATAGCATTGTTAAATTGCATTGCAAAACTTTTCTCCAAGATACTTGCAAATAGGCTACAAACAAAAGTCTCCAACTATATAGCAGCTGACCAAATGGGATTCATTCTTCACCGCTCCATGATGGACAACATATGCCGCTTATTAAATTTAATCTCCTACAGTAAACGAGACCAAGAAATCTTGTTGCTCACGGTAGACCTTGAGAAGGCCTTGGACAGTATAGAAGCCAGTTATTTACAACAGCTGTTACTGTTCTTGAACTTTGGGGAGAAATTCAGAACGGCTATCTCAACCTTGTATGCGAATCCTACAGCCGAGGTCTATTCTAACAATATCCTGAGCAAACCCTTTTCTCTATCCGGGCAACTAGATAGGAGTGTCCCTTGTCCCCACTCATCTTTGCTATGGCTATTTAACATCTGGCCATAGCTATAAGAAAAAATGCTAAGGTACAAGGAATAACTATTGGCAAAGAGACTCACAAGCTCAGTTGGTATGTGGACAACCTAACAATCTTCATCTCTTCCCTGGATTCATCCTTACCAGAACTTCAACAAAACTTCAGAGACATGCAAGACATATCAGGCCTGAAGTAAACCTAGATAAATCACAAATTGTACCTCTCCATATCGACCAAGACATAGAAGAGAGAATAAAAAGCACTTTCCCATATAAATGGATACATACCCAATGGAGATGTCTAGGTGTGTGGATACCTCCAGACCTGAAAGACCTGATCCAGTGCAACTTCAACAAGACCCTACAGGAAGCAAAAAACAAAATGCTGACTTGGAATCACATGAATCCGTCCTGGGCAGACAAAATTAGCATGATAAAGAGCTTTATCTTGCCAAAATTCTTATTCCTATTCAGAGCTCTTCCAGTTTTAATTCTGAGGAAAGATTTGAACAAATGGCAAGCTGAAATTGATAATTTTTTTTGGAACTTTAAGACTCTGAGGATTAAGTCTTCGGTGTTAAGACACCAGACTAATGAAAGAGGCCTGGGCATCCCGGATTTGACAGCTCATTATGAGGCTGCCAACTTGGCCACAATAGTAAGGATTCTAAACAGCACATTGGCTTTGAACTGGCAACATATAAAAAGAATGGACTGCTGGTTCCATCCCACTAGCGGATATCTTCTGGAACTCTCTAAAGGATAGACCTACACCTGCTCTAAACAATTTCTTCATGCCTTTTTAGCAGCATGGGACAGATTACTGCCTCCTTCCTCAATCAAAGCTGGTTCCCGCCAGGAAAAGAACACAAGGCCTTCAGAGCTTGGCGGAAAGCTGGCTTCACCCGCTTAGTGGAATTGACCAATAAAGCCCTATATGAAAATGCAACTAGAAAAGGCGATAGGGGACAAGATACCCTGGTTTCAATATCTACAGGTCTCTCACCTTCTTCATGATTTTTCCAAATCCAAGGACCCTGCTCAGGCCCCCACTAAGTTTGAGGACCTACTACAAAGTGAAACAGGAATGAGGGGTTTGATCTCAAAACTATAGAAAATTCTGATTGCAGTTCCCAAGACGGAACCTCTCAATTCACAAAAATTATGGCAACTTGACTGCCAAGCCTTCAAGAACAAGACTGGAAATGTATTCAAAGGTCACCTAACATCACCTCGAAAATCTTTATTATTAAATTCAACTCTTTTAAGGTTATTCACTGTCGGTATTTGTCACAAGCTAGGCTACACAGAATTAACCCAACAATGCAGAAAGACTGCTGGAAAAAATGTGGGTCAATAGCAGACTACATTCATTGTTGGTGGCAATGCTGAGTAATAAATGAATTCTGGAAACAAATCTCATTACAGATCAAACTTATTATGGGGATAGACTTACCATTCTCTCTAGAAATGTTCCTGTTGGATGCATGGCCTGGCACTCCTGAAAATAAAGCAAAAAATACATTATTACTGACTTTAATTGCAATTGCTAGAATAAGTATAGTTAAAAAATGGAGAGACTCTTCTGGCCCTACTATAAATCTGTGGCAGAATAAGTTATGGGAACACTTTGTTCTTGGTAAAATAACACCATTGGGGAATAGCAATAACATAGGTAAACACCAAAAAAAATTTCAAGCAGTTTGGTTTCCAGTTGTTGAATATCTTATAGAGGGATGTGTCATTCCTAACAGTAAGCATTACCAAAGTTTATTGCACTTCTAACTTACGATACGTGGAATGTTAATAATGCAATGTACCTGTATACATTGGTTTTCAATTTAAGGTACTGTGCTTATATCGCACCTGACATTTCTTAGTGATATATTGGATTTGTTGTTTGTCTTAAAATTTAATAAAATCATATTTGAAAAAATAACAACAATGGGCCAGGTTCCATGCATGTCCTCTACAACACTTTCTCCTCCCCTTTCAGGACTTGATAGCTTAGAAGCGGGCCAGAAAGGTGGACCTTCCACAGGTAGTGAGACAACAGTTAGCTTGGTGGTTGGAACCAAACTGCTTCTCAGAGGACATGCCACTCAGGGAACCGGTTCGAATGGTAATCACGATGGACTCAGGCCTGTTTGGTTCGGGGGCGCATATGAAGGGAAGAATGGCACAAGGCACTTGGAGCCTGTTGGAGAAGTCCAACAGCATGAATCTGCTGGAGCTAAGGGTGATCAGAATGGCTCTGGAGAAATTCCAGGGGGAGATAGTAGGCAGTTACATATTGGTCCAAATGGACAACATAACAGCAAAGGTTTATGTCAACATACAAGGTGGGACATGCTTTAGATGGCTGCATGAGGAAGCAAGCCAACTGGTGAGGTGGGCAGAGACACACATCCTGTCCATAAAAGGTGATACATGTGGCAGGTCGGGAGAACACTGTGGACAACTGGCTGAGCTGGCAGTGGGTCGATCAGTCGGAGTGAATGCTCAACAGGACAGTGTTTGGTCAACTCTGTCACAGATTCAGGACACCAGAAGTGGACCTATTTGCCACAGAACAAAATCGTCAAACAAGAAACTTCGTATCAAGACTAAAGAATCCTTTGGCAATGGGCACAGATGCACTACATCTCGAGTGGCCAAAGACACTGCTGTATGCCTTCCCACCATTACAAGTCATTCAAAGAGTGGTCCAAAGAGTGATAGATCAAAAAGCAGAGATCATTCTAGTGGCCCCATTTTGGCCCCGTTGGGCCTGGTTTCAAGATCTGAAGAAACTGTCGGTGGGGGAATCATGGCATCTGCCTCCAGTGGTGGTGGTTCATCCTCAGTCAGGGTCATTAAGTCTCACAGCCTGGAGGTTGAGCGGCAGCAGCTGACAGAAGTAGGCTACCCACAGGGGGTGATTAAGACCATGCAAGCAGCCAGGAAGGGTTCTACCAACAGGGTCTATAATAACACATGGCAGGTGTTTCATTCTTGGTGCATAGGGAGGGGGCAGGACCCTCTTAGGGCACCTATGGGTGACGTTCTGTCCTTCCTTCAAGAGGTTTTGGAGAAAGGACTTACCACAAGCACCGTGAGGAGGCAGGTGGCAGCTATCTCCACCATCAGGGGAACTAGGAAAAGTAATTCATTAGCTAGACACCCTCATGTTAAAAGGTTCCTAAGGGGTACATCTCTCTTGAATCCTCCACAGGCACATAGGTTTCCAACTTGGAACCTCAACGTAGTCCTCAAGGCTCTGTGTAAGGCCCCCTTTGAGCCTCTGGCAACATGTGTCTTAAAGGAGCTGACCTTCAAGACAATCTTTCTGGTGAGCATCACTTCAGCATGGAGGGTATTGGAATTGAGGGCCCTCTCAAAGGACAATGAACTATTTGTCTTCCATAATGACAGCGTGGTCCTCCGTACTGATCCAGCCTTTGTCCCTAAGGTCAATTTGGCCTTTCACAGGTCCATGGATATTGTTCTTCCGTCTTTCTGCCCAAATCCTTAAGGCCAGAAGGAAAAGAAATAGCATTGCCTGGATGTGAGGAGGGCACTAAGTTTCTACCTGGATAGGACAAGGTATGTGAGGAGCACTGACTCCTTGTTAATCTCTTTCAGGAAATTGTCTCTAGGTAGGAAGGTTTCTTCTTCCTCCCTAAGTAGATGGATTCGAGGATGCATATGTATGGCTTATAGGCCTATGGGTCTGGAGCCTCCCCAAGGGGTTATGGCCCATTCCCTCGGAGGAGCGGACACCTTGGCAGCCTGTAGGGCTTTCCCATCACTGGAGGTGGTCTGCAAGATGCAACATGGAAATCAGTGCACTCCTTTACACTATAGGATAGACAAGATGGCCTCAGCGGAGGCTGCCTTTGGGTCTTACAGCACACCTTGTAGACGGGGAAGCAATTGAACCCACCCTGGAAGGTACTGCTTTTTCACATCCCAGGAGTAAGGAGTCTGAAGGACTGCCCCACTCCTGGACCACTGGAGAATGAAAGATTTGTCTCCACTTACCATGAAGCTTCCTTCTTAGTAGTCCAGAGTAGGGCAGTCCTGCCCACCCTTGTGCATGGGGACCACTTCCTTCATCGACAGGGGTGTTGTTTTTTCCATCCATTTACAGACAAGGGTTAGGGGTTGGTTGACCCTAGCCGGTTCCGTTGAGGGATGGGTTATTTCAAGTTTTGTTGGATGGTTAGCTCCCTGTTGGGAGTGATATGTTGTCAGTTTCCTTTTCAGTGAAGGGGAATGGAGGCTTGGAAAATGACTGGGTTACAGGAGTCAAGCCCCTCCCCTCCGTGACTAAAGAGTCTACTGGCCCTGCCTTCAGAGAGGAGGAGCTATTCCCTGGAGTAAGGAGTCTGAAGGACTGCCCCACTCTGGACTGCTGAGAAGGATGCTTCACGGTAAGTGGAGACCAATCTTCCGTTCACACTATGTTATCAGTGCAATCCTAAGGAAAGTTGCACCCTTCTAAGACATTGAAATCAACATGGTTAGAAGGGTATAACTCTCCTTAGAACTGTATTGTAAATGTTGGTGATGGGACATTTTTCCACTTCATAATTAAATACACACACACACAGTGGATTGCTACTAACACTGTTATAATTGTGTTAAAATCTTGTATCCCTGCACTGCCTATCTTTTCACCTTCTGTGTGGAGAAGGAACATTGCATTCCATTTTTAAATGCTGTCATTTGTTAATTGTTTTACATTTAATCATGCTTAGCACCACAGGGTAACTATAGTAGTCACTTGTTTCCTGTGGAGATTCTTATTTTGTGAAAAAGTTCATCAGTGTTTGCACTAGCCACGGCATCAAGGAGCTTGTTGAATATTTCGTGGTTGGGAGCCTGATGCATCAGTTTGCAAGAACACCTGCTGTCTTGAGAGGTGACTACCTGAAAAATCACCTCACATTGGGATAAAAGAACCCTTTTCTTTCTCTGATAGTTCTCTATTCTGTTTAACATTATACCATTTTAGATAGTAAGGTGGTTCTGATATCATTTCAAAAACTCTAAATGCATACACGTCCTTTATTTCTGTGGAGCTTTCTCTAGTGGTACCTTATAATCATATTTCTCAAGGTTTCTTGAAATGAATGGGGCTTCCCAGTGACCAAAACGTATGAATAATAAAGCTTCTGAATAATTTTTTGAAAAATTCCACTTTTCTCCTCAGAAATATAAGTGAATAGGAGAATGGTTTTAAAACATTGTGTCTATTTAATCATTTGTGACTTCTCAGCATATGAAATTCTCAAAAGGCAAGGCAGAAGAGACAACTTGCAAAGTTCATTCTTCATTCTTTAAAAGAGCAGTTACTGAAAACACTCCTTTCTATGTGACTGCCACATCTACAAAATCCAAAAGGATTTTTCTTTATTCTCAAGGAGTGATTACCAAGGAGTGAGCACCATAGCCCCCCTCTCTCAGGGAGGGTTTGCCTGAAAGTTACTTCTTGGACTAGACTTGAAAGGAGGCAAGTCTGCGTCCCACTCTTCCTCCATGTTCTTCTTTCCCTTCTGTGTGGACAAAGCAAAATGCTACTTTTAATGAAATATAGGAGCTTGCAGGACAGGAAAGATTACAGTTCAGGGAGAGCCTGGATATAGATGAACAGACTGCACTTTCTAATGAGGAGAGGGGGAAGATGAAGACAGAACTAGGGTTGCCAGGTCCCTTCTGGCTGTTGGCAGGGGATGGGGGGATAGGGTGCTGGATCCAGGACAGGAAACTCCTGGAGATCTGGGGATGGACCCTGGGGAGGACAAGAACCTCAGTGGGGTGCAATGCCATGGAGTCCACAACCCAAAGCAGCCATTTTCTCAAGGGGATCTATCTCTGTAGTCTGGATATGAGTTGGAATTAAGGTTGCCACTCCCCAGGTGGGGTGATCACTGGTGGCTACCACTCTCCCTCCCCTCCTGTGAGATTTAAAGGGCCCTCCAGCTGATTGGCAGGAGCACATGGCCCACTCATCAGTTGGAGGGCCCTTTAAATCTTGCAAGAAGGGAGTGAGGGGGTGGCCGCTGGTCACACACCTGAACTCCAAGTGGCAAATTCACTGCTTGGAGTTCAGGTGTGTGCAGTGCCTGGCTCCACTCACAAAAAAACATTTAAAGGAAAAGTTAAAGTTAAATGGTTTTTGCAAGCGGGTGCCACTGCCGCCTTTGAAGGGACTGTGTCTTCAACATGATGATGTCACTTATGCATGACATCGTATCCCCCTCCTGGAATGCCCCCAAAGCCCCCACTGGCAACAAGTAAGGATCTGGCAACCCTATCTGTAATTCCAGGGGATTCCAAGGTGCCACCTGGAGGCTGGCATCCGTAGAGTCAGTTTGGTGTAGTGGTTTGGAGCACTGATCTGGGAGAACAGCATCTGATTCCCCAGCCCTCCACATGCAGCTGCTGGGCGATCTTGGGCAAGCCACAGTTCTCTCAGAGCTTTTCTCTCAAGAACAGTTCTCAAAGAGGTCTCTCAGCCCCACCTCCTTCACAGGGTGTCTGTTGTGGGGAGAGGAAGGGAAGGAGATTGTAAGCCACTCTGAAACTCCCAAGTGAAGGGAGGGGTATAAATCTAATCTCCTCTTCCTCCTCCTCCTCCTCCATATACAAGATTGAAATTCATTTCCTCTCACACTGTATTCAGGAATAAACATCTTAAAATTCAGGATGAAGAAAACTGAAATTCAGCACCAGAAATTACTGTTCTGAACCATGAAAAGTTCAGTTCTGCAAATTATGTGAATTATGAACTTTAATAGAATGTCCCCTCCCTTACTTTGCATAATTTATTACAGTTAATGAGGAGGAGACACTAGGAACTTTTTTGAGCACAGAAGCCCCACTTTTAACTCTTAGAAACCAGCCACTGCTCTGACTTAACACATTTCAGCACATGTTAAAAACCATAAGGGCTAGTCACTTGTTCTTTTAAGAATGAAAACTAAGATTCTCTGGAAGCTGAGAATCTGCACCCAGCTCTGTATACTGGGGTTTTTCTGCCATACACAAGTGTTTATAATAGGAAAATTGGAAAAATTGAACAAGAGACATTGAACTACCTGGTTGACACTAGGGAGTGCATTATATGCAGGAAATGCAGAAATATTTAAGAGAGCACACCTGGACCAGTGCTCCCTCTAAGCTGTGGAGTCTTATGAGCAAAAATTCTACTTTGTGAGCTACTGATATTAAAGTTGTAAGCAAGCAATTTGGCTGCTGCATAAATTAGTTTGCTCTGGAGCCATCTTTCCTAAGCTAAGACAAAAAAGTGTGAGCCAGAGGCTAAAAAACTGTGAGCTAGCTCACACTAACTCAGCTTAGAGGGAACACTGACCTGGACTATTGTGCACAATTTCTGGCACAACATTACAAGGATATTGAAAAGTCTGGGATTGTTACCCAGGAAAGCTAATGAATGATCGAGAGCTTTACTGGCTGTGTCTTTGAGCAGAGGTTAGGAGAAGTCTCAATTGTACTAGAAAGGGAGTGTTGGAGACCAGTTCAGAGCCTTTTGAAAGTGCTGGGAAAGCTTCCTTTGGCTTGAATAGGCTCTTTAAAAGCCTGAGTGGTATGCGTGGGGAGGAGGGGGAGGAACAGTAGCCACTACCAAGAAGAACAGGAAGAAAAGCTAACAAAGGCCTCATAGAGAAGTGCAAAGTTTTGTGTCACAGATGATTTCATGCAACAAATAACAACCCCATGAGGTGCCAGATGATTTTTTTTAAAACAAGGTAGAAGAACAAGAAAGAAATTCTAGGTGGGGAACATGTTTTAGATATGAGCTTTGCTTTAGGGGAAATCAGTATTCGGTCATACAAAGCAGTTTGCTCTGGAACGTTTGTTTCACGCTGAGCTGCAGGACAAGTGTTGGCATACATTGCACCGCAGCAATGTCAAAACATGTTTCAGGAGATCAGGATTGAACTTGAATGCATTCCTTGAGGATAGGAGAAGCACTGTGCCAACATTTGCAGGAACATGTTGCATCCCTCTAGCTACGAATTGGAAAGAAGCAAAACATTACTAAGTGTCAAGTTTTGAATTGCTTTGGGATATGTTTGAAATCAGGACAAAGTTTATTTGCATCTGCTGGTTTCTGCTTGCCATTTTCCAAGTGATAGTTTACTGTTGCCTTTCTGGGGGGGTGGGGGGATGATAAAACTCTGCCGGGGGAGGATAATATCAGTATTTCTGTTATGCCTCATTCTGCATAACATAAGTGTTTTGTGAAGTTCCTAACATTTGGTATAAAGAATTTGCAGACTGAGGAAAAAGGATTTATCAGATTAATTCAAAGGTCTTTATTGGACTCCAGTTTCAGTTTTTCACATAGGCGTTGCAGTCCTAACAGTATTTTAACTGTTGGGCTGGCGGACAGTGTTTTCCCTTAGGCTTCTCAGTGAACTCATGGCAGAGGTGGGATATGGACTGGAGCCCTCCCAGATCACAGCACATTCTTTTAGTTACTATGTTTTACTTTTAGTTGAGGGCAGCAATGGGAGTCTCAGAATCCTCTCTCTGTTTTTCTTCTATGGCCCCCACATACCCTTCCCTGCCCTGCTGTGCGAGGACAGCGGTGTGACCAGCAATGGAGGTTTATATCGCTTTCTTGATGGGTTTTAATTTCTTGTTACTGTCAGTAATTTTAATTACGTATCAATGTATTTTTAAATGTCTGAAATGTTATTAATCGCCCAGAGTCTGCTCTTCAGGGTGGGTGAATCATAAGTTTAATAAAATAAATAAATAAACTCTTGGGGGTCCTCTTTATGCTACACCTTTTAAAACATGATGGATCTTTGTTCTCAGTCCCTTTTGTAGCACTGGATATTATCCAGTGAACATTAAGCAGGGCTTAGGCTGTCTTGATTTTAGTAGCAGAATTAGACTTCCTTGACTTTCATCTACTGAAATAAATGGGGCTGATAGGGTTGCCAGGTCCAACTGTTGTGCCAGGAGGGGGATTGGGGGGCATTCTGGGAGTGGGTGGGGTCATTGTGCGATGAGCCTATGTTACCCAGAAGTGACAGGCACACCAGTTACCAGGGGCAATGTTCTGATTTTGGGGCAAAACTACTGTAAAATCACCCTCAAACCGTTGAGTTTTTTAGGGGTGGGGGAATTTCCTCCCATGGCCAGCTGGCTGCCAGAGGCAAGAGCCCATGAAAGGGGGGATCCCCCGCCCCCACCTGGGGAATGGTAACCCTAGGGGTTGCTAGTATTTAACTCTAGCTAGTTTATGCCAGTGATCAGAATTTTCAGATGCTGGCAGCTTCAATGACAACTGTACCACTGGCTTCATTTTAATATTACTGAAGCTGTCCATAAACAAGGCAGTATATTAGGCTGGCTTGTGCTGGACCTTAGATTCAGTCACATCTCATTACTCAGTTAGTACTTTGAAGGGGGATTGGCATAGGTTGTACTCCACCCATTGCAAGATAGAATTCTGGAAGATGTTGACTACTCCTTACACAAACAGTATTTTAAGTTAATAACTTTTTAGAAATGGAGTTACTTCAAGGTAACTATATTGACCCTATAGAATGGAGTTATAACTAAATTCTGTATGATATTCAGAATACTAAATGGAAAGGGTTACATACAAGAGAAGATACGCCAGTAGCATTTGCTTGCACATTGCTTTGTGGCAGCCTGCTTTGGCCTTAACAGGTCAAATCATGACACAGTCAGCTAGGAAGAAGAGGCAGTGTAAAATAGTAGGCCTTCTGGAGTGCCAGCTCCGTTGCTGTTTGAAGGGTCCTATTTCTAAAGAACATGAGCCATTTCTATTTCTTACTTCTCTTTACATTCATCCAGCATTGGGGATGTGGACAGGAGGGTATACATAACATAGAATCTAGAAGGATTCTTTCCCCCTCTTGGCTTAATGTGCTCATTAGATGGACTAAATGGTAAGGGAGAGAGGATGGCCCAGGCTAGTCTGATCTCAGCAGATCTTGGCAACTAAGCAGGGTTGACCCTGGTTAGTATTTGGATGGGAGACTACCAAGGAAGTCCAGAGTTGTGATGCAGAGGTAGGCAATGGCAAACCACCTCTGAACATCTCTTGCTTTGAAAGCCCTACAGGCTTGTTATAAGTCGCTCTGAATTGATGGTACTTTCCCCCACCACCAAGGAAGAGGGGTCAGATACTGGTCATAAGCAGTGTTCCCTCTAATGTGAGTTCATGTACAATTGCTCACAATTTTTAGCCAGGGGCACACAGATTTTTCCTTGAGTGCACAGCATTTTCCCGGCTGGCCCCACACTTGGCTGCTCCAGCCTGGCTGTCAGATGCTTTGGATGAACTGCTCCCTGCTCCAACCTGTGCCTCAATGCTGGGGCCTCCTCCTCCACTGCTGTTGTCACTCCAACGTTGGGACACTTGAGCACACAGGCACTGAGGAGGAGGATGATTTGGGGTGGGGGTGGGGAAGGCTGTGCATCAGGTGAAGGGAAGGGCTGACCATAGGGGTATGTGGGATGGGACAGCACACCCGGCTGCCTGCACCCTTGCAAAGATTTCCCTCGTGCACTGTCACTTCGGCCAGCCTGCCTTGCTTCCTCTTCCCCTCAGCAGCAGGCCTGTGTCTCCCACCACCACCACAGCCTGAGGAGATCAAGAAGGCTGGCCGCCCAGTTTCCCTCTCACACCATCAGCTCAGCTCAGCCTGCCCACCCTCTTCCCCTCAGCAGCAGTCCTGTGTGATTCCTCCAAGCTTGACCTGTCACAGCCACTGCATGTTTTTACTGCCCTCAGCATTGCTGCTTGGTCAGCAACCTCAGTCCTGTCCACAGATGCCTTATGGGCTGGATGCAAGTGAGCACTGAGGCGGGCAAGGGAATGAGGCCTTGTTTTGTGGGGCTTTGGTGTGGCCCTCTTCCCCAAATGAGAGGGGTTTGGGCCTGTTCTCCTCTGCCCCATTCCTCCTTCCTCTGTGGGTGTTTTTTTTAAAAGGATTTTATTAGTTTATGCACAGAAAAAGAGAAAAGGGAAAGAAAGGAAAAGGAAATATATATATATATATATATATATATATATATATATACACACACACATTAAAAAATCCAATTTAGCATTCTGCATACAAATCTTCTCATTAGAGCTTCACAGCTGCTATATCCAACATTCTTATTATTCTTCATTTAATCTTATATCTTCAATACTTAAGTTTTAGCCAGTCATAAAACGCCCTCAACGGTCCCATAAATTCTTCTTCCATTTTTCCTTTTAATATATTTGTCAGTCTGTCCATTTGAGCACATTCCATAATCTTCATTATCAACTCATACAGCATTGGGATCTTCAATGTCCTCCATGTCATTGCAAATAAAACTCTGGCTGCTGTTATCATATGTAAAATAGAGTATCTGTGGTTCTTATCTAAGTCATCTGGTAAAGAGTTTAACAGAAATATATCTGGCTTAAAAGGTATTGTAATATTCAGCACTGACTGTAAGGAAGTATGTACTTCAATCCAATATTTATGAACCCTTTTACATGTCCACCACATATGGTAGTATGATCCAACATGATTGTTACATTTCCAACTCCTGTTACTCAAGTTTTTATACATTTTAGCTAACCTATCTGGGGTTAGGTGCCATCTATAAAACATTCTATATACATTTTCTATGAATGAAACAGATTTAGTCAACTTAGTATTCACTCTCCATATTTTACTCCATTGTAACAGATCTATGTTATAGCCTAGATTTTGCATCCATTTAATCATACATTCTTTAACTATTTCATCCTGCATTTTATTGTATTAGCATACCATACATTTTCTTAACAAGTTTCTCTCTTGAAGGACATAATAATTTTTCAAATACACATTGTTCTAAATAGAATCCATTTGTCTGTTTGTCCTTACTATATCTAGGTTCCACTTGCACTCTAGTCCACCAATCTATTTCCCTTTTCTTTAATTCTTCCTGAGATTTTAAATTATTTCCATCATCTAAGAATTCTGCATATCTAATAACTGCTTGTTTCGAAATCAAAATTGTTTGAGGAAGAGTTTCCACTGGAGATACCCATCTTGGAATTTTAGTGTATATCAGTGGACGAATCTTTTCCCAAGTTGTCAGTAATGATCTTCTTATCATATGATTTTTAAAATATTTATGTCCAGATGTTTTCCCATACCATAAGAACGTGTGCCATCCCAGTTTTAAGTCGTGTCCTTCTAATGTCAGCAGCCTATGATCTTCAAGTAAAATCCATTCTCTCAAGCAAACCAAACTTGCTGCCATATAATAATTCTTCCAGTCTGGTACTCCAAATCCACCATTATCTTTCACTTCCTGCAAGGCTTTCAATTTAATTCTTGTTTTTTTCCCCTTGCCATATAAAATGTTGTGTCACTTTATTCAGTTCGTCAAAGAAGTTTTGTTTAATATATATTGGCAAGGTCTGGAATAAAAACATAAAACGTGGTAAAATATTCATTTTCAAAATTCAAAATTGCAGCTTTTCCATTTCTCTAAATCTTTTTTAATATCTTGTAACACTTTGTTATAATTATCTTTCATTAAGGAGTTACATTTTGCTGTAGTATTAATACCCAGATATTTGACTTTCTTTTCCAGTTGAAATCTAGTTAACTCTGCTATTTCATATCTCTGTTTCAATGTCATATTTTTCATAATCATTTTTGTCTTCTGATAATTTATTTTTATTCTCACCATTTCCCCATATTCATTAATTCCCTGATTCATCAGTTGTTGTACCAAATCCATTGGGTCTTCTAAGATATATACCAAATCATCAGCAAAGGCTTGTAGTTTATATTTATTTCCTCTTATTGATGTCCCTTTAATAAGGGAGTCTTTCCTAATAGTTCTTGTCAAAACTTCCAACATTAGTATAAACAACAGTGGAGATATTGGATAGCCTTGTCTTGTCCCTTTTTCAATCTATTTTTGCTTTCTGCTTTGTATATATAGCTTCAATAGCCCTTATAAAATTAGTCCCAAACTTCATTATTTTCATCTGTTGAATAATAAATTACCAGTTGACATTGTCAAATGCTTTTTCACCGTCTAAATGTATCAAAGCCATCTGCTTTTCTGGATGAGCTTCATAATATTCTAATATGTTTAAGAAGAAGAAGAGAAGAGATTGGATTTATACCCCAGCCTTCACTCAGAGTCTCAGACTGGCTTACAGCCTCCTTTCCTTTCCTCTCCCCACAACAGACACCCTGTGAGGTAGGTGGGGCTGAGAGAGCTCTTTCAAGAACTGCCCTTTCAAGGACAGCTCGTCAGAACTATGGCTTGCCCAACGTCATCCAGCAGCTGCAAGTGGAGGAGTGGGGAATCTAACCTGGTTCCCTCAGGTTAGACTCCACTCACTTATCCACTACACCAAAGTGGCTCACATTATTCTTTAGCTGTCCTTTAGGTAAGAAACCTGCCTGGTTCTGATGTATAAAGTCTATTAGGACTATACATTGTCGAAGGCTTTCACGGCCGGAGTTCATTAGCTGCTGTAGATTTTCCGGGTTATATGGCCGTGGTCTTGGCATTGTAGGACCTGATGTTTCACCAGTAGCTGTGACTGGCATCCTCAGGGGTATAACACAGAAAGATGGAGTACTCTCTGTGTCAAGGTGAGAAGAAAAATGATAGGCAGGTGATTTATATCTACTCAGGAAGGTGGGGTAGGGCTGAGTCATTATCTTGTAGGAGTTCCCCAGGCTATGAACATGCTATTGGAGTAGCTTTCCTGAGGAAGTTCTATTGTATATGGATTGTTTCCTGAGGAGGTTTCCTGTTTTCTTTTGTATGTGGATTGGCAGTTGAAATTCTAATCTTATCTGTAGTGTTGTTGTTTTTCAGGACAGAAAACCATGCCCTATTTATTTTTAAACTCTCTTCTTTCCTGTTGAAATTGTGTTTCTGTTTATGAATTTCAATGACTTCCCTGTGTAATCTGACATGGTAATTGGAAGTGTTGTCCAGCCTTTCAATGTCTTGGAACAAAATACTGTGTCCTGTTTGAATTAGGCTATGTTCAGCCACTGCTGATTTTTCAGGTTGGCCAAGTCTGCAGAGAGTTTAAAAATAAATAGGGCAGGGTTTCCTGTCCTGAAAAACAATAGCACTACAGATAAGATTAGAATTTCAGTGGGAGATTCACTGGGAGATTTCACTCCCCACTGGGAGATTGAGGCTTATCTTCAGGTCTCAACCTCTGGTCTAGCTGAGAGAAGTGACCCCAAAAATACACCCCACTGCTTTCAGAGACCCCTCTCCAGGGGCCTCTTTGGGTCTAGAGTCCTCTAGACCCCTTGTGGGATTGTTTCTGTTGGGGGTGAGTGCAGTGCAAGGCCAGGCCTGTTTCAGGGTCCCAGTCAAGTCACTCTTCATAAACACTTTCTTGGTTGAAAGTTTTATTAGAAGATATGAGATGTTCAGGGAATGAACTCTTTTGTCAGAACCGGGGTAGAAAGGCAGGAAAGGTGCATATAGTTACAATTACATATTCCATTCGTACACATCAGCAGTCTATCCAGACCATGAGTATTATAGGGTCCACCTGTAGGGAATCAAAGATGTTTCTCCAAGGACAACTTCCTGTGTGAAAAGATGTCTTGTTGGGGCCTCGTAGAAGAATTACAATAGCAAGCAACACATTCTCACTCCCCTCCCCTTTGGAATGCGGTGGCAGGTGAGGGTGGATAATAAGAACTCTAAAATACACTCTAAGGAAAAAGGGGGTGAGCTAGGTTAGAGCAAGAAAAAGATACATCAGGGATTCTCAGACAGTAATACAACAGGTACAGATGGTCAGTCATCCCGAGCCTGACAGCCTGTGGGGAAGAGGAGGTTGAAGATGGAAAGGGTGGCCCACTCACAGCTTTAATGCTAATAGTTCTTTTGTCTTACAAATTAGAATTTTTGCACACAAGTCTCCGCAGCTCACAGGGAACATTGGTCATTGGGATGGGGGAGAAGTAACTATGGACATAAGATTGATGCATTTGCCTGTTTAATCTTCAGATGTTGTGTTATCTTTATACAGCAGCACCAGTAGTGATGGTCATTGACAAAATAAACAAGTATTCCCTCCAAAGACATTACTGTCCATTTTTCACTGGCAGTGTTGTGGGAGCAGCATGATATGGGATTTTAAGGGGGAGGGAGAAAGAGACCTAAACTAGTAGTCTGAATATCCCTGGCCCAAAGGACATTCACCTAGTCTGGTGGAACATGCTCCCTATTGAGATCAGGGCCCTGCGGGATCTTATTCAGTTCTGCAGGGGCTGCAAGATGGAGCTGTTCCGCTAGGCCTTTGGCTGAGGCATGTGGCCCCCCGAGATTGCTGTCTCCCACCCACTGATAACCGGCCATACTTAGCTAAATCAAGGGGCCGGATTCTCCCTATAGCAAGCATGACTATTGATTTTATATGTTTTAACATGTTTTAAATTTTATTGTATTTATCGAAATGTTGTGACCTGCCCTGAGCCCGTTTACAGGATGGGTGGGATATAAATGCGAAAAATAAATAAATATTGACAGTTTGAGATGTGACTAGTGGTTGTGAAGATGAAAGAAAAAAGCCCTGCAGTTGGTCAGGGAATGACACTACCACAGCAGTATAGTAGCTCAGTGCCTGAAAGTGTCTTTAGAGGAGGAGCTATTTCTAGCATTCAGAAGGCTCCAGGTTCAATCCCAAACATTTCCAGTTTTGTTTTTAAAATAAGGTAGCAAATATTGGGAAAGCTTTTTCCTTGTCTGAGACCCTAGATAGGCATTCCAACCCTGCCCTTCCTGTATTTCATTGCCCTTGACTGTCCTTTGTTTTTTGTACCCTGACATAGTGATTCACTCATTGCATCTGAAATTGTGAGTAAAGACGTAAAATTTTAGTCTTCAAGGTAGCACAAGTTTATTTTTTCGAGTCAAAGTAGAAAGTATGGGCCAGTGGGACCTGTTTCATATTGAGGAAGCTTGGAATATTTGTAATGCCCCCATTCAAGCCTTGCCTCACTCACTAAGTCATTGTCCCATCTCCCCCAGGCAATATGGGGAAGTGTCTTACGTACTCTAAGGTAACATCTTAAATTCTTGGAATGCCTGGAAAAACTCTGTTATTATTTTCTCATTGGTGAAGTCTCTTTCATACTCCCTGGCTGTGACTGGGGGGGTGTATGTACACTACGTAATAAATCATAATGCAGAGGTGCAAACTAAATGGAGCTAAACTTTTGCTTGTAGATTTAATACAACTCCTTCTCTTTTACGTTGTTTTTATTTTTTCAAACAGGGCATGGCTTAATAGAATCATAATCATTTTGTCAGGGAAACCTCCCTAAAAGGTGGGACAGGTCTTGTCAGATGCGGAAATCTTTCCATTCATCTTTTTGTGTTTTCTTTTTTTAATTGAGAAGCACATGTTCTGGCGTGCTTTTGATTACTCTTATACATTTCTCTGCAAGAGATGAATTTCTGGCAGTCACTAGCACCTATGTGTTACTATCCTTTATGAGTACACAGGCAAGGAATTCCTTTCACATATGCAATCTTTTTATAATTACAGCAATTAAAATCCAAACTAGACTGTACTTGGGTGTTCTCTTAATTTTACACTTCCAGACCTGGCTTCTTTGCTTCTGGAATATTAAAATGGATCTTTTACGTGCTCTACCTTACATAAGTAAAGAAGTACCATTCTATCACTCTTCATTTCAGTAATGCATTAGTTCGTCTTCCATCTTCTCGTACAGCCCCATATTGGGACTGCAGTTGTGCAGGCCTGCTGCAGACATTTTCTTTTGTAGCTCAGTATAAGAGCTCCAAAAGAGGGTGCACCGTCCTAGTGGAGCCGGCACATGCGCAGGTTTTCCTGTCACATACATCACGTGCTCTGGGGTGGGCACCCTTGTCCCCTTAGTTCCATTTTTGCCACTGCAAGGATAGGACATCTTTCTTATTAGCTATGCTGAATACTCCATTACTTTGAAGAGATCTATCATTTTCCAGCTAGAATTCCTGTTGGTGTTTTTCTTCTTCTCTGAGAAGAAACTCTCCTGTGAAGACAGATTTCCTTTTGGGAAATTTGTTCATGCTTGTGGTCCCCGACATGGTGGCCAAGGCACTCTTTTAAGAAATGTGCAGAGTGCGCTATTAAGATGACGCATAGCGTCCCATGATGTGGCTGTGTGCCAAATTTGCCAACATTATACACACTGAAGGCCTGATCAGATAGAGCCTCACTTTTAAAGGCAGCATTTTGGAAGAAGGCACTCTCTGCCTCAGTTTCAGCCAAGTCGGTTCCACTATTGGGAACCCTGGCTTCCTCTCTTTCCCTATACACTAGGCAGGGTGTTGGGGAAAATTTGAGCAGATAGCACAGACTGCATTGTGATAGCACCCTTTTGGCCATGCCAAATTTGCTATATCTAATGAGAGGAAATTTTATTTGCCTTTCTCAAAATGTGAACCTGTTAGGTCGGGGCACCCTCATACGTCCAGATGTACTGCACTTGCACCCAATGGCTTGGAGAATCATACCTTAAGGCCTTCCTTCTCCCAAGTGGATTTCGAGGACTTGTTACAGGCATGCAAATCATCCACAAGATATGCTTACAGAAGAAAATGGGATTGTTTTTGGTCCTGGTTATCTTCTAGAGGGGGAAGCCTGTTGTCCTTTCCATTACCTGTCATTTTAGAATATATGCTACATTTAGCCTAGCTAGCACAATGCTTTCTGAAGGGACTCTTTAATGTCTTTCCCCCTGCTCCCAGGATCACCCCAGAGTGGTCACCTACAATCTCTAGGTGGGTGGTGGTGGCCATTCACTCCTCTTACTCAGATGCAGGGAAACAGTGTTCTCTGGATGTGACAGCACATTACACCAGAGTGCAAGGTGCTCCAGATCCTTTCCACTGCGGGGCCGCTCTCCTAGAGAGATGCCAGGCAGCTACCTGGGCAAAAGAAGATACTTTTGTTAGACACTATACCTTAGACCATCAGGCAAGAAGGGATGCAGATGTGGGCAAGTCCTTCCTTCAAGCTTTCTACCACTGAGAGTTTGTTAGGCTGAAATAGATGCAAGCCATTTCAATGATCCCTTTTGCTCCCCATGGTCTCTTTAAAAGCCTTCTTTGAGCCTTGCTGCTGATGCCAGCATGTCTGCAGACATGAACTTTATCTGTGGATAATCCTATTTTGTTCCCTTAGTGATAGATGCAGGACGAGAACGTGCTGGTCACCAGAGACCATAGCCCCATAGTTATAACTAGGATAGCCAACTTTTTAATTTAATAAATATCATCTCCTTAGCTGGGGCCAGGATGTGGAGCCTGGGCTGAATTTTGCCAATTTGGGGCAGAGACTGGCAGGAATATAAAAAGAGAGGGGAAGAGCAAGGGTCATTTTTTTCAGGTCATGGGTGGAACTTGAAGTTGACTAGTTTTTCCAGAAACCAGTAATGGTTGCCAGATAGTTTTCCTGGTCAGACTAGTAGGACACTGGCTGCTATGGTTGCCAATTTTTAGAAGGCACATATCTGGTAAATGGAGGGGTCACCTCAGGCAGAGCCTGGCTTAGGACCTGCCTACCCAGGGATGGAGTCCAGTGGGGTCAAGGTATGAAGCTAGCATAGGTATATCAGATCTCCTGCTCTGGGCTCCCTGCAGCAACCTGGATGTCCCCAACACCACTTACTAGGATGGTGGGGTGGAAATTGGATGGAAGTTGGCTTCCTCCCCTGGTGTTGTGACATCACTTCTGGCATGATCTAGAAGTCAAATCAATTTGTAGAGTCAACACTCTAGTATTCACCCAAAACTCTATTATAAAACCATAGAGTTTCAGGCACATGGTAGCGTATCACTTCACGGTGATGATGTCACATCCGGTTCATGTTGTAAGTGTAGGATGCTGGACAGAGAGGTCCCCAAAACTCTCTCCCCAGCTGTCATCTGGTTGCCAGCCCTGAGCAGCCTTAAACCAGTAGAAAATGTTAAATTCATGTAACACTACATTTAAATTGTTTTTGCAGAATGTGTTCGAAAGCTCAGTTAATGCCTTTCTAATATGCAGCATATGTGTGTGTAAACTACAGTGTTCTCCACCAGCTTTACTTCTTGATTGAAATTTTTGTCTGCAATAATTTATTGTAAAACATGAGAAGCATTGACTAATTTCCCAAGAACAAGATGTTCTATAAATCTGTAAAGATTGTACACCTTTTGGGTGGCAAGAGGTCACAGAGTCAATTTTTTAAAATGTGTCAGTTTTTTCCCCTCCAGATTAAAGGAAACAAGATTCCCAAGTTAAGATGGGAATTGATGTCCAAAGCAGAACTGGAAATAGTTTGTAGCTGAGACTCTGAAATCCACTGCAGTTAGAGTATATAGTGTTGGGTTAGATAGAGCAGTGGTCTGGTTCAGTAAAAGCAGCTTCATATACGCAAAGACTACAGTTTTATCAATACAGATAAATGGAAATAAGCCCCATTTAACTGAATAGCACTTACTTCTGAGTTAATATGCATATGATCAGAGCATTACTGAAGCTCCCTGATCTCTTGTGTTCAAAAAGATTTTAGAAGAAATTGGTAGCAAATCTGATTTCAGTTTTAAAAAGAATAATTTTCTATTCTTACTTGATGTGTAGCACAAAAGCACATGTAAAATTGAGTGTTTGTTTAATAGTGGTGCCATATTCTCATTATATCTCTGGCTGCAGAGATATCAGGAGGAAAAGGAAAACAGAAAAGGTCAGCCAAAAACAGCTTTTGTTTCTAGAGAAGATGCTTTTGAGGCACAGAGAATCTTGAGTTGAAAATTAAACTTAAAATTGACCAGTTTTGCAGTTTGGCACTTTCCCGCCAAAACGCTCACATGACCAGGAGGAGGGGGTGCTACTCCCTCAGTTCTCTTTTTGCCGCTGTGGAGAAAAGATCTCCACTGCTGTTCTCTGTGTTTTTTCCTCACCTCAATATTGAGACTGAGGAGACTTTTTTCTCTTAACAGTTTTTATATTAGTGAACAATAGAATACATCTAAAGAAGAAACGTTTCGTGAATTTCCACTGTGTCATAATGACTAAAAAAGGTGCTGTTAAATGGCCATTCTCTGTGCCTTGACTGCCTAGGGGTTCACACAGCAGAGCTGCCTGCTCTTGCTGTTACCGGTTTCCCCTGAAGGCACGTATGGAAAGAGCTGGACTCAGAAGAGCTCTCTTCAAAGGCTTCCCCCTCCCTGATGAGCCTGGAAAAGAGCCTGGCCTCCATGGCCTTCTTCGGAGGTTTGCCTGTGTGGCAGCAGCCTAATGAGGGCATATTCCCCCTCCCTGGTGAGAAGGGGTGGAAAAAGAACCTGGCCTGAATGGACTTCTTTGGAGGCTTCTTTTGTGTGCCAGCAGCCTGATGAAGGCATATTACCCCCTCCCTGGTGAGGAGGGGTGGAAAAAGAACCTGACCTCAATGGTCCTCTTAGGAGGTTTTGCTTGTGTCGCAGCAGTCTGGAGACTGGATTCCCCTCTCCCTGCTGAGGGTGGTAGACAGAGCCTCAGAATAACTGGCTCTGTTCTGGGGCTTCAGCTGTGTGCCTTGAAATCACAGCCCCCTTGACACTGAAGCATTTCTGTCTAGTCATTCCCTGAGGGGTCTCTGGCCTCTATGACATCAACCTAAAAGCTCTTCCCTCCTCTCTCCCTTTGCTTGGTGCTCAAAGAAAGAAGAAAAGGCTGGGAGGCATGGCCTGGCAGAAGCTGCTTGAATGAAGGATTCCCTGCCCCCACCCTTCACTTCGAATGAAGACACTTGGAGGCATGGCCTTTCCTCCTCTGTGCCTTTCTGTCAGTTCTGACCAGAAGCCTGGAAGTGTGGCCTCATGAAGGCCTGTTTTAAACCTTTGCTGTGCCTGACTGAAGGAACTTTTCCCTGGCTGTCCTCAGGTTCACTGTGGAATCTCTGGAGGCATGGGTTCACACAGTCTTGCAATTCTCTATGCCCCTTTGTGGAAGGTATTATGTGTCAGAATGGTATTGTCCCCTTGAGTTGGGGTTGTTTGGACCTCTTCAGCTTCTGTAGTTTTGAAGAGTGGCTGAAGCGGGTGGAGTTTCCCCTTCATGTTGTTAGTCATGTCCTTAGACAACATATGCTTAAGTCCTGCTGTGATCTTTGACCACTCACTCTTTTGGGACTGCCTGGATTCTAAGGTCAGAACCGTTTCTCTGCTGAGCTCCTCTCCAAGCCCAGTTTCTAAGATCTAGTTTTAAAGGCTGACACGGTGACACAGCAGCCTCAATCCACCATCTTGCTGATAGACTTGCTGCAGTCTCTCAGCACTGATACTTAACCCTACAGGGCTTTTCGATGCAGGTGTTTTTTCAAGCACAGGCAAAGCTTACTGTTTCCATCTTCATGGGGAACTCAGAATTAATTGGCAAGTATGCTTTGGGAGGCAAGCCTAAGTATTTTGCCACTCTTCTTGGATCCATGGTATCTTTCAGAACTGTCAATGAATTGGGGGATTCCTTTGCCTGCACAAGTCACTCTTATGTGACATCATTCACAGCAAGACCCAGTGTCATATGTGGATTCAATGTTGGTCTGGCCCTAGAAGACCAGGTTCAAATATCAACTTGTGTTACAATTTCCTGACCTTTTACCTTCACAGCTTCTCATGGTGCCCTACCTTGCAGGGTTCTAATGAGGATAAGAAAGAAAGAAAAAGAAGAAGAGGTGTTATAGGACTCTTTGAGTCCAGGTTACAAAGTAGGATAAACTCCTTACCACTCTTTTTAAAAGTCAGCATATTTTTTTTCTTCTCAAAACAGCCGCCCTAATAGACAAGGGTCCAATGTGCAAACTATAATTAATGGCTCTTGTTGCATCCTCTGCTACAATCAGTGATTCCATGGGTCATCTATATTCCTGTTGGCCTACAGGTCAAATACCACTTACTCTTTATTTAACCAGTGCAAAGTATTAATGATCTAAAATAAACCCAGTTGGGATGCAGTTTGTTTCTTTTTCTTTCTATACTGCACTTTCCCATTTGTTTATAAATCAACAGGTCACTATGACCTTTATAGTTTTCTGTTTGAACGTATCTTAATGCACTGTGGCTCACAGCCTATGCTGGTGATCTGCATGATAAATCTGTTCCTTTAATTTGGATCAATCATGTTACCCTACCCTAGTCCATGCTAGGAATTAATATAAACAAAATAAACAAGCGAAAAACAGAACAAAACAAAACATTAAAGTAAAAGACCTCCTCACAGATGCTGCGAATTCTGCTGTCCAGTTGGATAGCATTCTGGGGGCAATAACAGGCTTGCTGTCGGATCCTTGAGTCATGTTCTTTTCCGCCTTCATGTAACATGATGTCTCAGGGTTCTGCATACCTTTTGTCCATGTACAAGAGACCAAATTCCATCCTTGGCATCTCCTACTGACAAAGCCTCTGATGATCAAGATCCTTTCACCTCTGCTGTTTTGTCCACCAGGCTTCCTGCAATTCTACGTGTACCTGTGTCACTTGGTGGACTTAGATCCAACAATTTTCCCTCCTCTCCTCTATATGAGGGCTACCAGTCTCCAATTGATTATATAATTCCATTTAGTGATAAAAGGGGAGGATCTATAGCTCAGTGGAAGAGTGTCTGTTTGGCATGTTGAGAGTCCTAGGTTTAATCTCTGGCCCTCTGGTTAATGGTCTGGCAGTAGATGTTGTGAAAGACCTTTCTCTGCTTGACACCTTAGAGAGCTGCTGCCAGTCTGAGTGGACCGTACTGACCTTGATGTACCAATAGTCTGATCCACTATAATGCAGATTTGAAGTGCTGTGTTGCATTCCCCCACCCCCCGGGACAGGGAAAATGATGTGATTTCAGATTATTCTTTTTATTTTTGGCCCCCCGAAGGGGATTTTTTTAATTTGCATTTTCTAAGACTACAAACTACAACAGAAAAGGGGGAGGGAAAACATCTAAATCTAGGGAGAAAGAAAAGATAACCACAACTAACTAAAACCCCAAGAGATAGAGATCTTCAATAATGTTTATATCCGTGATAGTCCATAAAAAGCTTTAAAAAGCATTGAGCATGATCTAATAGTCACAATTCTGCATCAGCTTAGCTATTTTCCCAATTCCAGAACCCTCCCCAAGTAATCTCATAAAATTAGGCTTTATACGGGCTTTCAAGGTCTCAGTCCTTATTTTTGCTTCTTTTTGCGGTCTCTCAGTTGGTAGCTTTGTTTGGGAGCAGCCGCCCCCTTTTCTGTATCCGAGTCCCCATCCAAGGATACAGAGTCCAATTCGCCAGTAGATTTGCTGTCTTCTTCTTCTTTCGCCTCCTCTTCTGGATCTCCCAGTTGCAGCTGCAAAAACTCTCGAGCTTTGAAAACAGAGTCAATTTTTTCTCTTCTTTCCTTTATTTTGAAAGTTACACCTTCGGGAATTAACCACCTGTACGCAATGAACATAAGAACATAAGAGAAGCCAATGTTGAATCAGGCCAATGGCCCATCTAGTCCAACACTCTGTCACACAGCGGCCAAAATATACCAGGTGCCATCAGGAGGTCCAGCAGTGGGGCCAGGGCACCAGAAGCCCTCCCACTGCTGCCCCTCCAGCACCAAGAATAGAGTGCATCACCTGCCCCAGACTGAGAGTTCTCATTCTATACCCTGTGGCTAATAGCCACTGGTGGACTTCTGCTCCATATGTTTATCTAATTTCCTCTTGAAACTGTCCATGCTTGCAGCTGCCACGACCTCCTGTGGCAGTGAATTCCATATGTTAATCACTCTTTGGGTGAAGAAGTATTTCCTTTTATCTGTTCTAACCCGACTGCTCAGCAATTTCATAGAGTGCCCACGAGTTCTTGTATTGTGAGAAAGGGAGAAAAGTACTTCTTTCTCAACCTGCTCAATCCCATTCATAATCTTATAAACCTCGATCATGTCACCCCTCAGCCGTCGTTTCTCCAAGCTAAAGAGCCCCAAGCATTTTAACCTTTCTTCATAGGGAAGGTGTTCCAACCCTTTTATCATTCTAGTTGCCCTTCTCTGCACTTTTTCCAATGCTATAATATCCTTTTTGAGATGTGGTGACCAGAACTGTACACAGTATTCCAAATGAGGTCGCACCAATGATTTATACAGGGGCATGATGATACTGGCTGATTTGTTATCAATTCCCTTCCTAATAATCCCCAGCATAGCGTTGGCCTTCTTTATTGCAGCTACACATTGTGTAGACATTTTCAGCGAGTTATCCACTACGACTCCAAGATCTCTCTCTTGGTCAGTCTCTGCCAGATCAGACCCCATCAACGTGTATTTATATTTAGGATTTTTGGCTCCAATGTGCATCACTTTGCACTTGGCCACATTGAACCCCATTTGCCACGTTGACGCCCACTCACCCATCCTCAACAGATCCCTTTGGAGTGCCTCACAATCCTCCCTGGTTTTCACCACCCTGAACAACTTTGTGTCATCTGCAAATTTAGCCACATCACTGCTTACTCCCAATTCCAAATCGTTAATAAACAAGTTAAAAAGCATGGGACCGAGTACTGATCCCTGTGGTACCCCACTGCTTACCACCCTCCACTGAGAGAGTTTCCCATTTATACTCACTCTCTGTTTCCTATTTATAAGCCAGTTTTTGATCCACAAGAGGACTTGTCCTTTTATCCCATGACTATTGAGCTTACTTAGGAGCCTTTGATGAGGAACTGTATCAAAAGCTTTCCGGAAGTCAAGGTAAATAATATCTATTGGGTCCCCCTTGTCCACATGTTTGTTCACTCCCTCAAAAAACACTAACAGGTTAGTGAGACAAGATCTTCCCTTACAGAACCCATGCTGAGTCTGCCTCAATAGTTTTTGTTCATCAATGTGCCTACTAATTCTTTCCTTAATAACAGTTTCCACCAACTTACCCGGTATCGATGTCAGACTGACTGGCCTGTAATTTCCTGGATCTCCCCTGGAGCCCTTTTTAAAGATGGGAGTGACATTAGCTACCTTCCAGTCCTCAGGAATGGAGGCAGATTTTAAAGAAAGATTACATATTTTTGTCAGGAGATCCACAAGTTCACATTTGAGTTCTTTCAGAACTCTCGGATGAATGCCATCCGGGCCTGGTGATTTATTAGTTTTTAAATTGTCCATCAGTCGGAGGACTTCCTCTCTTGTCACCGCAATCTGATTCAGGTCTTTCAAACCCCCTCCCGAAATCAGTGCTTCTGGAGTGGGCAAACACTTCTCCTCTTCCACAGTGAAGACAGAGGCAAAAAATGCATTCAGCTTCTCAGCCATTTCCCTATCATCCTTCACTACTCCTTTTACCCCTTGGTCATCCAAGGGCCCCACTGCCTCCCTGGCTGGCTTCCTACTTCTAATGTATTTGAAGAAAGTTTTATTGTTGGTCTTTATGTTTTTTGCGATATGCTCCTCATATTCCCTTTTTGCTTGCCTGATCACAGACTTGCATTTTATTTGCCATAGTCTGTGTTCCCTTTTATCAACCTCACTAAGACTAGCTTTCCACCGCTTAAAGGAATCCTTCTTACCTTTTACAGCTTCCATTACTTTATTTGTTAACCATGCAGGCTTTTTTCTATACCTATTTGTACCTTTCCTAACCTGCGGTATATATTTTTTCTGAGCTTCTAGGATTGTCTTTTTAAATAGTCTCCAAGCTTCCCCAATGGTTTTGACCTTCTCCACTCTTCCTTTCAATTTCTTCCTCACATGTCCCCTCATACCAGAGAAGTTACCCCTTTTAAAGTTAAAAGTGGTTGCGTCAGTCTTTTTGGGCAACTCCCTATCTGTACAAATGTTAAACTCAATGACATTATGGTCACTGTTTCCAAGTGGTGCAGTCACTTTTACATCTCTCACCAGGTCTTGGGTGTTACTTAGGACCAAATCCAGGATCGCCTCTCCCCTGGTAGGATCTGTGACCATCTGTTCCACAGCACAGTCATTGAGAGTGTCTAAGAACGCAATCTCTTTTTCCCGACTAGAACTCATATTGACCCAATCAATGTGTGGGTAGTTAAAGTCGCCTATTACAACACAGTTATTTCGTCTAGCCGCTATCTTTAATTCATTCATCATTTTATAATCCTCCTCTATCTTTTGATCTGGTGGGCGATAACAAACTCCCACTGTTAAGCCTCCTTTTGGACCCACTATTTCAACCCATAGCATTTCCAAATGCTATTTGTTTGTAAAAAAAGGATTAGTTCCTTATACTTCTGTCTCTTTTTTATTTTTTGACTTATCTCAAATGGAATGTCTTTTAGGATCCTTATGTTGTTGCCTCCGATTTTTAGGGGTGTATTTGTAGTCGCTTTTAAAATTTAAATCTCTTAAATGTCTCTTTGAGAATCTCACAACAATTTCTCCAGGCAGATTATTCTTCTTAATATACGTGGAGTAAGCTTTATAGGCCACATCCATTTCGCTGAAGATATCTTCTGGTTTCAAATCCGTCATTGGGGCCAATGCATCGCTTAGTAGTTGCTTTAGATTCTCTTTAGGGGCTTCTGACACCCCTTGGAACTGGAGTATCATATTTGCTCTTTCCATTTGCAGCTGTAACAATTGTGTTTCCATCAAAGTTTGCTTCTTTTCTAGCACTTGCATCTTTTCCCCTGCTTTTGTAGAGCTGGCATCAAGTTCCTTTACTTTTTCAACCACCTGCTCTGTTTTCTTTGTAGTTTCTGCAAGTTGCAATTGCTGTGCTGCAACTATCTGGTTCGGAGTTGTCAATTCCTGGTTGATGTTGGTCATCTGGTCCAGCAGAGGGCGTAGAGAATCTGCCAAAAGCCTAGGGAACTCTATGGTCTCTTCCGGCCTCGGGCTCATGCTTCCTGGTGGTTTCTGTTTCTGTCCTTTGTCGAGTTGTCTCCCCACCATCTTTCTGTATTGTTTAACTGAAAGTTTGTAAAGTCTCTGAATGCCTCCAGTGCGCTTTGACTTTGACTGGTAAGGTTCTTTAAGTTGGTTTTTATACTTGATCTTCCGCTCCCTTCTTGCTAATCTGCTTTAAAGTCTCTACGTGTGGGAGGTGCCCCTCCCCCGCTCGCTTCCCATGCTTCTGCCAAGGGAGGTGCTTCTCTTTTAAACCATCGATTCTCCACTTTTAAATTACTGCTCCTTGCTTGTCTTACGACATCACTTGTGATAGTCTGGTCGCACGATCTCCTCCACTTGTCCCGGCCAGTGTCTCTAGGTCCGTTTGGACACACAGCGGCTGGACCGCTGGGGCGAGGGAGCACCTTTATTCTCCAGCATCTTGCTGGAGAAGAGGCAGCCCCCTCAGAAGCCCCTTGGCTGGGAGCCTTTTCCCCAAGGCTCCCGGGGAGCAGTGGTTACTCGCCCCCCCTCCAATCTGCTGGTGCATAGATTGTGTCCCAGGAGCGTCCCAAAGACACGTCTGCTTTCAAGCCGCCATTAACCGGAAGTCGATTTCAGATGATTCTTATGTCTTCAGTGCAGCACCTGAAGAGAAGCCTGTGATAGGCCCAGATCTGGTGACTCATAATACATGTTTTTTGCTGGGCTGTTTTGTGTCTTGACTGCTCTACTGTTCCTGCAGACAGTACCCCTCTTGTTGAAGAGGGAAGCTTCCAGTGGTAGAATTCCAATGTTCCCTTTCACTGGGTTTATACTTAGCTACCTCTCAATGTGCACAAAGATTAATTTGGCCTATGTGAAACTTCTATGTTAATTTTTCCCTGCTACTTTGACAGGTCTTTATTGATCCTTTTCAAAGCAACCTGCCTGAATTTCCCCCCTTGTGTTACTAAGATTGTCAGCTCTGTTCAACTTCCATTGTTGTGTTTCCTGGCATTTTTACATATCTATATGTGACACCGTAAACAAAACTGTTGTTTTGCTGTGTCTTTCACCCTTCACGGGATGCCCAGACTTAGTTTTCTCTTTCTGAGACAGACGTAATATGCATCATGCATGTGGTCTCAGCACAGTCCTTTCTCTCATAGCATTTCTTTTGTCTATGATCTTCTAGAAGTAATGCAATCTCCGATGGTTCCTTCGCTATGTGTGGGAACCTTTCCTAGTAACTCCTGGTGTTCTGCAGTATTAATTGTCTTGACATCACTTACCTTGACATGGTGGCCATATTTATTTAGTGTCTGGTTTTAGTGCAAACACTCCACAGAGTCAAAGGAGGCACTGTAATCATGTTTTAACTGATTAGCAGACATTAGTTCCCTGGTATTCTGATTGGAGGTCTGGGTTACTTGACATGGCCCGACAATATGACATTCCAGGCTACGGCCTTTATGCTTTATTCCTGACAATAACCCCTGTCATTGAGGAACGCACTTCTAATCCCTTACAAAGACAACCTGTTTTTATGCCTTTTTTCTCTGCCTATATTGCTGCATAGATTGCTCTGCAGACTACACAAGTTTTTATTTTCCTTGTGGTGCATTGTGTCCATCTTTTGTTTAGCCACATCACACCTCTTTTCACTACCTTTCACTTTCATTACCATAGTGCAAATCCATTTATTCTCACTCCTGCTGATAAATTAATACTTTGATCAGTTCCTTTCCTGCATTGTAGCAGTAGCCTCCCACTTTTCTGAGTGGCAAACACCACTCTTGTAGTACCAGACCTTGCACCTCTAAGTGGGGAGGAGAGTCTCTACAGAAACTGCAGCAAGATTTGGACCCTGCTTCTTGTGCTGTTGAATATGTTTTTGGCAACTGATTTGGACAAAAATTCTCTGATCTTTTCCTTGTTGGATTACTAAGCATGCTACAAAAGAGGGGTACAAACTCTTGTTTTATTTTTGGCACTTCCATGGTGCTTCATTTATAATAGGATTCTAACTTATATCGTCTCCATGCATGAAATTTCAAAAGGTGATGTCCTGCCAGACTCCCCTACCAAGGGTTGTCTCTTACTCCTCATGTAATGTATGGTCAGCATCCTCACACAACCCATCCTTGTGGGTCAGTTGACGCCAACACAGTTTTGAGTGCACAGCCCTTCATTACCACTCTATGTATGATGGCTGTTTTCTTTGCCATATTCTTACATGTATCTCGGTGGGGACACTTGCACAGAGCTTACTGCTCTGGTAAGAGACAATTCTGAGTGAAAGTCAGTTTGTGCTGCTAAACAACTGTGGTCTCCTGAGAGATTCACACCCACCTCCTTCCCTCAGTGATCTTGCTAATCTTCCCATGTGGGACTACATGGAAGCCATGACAATGAAAACAAGGTTGCACTTACCTGAAACTGTTGTTCATCGTGTGGTCTTCTGTGCAGGCACACATCCCTCCCTCCTGTCCCGCTGTGAAGTCTCTGAGACTTTGGTTTTCTAGGGGTATCCAACGGCGGCCTGGAGAGAACTGAGGGAGTAGCGCCCCCCTCCTGGTCATGTGAGCGTTTTGGCAGGAAAGCATCAGAGGGAGGAGGGGTGCTCCAAGTCTATTAGAAAACTTGGAAAACTTTTCCATAGCTGGCCTGCGACTGAACAGTCCCATGTGTGCCTGCACAGAAGACCACTCAATGAACAAGTTATAGGTAAGTGCAACCTTGTTTTATTTCTACAGTGCAGTCAGGAACTTGTGTATATGCAGAGTAAATTCCCCTCCATGTGTTTTACACTACTTTAAGGGTTTTTTAAAGTAGCATCCAATGTTAAGAGGAGCTTCAATTTCAGGAAAAATTATATCACTCCTGTGAATACTTTGTAGAAAGGTAAGAAATAAGTACAACAAATAAAATATAAATGAACAAACATTAGATTTATTTATTTAGAAAATTACCTTACCAGGTCTTCAGAGTACCTGCTGGAGGTAGCTTACAAAGTAAAACATAATAAAATATAAAACATCACAAAAATGGTTGACAGGTCAGTATGGTGTGAGAGCCAGTGTGCTGTAGTGGTTAGAGTATAGAACTAGGATCTAAGAGACTTTCATTGCAATCCAAAGCTGGTCTACTCAGAATCCTACTGAAGTGTACTCAGTGGGGCTTGCTCCCAGGAACATGTTCTTAGGATTGCACTGCTTGGTGCAAATCCCCACTTGTGCCATGGAAGCTTGTTAGATGACCTTGGGCCAGTCCTACATGCTCAGCCTAACCTACCTCAGAGGATTGTTGTGAGGATACAATGGAGGAGAGGAAACAATGTAAGTTGCTTTGGGTCCCCATTGGGGAGAAAGGTTGGGGTGTAAATGAAGTAAATAAAGTACGCATATTTAATAAGCTATTAAAAACCCAGTCAGAGTATAAAAACAGCACAAAACTTTGAAAAGCTTAAAATGTCTCATTAAAAACCATCTCCAGCTAGAAGCAGACTATAAAAGCAATGTTAAAATACCAACTGCTTAATGGAAATCTGGGTGAAAAGAAACATTTTGGCCTGGTGCCTAAGAAAAAGTAAGGCAGGCAGCAGGCAAGCCTCAAGGTGAAGGGCATTCCACAGGGGCCACTGCTGAAGAAAAAGCTCTTGTGTTCAGCCCTGATTCACCATTGAAAGTGGGAGTATAGATGGTAGAGTCGATGAAGAAGATCTGAGCTGGTGGGTGGGACAGTATGAGAGGAGGCAGGCCTTTGGCATTCTGGCCCCAAGCCTTTTTGGGCCTTCAAGTTATGAACCAGCACTTTGATTTGTTTCTGGAAAAGGCAGTCAATGCAGATTTTTCAGCACAGGGTTAATACAGTCACTGTATTCCATTCCTAGCAGTAACTTGACTGCTGCATTTTAAACCAGCTGAAATTTCCAGACAGTTTTTAAAGATTTTCCATGTCCTTATCTACATCAGGGCCACTGTCAATAACCTTAGTGGCTGCACTAAAATATTCACATTCTGTAGGGCTTCATGTTATGCAGAGCCTCAAATCTGTTTCTTCTTTCATACAAGTGTTTTTTGTGTACCTTTTCTTCAGTGATTAGAATTTTGTTGTTACATAGTCTGGCCAGGATCCATAAATCCTGTGCACAAACCTGAACACTTCTGCACATCCAAAGGTAAATGCCCTTCACCTTGAGGCTCACCTGGTGTCAACCGACTTTTTCTTTGGCATCAGGCCAAAACATTTCATTTTATCCACCTCAGTTCTGACTACAGCTCCTTGGGCTACTGTGGGAAGAGTCCCCAGAGAAGTCCCTGTATCAAACTGGGGACCCACCCTCTGTAAGTAATTTTTCTAATACCTATATTCATTTTAGACACTCTGCATAACTGCATAGGCTGTTTATTTGATCAGGTTGGCTTGGGGTGTGAGGTACCGTGTGCCAATAAAAAAATCAATCTCTTTTGTTTGTGTAGTTTCAGGCACTGGTTTTAACCATAGACCTGGGTTCTGGGCCAGTAACTCACTCCAGTTACTTTAAAAACAGATTCAGAAATTTATTTGCAAAAGAAATACATATATAAAAACATACAAATAAGGGAAAAGGTGCGTACACTGAAACAAGGACAAACATAAGAAACCTGACTCATTAGCCACTAACACTGACTCTGTGCAGCAGTTTTTCCAGCAGTGCTGATGCAGAAGTACTATAGAGAGTGACAACCTCTTCCTCCAGGTTCACAAGCTCTTCATGCAGAAGGTTCTTCCTCATCATTCTCTGATGTCTTCTTCTTCTTTTTAAAATATATTTTTATTGATTTTCCAACGTAAATAAGTAGAGACACCAAAAAAAAAAATCCTTATATCTGACGCAAACTTCTCAGACATAACAACTTTCTTATAATTACTTTCCATCTTAACAACCAAATCTGCTTACTTTTTCAGCACATGCTTCTATCCAAAATAATTAAATAGAAAAGAAAGAGATAAAGTAAGGAAAAACAAAAAACCCCAATAAATTCGTTACTTATGTCACTTTATCTTTTCTATTATCCTTATTCTAATAGCCAAATAGTGTGGATACCTATTCCCACCAACAGGGGGCTCACTGTCCCCCAACAGCTTTTCCTGCATAGTCAGTAGACTTCCTGGGTTTGTAGAAAAATCCAAAAAGTGAAGAAATCCCTTCAGGAACGGTTGAATTCCCAAAAAGCCTTTTGAAATGGCCTTTGCAGGGACCTAACTCCAGGCATCAATGGTGAGAGATTAGAACGTTGGTGGGGAGGGGGGGCTTCTAACTGGCTCTGTCAGTAAAAGGGTGGGGGAAGGGCCCTTTCCAGGCCTCTTTTGGCCTTTCAGGGAGGGAGGGAGGGAGCCTTGGGGCCAGGCCTCACAAGAGTTGCCAGTGCCAGGCTGGGGGATTTCTAGAGATTTTGTGGTGGACTCTAAGGAGGGCTGGGTTTGGGAAGGGAGAGGCCTCAGCTGGGTATAATGCCACAGAGTCCACCCTCCAAAGCAGCCATTTTCTGCAGGGAGACAGACCTCTGCTGTCTAGAGTCCAGTTGTAATTCTGGGGGGTCTCCAGGGCCCATTTGGAGGTTGGCCACTCTAGGCCTGGCAGTAGTCTAGGCCAGCGTTCATCAGCAGCCACCCTATGAAAGCCAGTGAGGTGCAGCAGTTAGAGCTTCAAAGTAAGGGTCTGCAAGACCCAGGTTCAGATCCCCATCTTGCAGTGGAAGGTGACTGCGTGATTTTGGACCAGTCACATATTTCAGCCTAACCAACCTCACAGGGTTGTTGCACAGATAAAAAGGAGGAGGGAATAATGAAAGCTGCTTTGGCCCTCACTGTGGAGAAAGACTGTAATTTTCCTAGGTAGAGGCTGGGGGGTGGAGATGGAAAATAGGAGACAGAGAGGCAGATAAAGGTAGGTTGGCTGTTGGTTGGGAAGGAAATAGGGTTGCCAGCTCCAGGTTGGGAAATCCCTGGACATCTGAGGGGTGAAGCCTGGAGAGGGTGGGATTTGAGGAGGGCAGGAACTTTGGACTGGTGTAATGCCATAGACTCCACCCTCCAGCCATTTCCTCCATGAGAACCACCATTGCCAGCCTCTGGGTGAGGACTGGAGATCACCCAGAATTACAACTGTTGTCGAAGAGACAGAGATCAGTTCCCCTGGATAAAATGGCTGTTTTGGAGGGTTGAGTCTACGGCATCATACCCTGCTGAGGCTGCTTGCCTCCCCAAGCCTCACTTTCCCAAGGCTTCACCACAAATCTCCAGGAATTTCCCAACCTGGAGCTGGCAGTCCTAAGGTGAATTGTTCTCTGTAGCTGGGAGATCCGTGGTGATTCCCAGAGTGCTGCCACTGCTGCTGTGGGGGAGAGGAAGCAGGTGGGTGGCTGAGAGCACTGCCACCACTGCTACTGCTGCTCTGCGGAGTGGGGGAGGATGCAGGCAGGAGGCTGGGAGAGTGATGGGGGCAGAAAGAAAGAATGATGGGGTGGGGGGCAGAAAGAGAGAGAAAGAGTGATGAAGTGGGGAGGCAGAAAAACAAAGAGAAAGATGACAGGTCAGAAAGAGAGAGGAAGTCACATGCATGGAGCAGAAATAGAGTAAGAAAAGGGGGGCAGAGGGGAGAAATAGTGTGAGAGAGGTAGGGGGTGAGCAGAGGAAGCAAAGGTGTGACAAATGAGATAACCATCCTGCAAGTTTCTTGCGGGTCTCCACTTGTTTATACTAATTTGCTATAACAAAAAAATCAATTTATTCTTATTCTATAACTATGTTCCTCTTTCTGCATTTTCTCTTCCAGCCACCTTTTAACTGACCATTACAACAAATTATACAAATAACTTAATATATTTCTGGCTCTTTATAACCTAAATAGCAGACCTATTAAACAATTAGGAATACTATTATAATCATGTTTTCCCATGTTATAGATATCTTTACATTACATTCAATCTCCATTACACTAAACCTCATATATTTCCACCACTATAACTATAATTCTTTTGCACAACATCTTGAAATAAGTTAACATTACCCTGCACTACATTTGGACAAAAACCATGGTTTATTTTTTTCCTATCGTATTTTAACCCTCACACAAAAAGAAAAAAAAAGCTACTCTGAGCCCCAAGTCAAATTGTTTGATTTTTTTCTTGTAGAATCATATTTAAATGTCTTATCACTTTAACAGCATCAAGCTCTATTTCCAATTTTTTCCATTTCCATTTCAGTGAACAAGTTTTCAAGTTTTCTACCCATCTGGACCCTTTCATTGGCATTTAATTCATTGGCATTTCATTTAAATACACTAAACTGCTCATTCTCTAACATTTCTAGGAGTCCCCTTCTGCCATTTCCAACAGTAAAAAGTTCTTTACTAGTTCCTTTGATTTGGCCATTTGGTTGATGGGTCCTTTAAGACATTTCATAGGAGCAAGCAATGATTTAGTTGTCTGGTTAGTAAACCTTTTAGGACTTTTCATGGAAATAGGAGAAGTATCTTGCAAGCGATTTCCTAGATGATGTTTCTGTTGATCAAAAAGGTTTTGCTGTTTGTTCTGTATTAACTGGAATAAGATGGCCTGACCATGCAGTCCAACAAACCTCAGAGCTTCGCTCCAAAGGCAATAGCCACTTTGTATCCAAAGGTGCATCTATGGGCTCGCCTGGATCTGAAAGTCCCTATTGAAAGTAGCCCTATTGAATTGTAGATGTGTAAGTAAGACCAATCACGGGTGATGTGTGTGTATGTGTGTGTGGTGTGGGGCACGCATATAAGCCAGGCACTTACTGGCCCATTTCTCTTTCGTTCCTGATGTAACCTAATAAACAAGAGCTTATTCACTAAGCTGAGTCTCCCGCCTCAGTACTTTTCACTGGTGATGAAGGTGGGATTCCGTGAGCAAGCCTGACTCCACCGCAACCACGAGCACCGCACTGGCGACCACCACGGAGGCCGAGGACTCCCCACCATGCACCGTTCCCACTGGCGAATTGCAGACCACAGCAACTGCGTCATCGCTACCGGCTCCTGCACAGCCGCTACTGCAACGAGTCATGGCTTCTGCTCCGGGACAACACCTCTTGGCATTCAACCCTACCCATCCCGAGTACTGGGGAGCCTGGGTTGCCCAGCTGAAACACTTCTTGAATACTCAGGGAGTAACTGATGCTGAACTCAAGAGGTCGTGGCTTCTGAGCACATGCGGCGTCGCTACCATCTGGCTGGCACAGAACCTCGTGCCGAAGACACTGGAAACCGCGACCTATGATGAGTTGGTCACTGCCCTGACCAATTACTATGCTCCGAAGCCCTCGAAGTGGGCCATCCGGATGGACTTCATCGGCTGAACTCAGAAGGCAGGAGAGTCGACAGTGGAATTCCTCACCAACCTCCACTGCCTCGCCAGCGAATGTGAGTTCCCCTCCCTTAAGGACACTCTACTGACCCAGTTCCTGTGGGGAGTCAGTGATCCAAAGTTGTGGTGAAAACTTACCACTCAGAGAGACCTAAAACTGGACACTGTACTCCAGACAGCGACCGCCTTCGAGAAGTCGCAACGAGACTGACAGGCCCACTCCGCCCACCAGGCCAGGCCGGTGTCAGAATCTGACATCTCAGACGAGGAAGCCCATCAGGTGAAGCCTCACACACGGCCCAGCACACGCAAAAGTCACTCGTCAGCCGTCTGTCCCGTGACAAGGGATGTCGCAAAGCTATCCGGGTCTGTGCTGTGTGCCAGCTGCAGGGATCTGCGTGACAGGAAGACCTGCCGGTTCTGAGAGACCATTTGTCGGACATGTGGGAAGCAGGGGAACATTGCCTGTGCCTGCCATTCACGGAGCACCAAGGGCACTTTCACGCACCAAGGGGCTGTGGACCGCAGCTTCACCATTCACCAGAACCAGGTACATTACTTGCCCCAGGGGTCCGCCCACAAACTGACTGTGATTATATTGATAGAGGGCGCCCCCTGCGAAATGGAGCTAGACACAGGATCGTCCCTTTCTATTATCTCTGAGGAGACCTTCAGGAAGCTATGCCCTAATGGGGGGCTCCTCTAGAGGCTACCAGCCTCAAGTTAAGAGACTTTCAGAGAAACCCAGTAGCGGTTAAGGAGGTGGGCCAGTTCAGGGTGAAATACAGGGTTTTTGAGGGTCTCTTGGAACTGATCGTGGTACAGGCCCCTCTCACCAGCCTACTGGGCCTTGCCTGGTTTGATGCCCTGGGGTTGGTGGTAACGGGGATCAACCAAGTGGGGCACGGGGATTATAGTCATGTGTGCCAGGAATTCCCCACAGTATTCGACGGCACACTTGAAAGGTACCCTGTGGTGTGCCCCATCTGCCTAAAAAGTCGACACCCCCCGTTGGCTCTCTGTCTGAAAATCGAGGCAGAGCTGGATTACCTGGTCAGCTAGGGGGTCCTAGAACCGGTCCCACACATGCGGTGGGAAACGCCGATAGTCACACCAGTCAAACTGAATGGGGACATCAGGATTTGTGCGGACTATAAATGCACAATTAACAGGGTATTGAAAGACCATGCGTATCCCATGCTGGTGGTCAGCCAGGGCCAAGATTTTTGGAAAGCTGGATCTGGCACAGGCCTACCAGCAGTTGCTGGTGGACAATGCCACGACCGAAGCCCAGACCATTGTCACTCACAGGGGGGCTTTTAAGGTGCAGAGGTTGCAATTTGGGGTGAGTGTGGCTCTGGGAATATTCCAAAACTTAATGGACACTTTGCTTAAAGGAATTCCTGGAGTACAACCCTTCTTCGATGACATTCTGATCTTGGTGCCATTGGCAGACATCTTCATGTATTGCTTGCGAGCAGTGCTTCACAGTTTCAGCAAAGCAGGACTAAAAGTGAAGTGAGAAAAATGCATCCTTGGGATGCTTTGCATGGACTTCCTTGGGTTCCAGGTCGATGCAAGTGGTATCCACCCAACCCAGGACAAAATAAAGGCAATCGTGGATGCTCCGACCCCGACCTCAACCTCTAAGACCAAACTGCAGGCTTTCTTAGGCCTCCTTAATTTTTATCATTAATTTCTCTCCCATAAGGCGGCTGTGGCCAAGCCCCTCCACTGCCTGTTGGATAAAAAGGCTCAATGTGCTTGGGGCCCATGGCACGCCGCGGCCTTCCAAGCGGTCAAGGACCTCCTCATCTCAAACTCTGTCTTGTCTCACTTCAATGAGTCCCTTCCCGTGGTCCTTGCCTGCGATGCCTTGCCTTACGGGGTGGGGGCTGTGTTGGGCCACCAGCTCCTGGATGGCTGCAAGGTGCTAGCGGCTTATTATTCCTGAACCTTGTCATTGGCTGAACGCAACTAAACGCAGATCGACAAGGAGGCATTGGCCATCGTGGCAGGGATAAAAAAAATCCACCACTATCTCTATGGCCGTCCCTTCTCCATTCACACCAACCACAAGCCACTCTTGGTTCTCCTGGCCCCAGATCATCAAACACCCCAGATGATATTGTCACGGGTGCTTTGCTGGTCAATCTTCCTGGCCAGCTACTAATACAGCCTGCTGCACTGGCCAGGTAAGTCCATGGGCCACGTAGATGCCCTGAGCTACCTTCCCCTTCCCAGATGCGACCCAGCACTGGCACACCAGATCCTGCTGATGGGACCTGCCCGACTGGCCAATCCAGGTACACGAAGTGGCCAAACACACTGGTAAGGACTGCATCCTCTCCCGGGTGCTAGACTGGGTGGGGAGGGGCTGTCCCAGAGGGAAAGTGGGCCCAGACTTTGTAGCCTTTTCGTCCCGCTGGGATGAGTTGTCCGCTCACGAAGGGTGTCTCTTGTGGGGTAGTAGGGTAGTAATCCCTGCTTCCCTATGGAAATGCATGCTCGCAGCGCTACACGAGACCCACCTGGGGCAAATCTTCTTTATTTTAGTAGATGCCTTCTCCAAATGGCTCGAAGTCATCCCAGTCTCCTCCACGTCGTCCCGGGCCATGATCAAGTTCCTGTGGAAGGTGTTTAGTGCCCATGGCATCCCTGACACACTGGTCTCTGACAACAGAGTGGCCTTCACAGCAGCCAAGTTCAGGGACTTTGTGAGGTACTATGGGATTCAGCACATCTGCTCTGCCCCCTTTCACTCACCCACCAACGGCCAGGCGGAGCGGATGGTGAGAACTATGAAAGGCGCTGCGGCGGATCGTTCACGGGGACTGGGTCTACAGGTTAGCTGCTTTTCTGTTTGGCCAGAGGACAACCCCTCACACCGTCGCTGGCTGCTCTCCCGCAGAAATGCTCATGGGCAGGTGCTTGACGACCCAGCTAGACCGCTTATACCCGGACCAGGCAACGGACCACACCCCAGGAGTAGAAATACAGACTGCCCCAGGGGGGGTTCTTCCCTGAGGACCCTGTGTACGCTCGCAATTATGCACGCAGGGCACCCTGGATCCCCACGCGAGTGGTCCAAGTGACAGAACCTCTATCTTACGAGGTCTCCACAGAAGATAGACAGCTACTGCGGAGACACGTGGGCCACCTCCACCGCTGGCTGCTGCCCTTAGATGTACCCGGGGATGCGGAGGCTGAGCTGGAAGCCAACGTGACAAGCAGTGAACCATCGGACACCTCTCCCACTGGGGCACCTTCAGCGCCTGGATGCACCAACAACGCATAGCCTGCGGCAGCCTCTGAATCACTAGTTCCACCAGAGCTGACCCAGCACAGCCTGACCGTTCTCTACCGGAACTACGCAAGTCGACTTGGGAGCGGCGGTGCCCCGAGTACTTGAAGGACTATATTTGTGGGAACACCTGAACTATGTGGGGGGAGGGGTGTTGTGTATTAACTGGAATAAGATGGCCACCACAGGGTGGCCTTACCATGCGGTCCAACAAACCTCAGAGCTTCGCTCCAAAGACAATAGCCACTTTGGATCCGGAGGGCATACCTATGGGCTTGCCCGGATCCAAAAGTAACCCTATTGAATTATAGATGTGTAAATAAGGCCAATCACAGGTGATGGGTTTGTGTGTGGTGTGGGGCACGCATATAAGCCAGGTACTTACTGGCCTGTTTCTCTTTTGTTCCTGATGTAACCTAATGAACACGAGCTGATTCACTATGCTGAGTCTCCGGCCTCAGTACTTTTCACTGTTGCTGCCGCTGCTCCTCTCCACCTTCCCAGTCTTCCATATAGCAATCCTGTTCATCAGCCTCAGTAAGCTGAGAGTGCTGTAGTTCTTCCTTTATTTCCAAATCTACACATACGCTCTGAGGTTTTTCCATAAGATTTTCAAATGCTCCTCTGACCACTTGCTGTATTTCGTCAAACAAAAGCTTTTTAAATTGCTCCAGAGTAAGTTGCGACAACTCTGTGTTCACCATTTCCTCTGCCTCCATCATATCCATTTCCAACTCTATTTTCCTACCCCACAAACCACAGAGAATAATTGGTGTTCCAACATTTATGTAGGGTAAATCAAAAATATAATGCAAGTATCACATCACAATTAGAATTTTTCCCCCTATAGTTTGCTCTGCAAATTTTTAGTTCCGTTCTCTGCATCACCACTTTTCTTCAAAGTTCATGGAACGTTTGAAAAAACAAAAACAAAGAGGGGGGCAGGTTTTATCAGAAATTAACAGTTAGTTGATAAAAGATACACATACTTACATAATAATACTTGTCTTATCAAGTGTTATGCTGAGAATTCACTGGTTTCTAAAAATGGAGGTCACAGCTGTGACAAATGTCACAGCCATGTTTGTCTCCATTCCTCAGTCTTGCTTCAAGACAGTCTCTGATACACCCCACTGCCGCCGCTTGTGGGGCAACTGGTTGAGTCTTCTGTTCCCTGACCTCTCTCCGAGAAGTTGGGTGGGGTCTGGTGATGTCTCATGGACCACAGAACCCTAAAAAGAAACAAGGAAAGATGGGGGCAATCGGGAGATCCCAAAGACCACCCACATCACTGTCCTTCTCTCTGATGTCTTCTGTGTGACTACTCTTGCCCTCACATTCTTTGGTAATGCCTGACTCCTGACTTTATCTTAGCTCAGCTGTCAGTTCTTGATTGATTGACCAATCACAAGGACCAGTCAATTGATCTAGATCTTGAACTGTCAAGATCGGCTGCTGTCAAGCAGCTACTTTGACAGCTCACAGCTGGCCACTATCAAGCTAGCTGTTAACCAGCTGCAGCTGCTCATTAGTAAGGTACATTGTAGCTTGAAAACAATCCAGACAAAACTTAGGAATTAACAGTTCTACAGAAAATGCAAATACTTACATCCTGAGGACCCACTTTCGTAACAGCAGTGGAGTCCAGTTCCACGGGCAAGCTCTGCCCTGACTTTCACATGTTCCGTGGATCATATGTGTATGCATAAACACTATTCATATGTACTTGCTTGTGGTTTACACTTCATGGTCTGCTTTTTCAGAGTTCCCACATATACGGAGAGAGCCTTGTGCTCATGACCTTTATGTATGTGTTCCAAAGAATGCTTATAGGTCTGGGGTGGGGCTTGCTGCTGCAATCCTATCTCCTTCTCCTGCATAGTCATTCCGCTTATGAAAAGGACTATATTTTTTAGAAAAGAGGGGCAATTTCAGAAATAAAGGAATCAATTTCTCAGCATTCAGAAAGTGAACAGTGTGTACTGGGAGTGGCACTCATAGCATAGATTATTTCTTTGTTGTCTATGTGTTTTCTCCAGTGCTGAAGACTTGCCATGTAATGACGCATAAGGTTATGACTAAGGATTGGGTCATTATACCTTTTATAGGTGTAATTTGGATTATCATGCCTGTGTTCCTCCTACTTGCATGATGCCACAATCAGAATTCTTTTAAAGTTAGCACAAGGCAGCATTTAACATAGTGGAGGATTTTTATGACTAGTAAGAAGTTGCTAACTCTCATGTCTGCACCTCTTGTGATTAACTCTTGAGATTACTCATAAAACACCTGCAAGTTTACAACATACCGCCACCATACTTTTTCACATCCTAATAACAAACTGAAAACTCTTTACCAGAAAATACCTTCCTTGGATTGGCCGGATCTTGGCCACTAAAAATCAGCCTGATCAATGATTAATAGGCCTTGTTTTAGTTGTGGAAAAGCTTAGATTAGATGGATGCGAGTTTTCAAGGAGCACTGCTGATCTTCTGCTAGTTTTTACAAGGCTTTTAATTGACAGAATCTTTTAATGGCTCTGTCAACAAGACAATAACTGTTCACTCAGGTCTTACATACTTGCTATTTGGGTTGCCAACTTTGAGCTGGGGAGTTCCTGGGGATTTGGGATCAGAGCCTGGGGAGGGCAGACCTTGGGAAGAAGAGAGATCTCAGCGGAGATGCCATACCCTAGAGTCCATCCTCCAAAGCTGCACTGAACTCTGTAGTTTCAGCACTGCACATTCCCATTTATCCTTAAAAGATCCCTAGCTTTTCAATCTAAAGATCTTAGGCTTTTCTGCATGCTCAGCTTATTATGAGTTTTCTTAGCAGTCGATCCCCAGGTGTCAGAATCAGCTTGGATATTGTTGTTTGGCATGTCTGCCCTCTCTCTGTGTTATTTTAGTCATGGGGTCAGTTTATTTGTTCTAGACATGCTGAAATAATCAGGAATATAGAGCAAGGGTGCTGTCATTATTGGTGGCAAGGTGATCCTTTGTTGATTTCTTCTGGTAGCCATATTAAGACAGAGAATCTCCAGTTGTAAAAGTAAAGTTGAGAAATGGCACTTCTTGGTATTGTGGAAAAGGTTTTTTCCCTACAATGTTCAGTTATCGCCTACAAAGAGAGGTTTGTATTGGATAGTTAAGGTCACACCTGATTGGCTGAAGGGTTCTCACAAGGTGATTCTCTAATTGGTGGTAGCTTGTTTTATATGCATGTACAAGAATTGCCTCCAGAGAAAAATGACGTGATAGAACGTTTCCAAACACAAAATGGTGCCTGTGCATGCGTGAGAATCACCATTAGACAACACTGCTTTCTAAGTAATATTAATTAATAAAACAAGCCCTTGGAATAAAGCTGGTTGCAAAAAAACCCCATGTAGTTCTGTGCATTTATAGTGCTATGCAGACATAGTGCTATATCGATACGCAACATATTTTTTTAAAAAACCCCACTGGATCACAGGATAGCACTTCTGGTAAAAATCTTGTCTTCTAAATAGAAGCATCCTAACTACTGTAAAGAAGAAAATTCTATTGCTGGAGCAGGAAGGTTATTTTGGAGTATGTGACTTCCTTCTTATACCAGTGTAAACTTTCTTATATCGATATAAATGCTGAATGTTAAGAAAAACAACAACACAGGCAACATTTGTCTCCTATATGAAGCATCTATTAATGACCTCATTATTATTTTTTAAATGCTCCGAACTTGGGTGGGAAAGTGGATGTGGTGATGTTCAACAGCACTTTAAAAGTCCTGTTTTTATACTGCCCTATCAGCATCACTTTGAAACTTAAAATAAAGAAAAGAAAATGAAATGAAATGAGGGCAGAAGGAAAATGACAGAAGAGGGAGAGAGAAAGGAGGGAAGGATAAGAGAGAGCATGGTTTGATGATGGGGGGTGGGCATTGACAGGTGTCAGTGGGTGGAACAAAAAAGATTTATTTATTTTTTATAAATTAAATGTATGGATCGCTCAATCCCTGAGTTCACAGGGCTTTGGGTGATGTACAACAGTAGATAAAATACAATATGAGCATCAATAAGTCACAATAATAAATGATTCAATACAATCTTAAAAACAGCTCCCAGATGGCATCCATGAATCAAATTTTAAGCCAGTTCCATATTGTGTTGCCACCTCACAGGCAGGGTAGGGAGGAAGCCAAAATTAAAGGTGGAATAAAGGAGGGGGGTGCCAGCCATGATAGAGCTTGTCACTATCGTCAACCAAAAGTCTGGCATAACATCTCCACCTTGCAGGCCCTGTGGAATTGCATTAAATCCCACAGGGCACTGATGTTATTTGGCAGAGAGTTCCACCGGGTCAGAGCCAGGGCTGAAAAAGCCCTGGCTCTGGTCGAGAACAGCAAGATGTTTTTGGAGCCAGGGATCACAAGCAGATTATTCTCAGCAGAGTGTAACGCTCTTCGGGGGACATACCAGAGGAGGCAATCCCAAAGATACATGGGTCCCTGACTGCTCATGGCTTTAAAGGTCGGTACCAAAACCTGATTCAGTACTGCACTGGAACCATTACACATGAAGAGTAAAGGTGACTCCAAATTGGTTTGAAAAAAAACTTGGGGGTAAAAGGGCTCCCCCCCAGTGGAGAAAAATTGTAAAGTACTGGGTTCCGAATGCTGTAGTTAGTGAATCATCTCATACTTTATTTCTTACAGACAAAAAAGACAAGGCTCAGCAGGACCTGAGGCCTGCTTGCATCTCCATTGCAAACCACACCCCACACACAACCCACACCTGTGATAGGCTTATTTACAGTGTCCCCAATTCCCCATAGGTTACTGCTTGGATCCTGGCTGACCAATAGGCCCATCCTAGGATCCACACTGGCTATTGTCTCAGGAAACGAAGCTTTGCTCCTTTGCATGACTGCGTGTGAAGGCGATTGCGTGTGCAGTCCTCAGTTGGTACACAACAAAATGTTGGAAAAATAGGCAAAAATACTTAAAACTTAGAGGTTTACAATGGATCTTTGCTTCACTGGAGAGGAGGCCTTTCTTTCTGTTTAAAAAGCTTTATTTCTAAGGGTAGGGTACACAGGAAACCTACAAAATAACAAAGACTACATCTCTACAGCTTTATGGAGATTCTCCTTCTTCTTGACCCCTAGAAGGAAACCACCTGATTACATTGACCAATGATGTTTGTAAACAGACTTCAGTTTCGTGGGCTTTGATTGCATTGGCTCTGTGCCATATTTGCTTCCAGGTCAGGCTAAACAATAGCACACAAAGTGTACAGATTAACCCTATAATGACTGGAATTTAGACCTTGCAACTCACATATTTCCAACAACAAAAACACAGAAAAATCAAAGCAATCGCTATAGGCACCAAAACACATGTGGAAATCACACCGAGAGCTAAAGTAGTTTGGGCCAGAACTGATGAAAACCACTTATGGGGGGGGAACCTTGTTTCCGTTCACTGGAGAAACAGCTGGTTTTTTTGTGTCGCTCCTGTCTGGACAAAACACCATATAGTGCTTTCTGCAATTTTGTGTTGGATAGAATAGTAAAAATATGTCTCATGCTTTTGTTCTGCCTTTCTAACAAGGAAGATATAAGTAGTTCTCTCCTCTTCCATTTTATCCTTGGATCAATCCCAAGAATTGGTCCAAGGTCATCCAGTGAGCTTCATGGCTGAGTGGAACTTTGAACCTGGGTCTTCCATACCCTAGTCAGATACTCTGCCCCAGCCTTTCCACACAGCCTTTTTTTCAGCTGGTGGGCACTTTGGGAATTCTGGCTTGGGGTGGGGGGCGCAACCACAAAATGATTTGCACAAGAGGAGGAGCCAGCCACAAAATGTCAGGGAGTAAGGTCAGCTATAACTCTAATATAGGGTTGCCAGCCTCCAGGTGGGACCTGGAGATCTCCTGGAATTACAACTGACTTCTGAGGGCAGAGATCAGTTCACTTGGAGAAAATTACCTTTTTGGAAGTTGGACTCTATGGCATTATGACCCAAACCCCACCCCCTCAGGCTCCACGCCCCAAATATCCTGGTAATTTCCAACCTGCAGCTGGCAACCCTACTCTAATAGTAATTTTTCAACAATTCTGGGAGAAGCTCTAAATACCTTTTAAAATGAACTTTTTATTTTAAAATACTTCCTTGCATACATACAGGCTTACCTTCAGTCGTACAGTGAAGATCATTGGGATGTGGTGGCAGCTTATGCCAAAGCAACTTAAAAAAAATCTGTACAATCAATCAAAATTCCAGTGGCCAATCAGAGGCCCTGCTGAGCAAAAGCCCCACCTGGCCCTGCCCACTTTCTAAAAGCACTTGATAGATATCAGGATAGGTGTCGGTGGGTGCAATGGCTTCCATGGCCACTATGTTGGGGACCCCTGCTCTGACCATTAAATACGAGGCAGTCATGTAAAATGGTAGGAAGAGTTTTTGATGCATTGTTTTACATTCCTCACATTTGATTACTTGCATTGTTTGGTCAGAGTTTAGAGAACCACAAATGCAGTTTTATGTTTTGTTAATAAAAAGCAATAGGAATGTGTGGAGGATGCTTTTGCTATTTTTGGACTTACCAAAAGTGTTCTGTTGTGATTAAAAACAAACAAACCCCAACTTAGTTGAAAACGTTATAATTGGTAGATTTCAGTCAAATTGTTCTTCTCCATGGACAGACAAGGCTTATATAACAACATGCCCTTTCTTGTTCTGAAAAGCTGGCAGAGGAACAGACATCACTTTGTCTTTTGTGTCTCATGTTTATTTCATTACTAGCATGTATGACATGTCTTGGAAATCAGTACAGTGAAGACCGCAGCAATATGCTTTTAAAGCTTTTTCCAATTTGCTTAAGGTTCACTGTGGAAGATATTTATCTAGTGCCTTTTTATCACCCCTTCCTCCAAGGAGCTCAGGATGGCATACATGGCTCTCTCTTTCAAATAAATAATCTTTAATCTGTATTATTTTTGTTACCCATAACAAAAAAAAGATTTGTAGTTTTCAATTTGCTGTTTCTACAGTTTTTTAAAGTACTTAACACAGAGAGAGAGACTGACTATCTCACCTTTAAGTTCAAGCAGGAGAGAGGGTTTTGTTGAAATAACAATAGACCTGGGAAATGATGAACAGCTGATTCACAGGTCTTTATTATAGTTATAAATTGAAATCCTTAAAAAATTAATAAACTTTTCATCCACATGCAAAAATAACATACCAAAAATATAATTGATTTCAAAACTGTTAGGAAAGAAGGCTCAGGTTTACACTGTGAGTGCTTTTGTGTAATCTGTACTTGGGTAATATGTGGCCTAGAGGAAATCTATGGTGAATATTAAAACCACTGAAGACAATCTTAAGGTGAATTTCTCATGCCAGTTGCTTTAGGGTGTGGGTGTGTGTTAGCATGAATAGAGAAGTGGCCACACAACTTTTTCCTCTTAGGACATTGTCACCTATCTATTATTAAACAGTGTCTCCAAAGTACAGCCATTCACCACTTATCATTTCTATCTGTGTTAAAAAAAAAAGTGGATCTGGGACATCCTAGTTTGAATCTCCATTTTGCAATGGAAGCTTTTTAAGTGACCTTGGACCAGTTATACACTCTCAGCCTAACCTACCTCATAATGTTATTCTGAAGACAAAATGGAAGAAAGGAAAACTGTAAACTACTTTAGGCTTGTGGTAAAAATGGTGATGGACAGTGTCATCGAGTCGCAGAAGACTCCACAAGGTTTTTAAGGTTAACCCCACTAACTGAATGTGTATTTTCTGAGGGGAAGAAACACACCACGAACACAAACAAACTAGCCTGTAAGATCTCAGTCTATATATATGTGAAGATATATGAATAAATGGTGGCAATGTGAGATTGAAGCAGTGTTTGGGTCCTAACCCCAATAGCTCCGTGAAGTGTCTGAGTGAGGGGTAGTTGATAAGGGAACTGGGCTGCCCTGTCTGGTAGTCTGTGGGAATGAGAGAGGGGACCTTGTGTGTGAAAGGCTCAGGTCTCTCCATATACTAAAAAGAGGTGGTATATTGTAGCTGCCTAACTTAGCTGTATCCCTGAATCTGTGTAACAGAAGTTGATATGGGTAGTAGTGTTTGTGAACTGGGGCCATATGTACATATGTAATTGTTTATTTTATTTATTTATTTATTTTGACTTATATCCTGCCCTCCCCACATGGCAAGCTCCGGGCAGGTTACATCAAATTTGATAAAAATGCAATATATACAATTAATACAATTTAAACACTAGTAAAATACCACAATGGCGACTTCATCTGATGCTGTTGCCATTGCTCTTACCATTAGTATTCAAACAGTATGAAAAGAAAGTGACCTGTGCCAAAGGACTGTACACTGTTTACGGAATTGTTTAGGAAAATTATTCAGATGGTTCAGTGAAATGAATAAGGTAATATGTTATAGCATAAGACAGGGGTTTTATTTTTAACCAATTTAATCTAAGGAAAAATTCATTTTTTAAGCTGAATGCTGAAATTACTTACATTATTAGCGACTTCCTTCCACAGCTGCTAAGTGAAGCAACAGACTTCATCTTGTCAAGGTTTCAGTTTCACTTCTCTTTGTTCTGCTTCACTGTTCACCTTGCCATACTTTAGGAGGGAGGGAATTCCTGCGGGGGGAGTGTGTGTGGTTTGAGTGCCTGTCTGTAGTAGCCATAATTATTCCTCAAGTTGCACCCCTTGGACTGTTCTCATGGGATTTGGCTTTAGAGACTAGATAAGAGACTGTATATCTGTCAGGGTTGCCACAGAAACGCTAGTGGCCGAATGCTGATGTATGCATGGGATATGGGGGTGCATTGAGTTTTACCTATAACCTCTGAATTTCATGCACTTTCTTCAGTCCTGACAAAGAACCAGTTCTTGTAGTAAGCATATGTCTAATAAAGCATCACTGCCAAAAGTGTTGTGGAGAGTGTTTTAACTGGGGATCAGACACATCCTATCCTTTGTCAATGCATTCAGTTTGGGGATGGATATGGCTTACTGCTACAACACATTTTTTGGATGTAAAAGGTTCTAGGTTCCCTGGCATATCTGGGTAAACTTTCTCAGGAAGCAGCTGCTGAGAGATATTTTCTCTGCCTAACAATTTAGAGATCTTTGGCCCATCGGAATAGACAGTACTAAGATGGAGGGACCATAGGTCTAACTTCTATAAGCAGTTTGTTACATTCAACTCACTAAAATAAAACAAAGTTCTTTGCTGTTGCAGCTGCTGACAATAAGTTCCCACACCCAACTAAACTGTGGTCCTTGTTTTGCAGGCCGGACCTGATAGACATGAATACCGTTGCTGTTCAAAGCAACCTTGCAAATCTAGAACATGCTTTTTTTGTAGCAGAAAAACTTGGTGTTGCCAGACTTCTGGATCCTGAAGGTGAGTAGTGAAGAGAATAATGTGTGAGCTTTGGAATCTAATATTCTAATGTTTACATGTTGATTGTAAGCTACCTATATGTAATGTTCTTTTTAGATGTTGATGTCTCCTCACCTGATGAGAAGTCAGTAATCACATATGTGTCATCACTTTATGATGCATTTCCCAAAGTACCAGAAGGTGGTGAAGGCATCAGTGCAAATGTAAGTAGTATTTAACTGTTCTTTGTTCACACAAAACAAGTACACTGAGGCAATTGTACCAAGAACAGGATGTTGTTGGTATTGTTTGATTTTGGAAATGTTTTCTGCCAGGTAAAACCTGAACCCTGTTTAATCAGATATTACTAAACCAGGGCTCTTTTTGTAGCAGGAACTCCTTTGCATATTAGGCGACGCACCCTAATGTAGCCAATCCTTCAAGAGCTTAAGCTCTTGGAGGATTGGCTACATTAGGGGTGTGTTGCCTAATATGCAAAGGAGATCCTGCTACAAAAAGAGCCCTACTAAAATCTATATTGTATTGCATTCGTAGTTGGTCAGTCTCTGACAGTTGGTTGAATTCAGGGGTGGATTGGCCATTAAGGCCATCAGGAATACTCCTGGTGAATTGATGGCTTGAGGGATACCCCCCACCAGGGCCACCCAAGCCCCAAACCAGGTAGGTGTGGTAGCGAGGGACAGGACTGCCCAACCCAGCACCACATTGCTGCAGTGAGAGAGAGTACAGGACCACTCTGCTCAGCTTCACCTGCGCAGATGCCTTTTTTGGGGGAGCCCTTCTGCTAGGTTATTTTCTCCCCTCAGTTCTCCTGGCTGAGTTTCTGTGATAGCACTGAATTTTGTTCCTGAACATTTCAGCAGCTCAGGGAACAAATCTGAAAAAAATTCAGCCCACTTTTTATGACAGAAGGTACAGGTGGTGGTGATTTGGCTGAAGCTGAAACCTAATACAGACCATGGGGACTGGAGTATCTTTAAGGAGAAGGTTAAATACTGGGAATTGTTTCCAGGAGGTTAAAAAAAGAGAGAGCTAAGCGGCTAAAGAAAGTTGGAGGAATAGACTTTATGTTGAAAAGCAGGGACCTGAAGAAACCATGGGTTATGAAACCGCAAAGAAAGATGAAGCAAAGGAGAATGTAGGACTGGGCCAAAACCTCACATTGGGTATAAGGCCAGGAAGGAAATAGAAAGATAAGGGAAAATAGGACTCCTGGAATATGTGAGTCCCAGTTGTTGGGTCTGCAGTCTAGAATCTGCCAGGGATGGCATAACCCTAAGAGTTGTATAGAAGGAGAATTTTGGCAGGCTTCTGATGTCGCTTCAGCATTCTAACCTGGTAGCTCTACAGTGCTGATGAGGGTGGGTGTGTTGAATTTAACATGTTATGCTAGACTATCAAGACAGCTTTTTTGTTGCAGGCTTCTAGGGGTATCTAGATTTAAAGTAATCTTACTAACACTTATTTGATTCTCTTAGGATGTTGAAGTCAAGTGGGTTGAATACCAGAATATGGTGAACTACCTCATCCAGTGGATTAGGCACCATGCCACAATAATGGCTGACCGAGCATTTTCAAATAATCCTGTGGAACTCAAGGTGGGCTTTGACACTGTGGGTTTTCTTCCTCTGCATATGGTAAATAGGGTGGATTAATTTAAATGCAGTTAATTTAAAGGGGGGAGGCTGATATAAATCCTTCTTAAACAGAAGTATGTAGTAATATGTTGGGAAGGAAAACAGCATGATACAGCTCAATCTCGTCAGATCTTGGAAGCTAAACAGAGTTAGCACTTGGATGGGAGACCACCAAGGAAGGCTAAAGACGAAGGCAATAGCAAATGACCTTTGCTTAATCACTTGCCTTGAAAGTCTCTTCCTGGGGTCACCATAAGTTGGTTGCAACTTGATGGCACTTATGTACATTAGTAATATTGGTGTAAGATAAAAAGTACTGATTTAAAATAGAGTAAAGCCTTTATGAAAGCTTTTTTATCATTTTAAAAAATGATATATAATGTATTGTTTATTTTTAGATACCAATGCTTTAGATACCAAAGACTGAAGCAGTCTTTGTTGAGCGGTCTTTGTAGACAGATGCTACTTAAACACTAAAAGGCACTTCTCCTTTCCACTGTTCCTTTCTGCTTTAATTTGCCCTTTATTCTTTGTTGTGTAACTGCCACCCCCATAAGTAACCAACCAGGAGCAGGGTCTGGTAATAAGTACTGGGCAGATTAGTGCTCTTTATGAGTTGGAAGGTAAATGTTCATGTTCTTTGGTAGACAGAATCCTCATAAATAGAATACAGAGTGAATTGCAGAGATCAGGTAGTTTACTATGAATAAAACAGGAGGGATTGGTTGCATTCCTAAGGAAACTTTCCTAGGAGTAAGCCACTGAATAACAGAACTTGCCTGTAACAGGGACCCATGTAGGATTGTTCCTATAGGCTGCTATCCTAAGGACTCTTGTTTAGGAGTAATGGGACTGATTTCTGAGTAGACCTGCTTAGGAGTGCTCCCATAATCATGCAAATGATCATTGGGGGATACCTGTGGTGACTTGCCAGTACCTAAATCCCAGTATTGTCATGATACACATTATACTGTGGTGCTGAATGATATGTCTGAGAAGATGTTTTCCTCAGAATTCTTTCTTTACAAAGAAAATCAGTTCATCATCGTGTCTTCTGTGCAGTCCCACATGGGACTGCCTGCAAGCAGGCCTGCTGCGGGAGAAAATTCTACGAGCTTCTAGAATTATCAAATTGATTAGTCCCCCTCCCCTTGTGGAGGTGAGCTGCAGCTTGTTTTCCCACCTATTTGGTCATGTAACGAGGGGAGGGGGAGGCACTATTCCCTCAGTCCTTTTTCTGCCACCATAGGGAAAGGATGTTCCAGAGCATTTTTCTCCTCTTCCTCAACCTTTGCGGTTGTACTGCTTAAAGAAGAAAAGAAAAGAAAAAGAAAAACATAGAAAATAATAAGAAGGAGCCTTCTACTTATCCGTTTGAATGGTCCGTCTCTGGGGAGAGGGTATGGCTCTCTTCAAGAAATGCCAATCCTGTGGAACCAAAATGGCTTCCAACGATGAACACTTCAAATGTTTCCTTTGTCTCGGGGAGGGCCACAAGGCGGCTTCCTGCAGGGCCTGTAGCCTTTTAACCCCGAAGACGAGGCAGGACAGGTCTCTGAGGCTGAATGCAGCTCTCTGGGAACAGTCTTTAGCAGTTCCAACAGAGAAACCCTCCCTCAGATCAGAGATAAGTCTCCTTCAGGAGCACTCAAGTCCCATCGTTCAAAGCAATGCTTAGTAGGAACCCCTGGTAGCCCATCTGCTGTGACTCCACTGCTTGTGAAAAAAGCCCAAAAGGCGCCTTCACAGCCTAGGTCTCTCACACCAGCGTCTCCTCCAGAGCCTCTGGCCATGGCTTCCGCTGGTCCACACAATTCGGACCTGGCTGCACCTCCTTCAACGTCAATGTGTTTGCCATCAGTGCCTCCAATGCTGACGACTCCTACGGCCCCGAGGTGATTGAGGTCGACTAGGTGACAAAGCCCGGGCTCATGATGCCGGAGATCTTTGCTGTCGACCCACCAAGGGTCTGTCCGATGTCGACAGCCCTCCCAGACTTCGGTTCGGTCTCCCTCTTCGGCTGATAACGTCAAGATCATCAGCCTCCTGAAGTTGAAGGGCTCTTCATGGTCTCATTCCTCTGCCTCCAGGAGACATGCTATGTCCCCTTGGGGATAACCTCTGTGTTGGGATCAAGTTCCCCCCTGGTTTATGCCTCCGTGTTACTTCAGAGATTCCACCACTCGCGGCCATAGTTGACGTTGAAGTCTCAGCCTTTCTTCCTGTCGTCACCGATCACCGAACAGTTCCAGGTTCCGGAATCCTTACACTTCTGATCCAGATTTTTTTCTCTCAGAGCCCTGCAAGACCCTGCATCGGACATAGAATCAGAGTGCGCCTCTTTCCCATCCCCAGATGAGGCAGTCGGAGATCCTGGTCCTGTGTCCCCAACTGAGGACTTGCGAGTTTACTTTGAGCAATTGCTTAGAATGGTGAAAACCCTCGAATTTGATTTTACTCCAGCAAAGCCTGTGGAAGAAGACCGAGTGATGGATTGTTCTGAGCCTGGCCCTGTGGCCATCCCACTGCTTAAGGGCATTAGGGAAATAGCTAAAAATACACAGGCAAGACCTTCTTCTAATGCGTCCACCAATAGGAAAGTGGAAAATCTTTACAAGATTAGAGAGCAAGATGCTTATTTTTTATAACACCATCTTCAACCAAGTTCTATGGTGGCTGAAGTCATTCCCTCTAAACAGATGGGGGACCCCGATCTACCCCCTGGATAAGGAGGGAAGGAAATTGGATATTTTAGGGCAAAAGATCTATTCCTCAGGTGCCAATTTTAAGGCTATAATGGCCAGATACCAAGTTCTGTTGTGGGACCAAATATCTCCTTTCCTTGATTGATTGTCTGATGATAAGAAGGATCAGGCTAAGCACATTCAGTCTGAGGGATCCAAGCTAATTAAGTAAGAATTAGATACTGCTAGACATACAGCTGATGCAGCTAGTAAAGTTATTGCTTTGACCATAGTCTTGTGAAGACACTCTTGGCTACACACATCTGCTCTCCTCTTGACACCAGGTTTCTCATTGAAGACCTTCCTTTTGAAGGCAAACTGCTCTTTAGTGAACAAACCGATGAGGTGTTCGAGAAGGTTAGAAAGACCAAGGTCACTGCTAAGTCTTTGGGTCTGAGCTCCCAACAACCTGTACTGACTAAACCCAGGTATTTTCCCAGGCATTTTCCACAACCCTTGGTTGGCAGAGGGTATCAATTCCAGTCAACTCCCTTCCAGACCTATAGGAGTCCCTATAATGTTGCCTATCCTGCCCAGAGACAACAACCTTGTCAACAGAATCAGCATACGAGGTCCCCCCAGAGTTCTTCTCCTTTGAGACCTAGAGCACCACAATGAAGGACTGCTTCTCTGTTCAGGACATGTCTCCTTACCTTTGCTGAATGTTGATCGGTTATTTGTTCTGCTTCATGGGTATTGGTTATAATAATGTTCAATTATTTTGGGGAGTTTAAAGACATGCCACTGACTTTTTATGAGGTTCCTGCTGGATCCCACCTACAGGACAGATTACAGACTGAGATTCAGGGCCTTTTGGATAAGGGAGTGCTTGAGGAAGTCCCTGAGTCAGAGGAGTCCATTCATTTCTATTCCAATTATTTTCTGATAAAGAAGAGAGGTGGGGGCCACAGGCCTATACTAGATCTCAGGGACCTGAATGCCTACTTAAATGTGCACAAGTTTTGCATGTTGTCTCTTACAGATGTATACCCTACCATTAACCAGGGTGCCTGGTTTGCCATCCTCGATTTACAGGATGCATATTTCCATATTTCTATACATGACACTTGTAAGAGGTACTTACGGTTCTGGTTTCAGGGTACCTCTTATCAATACACTGTTTTACCATTCGGTCTGGCCACAGCCCCAAGAATGTTCACAAAGTGTTTCTCTGCTGTAGTTGCACATCTGAGACTACGGGGATGCCATATATATGCCTATTTAGATTATTGGCTTCTGGGGGCGGACTCTAAGGAACTTCTGGTCTCCCACATGGACCTGACTGTCCATATCTTACACTGGTTAGGTGTTGTGGTTAATTTTAACAAATCTAAGCTAACGCCATCACAGTCTGCCAAATTTATCGGTGCACAACTTGATTCCATAGCCCACAGGGCATTCCTCCCAATAGATAGGGCCAGGGTCATACAGGACATAGTAAACTGTTTTTGTCATTCTCAGTTTCAAAAGGCCCACAGAATTCAAAGCCTTCTAGGTGTTATGGCTGCCACTACTTCCACTGTCCATTATGCCAGGCTTCATATGAGGCCTTTACAGAATTTGTTCCTGCAATAGTCAATTTTTTGATGAGTTATTTGGTCTAATTATTTTCCTGTTAATTGAAGCCTATCTCCCAAATATGCTGAGAAGAAAGTAGTCAATTTTGGATGGACTATTTGGTCCAACTGTTTTCCTGTTAATTGAAATAAAAACATAGAACTTCCTCCTCATTTGACTTCATTTTTGACATGGAATCAAATATGTACAACAATCCTCCATGGAGACGCTTGTCCATTCCACGGGAGATCCTTCGGTCCCTTCTATGGTGGGCTGCAGACACAAACTTGTTATATGGCTTTCCCCTGACTCTGGAGTTCCCTCAATTGCATTGTTTTTACAGATGCATCCCTGGAGGCCTGGGATGCTCACTGTGACTCTATGCAGCTGAGTGGTTGGTGGAGTGTGTATGAGTCTGTGCTGCACATTAATGTCCTTCTTTCTCTTACAGACTTTGCCTTCGGCAAGACTGTTTTGCTCTCTACCAACAATGTAGCAACTAAGTTTTATATCAACAAGCAGGGTAGCACAGGTTCTCTTACACTGTGCAGAGAAGCCTCCCTTCTTTGGGACATGGCTATTCACCATGGTATTCATTTGGTAGCCATTCACATTCCAGGTCACATCAATACTCTGGCCGATTCCCTGAGCAGAAAAACCCAGCTGGATCACAAGTGGTCCGTTCCACTACAGTATCTCCTTCCCATATTTCAAATATGGGGCACCCCGGTGATAGATCTTTTCACCTCACAGAAGAACACCAGATGTCCCATTTTTTGTGCTCGAGCACCAAGAAAGGGGAACTGTCTAAGGGATGCATTCCTTCTGAAATAGACAGGCATCCTGTTCTACACTTTTCCCCCTTATCTTCTATTGCCCATGGTGCTGACAGAGTTGCAGTGCGACAGAACTCGATGCATCCTCATTGCACTTCTCTGGCCTCAATGTCCCTGGTTCCCACTCCTGTGGAACCTGGCCAGGAACAGGGCCATCCCTCTGCCATGACTTTCGGATGTCCTTATGATAGATCAGATGCACTGTTCTGACATGCACATGCTACATCTCCACACCTGGTTCATTTCTCCATAGACAAGTGTTCTGTCAGGGTGGCAGAAGTTCTCTTAGTTTCATGTAAATCCTCCACTTGGCGTTCCTACGAGGCTAAGTGGAAATGGTTTACTTCCTGGGTGCAAGACCATAAGGTGCATCCAGAGTCCTGCCCTCTCATGGAAGTTTTTGACTACCTTGTGGGCAGGGCTCTTTTTGTAGCAGGAACTCCTTTGCATATTAGGCGACACACCCCTAATGTAGCCAATCCTCCAAGAGCTTACAGAGCTCTTCTTACAGGGGCTACTGTAAGCTCTTGGAGGATTGGCTACATTAGGGGTGTGTCGCCTAATATGCAAAGGAGTTCCTGCTATAAAAAGAGCCCTGCTTGTGGGTTTGTTGGAGGGTGGTCTTTCTGTCACATCAGCAAAGGTACACTTTACTGCAATTTCTGCATTTCATTTAGGTATTGATTTGAAACCTATCTTTTCAAATGCTTTGGCAAAATGTTTTCTGAAAGGTTTGTTTAACAAGTTCCCTTTACCACAATGTTTTATTTAGACCGCACTTCACAGTTTAGGCAAACACCACAATTGTTTGTTTCCTTCTTGAGCATCAAGAAAGGACGAGCTATCTCTGTACAGTCCATATCATGTTGGATCATTGAGGCCATTAGGCATTCTTATAATGCCACCCACTTGCCATGCCCATTCCTGCTCAGAGAGCATTCCACCAGGGCTCAAGCATCCTCAGCAGCATTTCAGGCATCTGTGGACGTCCTGCAGATCTGCAAAGCAGCAACGTGGTCTTTGTCTGCAGCCTTTATCAAACATTATTCATGTTAACTCTCAAGCAGATGTGGCTGTGGGAAAGGCAGTTTTGCATTCTTTGGAATTAAAGATGGCGATGGAGGAGCAGCAGCGTTGGTAACGAACTCCTCCATGTGCTTATTGCTTGTTTTATCTGAGAAGCTTTCAGCTATTTATTTTCCTTCTGGAATTACTACAGATAAGTGGACTTTTCTCTATTGATGCCTTGAGCTTTTGGAGTTTGTAAGCTGCTGAGTTTTTAAAAACAGTCAGAAGGGGGAGGGGAGCCTTTCTACTAACAACTTATTGCCGAGAATATGGGCGTTAGGCAACGCTTACATGACGGAGATAGAGAAGACTCACCCACTCTCCCTGCTTCCAAACAAAACAAAAATAATGGAGTTCTTCTCTGTGGAGTCGGAGCATATATTTAACATTCCAGTGTCAAACTCCTTTGTCCCTTTGGTGGAAAGTGATAGTTGTGGAAGCAAGCAAAAGGGAGCAGCTGATAAACAGCAAGCTTCCTCTGATTTAGAACAGCTAAATGGAGATATAAAGCTGAAAGAGCTTTTACATGTAAAAGAGGAAGAGGTAGACCGTTATAAGGCAGAAAATCCTTCGGAGCCTACTGATATGTTGAATTTGATGATGAGAACTGTAAACTTTACTCTTAAAGCTATAAAGGACATACCTGTTTTTTTGTAAAAAATCTCCTCCTTAATGAGCAGTATGGCAAAAAAGGATATATTGAAATCACATAATGACTATCTCGGCAAGAATGGAAGCAATCCAAAAAAACCACCCTCCCTGGCACTCACCAGCTCTGCCAGCAAGTGACTGAAAGGTGTAAAAAGGCTACAAAGGACTCTGACATGTTTGCACTATCCTTGCAACCATGCAAAATGTGTCTAACTATTTGTCCCTATAAAGGACAATTAATAAGTTGGCTTACAAAGAAACAAGTAATAAGCCACTTAAGTATTCTTTCAAAGAAGCTCCCTTCTTTTGTTGATTTAACCACGGTTGAAGTCCTAAACAGCCCTACCCAGATGCAAAAAGTGTTGCTTTCTTTTAAAACTAAGAAAATGCCGCTGCTGCTGCTGACACAGAGACAACTTTTAAAGAAATGTGGATTATTTATAACCAGAGTTTTTCACAATGCTAAGATCGCCCCCCTCTTTCCTAATTTTTCCTGCAAATCAGGTGCTACAAAGCTGAAAGGAAAGGAGACCTCTGCACCGATATCAGATCAGATACCGACTTCTCTTATGAAAGCCCCATATTTAGAGAACTCTGTGTAGTCTGGGTTGCTGTCATCTTTCTCCGGCTTTCCAAAGGAAGAATGCTCTGCAATCTTGGCCAGGCTAGAAGAACTACTTTGTAGACTTCAGGAATTAGCAAAACAGGCTAAAATTCTCGATGAAAATGGACTGGGAAATGCCGACCAAAGGAGTCTTGAAGAGGTTCCCTCAAGAGATGGGGAGCAGAACATCTTATGTAAAGAGGAAGAGATGATCATTTCAGTTACTGGCACTTTAGATTTAGATTTACAGAATGCAGAAGAGGATAAGGCTTCTTTGCCTTCTCCATTGTTTTCATCACTGAGATCCTCAAATCAAGAGTCCATTGCCAAAAAATCCTGTACCTTATTTTTTATACCACCCTCAGTTCCAAAAAATAGGGTACATCATGGAATAAATGGATGCATCTTTGATGATGCTGAGAAAACTTTGGACAATATAGAAAAAGCGGACTGACAGTTATCCACCTACCCCCTTAAAATCCTCTCCTGGAACATAGCAGGATGGTTTAGATGCTTAGCAAACTCCCCTGATATTCCTTTTTATCAACAGAAATCTGACATTCTAGCAATCCAAGAGACCTGGACAAATCAAGAAATCAGCCTTCAGGGTTTTAATAGCTAATCTGTGAAAGCTAAAGGGGGAAAGGGTCTGGGGAGGATGAAAGGAGGGTTGGTATTATTAATTTCAGCATCCTTGAACATTAAATGTATGGAAAAAACTCCGTTAGATCCAATAGCCATGGCAGTAGTTGTGCAAAGCAAGGTAAATAGAATAATTTTGATTAATGCTTATATTCCTCCTTCCTCCTTAAAATCTCAAAGAGCTGAAACTTGGACCTCCTTGGAAACCTATATAGAAAATCTATTAATGGACCATCCGGAGGCAAATGTGTTGCTCTCTGGAGATTTAAATGCTCGTCTTGGCTCTGATGATACAAGTCTTGAATCTAAATATAAGGATTTTTTTAGTGCTCCCAATGACCCCTTTAAGTACTTCCTGCTTCCCAGGCCTTTTAAGGACTCAACTTCCAACCTTTCTGGTTTATATTTAGCTAAAATGGCCTGGGACTTTATGTCTTAAATGGGACCTTCCCAGAGGATTATCCAGCCAAGTATACTTATATGGCAGGTCAAAGATTTAGTACCATTGACTACATGCTAGCATGTGCCTATATATTACCTTCAGTAACTACTAATTTCAACGTGCTCCCTTATTTTGATAGTGATCATTTTCCTCTTCTCTTACAGCTCCAGGTTGCCCCTCTATACCAAGTCTCACACCCACCTTCCATACAGTAAGGTTCTCCAGCAGTAGTAAGTCGCAGGGTGAGATGGTCCCCTCAGATATAGACTAGGCTCAAAGATGTAATTGATGCTAAAGATCTTCAATCCCTTATAACTGTTTGTCTGGAACCCAACTCACAGTGTGAACCCTTATTGATTTATAGCAAACTTGTTCAGGAATCAAAAACTACTCTATCTGAAACTAAAGGCCAATCACTAACACCCCTTATAACACCCCTTACAAATTCTAAACCTTGGTTTGATGTAGATTGCCAAAGTGCAAGAAAAGCCCTCTCTGCTCTCTATTACTCCTTTAAGAATTCAAATAGAAATCGAAGAATTGAAATTGAACAAGAGCTCTGGGCCCAAAAAAAGACCTATAAACAGCTAATTTCCCAAAAGAAAAAAAAAATTACACCAACAAGCTTTGGTCTGAAATGATTTGAGCCACCAAACAGAAAAACTATGTTTTGGCAATTAATCTCTGAGAGGAAACAAAATCCTTCCTGTCAAATAGACCCTCTAATTTCTTCCCATAAATGGTCCACTTTTTTTAACCAACTTTATAAGGACCTCCCTCCCTCTCCAGTTACACCTGGGGATTTCAAAGATCTGCCCCCCTTGGCTGCTTTTTTCCAAAGAGGAAATCAAATCTCATATTGTTAAACTAAAATCAGGTAAGGCTCCTGAGTCAGATGGATTGCCACCTGAATTTTTTAAAGAAAACATTAGATTGGTGGGCACCCTTTCTTGCTGCTTTGTTTACTTTCATTGACTCTTCGGGCCTCATTCCCCCAGAATGGAGTATGGTAATAGTGGTCCCCCTATTTAAAAAAGGGAAAAGAGATGAGCCTGCCAATTATTGGCCTATTAGTTTATTAACTATAAGCAGTAAGCTATATGCCAGACATCTTCTAGAAAAGTTTGTGTCTTGACTGCATCAAGAAAATGTGATCGCAATAGAGCAAGCTGGGTTCAGAGAGCATAGATCTACTTTCGATCATTGCCTTATCATTCAACATCTCATTGAAAATGTGCTGCAAAAGGCCCAACTTTGTTCTTTGCCGCTTTTGTCCATCTGAAGGCGGCCTTTGTTTCCATCTCAAGAATAAAATTGTGGGCCAACTTAGAATCCTCTTCAATAGATAGGAGGTTGTTCATGCTATTACGTGCCCTGCATGACAACACCCACTTGAGGGTTAGGCTAAATAGGAAGGGAAATCTATCAGACCCTATTAATACCTATAGGGGACATTTCTATCCTGCTATATGTAGACAACACCATTCTTTTAGCTAGAACACCTATCGGCCTTAGAAGACCTCTTAAGAGATTTGCAGATTTCTGCATAAAGAAGGAACTGGAAATAAATTATCAAAAGACCAAAGTCATGGCCTTTGGACCAAGACAAAAGAAAAGGATTTGGACCGTCAATGGACATTCTTTTGAGCAGGTTTCCTGCTTTAAATATTTAGGTATGGTCCTGCAATGTACAGGGGCCAAAAAAGCTCATTTACAACATGTAGCAACTCAAGAATTGTGAATGCCATTCTTAAATTTTATCATACAAAGGGGGCACGTTACATTCCAGTGGCCCAAAGACTCTTTCAGGCAAAGGCAGTTGCACAAATGCTTTATGGCACCTTCATTGGTCCTTCAGCCTCTAGCTTCACTTCCCTTGAGAGGGTCCTGACCAAATTTCTCAGAGCAGTTCTACAGTTCCCAAGATGTGTGCCGAATGCATTACTACGATTAGAAATGGGCACTCTGAGAACAGAAGCTAAAATTACTCTGAGCTCACTTCAGTATTGGCTCAAAATAAATGTCCAGCCAATTTGCTCTTGTTGGATAATTTTCAATCAAAATGGTTAAAATCAGTTCACAACAAACTACAGGTTCTTGGTTTCTCCCTCCCAAGAGATTCTGGCCATGCTTTGGGATCAGGCAAAGTCAGCTCTTAAACAGAGAATAATGGACGTGGAGAGGCAGGCAGATCTTGGTAAATATCCCAACTTTAGAGTGCCTGAGCAAATTAGATATCGCCCCGTCCCTATGGACTACTTACCGCATTTAGACACCTATAAGTTTAGGAAAGCCTTTACATTAGCTAGATGTGGGGCTCTCCCCTCCACTGTGCTTGAGGGTAGATATAGACATGTCCCGTTTGACCAGAGGCTCTGCCATTGTGATTCAGGGGAAGTAGAAACCATCAAATATATGATGTTTAGATGCAACTAGTACAATAAGATCTGAAACAAGCACATCACAACTTTTGTAAAAGAAACATCTGGCCAGACAGACTGAGAGCGTTGTAACCAATTGCTATCCGATGAAAATCGGACTATTACTGAATCTGTGGCTAAATTTTGGGCGGCATGCTATTGTATTAGAAAGGTGTGGCTAAATTTATAAAATTGTATTTGCCTTTTATATTTCTTACTGGATTTGTCAAATATTTTATGGTATATATATATATATAAAACTGCATTTTACCCAGATTTTTAACACGCTGTATCCTAACTTGTTATAGTTATATTGGCTTGATGCTGTAATAAATATATACTGGGCATTCTTTGTTCAAATAAAATCTGATGTAGTCCACACCCACCTCCATTCTTTTTACCTCGCCAATCTCCCATGTGGGACTGTACAGAAGACACGCTGATGAAAACATGGTTGCACTTACCTGTAACCAGGGCTCTTTTTGTAGCAGGAACTCCTTTGCATATTAGGCGACACACCCCTAATGTAGCCAATCCTCCAAGAGCTTACAGTAAGAAGAGTTCTGTAAGCTCTTAGAGGATTGGCTACATTACGGGTGTGTCACTTAATATGCAAAGGAGTTCCTGCTACAAAAAGAGCCCTGCCTGTAACTGATGTTCATTGAGTGTCTTCTGTGCTGGCATACATCCCTCCCTCCTTCCCCACTGTGGGATATTACCTATTTCTCATACGGCGGCCGGCAAGGACTGAGGGAATAGTGCCTCCCCCTCCCCTCGTTACGTGACCAAATAGGCAGGAAAACAAGCTACAGCTCCTCCATGAGGGGAGGGGGGACCAATCAACTTGATAATTCTAGAAGCTCTTGGAACTTTCTCCCGCGGCAGGCCTGCCTGCAGGCAGTCTCATGTGTGCCAGCACAGAAGACACTTGATGAGCATCAGTTACAGGCAAGTGCAACCATGTTTTTTTCCATAATTTCACAATAGGGCCATGTTCCCTTTTAAGAGTTTATATGTTTTATATTAAATTCATATGTCATTTAAAAATTATTTTTATCCATTCTGTTTTTACAAAATAGATTATATATCCAAGTATTAAATTCAGATATATGTAGGGCAAATTCAAATCCATAATAATTCCCTACATTAATCTGGAGATATGACTTTTATAATAATGGGAAGAACCCCTAGTTATATAGGTAGTATCTAAGAGTAGTGACTGCTTCTCTGAACACCATCCACTTACAGTTAAGTCATGAGTCATAAACAATGCCAGCATTTTCAAGGTTCTGTCTTGTGATGGTAGAGCTGCCATGGCTTATGGTCAGGCTACATACATTTGAAATTCCAAGGGGGAAAAAATCTACTTGGCCAGATTGATTTGGAGTAGTAAAGCCTGGCTGCTTCTAGAGCCCTCTAGGAATGTTTTTTTTCTGCCCCCTCCCCAAATAGGACTACATTTTGCATATACTACATGCTTTGGTATTCATTGATACCTGGCAATATAGCATTTTGTGCAAATAATGAAAAATATAAGAAGCCCACCTTATTACAGCCAGATACTGCTTCTGACAAAATTACCATGTTAGGGATTTTGATTCACCTTTAGGTCCTAGGTTCAATCCCCAGTGTCTCCAGTTAAAAAAACAAACAAAAAAAAACACACAAACAGAAAGGGACCAGGAAGTAGGTGATATGAAAGGACTCTGCGCCTGAGACCCTGGAGAGAGCTACTGCCATTCTGAGAGGGCAATATTGTCTTTGATGGACCAAGGGTCTGATTCAGTATAAGGCAGCCTCATAGGTGATCTTTCTTCCTGATGAAGTAGTTTTCTGCTGGAACAGAGTTTTCACATGCTGTACTAGTTAGTGGTAGAGTAGGATCTCTAAGAACCAGGTTCAGATCCCAACTCTGCCACAAAAGCTTGCTTGTTGACCTTTGGCCAGTCACATATTATCAATTTAACCTACCTCTTAGGGTTGTTGTGAGGATGAAATGGCGGAGAGGAAAATGATGTAAGCCACTTTGAGTTCTCATGGGGAGAAAGCTGGGGTATGAATGAGGCAAATAAAATATTGGCAAGAGACAATGTTAGGATTCTGTCATCTTAGAGTGTGAATGAGAAAACTTGACAGTTTAATTGCACCCTTTGTTTGATAGTGAATAAGCCAGTACAATGAAGTTTTATGCTGTTGTTCGTGAGAAGTTTTTCATAATCTTTACTAGAGCAAAATAATGTAAATACTACAGTTCCTTTTAGCAGAATGAAAGCTCTGTTCCTTTTTTTTAAAGGCACTTTATAACCAGTATTTACAATTTAAAGAAACAGAAATTCCATCAAAGGAGATAGATAAATCAAAAATCAAACATCTATATAAATTACTGGAGGTAAGCCATGCTTTTGTGAATTGAGGAATTCTGGGCTTCATTCCTTGTATTTTGGCCTTATGCAATCATTCCTTTTGAAGGTTTGGATAGAGTTTGGGCGTATCAAGCTCCCTCAAGGCTACCACCCAAATGACATAGAAAAAGAATGGGGGAAGCTAATTATTGCCATGCTCGAAAGAGAGAAGGTGCTACGGCCAGAAGTTGAGAGGTATGTTGATATTTTTGCTTTACAAGTGTGGTTTGTTGCTTACTCTTTTGAAAATATCCAGTGGAATTAACTTGTAAAAGACATCAGCACATTGAGTTGACTATCGTCTTTAGGCATTTTAGCAAACAGTTAAATGCTAGCCCAAAGTAATTCATGATGATAAATTTGAGCACTTTAAATATGTACCTAGTATGTAATTTTATTTGTAGTAGAATTTCTCTGCCTCTTAAGTGTAACAAAGATTTTGCCTTATTCCAGATTATCACTGTTGTATAGATGAAGGAGATAAGAGTAACAACCCCCTGTTAGGGTTGCCAGCTTCCATGTGGGATGTGTCATTCTCCCAAAATTATAACAGATCTCCAGACTACAGTGATTGATTCTTCTGGAGAAAATGGCAACTTGTGAGAGTGGACTGAATGTATCATATCCTTGCTGAGCTTCCTCCCCTCTCACACTCTGCTCTCCCCAGGCTGTGCCCCCAAATCTCCAGGAATTTCCCATTCTGTAGTTGACAAACCTACCTCTGCTTTGCCAAATGAATGTTTTTTGTGTACTCCTTCCTTGATTGCTCTCCACCCCCTACAATTTTAAAGTATTACCTTTGACAAAGGGGAAGGGGTAGCCACAGGAATGAGGAAGTGTTAGACACAGGGAAAGCTCATTGTTAGACACAGGGAATTGTTAGACACAGGGAAAGTCTTTTTAACAGACGTTACAGATTTCATACTTCTAGCCATTATTTTCTGCTAGGAATTATGATATTGGTAATTTTCTTGCTTCCTGATTGAGTCCAGAGGGCAGAAGAACAAATCCAATAATCCAGGGCAGGAAATAATGGCTGGGGAGATACTTTAACCACTATTTTATTATTTATTTGGAAAATTCATATGGTGACTCTCCATAAACCTACTCAAGGTGGCTTATAATAAAAAAAGACAAAACCATAGCAACAGCTTAAAAACAAGCCATTAAAAACAGTGTAAGGCTTAAAAAACAAACATCAAGTAGCTGAAAATGATATTGCTAAAATACTTCTCATGCTGTCTCTGTTCAGATTAAATTAACTACCGATTGTCAGCCAGAATAATTTCTACAGCTAAAATGAATTCCCAAGATTTCCCCCCAAGTAATTTTCCCCTCTGTCCTCCCCAAGAAAGGAAAATCAGTTTTCCCTCAATCACACAACAGCCTAACTTAATGCAACAAAACTCCTCTGTTCTCCAGCTCTGCTTTTAACTCAAAGGGACAGGAGAACAAAAGCCATTTTGCATACTGATTTTTACAGCCATGGTGGGGTTGTAACTGCCTGATTTTTTTTTTATAGCCCTTATGAGGGTGGTTTAGCACACTGTCCTCACATTATATAGAGCTGCTTTTGGACTTTAGCTTGTTTTTGACATTAAACCAGCCTCAGTTATAGCTGACATGTAAACTGTCCTTGTGGGGGCAAGCAGAGAATTTTCTGTGGGAGTTATAGACAGCATGATTAAGAAATGACAGTGTTCTCCCAGCCATTCCCAGTCAGAGCTCCTCTGTTGGTCTCATTTTAAGGTTTAGTACCAAGCTGCTGGTAAAGGAAGGAAGAAGGACTTATGTTTCTGAAAATCAGAATATAGATGGGAATGATTTTGTGTGTCTTTTGTGTGATTTTCATACCTGGTTTTGGGAGTAAATCTAGCCTCCGGGGTGGGGGTGGGGGAAGCATATACATATGTGTGCTCTTGGTGCTGCTTGCTAGCCAGTTTTAGGCTGCAGTCACACATGTGAGATAAAGCGGGGGGGAAGGGAGGCTATTTGCTCCGTAGGAATTTGACCCACAGTTGCGCGATCACACAGTCCTTGGAAACTGTGGGCACAGCCCGCCACTGCGTGATCAGACACAACCGCGGGTGAGTCAGGGTGGGTCTTTTTTGCCATGTTTCCAGTGCACTTCAATGAGGAATTGATGATTTGCATCTCCGCACTGAGGGCTCCCTATGCAGTGTGCGATGATGTGCATACTGAGACCGGGGGGTTGGGGGGCGGGCGGAATGGCACAGGGTTGGGATGGCCTGATCAGACCATCCCGACACTACGGGAATGTGCTGGAGCAAGCACACAGGGGAAAGTCCATCCGTGGCCCGTAGCAACCCATTTGCTACTGGACTTTCCCTAGTGTCTTTTTACTCCACTTCTGCGGGTTGCCGAGTGCAGGGCACTTCCCAGATATTTGTGTCTGATCGCGCCCTTTAAATCCAGCCAGCATTCGTGCCTATGGCGCGGCTAATTGTGCGTATGATTGCGACCTTAGTATACAAAGGGATCCCTCAGTAAGAAACGATCTTCCTCTTTCTGATATAAACTGTCTTTAGTTTAAATGGGTTGTGAAAAAGCCCTTGATCATTTTTACAAGATCAGTGTCACATTGTGATATGTCTTTTCTGCAAGAGTCCCATATGGGAGAGTATGAACCATGTTAGAAGAGATGCTAGTTTTAAATTGTGTGTTTCACAAAGACACTTCAGCTCATGAAAATGAGCATGTGAAGATATGACATGTTACAAAATTTCATGAAAATAATATTTTAGCATTCCTCAAAATAGAAATTCTGTGTAAATTTCACAGGTGGAAAGATACAGTCATGATTCAGATAGTTTGTCTAAATGTGAATGAGCAGCGGGGTATCCTCAGGCTTGTGCACTACCTCCCTGTCTTTCTTCTCACACATAGCAAGTTAGAGTTTGTTTTTGTGGCAATGTATAACTTGTTATATCTGAACAGTAAACTGTGGTTAATCCATAGTTTAATGATGGTTTGGTATCCCATTTTTCAGACACGCACATACTGTAGTTTGTGTTTTTAATTATCAACTTGTGTGAGAGGGGAGGAAGAGAGGAGGAAGGGAATGGAACCTAAACTTGTTCACATAAGCATGGCTTATCATTATGTCTGAATTGTGGATCAGAGATTCAAGATTCATTTAAATCATATGGACTGTAATTACCCATGTATTCAAAGGCTACAGAACACTTGAAAATCCTTCACAGGTAACCAGTATGATGTGAGCACATCTTCTGTTTGCTGTGCATTGGGGGACTGTGTAACAAGCCTGCACAGTTTGTGCAGGGACAGATTATCTTCTATGTGTGTGTTTGTGTTTAAAAACAGCAACAGCACATTGCCTGTGGGGTTTATAAAATACACAATTGTTGAATAATACAAAGCTTTAAGAGAAGAAAGAGGGGGAAATGGGCTGTTAGCATGAGGAACAAAAGTTTTAAGAACTAGTTTTGTTATGTGAAATAAGGAATTTTTTAAAAAAGTTGTGTCTTGTCTCTTGCGGGCTAAAAGCCAAGGAGCTGCCCATGAAGTCTGCATGGATGTCATTTTGCAGATGGCATTAAAGTGATTACTGGTTTCCAGGAGAAGATAAACGATGCATATAGCAACCTCAGTAAATACTCTGGGAGAAAGGGATAAATTGCCTGCCATGATGAAGGGGTTGAAATAGGGACTCGTTGCCACAATTTATAGCACAGTGCTCTCCAGTAAAATTAGCTTAACGCTGGTGGCGGATCAGAGGTTAACTTTACTAGTTATAAAATAAACAAAGGTCTTGTTATTTCATAGAAGATTATAATCTTTTCACCTTAATAAATAATATAATCTCTGTAATAAATGCATATTATGGGCATATAAGTGGATGTGGATGTTTAATTTTAGTGGTATTGCATTGCACATGTGCAGATTTTTGGAGTAAGAACTGATAATAGCAGCTGATCCTAGCTGTAGTAGCTGTCATTCTGCTGTTTAAGCGCCCAGTGAATGTTCTAGTGCTGCAATAACCTGGGTTAAGAGGGCACTGGGAGCCCCGCTGAAGACTGTATAACAATCATGAAGATCTTTTTTCTTTTTTTTTAAGAAAACACACAAAAAATGAGATGTTGCTTTGTCACTGAAGAAAATGTGGAACTGTAGGATAAGGGTCCCTTCCCCAACCCCATCCTCCTTTCATCATTTAGCTTGTTGAAATTGGATGAGGCTTACATAAAATATTTGGCATCTCTCTATCCTAGTTAACGCCCTAATCATTCTGATTAGCCCATACTTGTACAGGTAATTCAAGCTAGAGAAACCAAGCCCTCATTGGCATACATAGCTGTAGGCAAAATCCTCTGAAGAAGTATCAGAATATTATTTGCAGGGTTTTGCATATGCATGTCGGGACGTATTTAAGGATGCAAAGTCTGAGCTGTCTTTAAAAACTAGAGAATCCTTGGAATCCCTGGAAGCTGTATGTTTTAGGAGGCTTTTTAGCTTTTTAAATGGCCAGTGGAGCAACTTTTTAGCAGTAAAAAAAATGAATACTAATAATTACGGCTACCACAGCAGCGACTCTCTGTTTAGTAACAGCACTAGCACCCGAACCAGCATTGACTCCAATGAAAACTTCTTATCTGTTAACTGTGGTCCAACTCTTGTTAACTCTTGTATAAGTTTTGGAAATGGGCCCATGGAAGGATCCAGGTAAGTGCTGGAATTATGTTGCAAAATGTGGTGTTGTTTTATGTAGTCAGAGACAGTAATGTCAGTAATGACCAGCCTAATATGATTTGTTTTAACTTTGACATATTTTAGGTTAGAAATGCTGCAACAGATTGCAAACAGGGTGCAGCGAGACAGCCTGAGCTGTGAAGACAAACTAATGCTTGCTCGAAATGCTGTGCTATCAGTAAGTGAATTTAAATATCTGCTCTGCACACACACACCTTCTGTAATGAGAACTAGTGCGGTCTATGGTTGAAGTGGTGAAACTAGAACTGCCAGTTCTCTCTTAAAATATTTGCAAAGCTTTGTACTTACAGGGTAGTCAAAAAGAAGTCACTGTCCATCAGCCTCAGCTCTCAGGTTTTTAATCTGGGAACTGTAGCAGCTGTTATTTATCAGGATTTTTGTGGTGAAGAAAGAAACGCTTGGGTTACTTGACAGCAGCAATGATATGTGAACAAGTATTGCACTATATGTACTCATTCCACTTATTTTATAAGATGAATGAAAAGGAGTGAGAAGTTGGGTTTGTAGACATGATATATAAATGTAAATATGTGGGTGTAAAATGACTTAGTTACGCATTTCACCTTAGTGGCACATCAGGATTTCAGCTGGTCAACAAAAGCTGAAGTGATAGCTTTAAGGTGAAAACAGACATACATTCTAAATGTTTCAGAGAGCAGACGTGCTGGCCTGCTGTAGATCAGCTAGATTCAATTCCAGTAGCGCCTTAGAGACCAACATGTTTTTGGGAATATGAAATGATAAAAGTCAAAGCTCTGATAATCTGACAAAGGGAGCTTGAGAGCTCATACTCTGAAAATCTTGTTGGTTTCTGTAGTGCTACTGGACTTGAATGTAGCTATTCTTAGTGTTGTGGAAGTGGTTTGAACATGTTAGCTACATTCCAAGTCATTTCTTTTTTGGAGCAAAAAATAATTGTTCAGATAATCTCCACCATGAGTGGAGGTTTCACCTATCTTCCTCCCCAGGAAGATGAAGAGAACTTTCCAAAAGGTGACCTCTATTATATAAGTGCAAGTTAAATTTTAAAATTGATGCTAGGGTGGAATGGTTTTTAAAGAGGAAACATTTCTATTAGAAATTAGGAATATTTCTAAGACTGGAAGTTTATAGTTGTCTGCATTTAAATGTCTTTTAACAGATTGTTCAAGCTCATAGTTGTGAAAGCTTTCTTGTGACTTCTGAACTGTTTATGTGTACATAAAAATACAGAATAGTAAGAAGGTGGGAAACCGGGTTTCAGTGCGACAGGAACAGTCGCACCGGCAAGCTCTCCCAATTGTCGATTGGATCACTATCTTCTTTAGAGGGGTTCGGGGGCTCCTGAACTCCAACGAGTTCCCCGTAGAGGAGCTCATTGCAAGGGGCTTGATTTGGACCCCTCTGCAAGTGGCAGCAAGTGAGTGGAAGATCTGAATGTGCCCCGACGCAGGAGCTGGCTGAGAGCGCCCCTGTTTAGACGGGGGCGTGCAGTCATGACTGCCCGGGTGAAGGGGGAGAAGCTAGAACCTCATCCATAACACCAATGAAGTACAACACCATGAATACATTTTTAAAGCAACAATATCAGAAAGTCTGCTATTCATCATCAAAGCCCCTTTAAAGTTTTAAAAAACAACGGAATGGAGGGATGAAGAATTTCCCTCTTGCCCCCCCCTACAGCGGCTAGAAAAAGGACTTAAAGCAACTCTTTAAACAGCCTCTTGGGTGAAGAAATCAGGAGGACCTTGCCTAAGACTATACTTTGTGGAATATAAAATTTGGGGGAGGGGGAATGGCTTAAATTTGATTTTGAACCTTAGTGAACTAGCAATATATTTTCTTTTTGGAGTTAAAAATAAAACGTCTGGAACTACACAAAGACCTTGTAAAAGACTAATTAACCCTGTTGAAATAAGGACTAGGATCAACTATAGTTCAATAAATGGATTATTAAGATTTTATTTTTTTAAAGAGTAAAAAGAAAACTGAATCTTACTCTGAACTTTTCACATACAACATTCCCATAACAATATATGTTTATCTTTACCCAAGAAACAAAAAGCTACATTTTCTTCTGACCACAGCGTCTTCTACTGTAAATACCTGATAACATTCCTGACTTATGTTGATACTGTCTCTGTCTTTAATATGTCTACAGTGATTGTTGATATATGCTCATTAGAAGTGATGTTATTGTAAAACTTTGTTGGAAAATATTTTTAGAGATTCTCTTGTTTTAATACATTGTTGAAAAAACGGAGGACGCTGATAGACTGCAGAGGGCTAGATATACTGGAACCTATAGACAATGAGTTATTACAGCTTTCTTTGAAAGACTTGCAGTTTATGATTCAAAACTCAGCTGTTATGGCTGTAAAAATCGCTCTTGAAGAAATCCTCTACCCTGTACAAAATGAAATGGAAATACTGATGTATCAGGCTTCAACTAAGAGGGAGATGTGGAAAAAGGAGAAAAAAGGGCATGACGGTGCAGAAGACGTAGAGGAAATCTACAATCAAGTTGGCAGGATCTACAGGAAGGAGTCTGTACCTACAAAGAGAAATAAGGTTGCTATAAAAGTGCAAGACTTTATAAAAGAATCATTGTTGATGAAATTTCCAAAATAATGAGTCACACACCACCCCAAAGAGACCAAAGAAACCAATACATGGAACTACAAACCATTTCCAAGACTGAGTACAGATGGCTACTTCCAGAAGACAACTTTTACAGTTATAAGGGAAAAAGATATAGAATCCAGACATTAAAACTTAAGAGGAGAAATCAGAAAATCAAGAAAAAGAGGAAAGTCACAAAAAGGATGAGAAATTTCTGAGGGAATTTCTGAGATTTTTAATGGAGTAAGAACCTAATATATTTGCTTCCAGAAGAAAATAAAGAACTGTGCATCTCTATATACCCAATGAAATAACTTTGATAAAATGCTTAGACAATGTCCATATTAGTAGAAAGTAAGAAATTGTATATCCACATATTTGCAAATATTATATGATACCATAAGATGGAAAAATGATGTAGATTTTGATAATGTATGAGGTAGTTTAATAGGGGAAAGAATGATATGGAATATTGCACCCCAATTTTATGTTTGTTTTGAAAATAAAAGGTTGTTTAACAGAATAGTAAGAAGGTGACATTGTCATATGTGCACCCCACAATTTTTACCACATATTTCTGATTAGGCAAGCCATTACATATGTGTCTGTACATTGTGTCTGTACATTGACCTATCTAATCTATCGATCTGATTTGAGGTACATTAGGAAACAAGCCAAATTCACAAGGTGAGAATTAAAATGTACCTTTTACTTACCTTGCTAATAGACTTTTCTTCTACCATAATTTTACCCAGACGTAACGATTATAAATTGCATTAATTCAGAATGATTTATGATGCATTTCAGTGTACAAAGTATTACATTGTTGTATCTCTTTTAAAGTCCCCCCCCACTGCTCACATCACTGGTTTTGCTCTCTTAACATAGGATTCAAAACGATTAGAATCGGGTTTGCAGTTCCAGAACGAGGCAGAGATTGCAGGCTATTTACTTGAATGTGAGAATCTATTGCGCCAACAAGTCATGGATGCCCAGATTCTTCTTGATGGAAAATATTATCAGGCAGATCAGCTGGTCCAGAGGTATATGCATTTATGCACACTTTGTACATCCTAACACATCCTAACAGGTGATTTTTAAAAAATCTAGCTCTCCTAAAGTTGGTCTGGTGAGGCCACACTGAACATCTAAATAAACATAACCCAAGAAGCAGGAACTCTATGCAAGAGGGAAATGCTAAAATATAGCTTTTTACATAGAAAAGCTTCTCTGTGTGTGCAGTATAGCTTGATCTGGAGAAAGAAAATTCAGTACAAACATGTCTATCGAATCATGGCCCAATCGCTTGAGTTTTGTTCTCAGGCAAGCCCTAGTAAATTAATTGTTGTGTTACCTGTTTACATAGTGTCATGCAATTAACAAGCCATTGATAAATATACATTTAATATATGCTTGTGGAGTGGGCTATGCAGATGCATAATAAAGTTTGCAACTGACAGCCTCTACTGTGTTAGCAGGAATATACTAACAGTAAAAACTATGTCAGGACATGTAAGGAAATTTACAGTGCACTCTCAAGTAGAATGACACCCTTCTAATCCCAGTGCTCTCAGTGGACTTAGGTGGAACTATGTTTAGGACGACGATGAGAGCTCTGACTATTGAAAGCTTAGCTCCCTGCCCCCCCAATCTTTTTGGTCTTTAAGATGCTACTGAACTTGAATCTAGCTGTGTTTAGGGTTGTACTGCAAATACTTAACTTTAGCTGCATTTGTCCTGAATTTGGTGACTTAAATAAATTACACTATGCAATTTTTCCTCTGTGAGCTGAGGCTAGGTCTATTTGATGGACTATCTGGTTTGTTAGTAATCAGGGTTTTTTAAAATTGCACAGACACTTTGAGTATGTATGGTACACCTTTTAAAGTGTCCTTTTAATTTGGTTAATATCCTTTAATCTTCTCTGTAGTTAGCTGATGATGTATGTGGAGAATCCTACTTTTAGTATCTGAACTCTAAGTCATAGAAAAGAGTGAGCTGGAACAGAGACACTTTAATTTAAATTTTCGTAAGTAATTAAAATGATGGCTTTGGTATGTCTGAATTTGTTAGCACATTGAGGCCCACCTGCTGCTGTGCCACAAACCTTCCCATGCAACAGTTTTACCAATCTCTCAAAAAGTTGTTCTAGAGCAAATGGGTTGAATGCCTGTCCTAAATTCCTCTACTAAAATGTTGTGACAGTGTCCTGTTCTTTTTTGTTTCTATGCTAAATGCTGCTGTTATGGGTTTTAAAACAGGGTTGCAAGACTAAGAGATGACCTTATGGCCTTAAGAGCAGAGTGCTCCTCGATGTACAGCAAGGGGAGAACGCTGACAACAGAACAGACCAAGATGATGATATCAGGAATAACACAAAGCTTAAACTCAGGATTTGCATCAAACTTAAGCCCTACTTTAAGTTCTGGACTGAGCCAGGGTTTAACTCCCTCCCTGACTTCATCCAGTCTGACATCAGGTTTATCATCAGGTTTTTCTTCAAGACTGACTCCATCCATTACTCCAGCATGCACACCAGGTTTTCCTCCGCGGTTAGTTCAAAGCTACGTAACAGGCGTGGACAGTGGCGCACTGCAAACATTTAAACTGATGCAGATCCGGAAGCCCTTGATGAAATCAGCATTTGTTGACCAGAATTTAACAGAGGAGGAAGTCAACATGAAATTTGTCCAGGATCTCTTAAGATGGGTAGATGAAATGCAGGTAATCTCTACGTGTGCAGTTCTGTGTTTCCAGATAATCCTCCTTCTTAATGTCTGTGAAGGTTCAAAATTAATTTTTAACTTCTGCCCATAAGGTGCAACTGGATCGGGCTGAATGGGGTTCAGATTTGCCAAATGTGGAAAGTCATGTAGAAAATCACAAGAACATTCATAAAGCTATTGAAGAATTTGAGTCAAGCCTTAAAGAAGCAAAAGTCAGTGAGGTACAGCATAAACAAAAACAGATGCCTTCTGGCTCTGTATATATGTATACCTTTTAAAACGGAATTATGTCTAAACTAATTACAGGTTTCATAACTGTATTTGGATTGCACAACTGTGCTTTAATGTTGTATCATACAAATAATATAAACCATATCATCCTTGTCTTAATTGTCAAATGTTGCCTAACCATTTTTCCTTTGACCCCCATTTGTTTTTCACAGATCCAAATGACTGCTCCTCTTAAACTTAGCTATGCAGAAAAATTGCACAAACTGGAGAGCCAATATGCAAAACTCTTGGTAAGATAACTGTTTGAAAGTTCAGCTTTTAAATGGTTCTTGCTTTGATAATAAGAGGTTTGAAGGAGGAAAAAACTTTTTTTCCTTCTGTCACTTTTTAAGAATACTTCAAGAAATCAGGAAAGACACCTTGACACCCTTCACAACTTTGTATCTCGTGCTACCAGAGAACTCATATGGTTGAATGAAAAAGAGGAAGAGGAAGTTGCATATGACTGGAGTGAAAGAAACACAAATATAGGAAGGAAGAAAGAATACCATGCTGTAAGTATCATTAATACAATTCAAAACAAAGTTATAACCTTTCTTGTTTCCATCTGGTTTCTAAAGCTAATTATTTTTAAATTCGAAGGAACTGATGAGAGAACTTGATCAGAAAGAAGACGTGATTAAATCGGTTCAGGAGATAGCAGAACAATTGCTCCTAGAAAACCACCCTGCAAGATTAACTATTGAGGTAGGTTAAGTATGGACTAGGAACAAGGACACAAGGATTTAACAGTCTGTCAAGGTTTTATTTATAGGATATTAGGACATAAGAACATAATAAGAGACCTGCTGGATCAGACCAGTGGTCCATCTAGTCCAGCATCCTGTCTCACACAGTGACCAATCAGTTCCTCTGAACAGCCAACAACAAGGCATTGAGGCTAAGGCCTTCTCTGATGTTGCCTTCTGGCTCAGAGCTTAGTGCCTCTGAAAGTGGAGGGTCCAGTCAGTAGCTAGGGGTGGACATGAAAGCAGAAAAATTGAGGTTCAGGGTTTTCACAAACCCTGAACTTCCACGAACTTCTCCATTGCACAAACTGGTTTGTGCTTTGGGAAGTTCCTTAGGCAGCAGCCCCACCCAGAAGTGAGCTCCAGAGGCGTTTAAATGCCTCTGGAGTTCACTTCTAGTTGGGGGTGTGGCTACAAAATAACCTGGAAGTGGGCTCCAAAGGCATTAAATACCTTCAGAGCTCAGTTGAGCTGTGGCCCCACTCAGAAGTGAACCCTGAAGGCATTTAAATGCCTATAAAGGCCTTCAGAGCTTCACTCTTGGAGCTCAGTTGGGCCAGCCCGACCTGGAGGTGGGCTCCAAATGCATTTAAATGTCTTTGGACCTAACTTCTGTTAGGGTGGCCTGACCTGGAAGTAAGCTCCTTCAGAGCTCACTTAGGTTGGGCCATGGCCAGAGGTGGGTCCCTAGGGCATTTAAATGCCTTTGGAGCTCACTTCTGGTCGTGTTGCTGGATCTGGAAGTAAGCTCTGAGGGTATTTAAATGGTTTTGGAGCCCGCGCGAATCCTCACACAAACCTCCATGAAAAAACATGGAGGTTCGTGTGGCAGATCATTGGAGACACATTCTCCCAAACCCCTGGTTCACGAATCACGAACCGGGGTTTGATTGTTTTTTTGGAAGTAACAGCAACAAAATGACAGGAAAGTTTGATCCTCCAGTACAGCAATACAACAGCTACAGTGACAGTGATGTTTGTTCCCCATCACTGAGCCTTTGGTTTTCTTGTGTTGGATTGAAAGGGACTTTCCAGTGTGCTTCCATATATCAAGGTTTCATCACATTGCCTCCTTTTAAGGTGTGAAGTTGAGGCGCACACACTTACTCATAAACTTGAGATGTTGTTTGGACATTAGATTTATTTTGGACTGGAATCAATTTTTTTAATGTAGGTAATCTGTTTTACATTAAAATGCATGTTAGCTACTGTAGGTGCCTAACAGTGTACCCTTTTAAGCACATTGAAGTCAGTATGCTTAGAAAGTTGTAACTCTGTTTAGGACTGCACTGGTGCAGACGTCCAAATTTCCTGTTTCATAACTGCACAACATAGCAGGATTGCCATACAAGTACCTGGACACTGTGATGCTTTTTCTCTTATTAAAGAGCCAGCACTGCAACTAATGCGTGTGTGATATTGCCAGCGTTTTGATTAAGTAGGAATGGTGGATATATCAATATTGATATCTCCTGTGAAATTTGTATACATAGACTGTATCTTTTTCTTCAAATGCGCCAAGGTTGATTGAAATTTGTCTTTCAGCGGAGGAAGTGTCTTGGCCTCTAAATGGGAGTATTCTCAGTTTAAAGTATAGAGAGCAGCCTCTGCAGGCCATACTAATGCCATTAATAGAGCAGCAGAAATGTAGCAGATAGTACTGGAAAGGCCACGTACAACATTAACCAATCTAATAAAAAACTTAATTTTATAAACAGGGGTCTTGGGGCATCTCAGAGACTAACAAGTTCTAATAATAGCATTATTTTTTCTGAGCTAGAGCCCGCATCATCCAATGTGGTGTACTGGTTAGACTGTCTGACTAGGATCTGGGAGATCCCAGCTTTGAATCCCCACTCTGCCACGGAAGCTTGCTGGGAGATCTTGGTCCAGTTACACACTCTTTGTCTAGCCTACCTCACAGGGTAAAATGGAGGAGAGGAAAACAATGTGAACTTCTTTGTAACCCCATTGTGGTGAGAGGCAGAGTATAAATTAAGTTAAAAAATGAATAAAAAATAAAATTGAATAAAACTTGTTTGTCTTTAAGATGGCATAAGACTCTTTGTGATATTTTTGCTGCAACAGACTACCCTTTGGAATGTTACAAATTTTAGTGAGTGTTGTTAATTTTTGCAGAAATACAGCAAACAGGTATAGTTTAGTGGGCGGAGCTATAAAGTACTCTGAATCTTGTATCTCATGAAGTCTCTAGGTGGTTTTAGGTGAGCTGCTCTCTTTTGTTCTGTGTACTGATTTGCAGTAGGGGAATGATAATACTGATCTACTGCAAAGGTGGTTGTAGGAATTGTAAGATAATATTTATGAAGTACTTTGAACAGTTGAAAGTAATATAAAATAAAAATTATTCTGTTCTTTTAAAGTTTCTTACATTGTTGGAGGCTGCTACATAGAGTGACCACTTCTGCTGTAAAGTAAAACCAAGTTGTTATGGTTATCAACTGTTTTTGTGGCTTAAAGCTTCTGATTCTCTTTTCCATGACATGCTGTTGCGCAACCAATCATTAGTCTTTCCCCCTTCTCTATGCCTTTAAGGCCTACAGAGCTGCAATGCAAACACAGTGGAGCTGGATTTTACAACTTTGCCAGTGTGTTGAACAGCATTTAAGAGAAAATTCTGCATATTTTGAGGTATGTTAAGTACATTTATGTTTTATTTATTTATTATATTTATACCCCACCCTCCCGGCCATGGCCAGCTCATGAATACATTCATGGCAAAACTACAGATGTTTGTCTTAAAAATAACAGGGGGCAAATTGGGGGTCTGCAGTGGGAGGGGTTAAGTGGTTAAGACGCTGAACTGCAGACTGGAAGGCTGGTATTTCAGCAGTTTGAGACTCAAGTGCCGCATGATGGAGTGAGCTCCCATCTCTGGTCCCAGCTCTCACCAACCTAGCAGTTCAAAAGCAACAAATTGCAAGTAGATAAATAGGTACTGCTTTGGTGGGAAGGTAACAGCGTTCTGTGTGCCTTGACATCTAGTCATGCCAGCCACATGACCATGGAAGCATCTTTGGACAGCGCTGGCTGTTTGGCTTGGAAACGGAGATGAGTACCGCATCCCTAGAGTTGGATTCGACTGGCTTTCAAGCAAGGGAAACCTTTACCTTTAGTAGTTGGAGGGGAGTATAGGTACAAAATGCTGCCTCCTCTTCCAAAGATGGAAGTGCCCTTAAGTCTTTGGATCTACATGGTTGGATAAAACCCACTGATTGTATATTAAATAATTCAAAATCTGAGTTGGCAAATTTTGAGAGCCTTCCTTATTATATGGGTGCACATGAAATCAGTCTTCTACTTTGTTTTTTTTTTTTGGGGGGGAGGGGTTTCTTAAAGATCAATACCACCAATTATTTGCTCTCTATATGCCATAGTAAGAGAGATAGTTGTCCTTTTTCATTCAGACTCTTTTTTTGACTTAAACTTATGGGAGAGGAGGGGGATCTCCCCCAATTTTCTCATTTACTTAGGACAAAATTTTAAAGTCCCTCATCTGTCTGTCTATTTCAGATCACTAGCAGAAATGTAAGATAGTGTAGTATTATCAATCTGAACTTCCAGTCACTGACTGACCTAACCTCAGGGCTGCCATGTTATCTTTATGCTAAAAGATGTGTTTTCTTCTAGTTTTTCAATGATGCCAAAGAGGCTATGGATTATTTAAAGAGTTTAAGAGACGCCGTACAACGAAAGTACAGCTGTGATAGGTCCAGTAGCATTCACAAACTGGAAGATCTGATCCAGGAGTCCATGGTAAGAATGCAAATACCTTAGCAGATATTATCTCCTGTAGAAACTCAAATGAAATCACTGTGGCTTTTGCAACTGGAGTTTAAGAGATAAAAGATAACCCAAAAACTAATGATGGGCTTGTAAACTGCAAAGGGAACTAACCTCACAATTATCTTCAGCCTTCTAGCCACAAATTATACTGAACAGTCAGTTTGTGATACTTTTAAACCAGAAGCAGTGAGGGATATAGATGAAATGTTCTGCCCAGAGGCCTGCAGAAATATTAAAAATAATTTCTGTTAATAGCCTGTAGCCCTTCATTTCTGTTCACTTCCACACCTGAAACAAATGAAAGAAAAGCAGTTATTAGGGCCCTCAACACTTCATGGGTTTTTGAGCAGCTGATAGGCTGATTTATTATCATCAGCAGCTGTGCACGGTAGCCACTGTTCACTGATCACAGGGTCTGAGTGTACACATGGGTTTCCACTCAGAGGAAGTCTGTCCTCTTCCATGAGCCAGGAAACAGGCAAAGTGAGTTTGCAAAGAGTTTCTTTTCACAGAAGAAAAAGCATCCCACTAGGACCATCAGCATTTGGAACCACAGACATTCATTTGTTTCATCTGTGCCACCAAATACAATTTGTAAGCTGTTCTCAGGCATAAAGGTTTTGTTCCCTTACCTTTAACTACCCAAAACCATCAGTGAGTGGTTCTCCTCTCCCCAGTATTGTATACTGGATTACCTTAACATATCATAGTATGCGTTATTCAGTGTTGACATCTCTACAAGATAATACTGAATTATGATTATTAGAGGGTAGTAGTTACTATATAAACTCAGGACTAATTCATCTGAATAAAGTCGTAGAAGACAGAAAACACCACAGACAGCAGGAGAAAAGATTTAAAACCTTAGAAGAAAAACACATTGAATTTGTTCCCTAATGTTTGTTTCCTTTTCTTAAAAACTGGCATTTAGGAAGAAAAAGAACAGCTTCTGCAATACAAGAACACTGTGGCAGGCCTTGTGGGGAGATCCAAGAGTATAGTTCAGCTGAAGCCGAGGAATCCAGATAATCTACTCAAAGCATCCATCCCAATTAAAGCCATCTGTGATTATAGGCAAATAGAGGTTGGAACCTTGAATTTCTTCCAATCAATTATGGGTGTGAGAAGACAGCTGAGGTTATATTAATGATAAGTTCCTGGAAGTCTCTTCCATCCTGGTAAACACAGCAAGTCTTTGTCTTCCTGGTTGGAAGCTGGGTGGTTTTCTGTTCTGTTTTCCTGTTTTATTCTCACCATTGACAAAAATGGTGGCACCACTGACAAAAATGTTTTGTGAGAATAGGGTGAGAATGTTACTGGCTCATTGTCTTTTTTCTGTTCTTTTGTTGAAAACTAGATAACCATTTACAAAGATGATGAATGTGTTCTAGCAAGCAATTCACATCGGGCAAAGTGGAAAGTGATTAGTCCGAGTGGTAATGAGGCTATGGTTCCTTCTGTATGTTTCACAGTTCCTCCACCAAACAAAGAAGCAATAGACACTGCAAACAGGTATGAGTGAGCACAGTGCATACACAAAGCACTGAAGACCTTTTGCATAGTTTTTGTTTGTTTTTTGGCTTTCAGGATCACTTCATGGCAAGAGTATTGGTATTGGAAATTAATAACATATGTCCTGTTTTCACTCTGTCTTGTGTTAATTTAGTGTGTCATTTGACCTTTCCTTTGTGCATTTCAGAATTGAACAGCAATATCAGAATGTCTTAACCCTTTGGCATGAATCACATATAAACATGAAGAGTGTGGTCTCCTGGCATTACTTGACACATGAAATTGAAACTGTTCAAGCTGGTAATGTTGCTTCGGTAGGTTATGTGCCTTTTGCTACATTCATCCAAAGTGTACCTGGGCAAATGTTCTATGCTTCAGACGGGAGTATCCATGATGTCTAAAACTAAAGAGATCATCTTCGTGGTCTCTGTGCATCACACCTATGGGATCTAGTGCACCTGCGCTGATCTGATCAGTGTTGTATAAAGCTCACAAAGGGATTTTTGTGCCTCCGCCCTGAGCCTGCGCAGGAACCCCTACTGCGCATGCCCAAGGGGGTGGGGCGCGGACATCCCGCCAGTTCTCTTCTGACCATCGCACTGTTAACAGCTTCTTCATCGGTTGGTGATAGTTTGTTTTTTTCCTCACATCAGGACTCCTTCGATTCTTACTAGTTTTTGTCTTCGGATTTTTCTTCCATTATTATTGGACTTTTCCCTCACAGAACAAAGGGGAGTCTTCGGGGTGAGAACTTTCCGTGGTCTTCGGACCTTTGGCCCCCCCCCCACCTTTTCCTCCCTCATGTCGAAGATCCTTTTTTATGGAAAAGAGTGGGGGTGCTTCAAGAGGTGTGCTTCATGTGGAAGTAAACTAGCTCCACGAGATGAGCATACTCTCTGTATAATCTGTTTGGGTGAAAGTCAGCGACTGGAGGGTTGCGCTCTGTGTGCCAAATTTTCAAACCAAATATGCAAAAATAGAACTGCAAGGCTGAAAGTTGCCCTTTGGGCATCAGCTCTTGCCCCTCCTGTGTCTACAATGTCAACAGAGTCTCCTCCTAAGTCTTCTGCATCGTCAGCACCATCTCGACCATCCACATTGATACCGAGGCCGGAGGCCATGCCATTATTGCTGAAGCCACCTCAGCTGGGCAAATCTTCTTCTGATACGGGGCCAGCCCCCTCAAAGAAGCATCCTTCGAAATTGGTCTCTTCCGTCTCGACACCAGTGAAGAAACCTAAGAAGGACAAGTCACAGAGGCATACCTCGCATAAGTCGTCTTCAGGGGACCCGCAGGCTGCTGAACCCTCCGGTGTTGGAGATGAACCTGGCTCACCAGCATCCATCCTTATCGGCTTCCAAGGCCGAGGATGACTTGATTTCAGAGACTCAAGCCATTGGTCATTGTTCTCCATTGCCTACTTCCTGGGCTAGCTGTCACTCTGATCATGATGGCTGATACAGACTGGGTAATAGGTCCCGCTCTCCCTTCCCGGATGACCGCAGTCAGTGGGACAACTACCAGTTTCATCTTGGCTGACACCATCCATCCCTCTCACTCCGGAGAGAGCATTTTTCAAGATCGGCCTCTGGTTGGGATTTGCCCTCCTGATATCAATACGGGCCATCGGTGTACCCTCCATGGGATCATTGACAACATATGCCATGCTGGTTCTCTTCGATGCCATGGCTGCCGCCTAAGGGACAACATGACTGGGACAGTCACAGTCCTGTTCTCTGCATCGCCCACCACCATCCATGACGCTCTCCAAACCTCTGCACCCTCACCGCGAGAGAGGTCCCTTTGCTGCCATTATCGCCAAGGAAGCCCTTTGTACCGACACCGACCCAAGGACCTGGGTCATATTTGGAGACCTCTCAGGGCTTGTCTAAAGTTGACCAGTCTGATGATGAAACCTCACCTGGGGATGTTTCCTCGAAACAAAAGGTTTCCAAAGACCTCCTGATCTCTCCGTCGGAAGACATGTCGTCCTACGGTGATCTAATTAAGAGAATGGCTTATTCCTTGGGTCTTTCCATCATCCAACCGCAGCTATCGATATTGGACGATGTTTACGATGTGGTCCATATGGACACATCGACGTTGATCTCCTTGCCGATGTCACAGGTCCTCCTTCAGGCGGTGAAAACTGCTTGGGAGAAGCCATCATCTGCACCGGTATCGACCAGGAGACTGGATCACATGTACTGAGTGCAGGAAGAGGGAGCAGGTTTCCTCTATATGCATCCGAAGCCAAACTCCGTGGTGGTCTCGTCGTCTTCAAAGAATAGGTGCACCAACATCGCCCCATCTGACAAGGAAAGCAAAAAGCTAGATGCCTTTGGGAGGCGTTTTTATTCTGCGGGTGCCCTAGGTATCAAAGCATCAAACTATGTAGCATGCATGAGTAGATACCAGTATGCATTGTGGCAACAAATGGCAGATCTCCTAGCTTTTCTCCCAGATGACAAAAGTCAGGCAGCCTGTGCTCTGCAAAAGGAGGGCATGGTCCTAGCGAAGCAACTTCTCAGTACCGCTAAGCACATGCTAGACACCTTCTCCACGACAATGTCTTTGGCAGTTGCACTTCACCGGCACTCCTGGCTGTGAACAACTTCTTTGCCTCCTGATACCAGGGCTTACGTAGAAGATCTTCCCTTTGACGAGGAGGGGCTGTTGCACTCTTCTACTGACTCAGCCTTACAAGATATGGATAAGAGCATGAAGGCCTCTAGATCTTTGGGCGTCTCTGCTCCATCCAAGCCATACCACCAACGTTCCTGGTCCCGCTACAGCTCCAAATGCCCTTATTCCACCAAACCATCCCCAGGGGGTTCCTGGAGACCTCGCCAGTCACCCATGGGACAGCACCAACAGTACCAGTACCCTGCAAAGTTCAGATATGGTTCCCAGCAGCAAAATTCTAGGGCAAAGGGCCAAAAGACTACCAAGCAGGGTCTTTGACTTCCCCCAGCTTGTTGCAGGGGAATCCACCCGCCTTTCCCCATTCCTTTCTGTCTGGTTGGTTTTACTACGGACAGTTGGGTTTTATCCATTCTAACCCATGGATACAGAATAGAATTTTTGGACTTGTCGGCATTACCTGTTTTCCTAGCCATTCCTCCCTCTACCCTTCTTTTCCAAGAGGTCAATTCCCTCTTGGAGAAGGATGCAATAGAGCACGTGCCAAGGGCATATGAAAGGACAGGCTTTTACTTTCATTACTTTGCTGTTCCCAAACGAGACGGGGGTTTGCGCCCAATATTAGACCAGCAGGGCCTCAACATCTTTGTGCAATACTGCAAATTCAAAGTGACATCGCTGAGAATAATCCCCCCTCTTCTGACTCGGGGGTCCTGGATGGCAACTATTGACCTCCAGGATGCCTACTTTCATCTCAACATCCATCTGTCCCACCGGAAGTATCTCCATTGCGCCATAGGGGACCTCCACTTCCAGTACAAGTGTCTTCAGTTTGGCCTGTGCATGGCGCTGAGGGTCTTCACCAAAACAATGGTGGTGGTGGCCTATCTTCGTCTACAGGGGATTGCCATCTTTCCCTACATAGACAACTGGCTCTTAGAGGCGGAGTCCTCGGTGCTCCTGGAGGACCACATTTCTCGGATGCTCCATCTCCTGTCCTCCCTGGGCCTTCAGGTCAACCATCGGAAGTCCCATCTGCAGCCATCACAGAGATGCAATTCATAGGTGCAGTAGTGGACTCGATAACATGCAAGGATTACCGTCCTGCAGACAGGGCAACAACCCTGTCGCCTCTCGCGAGAGACATCCAAACAAATGTTTGGTCCACTGCCTTCCAAATTCAATGTCTGCTGGGTCATATGTTGGCCACCACAGCCGTACTGCTGTTAACCAAGCTGCACATGAGGCCTGTACAGATTTGGTTCCTGCGCTGCTTCAAACTGCTCAGGATGGAACAATCTTTACGCCTCCAACCTCCACCAGCTGTGCGGAACTTTCTTCTCTGCTGGACAATAACACCCAATCTGACCCAGGGTGCACCTTTTCACCCACCAAACCCATGTCTCACACTGACCACCGATGTCTTACTGTGGGGATGGAGAGCCCATCTCAATGGCATAAGCATCAGGTACCAGTGGCATGCTCTCAATGCTACCAAGCACATCAACTATCTGGAACTGCTTGCAATAAAGCTGGTATTGAGTTCATTCCAGCCCATTCTTCAGGGACATTGTGTAGCTGTGCTGATGGACAATACTACGGCGCCTCCTCCACCTGTGGGGACAGACGTTCCTATACATGTTTCCTCCTATACCCCTCCTCTTATGGGCCTTTCAGAAGCTAGCCAAAATTGTGCCAGCATGTATCCTAGTGGCTCCATGGTGGCCCAGACAACCGTGGTTCACCACTCTGCTTCGACTCGCAAGTGGCAGGTACCACCACTTCCCCAGAGTGCCAGATCTCCTTCTAGCGGAGGAATGGATGCTTCTCCATGCCGAAGTGGACAACCTGAAACTGACAGCTGGGTGGATAGGGCGATAACCTTCTCCGATTGTGTCTCAGAATACTGCTCAATGCCAGGAAGGCATCCACCCGTCTTTCATACCCAAGGAAATGGCTTAAGTTCCTTTCTTTCCTACAGATGTCAACTACTTCATCAATGTCTGTAGGACTCGACAGGATCCTTGAATTTCTTCTGTCACTCACGGATCAGGGCCTTGGCCATTCATCTGTTAAGGTCTACTTGGTGGCCATTTCTACATACCACGATGGTCTGGACGGCTACTCTGTTTTTTCCCATCCTACTTCAAAGAAGTTCCCCTGGGATCTCATTCGGCTGCATCCCCCTATTAGTGCTCCAATGGAGCTGTGGGATGTGCCGTTGGTGCTCCGCCACCTCACAAGGAAGCCGTTCAAACCTATGGCAACCTGCAACTTGCAATACGCAGCTTGGAAAACAGCCTTCTTAGTCGCAATTACATCGACCAGGAGGATCAGCGAACTGATGGCACTACGCCATGACCCACCATACCTAGTCTTCTTGCCAAATGGAGTTCGTCTGGTGCCGGACGTCTCATTTTTACCAAAAATCGTCTCAGAGTTCCACTTAAACGCCAACATTTTCCTGCCTGATTTCTTCCCACATCCTGAAAGGGAAGAACAATGTCTGCTTCATTCTCTGGATGTCAAGAGGGCGCTCCTTTTCTACTTGAACAGGACTCAGCCCACCAGAAGGGACAATACCTTGTTCCTTTCTTACTCCACCACCTCCTTAGGTTCACGGATCTCTACTCAGCGCCTGTCCAAGTGGATTGTCGGGACAATTAGGTTGTGCTATTCCTTAGCAAAGTACCCTTTCCCTGCTTGCTTGAGGGCACATTCCACCAGATCCATGGCAACTTCTACTGCTTTTCTGAAGGGCGCATCACTGTCCTCTATCTGCAGAGCTGCCATGTGGTCCACGCCAACCATATTTTTCAGACATTATGCACTGGACGTTCGTGTGCAACGTAAGAGCAATCTGGGTCATTTGGTCCTGTCCTCTGTGGCGCACTGAGCCTGACAGCGCCCACCCCCAGGTGAGCCACTGCTTTTCAATCTCCCATAGGTGTGATGCACAGAGACCACGAAGAAGATAAACAGGTTGCTTACCTGTAACTGATGATCTTCAAGTGATCATCTGTTCAGTCACACCGCCGGCTCGTCCTTCCCCATTGCTATCATCCTCAGTTGTTCTCTCACACGACTTTGGTTGTTGGGCATGCGCAGTAGGGGTTCCCGTGCAGGCTCAGGGTGGAGGCACGAAAATCCCTTTGTGAACTTTGTACAACACCAATCAGATCAGCACAGGTGCACTAGATCCCATAGGTGTGACTGAACAGATGACCACTCGAAGATCATCAGTTACAGGTAAGCAACCTGTTTTTCTTTCTTTTTTTCTAATATAAAATATTTCGGCAGTTTATCCTTACCACAACATTTTATTGGATGAATATATGAGATGATAACAAAGACTGAGAGCAGCCGAATGCCTTAACTGATAGGCATGTTGCTGGAAATGCACCACCGTTTCAAGAAGGACTGATGTGCACCCAGTGTGCACAAGTGGGAGCTCTGGTCCAATTAAGGTTACATGGGTGTTAAAGAAATATATCTTTAAGCATTGCACTGTCTGCATTGTGGCACAATTAAGCCACCTAATGGATATGAAATGTAATTGACTTCTCTTTTGTTTACTGAAGCATACGTTCTCTTCTGCCTTCTTCTAAAGTGCTGCTACAAGTCAGGCAATGACTTAAATGACAACATGAGTGCTACATATTTAAGCCTTCAGTACAGTGTTAAGGAACTGATGTAACAGTGACATGGTACTCATGTTCTGGTGTTAAATGGTTCCCATTGATGGAAAGACACTGACTTTCCCCCCCTCATAAACTTTCCTAGATAAAGACACTCTTGCCAGGGGAACACCAGCAGGTTTTAAGCAACTTACAGTCCCGTTTTGATGACTTTCTGAAAGATAGTCACGAATCTAAAGTCTTCTCTGTTGCTGACATTGCACAGTTGGAAAGAGAGGTGAATGTCTGCAAGGAGTATTACCAAGAGCTCCTTAAGTCTGCCGAGAGAGGTAAGTTAATAAATTTAAAAAATATGAAAGTTTCTTTACAAGACGCCAAGTGGTATGTACTGCATTTTCAGCTTTTATACATGCGAACTGTGTTATTACGGCTGTTTTACAGTGGTATCAGTTTAGACTTCAAAGTGTGTTTGTGGGGGTTATAGCATGTATGAGAATAGGGCTTAATCCAAGTGCATACCAAAGTAAGAACCAATGTAAAACAGAAAAGAGAAAAAACTGTGCTGTTTAAGAGTTTATTTATTCATTTATTTATTTTGTTCATGGCCCAATCCCTGCAATGCAGGGTTCTGATTGATGTACATCATTCATAAAAACATCAAGGTAAAATAATTAAAACATTAATAACATGTTGTCAAAGGCTTTCATGGCCAGAATTCATTAGTTGTTTTAGATTTTCTGGGTTGTATGGCCATGGTCTTGGCATTGGAGGACCTGCGGTTTCACCAGCAGCTGTGACTGGTATCCTCAGAGGTATAACACAGAAAGATGGAGTACTCTCTGTGTCAAAGTGAGAAGAAAAATGGTAGGCAGGTAATTTATATCTGCTCAGGAAGGTGGGGTAGGGCTGAGTCATTATCTTGTAGGAGTTCCCCAGGCTGTAACATGCTAATGGAGGAGCTTTCCTGAGGAGGTTCTTTTGCATATGGATTGGCTGTTGAAATTCTAATCTTATCTGTAGTGCTGTTGTAAGATGTAGAACATTTTGTGTTTTTCAGGACCGGAAACCATGCCCTATTTATTTTTAAACTCTCTTCTTTCCTGTTGAAATTGTGTTTATGAATTTCAATGGCTTTCCTGTGTAATCTGACATGGTAATTGGATGTGTTGCCCAGCCTTTCAGTGTCTTGGAATAAGATACTGTGTCCTGTTTGAGTTAGGCTATGTTCAGCCATTGCTGATTTTTCAGGTTGGCCCAGTCTGCAGTGTCTTTCATGTTCTTTTATTCTTGTTTGAATGTTACACTTTGTGGTCCTAATGTAAACCTGTCCCCAACTGCAGGGTATGGGGTATACTCCTGCAGAAGTGAGGGGATCTCTTCTGTATTTTGCCGATCGTAGCATCTATTGTACTTTTCTGGTGGGTCTGAATACTGTTGTATTCAGTGTTTTTTCATAAGTTTTCCCATTTAATCAGTGATTCCTTTGATATATAGCAAAAACACTTTTCCTGTGGGAGACTGTTTTTCCTCAGTTGTTTGTTTTACCTTTGGTTTAATCGCTCAGATTAAACCAAAGGTAAAACAAACAAACACAAGTGATTTTTGCACTGGGCACCTGGCTACAGTAAATGCACTTATACTAAACTCCTAAGCAGAGTCACACCCTTCTAAGTTTTTGAAGTCAATGGGCTTACAAGGATGTAAATATTTAGGATGGCACTGTTAGCATGCACACTTAGGCAGAATCAGTGAGCTGTCCATTGACTTAGATGCTCCTGAAGAAATCACCTGTGATCAGAAGCACAGAAGGTAGGTGGGAGGAGGTGAGAAGAACTAATCCCCAGCATTACCTATATGACAGCCCTTCTGTTTTATTGATAACATGATTCAAGACCTGTTCAAACACGTGTGCACTGTAAATTCAAGAATAATTAGTCTCTTTGTTTTTTGTCTGAAAATTTAATGTCATGTTTGACCAATAAACTCAGATTCAGCCTAAAATCAGTTTTGGGGTGCACTGATTTTACTGCTAGCAAAGATTTGTGAGTTTGATTAAATGGAACTGTCATTCTGGCAGGTTGAAAAATAGTTGAAGAATGCATTGTTGTTGTTATTGCTCATAAATGTTCAAAAACATACTTTAGAAGGAATATTGTATGCCTCTATTTATGTTTGTTTTACCTAATTTTTTATTTATTTAAAGGTATTATGGACTAATTGGGAAAGACATTGATAACATCCCTAAAGACAAAGGTCTTCAAAGTTTATCTTATTGTCTCCCTTCTGAAAACATATAATATGATTAAGCTTCAAAAACATAAATGAGCCTTTTTTCTTAAAGCTGGATAAATGCCTGAGTTTTTAAAAGCTGAATAGATATATTGCGTTATGCATTCAGCCTGATATCGGTGGGGGACAGGGACATAGCAGTTTAAAGCTGATTACAGTAGTCCTGTGTCAGTGGATGGAGCACAGCTATACTTATTCACCATCTGAAATAAATGATAAGAGACTTGCTTCTATGGATTTAATATCATTTTGCTGTGGAATCATTTGAACATTAACAGTCATGGACAATCCACTTAATCAGCATCCATGCACAAAGCGAATTATAATACTAGTGACTAAAATGATAAGCACACATTATGGATGTATATTTTTGGGTGAGGAGAGGAGTGTACATAGATTCTTTCCAAATATGCAAGTATTTGAGAAAAACTTCAAGTTATGATGATGGTGATGATCATGCATCATAATTCTTTGAACATCCTGAATCTGTCTGTTGTATTGAAATAGAATTTTTACTTCTCTCTACTTGGAGAAGTGAAGAGGTTTACACAACTCCCCTTTTATGGGAGATCCGTAATACGTATTTCATATGACATGGAGAGATTTGGAAACAGTAATTGAAAGACACCTGTGATTTTTACTGCTTTCCCCTCAGCATCCAACATTACTCCTGATGGTTTTCTGTTAATATTAACTGCTTGTTCCTTGACCTGTTTCTTTCGAAAAGAAGACACTGTGACACTGGAATATTTGCCATATGATGGCAGAAAGATATTAAAATACTTGGCTCGATTTATAAACATGTTATTTCTTCTAACAGAGGAGCATGAGGAATCCATTTACAACCTCTACATCTCAGAAGTACGAAACATCCGACTTCGTTTGGAGAACTGTGAAGATCGTTTGATTAGGCAGATTCGAACCCCACTGGAGAGAGATGACCTACATGAAAGTGTGTTTCGGATTTCTGAGCAAGAAGTGAGTTTTCTGAGTGCATACCTATGAAGTCCCATGCTCTAAAACACTATTGTTAGTACTAGAGCCTTCAGAGTAATTATGCGTGCATAAATCATTCATTCGGAAGGAACTATAACCTTGTAATTACCTTCATTGCTGTAGCTACAAATCATAATGAATGAACTGCAGCTGTTAAGCAAGTATCTTAACTGAAGAAAAGTATTAATTTGGGCCATCAGCTAATTATAGGTTTGGGAGTCGTCTGATTCTCTCCCTCTGGAACATCCTGTCTAAGGAAGCTGTTTTCTCTGAGAACTTCCTGAACACTGTTTACACACAGGCTGATTTCCCACAAGTGCTGCTCCATGCTCGCCCTTCCCTTTTGCCCCAGTGGTAGGTATCAATTTCACACAAGCTGCTGTGTGGCCACATTTTGCCTTGCAGTTTCACGGGATTTTCCCTGCGTCTACTCAATCTTGTGGGGAAAATCACGCGAAACTGTGGGGCAAAATGCGGCCCGCGGCAGCTTGTGTGAAATTGATATGTACTATGGGGCAAAAGGGAAGGCAAGCACGGAGCAGCGCTTGTGGGAAATCAGCCACAGTCTCATTTAAGAACTGGGAATTGCAGTTGTGACTTGGGATTGCTTTAGCTGGGCTGAGGTAGTTTTGTTTTTGTTTTGTTCTGGTATTGTATTTTATTATATTTCTAAAATACTTGTTCACTACTGTGAGAGCATATTTTGGATGATATAGCAAGATCAGATTCTTGGTTTGTAAGAAACTTATGTGATTAAGCCTTGTGCTGTCCTTTGATCCTATGTGTTTGACAGACTCCTTCCAAAGTCGAGACCCATGATTTATAATAATCTTTTACAAGTAAAGAAATCATATGAGCATATCTACATGGTAATGTTACATGGAGATCCATTATTCATACTGATTTTCCAGAGCTGCATCCATTAGAGGACTGAACAGAAATCTCAGGCGGTATTTTCCTACATGGATTCATTGTGAAATGATAGGATTCCAACACAGTGTTTCATTTGGAGGTGCTCATATGATCTCTGTAAAATCTCTTTTCATGTGCACAGAGCATTAAACCAAAAGCAGTTCTCTATTCAAATGTTACAGGCAAACTGGAGTTTGTTCTTGATGATCACAAACTTGATTTATTACCAAATTTGCATGCTCCCAGTCCCCTCTGGTAGTATATGGAGCTGTCCTTGTTTTAAGAAGCCTTCAGTCTTTCTCCAGTTTATTATGTCATCTAAAAGTGGGCACTTCAGCTAATTGGAGTTCCTTGCTTAGTAGCTGAGTTCTAAATTATGTTCTCATCCTTTTACTGGAGATTAGATTGAACTGTGGACTTTTTGCATGCATCCTCTGTCACTGAGCTACAGCTCCTCCTCAGTTCTTGTGATTTTTTATTATTATTATTTAGGAAGGCCTGTTGGGAGAAAGTTTGAAACCCCATGCTCTAGGGGAAATGTAATTCACCTTCTGTTTTGTAGAAGCTGAAGAAGGAGTTGGATCGACTTAAAGAAGATTTGGAAACAGTCACAGATAAATGTGAGGAGTTTTTCAGTCAAGCTGCTGGTTCACCCTCAGTCCCTACTTTGCGGTCAGAGCTTAATCTTGTAATTCAGAATATGGATCAAATTTACTCCATGTCTTCCGTTTATATTGAAAAGTAAGTAAGTCATCTTGTTCCTCACATGTTATTGCATCTTCTGTTTCATTCTTTTAAAAATCGATGAAAAGCAGGATATGAATATTTTAATAAGTAAAATACACTTTGCTAATTGAATAATAGGTACAGAACGTCATATAGTGATCATACAATAATACATTCAAGCTCATTTAATAAAACTTAAAGCTGTCTGTAAAGTATTATTACAAAATGGTTCCTTTGTTTCAGGTTAAAAACTGTCAATTTGGTGCTCAAGAACACACAGGGAGCTGAGTCATTAGTAAAACTGTATGAGACTAAGCTATGTGAGGAAGAACCATTGAATGCCGACAGGAGTAATACTGAGAACTTGATGGGTACATTAAAGGTATGGATATGGTGCAGAATACAGTAAGGATTTGAAATTGCCATACATTTTTAGCAGTATAGATACTAGCTCAGTCTCATCAGATCTAGGAAGCTAAGCAGAGTTGGATCTGGTTAGTATTTGAATTGGAGACCACCAAGGAAGTCCAGAGCTGCAAAGCAGAGGCAGGAAATGGCAAACCACTTCTGAACATCTTTTGCCTTAAAAACCCTATGGGGTTGCCATAAGTTGGCTGTGACTTGACAGCACTTTCCACTACTACTACTGCCAACAAATGGCAGGTAATGGAGTGTCAGTAGAATGAGAGTAGTATGCATGCTCCATCAAGCTGAGGCATTGATTTTGAGGAGAAACCAACATTACAGTAGTCTAGTCTTGATGGTCCTGTGGTGTGGATCTAGGTGGCCAGATCAACCATATCAAGGTAAGGGGCCATCTTATAGGCCAGGCTGAGTTGGCAGAGAGTGTTTTTTGCAGCTGTATTAACTTACTTCTCCAATAATAGGGTTGGATCTAGTAAAATCCCAAGGCTTTTAACTAAGTCAGCAAGGGTCAGTTGAACTCTATCAAAAAAAGAAAAAGCAGATTCTTACATACCATATGCTATTTAGCTCTTAGTGGAGTAGAATTAAGTAAGAGTAACACTGGGACTCTGATCAGTTAATTGGCTAAATATAGTCAGCTCCACTGGTTGCTGATTATTTCATTGCTCTGCAGTAATAGAGCTGGATAGTCAGCTCCATCTGCCTAGAATCTTCCTTTTTGTTGGCTGCTCCATTCATTCACGAAAAGCTAGAGGACTTCGAAGGGGTTCACTTGCTCTGCCCTGTATTCCCAGGGAAGAGAGCTTCAACCAAGCCACACACTTACCAGCCTTTTCCCTCCCATTATTATCTCTCACATCACTAATAATATTTCAAGCTGCCAGGGAAAATTAGCCATATCAGAGATTGCAGTGGAAAGTAAATGTGATCTAACAAGGAACTGTTTATAACTAGTTATTAGTACTTTTGAATACAACACAGTTTTGACAGTATTTGATTTGGCTTTTTTGTTTTATTAGTAATGTTTCTATGGGTCGCCTTTATAGGCAATTAGTAATATTAGGGCACAAGATTCATATTTATGGAGAAAACTGTTATTATTATGTATATTGTCATGTTTTGTTTACTAGCAATGGAGATCAGAGGTTGATGAAAAGAGAGAAGTGTTCCATGCCTTAGAAGATGAACTCCAGAAGGCCAAAGCAATCAGTGATCAGATGTTTAAAACACACAAAGAACGTGATTTGGACTTTGACTGGCACAAAGAGAAAGCTGATCAGCTAACTGAGAGGTGGCAAAATGTTCACTCTCAAATTGAAAACAGGTTTGTATTGCTTCCTGTAGCACAGATACTACATTTAGGAATTGTTGAGATTCTCCTCATCTGTGTATGCTACTCTACATCACATATTGACTGACAGAATTAGCCTTAGAAATCCACGAAAGTGAAGCAGTACTTATATTGGATCACATTTCTGTTTAAAATGCTGGAAGTACGCTTTCAGTTGTGTGTGATTCTTCAGATGGAAAAAAAAAAATCAGGTAGATACTGAGGTGGAGAAGCTCAGCAGTCTTTGTCCATGTGGTCCTGTTCTTGCTTAAATCTTGTATGAAATTCCTTATGTGACAAAACATAGTGCTTGAATATTAGGCTTTGTGCACCCTTCCATGTGACTGCTAAAACCATCAGTGTGAACTGAAGCTTATGTGTGCCCATATTGGAGGCTCTGCATGTGGTAGGGAGAGTGCTGTAGGCTTGCAGCTGTTCCCACCTTTCTACTTTCATGTAATTCTATCATGCAGAGGTGAACAATAAAATTGTACTTTTGGCAATTGGTGGTGGGGTCTGTCTGACTTGAAGAGATTCAGGCTGCATAATCTTCCCCAAGGCAATCTAGTAAACCACTTCAATAAGTTGTGTGGGGTGGAAATTAATCTGGTATAAATCAACTAGATTGCTGGGTTATCTTTTTGCTTGCCTACCTTGCAGTTCAGTTTCTCTAAAAAAACCATCCCTGGATCCGGCCGAATTGGCTAATTACTGGCTGGTTTCCAACTTGCACTATTTGGGCAAGTTAATTGAGAGGCCTGTGGCGGTCCAGTTACAGAGTTTTTTGGATGTCTTAAATCCCATCCAGTCTGGCTTTCGCACAGGATACGAGAAGGAGACAGCACTGGTCGCCCTCACAGACACCCTCTGGAGGCATCTGGATCGAGGTGGATCAGCAGTTCTGTTGTTGTGGGACCTGTCAGCAGCGTTCGACGACCATCAGCTACTGATCCACTGCTTCGCCGACATTGGAGTTCAAGGGCTTGCCTTGCAATGGCTTGCATCATTTCTTCAGGGTCGGGAACAAAAGGTGGCACTAGGGGAACAGCTGTCCCGAAGGCATCCACTAATTTGTGGAGTGCCCCAAGGGGCAGTACTTCCCCCGATGCTATTTAACATTTATATGTGCCCCCTTGCCCAGATTGCCTGGAGGCATGGGCTGGGGTGTCACCAGAAGGCAGATGACACCCAGCTCTATTTATACCGGAAGATGTGGACCAGGCATTACAAGCTGTGGCTGGTTGGCTTAGAATGAGTCGATTGAAACTGAATCCGACAAAGATGGAGGTCCTGTGCCTGAGCTAGGGTGGCCTGGGGGTAGGGATCCTACTCCTGAGCTTTCATGGGGCACAGTTGGTGCCAGCGCTGGAGGTCAGGCATTTGGGAGTGCTCTTGGATGCCTCCGTAACAATGGAGGCTTTGGTAGCAGCCACTGCCAAGTTAGCCTTTTATCATATTCAGCTGATCAGGCAGCTAGTTCCCTTCCTCAAATGCAACAACTTGGCAATGATGATCCATGCGTTGGTAACCTTGAGACTGCACTACTGTAATTCTTTCTACATGGGGCTGCACTTGTCCCAAATCTGGAAGCTGCAGCTAGTGCAAAATTCTGCAGCCAGGCTGCTGATGGGTCTCCCTATGCGGGAGCACATCCAGCCTTTGCTGAAAGCATTGCACTGGCTGCCAATAGCATACCAGATTAGTTTCAAGGTTCTGGTTTTAATTTTTAAAGCCCTTTATTGTCAGGTCCAGCATACTGAAGGGACTGCCCTTCCCCGCTCAGGGTCCCAAAATCAATTGGCCATCCCGGGCCCCAAGGATACCAGACTGGCTATAACCAGGGCCAGAGCCTTCTCATAAGAACATAAGAGAAGTCAGTGTTGAATCAGGCCAATGGCCCATCTAGTCCAACACTCTGTCACACAGCGGCCAAAATATACCAGGTGCCATCAGGAGGTCCAGCAGTGGGGCCAGGACACTAGAAGCCCTCCCACTACTGCCCCCTCCAGCACCAAGAATAGAGTGCATCACCTGCCCCCAACTGAGAGTTCCTATATACCCTGTGGCTAATAGCCACTGATAGACTTCTGCTCCATAAGTTTATCTAATTCCCTCTTGAAACTGTCCATGCTTGTAGCTGCCACCACCTCCTATGGCAGTGAATTCCATATGTTAATCACTCTTTGGGTGAAGAAGTACTTCCTTTTATCTCTTCTAACCCGACTGCTCAGCAATTTCACGGAGTGCCCATGAGTTCTTGTATTGTGAGAAAGGGAGAAAAGTACTTCTTTCTCAACCTGCTCAATCCCATTTATAATCTTATAAACCTCGATCATGTCACCCCTCAGCCGTCGTTTCTCCAAGCGAAAGAGCCCCAAGCGTTTTAACCTTTCTTCATAGGGAAGATGTTCCAACCCTTTTATCAGTCTAGTTGCCCTTTTCTGCACTTTTTCCAATGCTATAATATCCTTCTTGAGATGTGGCAACCAGAATTGTACACAGTATTCCAAATGAGGTCGCACCAATGATTTATACAGGGGCATGATGATACTGGCTGATTTGTTTTCAGTTCCCTTCCTAATAATCCCCAGCATAGTGTTGGCCTTCTTAATTGCAGTTACACACTGTCTAGACATTTTCATTGTAGTAGTTATCTACTACGACTCCAAGATCTCTCTCTTGGTCAGTCTCTGCCAGTTCAGACCCCATCAACGTGTATTTATATTTAGGATTTTTGGCTCCAATGTGCATCACTTTGCACTTGGCCACATTGAACCCCATTTGCCACTTTGCCGCCCAATCACCCATCCTTGACAGATCCCTTTGGAGTGCCTCACAATCCTCCCTGGTTTTCACCACCCTGAACAACTTCGTGTCATCTGCAAATTTAGCCACTTCACTGCTTACTCCCAATTCCAAATCATTAATAAACAAGTTAAAAAGCATCGGACTGAGTACTGATCCCTGTGGTACCCCACTGCTTACCACCCTCCACTGAGAAAGTTTCCCATTTATACTCACTCTCTGTTTCCTATTTATAAGCCAGTTTCTCAGTAGTGGCTCCATAATGGTGAAATGAGCTCCCAGAAGAGATCATAGAATGTTAGAGTTGAAAGGTACCTTGCAGGTCATCTAGTCCAACCCCCTGCACTCTGCAGGAGCATAGCCAAAAGATAACCTTACATACCTACAACATACCCAAAAGATGGTCGTCCAGCCTCCGCCTGAAAACGTCCAGGGAAGGAGCATCCACCACTTCCCAAGGCAGACTGTTCCACTGCTCAACCACTTTCAGGGCCCTGTGGGACCTTTTACAGTTCCACAGGGCCTGCAAGATGGAGCTCTTCCACCAGGCTTTTGATTAAGGAGCCGCATCAAACACCAAGGAGTGTCCCTGTGTCCTGGCCTTACCACCTTACCACCTACAGCCTGTGCCCACCGCACAAATAAATTGAACAAACCAAGCTGGTGAGAATACCATCATGATTGTACCATCACCTTAAGTAGTATTATTAACTTGAAACCTTTGCTTTTGCACTTTATTAGACCATGTGCCAGCACTTTAGGATCATTTTAAATGAAATCTTATGTTGTTGTATGTTTATGTTATTTATGATTGATTTTAATTGTATTTATATGAAATTTTATGTAAGCCGCCCTGAGCCTGCCTTGGCAAGGAGGGCAGGGTATAAATTGAATAAATAAATATTTTTTTAACAAAATAATATTATCAGCACTTTACAGACCTTCACATCTGTTTAAATATGTATTGCATTTCTTACAGTTTTTGCCCATTTCAGGAAGTCTATTTTGAACCTAAATAAAATCCTATGAGTACTTTGCACACCAAATCTCTGTTTAAATATGTATTGTATTGAGTAAGCTGGATGGTTGTGGGCAATCAAATACACCATTTGAATGAGAGTTTATTCAAATGACCTATAGATGAGGATTCAGAGAGATGTGATACTGGGAGTTCTGAAAATGGAACTCCCAGAGTTCTTTTTTCTTTAAAGAACAGGTGTGGCACTATCCAAATTGCATGGTAACGGCCATGTGAGGGGAGGAGGTTGTTCATCTGTCCCACCCATGCCATTTATCCATTTTGAAATGGTCATGGGGAGCTGATGTTTGTCCCGCACCTGACTTTTATAGAAAAATAAATGCAGAGAGCTCCTTTCATAGCAACTATTTCCTCATGGCTGTTACCAATACCACTCCAGTAAAACATACATGAAAGAACACTGATTGGCTCCTTCATGCACATATTAGTGTAATAGCATGGAAAGAAGCCACAGAGAAGCAGCTCCCAAGTTACAGCCCAAAGGAGATATGGAATGGTTATCTAAAATCTTGGTTCCCTAAAGCTTCCTATTAAGAGGCACAAGTAGCAGGCTGGAAAGGACTTGATCTTACCCAGAAGTACTTGACTTACAACAACAGCACTAAGTGCACAGAATTTTATCCCTTCACAGTCTGAGGTAGCTCTTCATAACCTTAATTTATGGCAAATTAAAATGCTCCTCTTGGCTTCTAATGTAAACAAAAAGCAAACATTGCCTCTGTATGACATCTTAGTTGGCTTTGCTGGCAGTTTATTATCAGTACTCAAGCACCGGTAATGTAAGTGTGACAGATTTTGTGATGACTGCAGTGCAGCTCCCAACTTGTAAACAGACTGTTCCCAGCAAATGTTCACTCTCCTGCTTCCCAACAGTGAATTATGCAAGCTGATACATTAAAAAAATACTGCTTTTCTTCATCTTTTCCATATTATTTCTTTGTTGTGTATTAATGACACTTTTTTAGTTATTATTTCTTGCAATATTTATTTATAAGATTTTGAAAAATGCAGGGACACAAAATTCTTGTAAATTTTTTTTACCATAGTTTGTTACCATTTCCTGTAATGTTTTCATAACTGGAAAAATAGCATCCCCCCACAATGAAAATGGATTCGGTTCTCTTGTGCAGAATTGGGAGAGGGTGTTATTCTAAAGGGAATCTTCCCTAGTCCCTTCACCCTAGCCCTTTAATAACCAAGAAAGAAGGTTGCAGCATTGTATATGAATGTGAAGGATTTTCTTTCTTTTCATTTGTAACCATTGGCGAACTCAAGAGTAATGCCACAGGGCAAGGATTTTTGTTCCAGGAACCAAGAGAAGCCATAGAAAGGGTTTGTTTCTTAAGTTGGAAAAACACAATCCATGAAATTTTGGTTTTCTGACTGAAACAGTAGAAACATCTGGTTTTATAAATCCCAATAAAAGGACTAATGGGATTTTTCAGACCCATCCAAATGGTATCTTAAGATAGCATATAACATGTTCACTTTAGAATAATTTGTTCTTGCTCTCCCCTCAACCAGGTTGCGTGACTTAGAGAGTATCAATAAATCTCTAAAATACTACAGGGATACTTACAGTGCACTGGATAGCTGGATTAAGCAAGTTGAAGAAACTCAGCAGAGATTTCAGGAAAATCCACCTCAGAACAGTAAAGCTCTGGTCAAACAGCTAAACCAGCAAAAGGTACAAGTTCAAGGTCCTGTTCTGGAAGTTAAATAAATGGAACAAGTAGCTCATCTAAATGTATACAATTGTACTTCACCTATTGTCAGTCCATCATTTCTAAATGTATACACAGAACTTGCCTAAATTAAAATGTCTGATTTATAAAGGTAGGCATGAATAACTTGCTAATTCATTCTCTCTCACTCACATGCATGTGTGTATACACACAGACACACACACACCTTTCCTGTTGTACTGAATATGCCACTTTTCGGATATGAGGTGTGGGGGAGCCAAACCACTTCGTAGAGAGGAGCACAAGAAAAAAGCCACTCTGCTCTCTCCCTTACACACAAAGTCAGTACTGAAGTTTCTCTTATAAATGCAGAATGAGCTTTTGAAACAGGAAGGGAAAAAATCTGTTATGCATTGAAATTCTTTATGTATTTCATAGATGCTGGTTTCTGAAGTAGAAATGAAGCAAAGCAAACTGGATGAATGTCAGAAATACTCAGAGCAATATTCAGCTGCAGTAAAGGTAATGCTCTAGCCATGCCTGTTTATTCTTAATTCTTCTTGAAGCTGTAACTGCTGCTTAGAGTACTGAGCTAGTGCTTATACATGCTGCTTCTGTAGTCTGTGCATGGAAGCGTCTCTCAGTCTCTCAGCTCTATCTCGCAGCACTGTTGTTGACAACTCCTACATGGCTGCTTCCACATTTCCACTCACATTGGTAGGATGAATTGTGCCAGCTGATCTTGATGAATATTTTGACTGTGGTCTGTAGCTATGTAGCCCACCCTACCCTTGTGGGTGGAAGTTTTACATGTTGCATATTAGGCATGGAATCGATCCGATGCTCCTTTCCCTTTCTGGGTAATGGGATGATCGACAGTGTGAGTGCTATGATGGGTATACTGCCTGCTGCCTTTTGGCTTTGCAGTTTTGGAGACAGTCTGTTGCACTGAAATGGACTATAGTGAGTATTGGGCAACTAGCTTACAGTTCTGCTGATTTTCATGTATTTATTACAGGACTATGAGTTGCAAACAATGACTTACAGGGCCATGGTTGACTCCCAGCAAAAATCGCCAGTGAAACGCCGAAGAATGCAGAGCTGTTCTGATTTTATTATCCAAGAGGTAGTGAGATGAAGCTTAAAAATAAACTTGAATAGCCCATATTCCTCTAGTGCTTGTGAAACCTTTTAAACAATGTTCATGAGGTATACTAAGTATAAAAACACTGCATGGCAAATATATCTAATATAATCTCTCCTTGTCAAAAACTTGCTGTGTTAAGTTGCTATCAGAATTTACCCCTTCACTTCTCATTTCATTGCAGCACTTTTTTTTTTTTAGAGTTTCTGATTATTTCAGTGCTTAATTTATTCAATCCTCTTGGGCAGTTCAAATAAATTAGATGTTGTTGTGCCAAGTAGATGAGAGAGCATATGCTTTCCATGGAGAAGGTCCCATATCTGAACCCTAGCATTTCCAGTTAAAAGATCTTTCATAGCAGGTGTTTCCCGAAGAACCACTGAGAATTTCAACCTGGGAAGGGGCCATGATTCAGTGATAAAGTGTCTTCATTAAGAAGATGCCAGGTTCAGCCCATAGCTAAAAGGACTGGGTAGTAGGTGGTGTGTGAAAGACCTCTACCTAGGACTCTGGAGTGTTAGTGCCAGTCATAGACAGTACTGACCATGATAAACCAATGGTCTGACTCACTATGATGCAGCTTTATGTGTTCATAAGGGTGGGGTTAACAAGATTTTAGACTGTGTTTTCTGCAGTTTCGCCTTTGTAGGGATTTACCCCATCCACATTACTGAATATCTGCAATTTGTGGGGAGAGAGCTCTGAGGAGTTAAAAGATCTTGCATTTATGGACTTGGGGACCACAGTCATTGCATACAGCTTAAGTTAAAATGTGGATCTGGGTGATACAGGTTGACCAGAATTTATATCATGCTTGTAGCTGTAATCATAAATTAGGCTGAAAAAGGTCCAGAGGCATTTCTTTCTTGGGACAGTTGTAGGTTCATCCATCACTGTGATAGAGACCAAGTGCATACAAGGCTGAATATAATCATTAGTTCTAAACAGTATCTGCAGGGGTCTTTTGGGGGGGGAGCGCACTGGAGCGCAGCTCCGGGAGCTCAGGAGCCAAGCCCCGCCCCCAGCCGGCGTCCCGGGGAGTCTTTCAGGCAGCCGAATGTCAATTTCAGCTCCATTATATCCTATGGGCCATTGAAGTCAATGGTGAAAACATAGGGTATATTCTGGGAGCTGGAGGGGAGGGTGTTTGAGGGAGAGGCTCCAAACTCACAGGGTAGCTGATGGAGCCTCTCCCCAAGATACCCACCAAGTTTCAAGAACATTGGATCAGGGGATCCAATTCTATGGGCTCCTAAACAGGTTGCCCCTATTCTCTCCATTGTTCTCTATAGTGGGAAAAAAGTAACTTTTTTCTCACCATAGAGAACAATGGAGGGAATAGGGGCAACCTGTTTAGGAGCCCATAGAATTGGATCCCCTGATCCAATGTTCTTGAAACTTGGTGGGTATCTTGGGGAGAGGCTCCATCAGCTACCCTGTGAGTTTGGAGCCTCTCCCTCAAACACCCTCCCCTCCAGCTCCCAGAATATACCCTATGTTTTCACCATTGACTTCAATGGCCCATAGGATATAATGGGGGCAAATTGCTGCCAAATTTCTTTCATTTCCTCCTTTCCTTCTCTCTTTTTCCTCTTTCCCTCCTTCTTCTCTTCTTTCTTTCTTTCTTTCTTTCTTTCTTTCTTTCTTTCTTTCTTTCTTTCTTTCTTTCTTTCTTTCTTTCTTTCTTTCTTTCTTTCTTTCTTTCTTTCTTTCTTTCTTTCTTTCCCACCTTCTTCTCTTCTCTTTTTTCCTCCTTCTTTCCCTCTTTCCTTCCTTCTTTCCTTTTCTCTGCTCTCTCTCTTTCCTTCCCTCTTTCCTCCTTCTGTGGCCCAACTCTCATGAGAAGGAGTTTAAACTTTAAACCCCTTCTCTCTTAGCTCCCCCATCCAGACCAGCTGGGGAAGGGAAGGGGAGGCTTTTGAAGATGCCTCCCCCCCTTTTGCTTCCCCTTCTGACATCACTTCCGGTGATGTCAGGGGGCGTGGCATATGCTAATAGCCTAATAGCTCATTAGCATACAATATGCTAATGAGCTCCTGCAGCTGTTTTTCTACGAAAAGACCCCTGAGTATCTGGGATGAAAGGCAAAATATAATGATTTATGGCAAGGCTGTACCTGTAACCCCATAGTCTCTTTGGAACCTCGAAGCCCGTTCCTCTAACACAAAATACTGAATTATGTCTCTGCTTCATGCAGAAATTTCTTCTGGGATTTAGTGGTATTCAGTAATTTATATAAGACTAGCCTAATACCCATGCTTCGATACAGTATTTAAATTCCATAAATCCAATTATAATACCAGTAATGTGAAGTTTGAAATGTGACATTTGTTGTAGGAATTCTAGTGGAGAAGACTGTGGTGTAAAAAAATCAAGTGAGACATACTTTTCCCGCCCCTCTACTGAAGGACCTCTCTGTAGACCACATTGGTGGTTCTGCCCTCAGGTGCTAGGATCACCAGGCTGCTTGATGAGCAAACTCTGAAGCAGGCAACATAGAACTGCCCATTTAAGAAGCAGTCGTCTAAATCAATTCCTGTCACCTTCCACGAAAGTGATGGCCTCTCTACTTGTGTTCCTGGATTGTTTTGCTCATATGGAGACTGTTGTTCTGAGCACCTCAGGGTGATCTTTCTGGTACTTGGCCTGTGCACCTCAATGCTCCAGAGGAGTACTATGCCACAGTCTCTGTGGCATTCTTTGCCACATTCCTAAATTGCCTCCTCCTGGCAGCTGCCTGTCCAGTGTAGGAGGGGGAGGGGGGAGGAATATTAGAAACCACTGTGGAGGTGGGGCTGGCAGGATCACTAAGGCGTTACTGCTGGGGCGGGCTCTCTTGTGGCTTTAAGCACCCTGCAACCACTGCTGCACCTGGCAGAAATCACCTGTTAGGTGTAGGAGGTGGGGGGAGTGATCCTGCTGGGGCAGCGTCCCTGATGGATTAAAGTACCCTGGCCCTGCTCCTACACCTGACAGACACCCGCCTGTCTGGTGTTGGGGGGATTGTATTTAAAGGCATTGGAGAGGCTGGGCCAGCAGCAGGACTAAGGCAATCCTGCTGAGCAAACCTCCCCAGTGGATGTAAGCATCCCGCCTCCTCTCCTACACCTGACAGGCAGCTGCCTATCCAGTGTAGGACAGGGAGGGGGGAAGGAGTATTAGAAGCCACTGTGGAGGCTGGGCTGGCAGGATCACTAAGGCTTTACTGCTGAGGCAAGCTCCCTTGTGGCTTTAAGCACCCTGCAACTGCTGCTGCGCCTGACAGACAACCGCCTGTTAGGTGTAGGAGGTGGGGGGAGTGTGTTGGAAGCCATCAGAGAGGCTGGGCCAGCAGCATTACTGTACCTCACAGGTGGTTGTTGGCCATTCCTGATTTCCTCAACTGTCATTAGCTGTCTGGAGATTCCTGTAACTGTTGGCTTTTTTACCTCAGAACACTGAACTCTGCAGCTGACCAATCAGAGAGTGGGGGGTGCAAGGAGGCAGCAGCCTGGCAGCTGCATAGGAATCAATGGGGGGAGCACATTTTACCTCTTTTGACCCCCTTAGGGGTCGAATTTATAAAAATCCCTTCCTATTGAGCATTTATGCCTTGGTAGGAGCACTCTCCCCGAATTTCATGTTTCTAGGTCCAGGGGTCTGGCCTGGGCATTGATTTTACGATGAGGGGACTTTCTTTTATATATATAGAAGTGAGTTAGGGTGGTTAGGAGGTTAATTCTGAGATGAATCAGTCCCTCATCTTTCATTCCTAAGAGCATCTCCACACCTGCTACCCCCAAAGCAAGTACAAGATAAGTCCACTCAGCACCTTATTTATCACACTGACTGTTCTAAGTATCTTTGGCCCCAAGGGCATCCTTTCAACATGGCTTTTACACTGTGACTCATGAAGGCCCCCCCCCCATTAAAATCCTTTTTCTTTCAGAAGTCACCTTTAATACTATTACTTTAAAAATGTCATTTATGGCTTTCCGTTTTGGCATATTTCCTTTGTTGCAGTTCATGGATTTACGAACACGCTATACAGCTTTAGTAACCTTGATGACTCAGTACATAAAGTTTGCTGGTGACTCTCTGAAAAGGCTAGAAGAGGAAGAGGTAAGTCAACAGCTGATGATCAGGGAGCAATAAAACAAAGGAACTAAGTTAGCTCTGATTTTAAGTGGTGATATGTGTGACTGAAATTCCTTATAGCCTTTAAATATTAGAAAAAAGGTTGATGGTCACATCTGAGAAATGCATAGATAATATTGGCTTACAGTCTTCTTATCCCACTGTCCTTTACAGGTGAAAGTATTATTTAAAAATGTGAGCTCCTTAGAGGAGGAGCTGAATTTAAATTTGATAGAAAATAGATTATGTTTGTAGTCTGCAAAAATTTTGTTCCAGGATTCTGGATCTTCTAAAAAATCACATGGCAAAGAAAAGATGAAAATAAGAATTTTATATGGTTCTGAAAGTCCACTTACCCCTCTCACCTCCACAGAATGTGAACATTAGCATACTTAAAATCTAAATAAGGAATTTCATTACTTAAATTGTTTCATATCTTTAACTGATTTCTTTAAAATATTTCTGACCTCTCCCCCCCTCCCCTGCGAGTATTTCTTTCTGTTGCATTCATTCTTTGTGACAAAAGGATGATTTACTAACTTGGTGTCCTATTAACTTTTAGAATCTCTGCTGACTTGTTTTAGCTATTTCAGTTGGTCACTTTGGGGATTAAAATGCATTAAGCTATTTCTGCTAGTGGGCTTATTTGTCTGGTCTCTGTCTTTTGCTAGTTAGTATGCTGTATCAGAATGGCTGGTGCAGTATTCACTTTTCTGAAAGATTCCTTTTAAAACAACCCCTAAACTGCTTTTTAAAGGCATCAGTTTAAAAATATCTATTTTCAAATCTCATCTGAAGCTTTTTTGTTGTCTTGGGGACAGAGCATCACAAACACCTGCTGATCCCTTTAGCCTAATTGTGTTCCAAGTTCCAAAACAACCTTGAAAAATTGAAAGTTTAAAGAAGTGGTTTGGGGATTCTGTAAGGACAGTTTCTGAGATTAAAAAACAACAGCACAAGCTGGTTTGCATGCAGGGTTTTCTGGAATGTGGCTCTCTGTTTGTTTGTTTGTTTGTTTGTTTGTTTGTTTGTTTGTTTGTTTAAAGTAAGGACAATGATACCTTTAATCTGAATTGAAAGGCTTAGTGTTTGGGTGATGAGTTGCAGGGATTTGGTAAAGTAGCTGACATTTCTGAGCTTTTGAAAGGTTGTGAAGCCGTGGAAAGAAAGGCACAAGCCAAGAGAGGAGAAGGAACATTAGACTCAAGGTGTCAGCTCAAAGAAGCCTTTAACAATAAGGCAAACTATAGAGAGAGCCTGCTGAAAGTAAAAGAATCCTGTTGTGATAAGGGTTTAAGTGGTGATATTAGGGTGAACAACAGTGGGGGACAGAACGATAAAGGGAGATTTCTGCATGCAAGCAAAGAAATCTTGGTAGTTTCTGTAATGTTTAATACCAAACGTGACGATGTTGGGAACTTTATGTGTCTGTAAGTATAAATATCAATGAAAACAGGAAATCATTAGGATATTAGGCCACACCCCTGACAGCACAGCTCATCCGCATAGGGCCACGCCCCCATGTTACCAGAAGTGTGGTCATACACCCACCTTTTGCTTCTTTTTCTGTTTACCTTGTTCGTTGTCAAAACCCAGGGCTTTTTTTTGTAGCAGGAACTCCTTTGCATGTTAGGCCACACACCCCTAATGTAGCCAATCCTAATGACTTTCTGCTGTTGGGTGTGGCCTATTATGCTAATGAGTTCCTGCTGGGTGTGGCCAACTTGGGAGCCAGCTGGAACTCCGTTCCTGTGCGTTCCTGCCCAAAAATAGCCCTGCCAATGAACTTCTGAATGAGAAACAAGAAAGAGAAATAAGAAAGCAAACAAAAACGTTGTTGCAGACAGTGTAGGCTGTTGATGAAAGGGAAGAGAATGTGGGAAGACCTGCTTCACTCAAGGAGAAAATAGGAGGAGATGCATGGGAATCAGCCAAGACAAACTATGTGCTTGTCTTCTAGAAAAGTCACATACTGGAAGCCTGAAAAAAGATCATGGCTGAGAAAAATATTCTAACACAGTGTCCATAAAATTGGAAGAGAGTATTTGAACAAGTGAATTATTAGCTGCTGTAAATGAGGAAAAATGCTCTAGGCTACTGAAAGCCAATAGAGAAATCAGAGGAACAACAATTAAAGCATGCTTATGCACCGTCCTTCTGATGATGAGGGGAAAACTAAGATGTTGCATAATGTATCTCTAGACAGCAGCAGTTACAGAACATTTAGAAAATTGTCCAAATAAAACAAATGTCAGAGGTCAAGGAAGAGGAGACTTTTAATTTTGAACTGATTCAGATGATCTTGAAAATTTGAACAAATTGATAAACTATTGATTAATTAATTTATGAATGCCAGTGGTGATTTAGTATAAAAACCTCTCAGCAGATTACTTGTACTACTGATAAAGATTAGTACAAAACCAGGCCTTTTAAAAAGTGACACTAGGGCTGATTTCCCACTACAGCTGCCTCGGTGTTGCACCGCCGTTTGCCCCGATATTATTAGTCAATTTCACACCCGAAGCCGCGGGGCTACATTTGACTCACGGCTTCGCCCGATTTCCCCGCAGTTTCGTGATCCTCAAAAAACAGGAACACGAAACTGCGGGGGAAATCGGGCAAAGCCGCGGGTCAAAATGCAGCCCCGCGGCTTCAGGTGTGAAATTGACCAATAGTGTCGGGGCAAATGGTGGTGCAACACCAAGGTAGCTGTAGTGGGAAATCAGCCTAGAACTTTATTCTCAGCACTACTGTTTTAAAGCATCTTATGTTATATGACAACACCTTGAAAAGTTCAGCTGGCAGTCATGAGTGTTAATGGGAGATTTCCTGGAAAACCTGATTTCATTGTACATTCATTCTACAGCAGTTGCTGGAAATCATTTAACTCAGTCTAGAAGGAATCAGGTAATGAAGTTATCTTTGGTGGCTTTATGTTCCAGTGTCACTGACTTTATGTCTACCATCAGATGCTAATACAGATCTGAATAAGCATTTGAGCTAAATAGGAAGTCTCTTTGTTTATGTAGGCAAGAACGAGGCTTCATATATCATAATGGGTCCTAACTTTTTGGATGATGCAGCTGACTGCAAAAGATGAGGGAAGAAAGGGATATGCATTATATGTCCCACTGTATTTGACTTTTGTTAAAAGAAGAGCCTTATGTTTAGCTTCTGTTCAGAAAAGAATCTAAGCATGAATTTATACATGGTTCCCCTGCTCCTAGTTTAATGTGTTTTTCGAGGGGAGAGGAACTGTTGTTTTTATAAGGTCTTTCCCCAATAACAAGTATATCATGTTTGATCACAGGCTCTAACACATTCTCCTTTTGCTGCTCAGACTAACCATAAAATCCTGAACTGCATTTTCTTGCATAGCTTTTGCTGAAAAGTTGTTCTGTGGGTGCTACAGAAATAGCTCTTGCCCTGAATGAGTGAAAGGATTCTTCCTGAGAACTTCAATTGGTGAACTCCTTCATCCAACTTTCTTTTTACCTTTTAATGGCTGCTCACTGAAGGTGGTGGTGGTGGTGGCAATAGCTCTCTGTGTTCCTGACAGTAAATGGAGTTCGTAAGTATTTGCAATTGCATATTTGAAAAATTGCAAGAATTCTCCAAGATTGCTTTTTAAAATGATAGAATCCAATGCTCCTTATCTTTCCCCCCCCGCAGATCCTAAAAAATAATGAGGCATTGGTACGTGGTGAATATGCTGATCTGGAGGCACAGCAAAAGACAGTAGTGAATGAGAATAGGAAGCTTATGGAAAGAATAAATGAACTTGAGGAGATGCTGAAGGAGCTAAGGAGACAGAAATTCCAACTGGAAGAAGAACTACCAAAAGTAAAAGGAGATGCTGAAAAAGAACTGAAGAAACAGCAGAAGGCTGTGGAAGAGATAATTCTCCAGAAAGCCAAGGCTGAACAAGATGCAAAACGATATTGCTTGGAGCTGGAAGATGTTCTTAAAGAGAAAGAAGCTTCAGAGCAGGAGTTGGATCGTGTGAAGCAGCTCACTTTGAAAGCAGAGGCTCAGAGAATTATAGTTGAAGAGAATCTCAGGACTTTCAGAATTCAATTAGAGGAGAGTGCCCTGGTTAGAAAGACACTTGAAGAACATCTAAAAAGGAAAGACACAAATCTTCATGATTTGGAGCAGCAAAAGAAGGCATTAATGGAAGAGCTGAAGAAGAAAACAGCTGAAGAAGAAAAGTTTATGACACTGATAAAGGAAATGGAACAAGACCTTGAGTTTCAAGGCAGTCTAGTGAAAAACAAACTAAAGGAAAAAGAAACAACTGAAGCAAGAAGGCAGATTACCACAATAGAATGCTCTTTAGGGAGAGAAACTCTGTTATCAGTGGGTTCAGATGTTACAGATTTTCAGAGAAATCAAGAAATAAAAAATTTAGAAGAATTCCAGCAGCTGGTAAATGAGCTAACATTTACTAAAAAAAAATCTGACAAAATTATTAAAGATTTAAAATATGAACTGAATGAGCTTGAGCTTCAAAAATTGTCCTCTGAAGAAAAGGCTCGTTTACTGAAACAGAAACTTGATGATGCCAATAATTCTCTCAGGCTTCTCAAACTAGAGCTGGATCAGAAAGAGCAGATTGAGCAAGGGTACTTGGAGCAACTGAAAGAGCTTGATAGGCAGCTGCACAAAGCAGCAGGCAAAGCTGAAGAAGTGATGCAGGAAGCGATGGATCTTAAGAAAATAAAACTGAACTATGAGGAAGAGTTGAGAATGCTTCAAAAGGAAAAGGCACAACTGAAGAGGGAGTTGGAGGAGCTGATGAGAACACATGGACAGGCTGAAATCATTATTCAGCAGCTGAATTCACAGATCACTGTTCTCCAGCAGGAAAAAAACGTAGCTGAACAGAGAATCATTTCATTCAGAGGGGAAGCAAGCAACCTGCAGGAGCAGTTCAGAAAAATAAAGGAACAGTTGCTGCAAAAGACAAGAGAAGAAAAAGAAAATCAAAGCAAGATTCAAAAACTGACTGATGATTTGACAAAAAGCAATCACTTGGTAGAGACAATGAAACAAAAAGTTGAGGAGCTTAGCAGACAGAATAGTGAGAATAAAATAATTATGAGTGAAGTGCGGTCTGAATCTGAGAAAATAATTCTCAAAAGACAAATTATTGACAGAAAGAATGAAGAATTAAAAGCCCTCGTTGACAGCTTTAAAGAACAGCTACGTGTCACAAATGAACAACTGCACAAACAGATAATAATTGAGCAAGAACATTTGGAGACTATCAAGAGACTGGAAGGTGACTTAAGCAAAGCCAAAGATTTAACTAATGAATTTAAGCAGAAGTGTGACAGGCAGAATGCTTGTAATGTCAGTGCTGAGGTGGAGGTCAGGAACCTAAGTTCCCAGCTGAGTACATTAACTATGGAAATGAAGATGAGTGATCAGAAAATCCAGCAGCAGCAAGCCCATATTCACGATCTCCAAAGCAAGTTGAAGAAGTTGCAGGATGATTTCCACCAGAAGACCTTAGATGAACAGATGGCACGCAAAAAGGTGGCTCTGCTTCAGGAAGAGTCCATTAAATTTAAGCACTCTGCAGAAGAGTTTAGGAAGAAATTTGAGAAACTCTCAGAATCCCACAGCATCACTGAAAATGACATATCGGGCATAAGGCTGGAATGCATCGCTCTACAGCAAGAAAAGCACATGGCTCAGGAGAATATCCGCATGTACAAGATTCAAATTGAAGATCTGCAAGACAGACTTCAGAAATGTCGTGAGCAGCTGCAGCAAGGAAAACATGCCGAAATGGATTATTGGCAGAAATATCACAAGCTAGAAGAAGAATTGCAAGTTCAGAGACGTACAGTGGAGAACATGAAGCACCAAATAGACCTGCAGAAAAGAGAGCACTGCCATCAGTTGCGTTTGTTTCAGAATGAGATCCACAAAAATAACAACACCAATTGGGACTTTAGTTGGAAGGGAAATGGGTTTAGATACCTGGGAGATGCCTCCCCAAGAGAATATGACCAACTTCTGTGTGCAAGCACCTCTCCTTTATTAAGGAGGAGACAAATTGAGATAAGCTCTGCAGGTTGTAAACCTGAGCAGCTGGTTACAAAGAAATTGCAGGCAGTTGCTACTGATTCATTGCCAAAAGAGAAGCAGTTCCAGCTTTCTGGGATAACCCATTCACAGGAAAATGGGATAAGCCAACAATCCTTTGCTGAATATGTGTCACAAACAAGTACACAGCTTGAGATAACCTTTGATAAGACCAGCCCAGTCACAAGGATATCAGAAATAGATAAACTGAGAGACAGTAAACTTCTCAGTTCTCGATACGAAGACAATTATGAAATGGGATTAGGGAAGCACCTGCATCCTTTGGAGGTACCTTGCACATTTTGATGACATTTGATATCGCTGTTTCTAACATCCCCCTCTTAAATTTCTTTTATGCTTTTCTTCTGTGCTGTAACTACATTATCATATCTGTTGAAAAACATCAAAATTGTTTTTAAAAATTAGGTATGCATTGATTGAAATTATATGCTGCAAGTACAGATCCGCACAGGTCCAGAAATTGCTTATCATTGTAGGTGAACCATAGATCCCCCATTCCCTAAAAGACTGTTTATTTAACAGAATGAACCTGATATAGCAGGTTGTAGGAGGCAGGAGGATGAGCATGTTATTTGTTCACTATCCTCCACTTTGTCCTCAGCAACGTTTCCCCAAGCTGGTGTCACAGCTCAGGTGGGCTGTCACCGGACGCTGCCACCACTCTGATTCCAGGCTCCTCTGAGAAGGCCCAGAGCACCTTCCCACGCCTTTAGACCTCCCTTTTAGCTGAAATGAGCATGAGGACCAGGCAGAGTGAACAATGAAAACGGTTTATTTTATAGGAGGTCAAACAAACAAGGTGTAGGAATAATAACAGTAAGTGGATGAAAAGAAAAGAAATCAAATACCCTAATGTGTCTAAATATATACTGTCCCTGCTCACTATCTCAAGTGGCTTTAGATTGCTCACCCTTCCCTCAGGATGAGGGCGTCTTCCCCACAGCAGCCTCCCTTCTGGCCCTGTACCCTGGGAAGAAGAACAGCCCCTCCTCTTGCACCAGTTCTTTTATTTTCCCAGCCCTCTTCTTCCCTATTGGCCAAAATTTCCCAAGGCCTTCTGGGGTTTGTAGGCCCAGGCTCCCCTACTGCTAGCCAGGCTCCCTGGGCCTAGTAGGCCTCTGGTGGTACAGCCCAGATCATGACAGTCGGGATTTCAGACCTGTATTTCTATCAAGACCCAAGGAGGAGGCCAAAACATGATGTGGCCAAAACAAGGAAAGTTCATGAGTTTCCAGTGATGCTGAAGGACAGTTTTATGTTAGTTATTGCATTGTACATGTAGGTATGTGAAACTGCTTTAAGGCTGCATCCTTGAACACACTCACCAGGGAGTGAGTCCCATTGAACTCAATGGGATTTACTTCTGAGTATATGTGTTTAATATTTCAACTATAAATATATATTTTCTTCAACTGAGGGAAGAAATTACATGAATCAGATTGCTCATATCTGTATGAGACATGTACATCTATTAAGGAAAGGAAATAATTTTACTGGGTTCCTGTGACTATGTCTGATAGTACAGTGGCTGCCCTCTGCAGACACTGTAAGGGTTTCTACATAGCTGAACAACTCCCTGGATATGCAGACAGACACGACTTTGTATATTAACCAAAAGCAAAAGAATCACCCACCATATCTGAATATTCTCCAGTAGCCCCAGAATGTTAACAGCAATTGAGAGTCATATGAATTTAAACAAAAGATGGGGGCTGAAGAAGAGTTCATTTGCTTGCTTAAAATCTTGAGAATGTAGAATTCTGGAAAGGGGGATTTGTGAGTGGGGGAGAGGATTTCCAAATTATTCCCTCATCTAATAGTTCCTTGGCTTGTCCAGCTTTACTGCTCAGATACATTCATACTTTCAATACTAATAAAAGTAGCTGATGTCTAGTGTTTGCTGTTCATATTCTGTATTTTTCTTGGTGATGGGCTTAATAATGTGTTTTCTAAATATATATGTACGAAGTCTTTCATTGTGTCAAAAATTCATATTTACAGAGAGTGAACAGCCAGCAGTATGGTGTACATGTTGAAGTCACTGCCTTAGATCAAGAAAATGGCAAGACTTTTGGTAATGAAGGAAGACTGCTTGAGGGATACAGATCTTCAGAAGGGTTTAGGAGTGAAGATGCTTCAAAGATGAGTTCCTTCTTAGAGGAAAAGAAAGCCAAGGAGGTTGATATGATTCCTTCTGATTATGATAATATCAAATTTCAAGGTCTCCGACAAGATGTAACTGCCAGGCAGTTGATTGAAGCCAAGCTACTAGACATGGTCACGGCTGAACAGCTCCATTTAGGGAAGAAGACCATTTCTGAGGTTCAAAAAAATCTTGACAAATTTTTAACTAAGCCTACAGCAATAGCTGGGTTGTACATTGAAAGCAGCAAAGACAAGATCTCATTTCCTTCTGCAGCTCAGAGAAGGATAATTGAAAAAGTGTTTGTATTATCATTGTTAGAAGCTCAGGCTGCCACTGGTTTTATTATTGACCCTGCAACAGGGCAAAAATACTCTGTTGATGACTCAATCACCAAGGGGCTTGTTGATTATGAATACAAAAGCAGGCTGCTCGAGGCAGAAAAAGCAGTTCTAGGATATCAGTTTTCTGGTAAAAAACTCTCTGTCTATGAGGCAATTGAAACCAGACTCTTGGAAAGGCAAAAGGGCAAAAATATTCTCGAAGCCCAGATTGCAAGTGGAGGAATTATTGATCCTGTGAGGAGTGTGCGGATTCCACCTGAAGCTGCTGTACAGCTGGGCTTGCTGAATAACACTATGCTGAAATTTTTATATGAACCTTCCAGTAATAAAAAATGTTTTCAGAATCCTAATAATAAGCAAGCCATGTATTATAAGGATTTACTGAAGCTGTGTTTGCTTGACATAGATAGCAAATGCTTCCTGCTTCCTGTTGGGGAAAGAAAAATAACCACACCATCTGTAGAAAAAATTCATAAAATATCTGTAGTAGATGTTAAAACTGGATCTGAAATGACCACATATGAGGCTTATAAAAAAGCCCTGGTAGACAAAAGTACTTACTTGGAACTATCTGGGCAAGAATATCAGTGGAAAGAATCCACTTGCTTTGATCCCCAAGGAAGCTCTTACCTTCTGCTGACAGATCTGAAAACTGGAATGCAGTTTAATATTGATGAAGCGTTAGGTCAGGGCAAAATTAACAGGATGCTGGTCAATAAATATAAGGATGGTGAAATCACAGCAAATGAGCTTGGTGATGTTTTACTAAGCAATTCCAAGCCATTGAAAGATGTGCATAGCCCCATTGCTGGTGTCTGGTTGTGTGAGACAAATGAGAGAATGCCTCTTTTAAAAGCTGCTCGCAAAAATCTTCTGGATAGAATGACAGCACTAAGGTGCCTTGAAGCTCAAGCTAGCACTGGAGGCATCATTGACCCTTGTACAGGAAAGAAATATAGTGTGACAGAGGCCTTGCAGAGGGAGCTAATTGATGAAGCAACTGCCAAGCACATTCAGCCATGCGAATTGGCCTTTACTGGAATTATTCATCCTGTAACCAAGAATATTATGTCAGCAACTGAAGCAATGAATAATAATGCCCTAGACAAGGAAATGGGTACCCGATGTCTAGAGTACCAACATCTGACTGGTGGGTTGATAGATCCTAAATCTCATTCTAAATTGTCAATGGAGGACGCAATTAAGAATGGCATTGTTGATGCTATCACTGCTACAAAAATGAAAGATGATCAATTCTACTGTCAAATCATTACTTGCCCCAAGACAAAAAAGAAACTGACATATAAAGAAGCCTTAGAAAGAGCCGTGTTTGACTGCCATACCGGTTTACGATTACTAGAAGTAGCTGATCTGGTTACTTCAGGAATCTCTACCCTTTATTTTTCCTCAAAGTAATAATATAACAATAGACAGTAGTAATTCACTGCCCCATCCAGAATCCACATAGGTCATAGAAATTATTCTCCCTGATTTAGTTGGGTTATATAAGACTCTTGTGAAAGAGGTGGGAAATAAGGCCGATTTCTTTAAAAACCAAAGTGCTATGACCTTATTTTGTGAATAGGTTTCTGTATATACCAGACTTAGTGCTGATCCTTGCCTGTAAACTGTTGTATAATCCAGTCATAAGGTTGGGACCTTAATGTGTTTTAGCTGTAACTGTTCCTGGTTTGTATAAACAATATCAGCTGTTTTATTTGTTTAAAATACTGAGATTATTGGGGTAACAGTGTGTGGTTATACTAACTTTTTTGGCATTCAAACTGATCTTCAGCCATTTTCAAAAGTAAAGTGTGTCTTAATTGCATAGATACCAATGTATATGATGTAATGTGCTTTAAGCAAACAAGGGACATATTTCTTTCAAAACTAAAAAGGGAACTAAGCCATGTACTTAAACTCTCCTTTTAAAATAAGTGGGATGTAAGAGTGCTTACATTTGTGCATGAGCATAAACAAACCAGCAAAATGTATACACTAATAACTTGAATAAATATATTTAAAAAGATACTTATCTGCAAGTGAAAAAGTTAGTGTGTGACTTGGCCCAAAGATTTTAAGCTATATGCTTTTAAGATTCTCAGTTACTCTAGCGAATTCAGAGATGAGGAATGGCCCTGTTAACATGGCTAATATTTTCTAACTGTTCTTCCATTTCTTTGTCTAATTTTTTATGGTTTTAAAAATTAAAAGCTGAAATTGACTATAGAGTTGACTGTAAAATTGTCATAGCATGGAAGTTCTCTAAGTTTTTTCTCCAGTGCCTTTTACATGAAAAACTGGTAAACAAATTGTATTGGTGTCAAAGCTTTTGAGTGTTTTATGGCTGATGTTGGTATCTTCATCAGCAGCATGCCGCAGGGTTGGCTGTACTTCTAAAGCAAAGGTTGCTGATAAATTTTCCACATGCAGACACTTGTTTGGATTTGCTTATCTGGGAGGTTTTTGTCATGTGAATTCAATCTGCTGTGTCTATGAGTATGTAAATATGTACTATAATGGCTATTTTGATCTCTATAGACATTTTTAATGAATCAGTTTTGTTAATAAGAACATAAGAACACAAGAGAAACCAATGTTGGATCAGGCCAATGGCCCATCCAGTCCAACACTCTGTCACACAGTGGTCAGACATACCAGGTGCCATCAGGAGGTCCACCAGTGGGGCCAGGACACTAAAAGCCCTTCCACTGCCGCCTCCCCCAAGCACCAAGAATACAGTGCATCACTTGCCCCAGACTGAGAGTTCCTATCTATGCGTTATGGCTAATAGCCACTGATGGACATGTTTACTTTTTAGTTACTGTGATTTTTTAAAAAAATTCTGCATGATGAGAATTATGTAATCTTAATCAAGATACAATAAAACAGAGCATCTCTAAATCATACATCCTTGGCCACAGTATGCTTGATAATGAGATTGTTTCTTGTATAGCTATAACTTCATGCTACAGCCATTTTAAAATATATATATTTTTACAATGCACATTTATCAGAAGTCAGTGGAAGAAGAAAAGAAAGAACATGTTGAGAAAGCTGTGGACTTAATGAAATGGGTCTCAAACATCACCAAGAGTCTTAGCAAAGGCGAAGGAGAAAGGCCTGAAAAAGCAGATTTTCTTAAAAAACAGGTATTAAAACAATGTGAGAGGAAATAGCACCAATTCCATGGGCCTGTATTATGCACACCTTGTTCTTTGTGTCTGCTAAAGAGTCAGATGTGACTCCATCATTCATAGCAGCAAGTTTTGAAAGTTCAAGCCCTATGACACTGATGTCCTGCATTGAATCCAGCAAAACCAAGTTGCTTGTTGCAAAATAAACAGGACTGATATGATTTACATTCACTACTTGCTTTTTGAAAGACTGCATGCAAAGCAACATCAAAGAAAAAAAAATAACAACATATGCCTAGTTTGGATTATATTCTTTCTTACTTTCTCCCCTGGTATGTTGGAAGAGCAAGATCACATTTTCCTGCTCTGCTCATCATGCCTCCCCCCCGACACCATTTGACATTCACAGAACATTTTAATAGTATGTGTACATGTAAAATCCAATGTCAGCTATCCATTGCCAGAACTGTGGTGGAAAATCTATCACACACCTTGTGCCTGTGTTATTTGGATTTTAAATTTTTCTATCCATTTGGGTGTTTAAGGTTCTTGAATGCAGGGCAGGCATGGCCGGTAGGTGAGATGGAAAAGTGCACTTGCTGTCCTCAGCAGCATGGACAAAAAGACGAGCCCATAGCAGTGCAATCCTAAGCAAACTTAAAGCCTTCTAAGCTCTTTAACTTCAGTGGGCATAACTCTGTTTAGGATGGCACTGTAAAAATATGACCTATAACAAAAAGGTTGACAAAAATTGGTTTCTCTGAATTACCTTGACAAATGTTTATCTATAATACTCCTCTAAATTCTTTTGGACCTGCAAATAACCTATAAATTGCTTGTTGAGAGCTGTGCCTGAGGTTCTCTGTGCAGCTTTGGGGATCCTAAGCCAAGAATCCTGAGACTCTTGCCATTCTGTTTTTTTAAGTAAATGTTTGACTTCCATTGTTGCATCACTGTGTTAGACTATAAGCTGACAATGCAACCCCAGTGCTGACCAAGTTGCCCATCCCTGTTTTAGTTAATATACTTAGAATGTGCTTTAAGTTCTGTAACGTCTGTGTTATGAAACAAAATAGTATGAAGAATGTAGATGATAATGTTTTAGTAGGCCCTTTATATAACTCTCAAAAACTCTTTAGCAGTGTACACATCCCTCTTTCTATATCCATAACTACACTTTTTAGAGCCTTTGATATGACTATGCAGATTTAATACATTGAATTTCTTGTAAGGGTCCAATATAAATAATGTGGGATGAAGTGATCTTATGCCTGTGAGCTGAACTCACTGTTTCCTTTCCACTAATGTAGAACCTTCTTTTCTTTTGAAGAAAAGCTGTTTCTCCAACAGAAGATTCTTCACTTAGCAGAAGGGAACTGTTGGATTGAAACCTGTGGTTCCTATGCATAGTCTTCCCCAGTCCTACTTGTCCAAATAATTTTTCATGCTGAGTGTTTACTTACACATTTTAAAATTCTTCCAGTTCTTAAGAACATAACAGAAGCCATTGTTGGCTCAGGCCAATGGCCCATCCAGTCCAACACTCTGTCACACAGTGGCCAAAAATACCAGGTGCCATCAGGAGATCCACCAATGGGGTCAGGACACTAGAAGCCCTATCACTGTTGCCCCCCCCCCCAAGCACCAAGAATACAGAGCATTACTTGGCCCAGACCTAGTATTTCTATCTATACCTTGTGGCTAATAGCCACTGATGGACCTCTGCTCCATATGTTTATCCAATTCCCTCTTGAAGCCATCCATGCTTGTAGCCATCACCACCTCCTGTGGCATGTGATTTCCTCTCTTTGGGTGTAGAAGTACTTCCTTTTATCCATTCTAACCTGACTGCTCAGCAATTTCATTGAGTGCCCACGAGTTCTTGTATTCTCTACCTGCTCTATCCTGTGCATAATCTTGTAAACCTCTATCATGTCACCCCCTCAGTTGTTGTTTCTTCAAGCTAAAGAGCCCCAAGTACTGTAACCATTCTTCATAGGGAAAGTGTTCCAACCCTTTTATCATTCTAGTTGGACTTTTCTGCACTTTCCCCAATGCTATAAGATCCTTTCTTACTGTTTAAATAATAATTTTTTATCTTGGATGATCTACTGTCTCATACTGCATTAATTTCCCAAAGCAAGTTCCTGAAAGAATTAACAGGAAATACAAGTTTAAAATTGTTATCTTAAGGAAGTCCATGGTGGTTTTTCAAAAGTTTGACGCCCTCAAGTACATTTTTATCCAGCCCTTCTTCTAGTGCATGCAAGAAGGAGTAATAGAGTGGCACTTCCTTGATGACAGTATGTAAAATACCTTTTTTAACAGTGTTAGCTCCCTAGGGAGAAGGAAGTGAGGGATAGATACACCTGTTTACAGCTCTTAACAGTGATACAGTGTACTAACCTGCATCATGAGAATTCAGTGCCATCATGAGATGGTATAAAGGAAGAAGGGATACCTCTTTCGTATGACTGTTACCAGACCTATCTCTTTCAGTGAATAAGAGAACTGCATTTTGACCACAAAAAGATATATGCATTATATTTTAGACATTTCACTTTCGTACTGCAGTCCTTCACAGAGAAAGCCACAATATCTCCTTGAACTTTTAGGCCACAAGTGCCAATAAATAAATAGCCCTTTTATGGGAAATATCTTGAATATCTATAACCCCCCACATTCTAGCATAGCCTCCATAACTGAGGACTTCTCTGGGTCTAGCAAAACATTCATATACATATCTGACTTTAAAGTAATTTGGGATAAACTATGGGGACACTGTTAATGAAAAAAAGAAATATGAAATTCCTCTACCCTCAGTATTGGCTAACAAAATTTTCTTAGCCTGTACCTAGTGAAAACAGACAGTCCATTGAAGATAATTTTAATGGCTTTCTACTTCATTGGGATTGTTTCTTCAGGAAACGATGTTTTCAGGAAACCAGAGGTGACGCTTTAGAGTTGTCATTGCCTCCAGTAGTAGTCTTTGTTCAGGCCACATTTGTTTAGTATTTCTGGGTATGTTATGGAAACTCTAAACTAAGCATAACTAGCATTACTGCAAGGTGCATGTGAACATTTTGTTGTGATTGTTTTGCTGGCAGGTGGCTCTGAAATGCCCAGCCTGCCTCTAGCCCCTTCTTTTTAAAGACCCAGTGTGAACCAAATTGGAGCCTAACCATCAGGTCTGCTGCCTCCCCTCCAGGTCATCAAATAACTGGTCAAATGCGGGCAGACCAATGCTGGTTGTTCTGCCCTCCCCTTAAGTGCTCCAGCTTAAGGCTGGAGCTTGTTATGGATGTCGATTGGACTGCCTACAGTGAGCAAGACATTCCCCTGCCCAGTACTTAGAGTAATTTGTGTATTATTTCTAATTTCCATGCCCTTTAATACATAAATCTTTACATGTACTCATGTATCTCTTTAAAAAAAAGCCTCAGAACAAAGTTGACTATAGCAGTTTCTGTTTATAGTCTGGTCTAATTAGTTTAACTTCCATGAATTCTTGCAAGTAAGGCAGGGGTGGAATTAAGAAGATTAAACAAAGACACGTTTTTCACCACATCAAAACTTCTATGTACCATGTTACTTATTACAATTATCAAGCTACCAGTACTAGTGCTACCTTTATAAGAGCAAAGGGAAAGTCTTTCTATTGCTCATTGGAAACAATTCTCAGCATGCAACCACAGAAACCTATAGGCAAATGCTAGAGCCCTATTTTTTTAATAATTATTTTCTGTTTGCTTAATTCCTTTCTGGAACAAGATTGATTATAATTAGTTCATCTGTTCACTCTAGGTAGACTTGGAAGGCTAGAGATGGGCATGAATCTGCCCTAAGTTTGCTACTAAAATCTCCTGGGTTGTACTTTGCAAACTGGGGTACATACAATCTTGCCCCCTTGACCCTCCCACAACCCTACATGTAGTTTTCAGAGGTTCATGTATCTCATGGTGGGAAGCAGGGGTGTGGGGTGAGAGGGATCAGTGAAATGGCTTGCATCTGTTTCAGCCTAACAGCTGATGGGTGCACCAGCTCTGTTGTTAGGCTGAAATGGATACAAGCCATTTCAGTGATCCCTTTCATATGCACACACACACACACCCGCTTCCAAAACATATTGTTTTGATATTTAAGGTAATTTTTAGTGATGTGGCTTTGAGAACTTCTAGTTTGGAATAAGATAAAAATAAAATATCAGAATGTTAGGATTCATTCAGGATTCACAACAAACCAAAGTTAGCGATAAGACTAGTTTATTACTGGAACATCCTATCCCTTTCCCTTCTCCTCTTTCCATGTTCTCTTCCCTTGCATGTTGGAGATGAGACTAAAGAGATCCTTGTTCGATCAAACTACATTTTGCTGTGGTATCTGAGTATGGGCATCTGAATACATTAGGGTTTGTTCTTTTCCAGTAACTCAGATTCTAAACTAAGATTGAAATGTGGGTTAGAAACCCAATCACTGGAAATGAAACTCCAGTTAGATGGCACAGCAAATTAGAACTGGACAAGAATTTTTTGTTCAAAACTTGGTGTGCAAGGGGAAGGGGGGGAAGAACCAAAGGAACTTATGTACCTGAGAATAAACCAAGTATGTGTTTCACACAAACCAATAAAAACTGTTGTGATGTCTAAATAGTCTGAGTTAGATTTCTTCTCTCTCAGAAAACAAAACCACAAATTAAGTCACATTTTATTGGACCAACTGATGATAAAAAGATGGAAATATAAAGTATGGAGTTACACAAGCCCTGTTCACATGTTACAGTGAACACACATACAGTCTGCATTTTTGTGCATACACCTGTGTGTAAGAAACAGCCAATGCTCAGTCACTTTACTAATGAATCTGTGTACTGATATCCAGATAGATGTGGAGTTTAAATCACATGTTCAGATGTACATGTATTGAATGTAATATAAGAACTACTCAAGTGTACACTGTACATGGACTGTATGTGTATTCCCTGCAACTTGAGAACAGTTAACGATGTCTCCTTCAGTTGCAGTGGTGTTGAGCGTGCATGTGTTGGAGAAACAAAAACTGACATTACCTGCCCAGGCTGGTATTAGCTTAGTAAGGCTGTGCTACTTGTAAACCATCTAAAATAAAGAGAATAAGAGTTCACAGTAAAGTTGTTTAGACGAATAAAAGCTGTTGGCAAGTACCTTTATTTGCATGAAAATCTTAGCTATCAAATCCATAAGAATCACTTTTTATGTGTAAGCAAGTTCTAAGACTCCTTAATAGAGAACAAGACTGCTAAATGATGATGACTTATTGCAATACAATCCCCCCAATTGTCTTGATCCTGTTAAAAAAAATGTAGTGTCTCTCATTTTACATTGTTGACACCTTTTACTTATTCTTTTGGATTAAGTAATTTCCTAACACACACACACACACACACACACACACACACACACACACACACATCCCTAGATTGCAACTGTGGAAATCAGAACATAATTTCTTGTTTTTCAGATTTCTTCTGATGAACTGTCAGCCAAGAAAGAACAGATATCAGAGGCTTTGCAAACAACACAGTCATTTTTAGCAAAACATGGTGATAAGTACGTACATTATTGTTATTGTGTTTTGAAATTAGGGATGCCCATTCAAATTACATGGTAAGGGGTACCACTGACACCATCTCGTGAGTGGAATCAGTATGCAGGTCACAGTTCCTGTATCTGTACTCCTGAATCTTGAACATATGTAACCTGAATCACTGGGCTGGGGGGGACTGTTCTCATTGTCATAACTAACAGCCTTTCTTAGAATTACATTGGAGCAGGATGTCTACATTAATCATAGCAATTGTAATTCCATGGCTTGATGAACCAGTGAACCAGTTTGGTAAAATAGTTCAGACACCAAATTGTAAGAGAGAAGTGGATTACTAATATAGGGGATGATCCATCAAACACTAAACATTCATTATAACAGAAAAAAATTAAAAGTATATTTGAGCATATTTGTTATTCTGTGGGACTTAAAAGTGCTTTCCTTTGAGTGGATTGTGCCCAAGGCTTCAAATTCCAGCTTTTAAGTGGATTGGCCCCTGACACACCATTATTTCATAGTTTCCATCTTCCCTACATTCTGCTAAGTCTTCTTTCAAGGGAGAAAGATTACCTCCAAGGTAGAACGACCTTTTCTGATCGAGAAAGGCTTCTTCTGTTGGAGAAATCTCCTTTTATGAAGGAAGTCTTTTTTCTGTTGGATGAAAAGTTGGTGGAAGGAAGTCGTAGGATCCAATACTGTGTGTCCCATGACTGCATCATGGGTTAGTGCTTTGGGTCAAACTTGATCTGAGGTGAATGATTAATGATTGGGCTTCTGGAAAGCCACCTCCCCAGGCTAATTAGTAACCTCACAGTGGCTGTGGTAAAAGTCTCAAAATGGTCATTGAATACTAACAGGTCCCAAATCACTCCTCTGAAGCCACATTTAGCTCCAAAAAATCCCATCCTCATTGGGTGGGTATTTGTGTGAAGAAAGGTACTTGTCATTTTCCACATCTAACTAATTGTACCTTTTGAAGCGGTTTAAGACACTGGAGAAGTATGGGAGTAAGGTACTAAATACTCTGTTCTCCAGTAACTCTTCTCCAGTCTAAAGAGCCACTGCCAATTAGCTTAGGGAGGAAAAAATCCTTGGAACACTAATACAGAGTGGCTCACACTTTTGTGAAGTGTCCTTTACTCTGCTCGGCAAATATGTGCTAGCATATAATATTATTTTAATTGAATATAATAATAATATTTTTGAATTCTTCTTGATTGCTTATTTTATGAAATCATCTTTTGAGTTTAACAAGGGCAGAAGTCAGTTTTTACTGTCATGATAATTGTTTATTTTTTTGAAGAGGTGAATGGATGAAGCAACAAGCAATTCGATCCACATCTGTTTTTTTGCTCTCCATAGATTGACAGATGAAGAGAAAAATGAAATGGAAAACCACATGCGGTCAGTCCACGAAGGTTATAAACTGTTATCTAATGAAGATTTGAAGCAGTTGCAGGAGAAGCAAGATGTAGATGATGAAAACATGGATGAGAAGGTAGCCTACAGTCTGTGTTACATTGCTGGCTGTAGTATATCCTCTTTGTTTTATTGCATGGTTGTGTAACTATGTATTAATACTGAAAAACAAAACTTCAGAATTGTGTGTATCACAATAGCTGATCCTGTACTAAATGAATATTTATGCATTCAGAATTCTAGTTTGGTGAATGTAATGAAAGAAGATACGGAGAGAATATATGAACTTTTATACTGTGTGCCTTGCATGAACTAAGAGCAAAAGAAATCATATACCACTTAACTCTTCTCTTTAAAAACCATGTTCTTAATTGTCTTCAATGTTTACGCTTCAGAAACATGACACTGAATGGAAGTTCCGTAGACTATACTTTACCGTGTGCTCTCCTAGAGGTATCTCCATAAAGTATTTTAGAAGTAATTTTTAGAGGAGTACTAATTTGGAACCGGTACACTCACTAACTGTGAGAAAGTTCGTTTAATCAGTGGAGTTAATATATTTTATTTTTTAAAAAATAAAGTTTACTGACTCTGAAATGAAATGTCAGATGAGTTGCAAAATGTCAACAAGATGAACTATTTAGCATACAGATTTCCAGTCTTGTTTCCAAATGATAATTATTGCAAGCCAATTTCAAAATGCATTCAAGTGGGTACAGTAGTTGATTCTGTATGTTGAGTGTCTATGTAAAAGTGCTGTATGCTGTAAACATGAATAGCATGCATATTTTTATGCCATGTAGTTTTCTGAATATTCTAACTTCTCACAAAGCACATAAACGGCATGACAGTTTGTCTTTCAGATACATGTTCTTTTTTGCTCACTGTATGATCATCTACTCTGTTGTTTACCACTAACCCTATTGAGGTATGCAGAGCATAGCCTTTTGGTTCACCAGTGCATGTCGTGTTTCAATCTTCTTTCACACTATGTGCTGTGAATCACTGACATAGATCACTTCTGCATTGAACTGCTAACATTCACAGTCTTACTCCAACTTTGGTAAGTAAGCATGGTACACACATAAGTATTAAAATTCAAACATTTAATTCTTTACTGTGTCTAAAATGCTGAAAAATATATTTTATACTCATTTATAGGTGGACAAAGTCGTAGCTGGCATCATTGATCAGACAACTGGAGAGGTTTTTTCAGTCTTCCAGTCACTATGTAAAGGTCTTATTGACTACCACACTGGCATTCGATTACTTGAGAGTCAGCTTATTTTATCGGGTCTAATTTCATCCGATGCAGGGAAGAGTTTTGACCTTGAAGAAGCAAGAGCTTGTAAACTTGTTGATGAACAAACTCTGTCACAATTTCAAGTTTTGCAGAAGGCTAAGAAGTTCATTTCAGAATCACAAGGATCAGAGCTCCCAGTTATAGCTGCTTTTGAAAAGGGTCTAATTTCAGAATCCCTGGCTATTAAAATTCTTGAGATTCAGCTTTCCAGAGGACATCTAATGATACCAGCCACAGGCGAACAGCTGACCTTGCAGAAAGCTTTCCAGAGGAACCTTATTTCAGCAAAACTGTATACCCATCTGCTAGAAAGACATGACATGTGCAGAGACCTTATTGATCCCAACACCACAGAAAAGATCTCCCTTGAAGAACTGTTTGAAAGAACTGTAATAAATAAAGACACAGGCTTGAGGCTGTTACCTGTGACCCCTCAAGAGAAAGGCAAAATATTACTGAAGTGTGGAAGAAAGATAAGTATCCTGAGAGCAGCACATGAAGGACTCATAGAGAGAGACACCATGTTCAGACTCTTAGGGACTCAGCTACTTTCTGGGGGTATAATTCATCCTGAAACAGGACACAGAATGAGCATTGAAGAGGCCATGAGAAAAGGGGTTATCGATCAGGATGCTGCTTGTGCTATTCTGACCCATCAGGTCCAGACAGGTGGGATCTTTTGTCCAAGCTTATCAAAGCGTTTGACTATAGATGAAGCTGTACAGTGCCACTTGATATCCTCTAGTAGTGCTTTGCTAGTACTGCAGGCACAACAAGCCTTCATTGGCCTCATCTGGCCACACAGCGGTGAGATATTTCCTGTATCTACATCTTTACATCAAGGCATGGTCACAAATGAGGTGGCCTGCAAAATTCTAAATGGACGTCAAAAAATAGCAGCACTTTATATCCCAGAGACATGTGAAGTGATCAGCCTGGATAATGCTGCTCGGCGTGGAGAAATAGATAGTAACACTGCGTCTGTCTTAAGTACTGTCACCCTACCTGATAAAATGCCTAATGTGGATGATACAACATCCCCTTTTAAAAGGACTGCAAGATCGCTTACATATTGCGAACTTCACCCGTTTGTCCAACATGATGATACAAAAGATGTAGATGCTTCTGACACCACCACAGTCTCACCTTGCAGTTCAGAACAATCTCAAAACTTATTCATATCTTACCTACTGATAAATAGTTACATGGATGCGAACACAGGACAAAGACTTTTGCTGTACTGCAGTGACTTAAGTGAAACTGTCAGTTTGTTGATGTATGGCAGTGATTCTGAACATAGTGCAAGTGGAACTACAGGGCAATTTTATGACACAAATGTAAGCACAAAAGCATTCACTCTTCAGCAGCAGCAGCCTGAAAATATGGTGCTTAGCTATATTACCAATGACCCTGTAGGCCAGCAGGGAAGTGTGCGAAATATTTCTAGTGACTACAACAGGAAGGAGCCTTGTAAAAAAAGTTACCACAATGACAAAAGCTCTGGCAGAAATTATGCTACTATTGTGGCTAGTGGCTCAGAGCAGTCAAAATGTGCTGTGAACAGTTTATTTTTTAAACAGGAATGCGGATCTGGAAGGATGATTACTACCGATCAGAATCCTGAAAAAGAAAATGTATTCCAAAGTTTGGCAGAACATTCTGAACAAATGCCAATGGAAGTGTGTGAAAAGGTAACTGAGTCACCAGATGTCAGCACTGGTGATACTGAAGAGTCTGTTTCAAAATATTCACTAGGGAATCTTCTGTCAAAAATAAATGAAGGTAGTAGTTGCATTGTAGAGGAGACAAAGATCAAGGAGAATGAAAACAACTCTTTTGAAAGTTTGAATAATTTTTTAGATATAAATTATCCCGTCATTAATAAAGAAGTAGTTCAAAAGAGCACTGATGTTTCACATCTTCCAATCAATACTGTGCAGAAATGTATTCCTAACATTTTGCAGTCTAAAGGAGAAATTATGTCAAAGAACAAAAATGAAGTAAACAATGAGTTTCAGAATAGTTCATACACAAGCATGGAATCTGGCAATAAACTTTTAAATGAACTTACTAAAGGAGAATGTGTGGCTTGCAATGAAGGTGAGATGCTGCAGTCAGAAACGAACAGTTCTTTGCTGCTACTTAACTATAATGATGGGAACCACAGAGCTCCTTTGCAAGGCTTCACTGATTCAAATGGCACATTACCATTAAGAGATCACACTCTAATGTGTGAAGTGCATCTGCTGAAAGACTCTATTCACAGGGAGCTGCAGCAAGAAGAGCTTGTAGGTATCTGTGACTGTCTGCCATTGGAAGAACCTACTAATAAATCTAGAGTTTGTCCATTGGAAGACCATACTAAAGCACAAGATGCATCAGCATTGGGATCCACAGATGGTAAGCATCATCTGTCACTGAAATACTGCTCCAATAACCATAGTATGCCAGTGCTGGAAAACCATACTTTTGCCATGGGTGAAGACAAAACTGGTTGCATTAATGAATTATTGCTGGAGCAACAGATTGAAAGTAGGTCATTGGAAAATTATGCTGATGAACATGACGGACAGCTTCTCATAGACCAGGCAAATTTGTGTAGCATATCATTGTCTGACAATCATACCACTTGTGATGGGGTTCCTCCACTGGAAAATCATAATGAACTTAGACAAAATGGGACACTTCATGGAGACTATAACATTAATTATTTAGAGCTACCTCTGGAAGATTACATTGATACAAATGCCAGAGCCCCAGAGGATGTCAGTCCTAACATCCTTGATGGACCGTCCATTAAGATTAACACTCAGTCTAATATTAGTATTAACTTTGACCTGTCAGAACCACCTCGTGTATGCTCTGTGGGTGATATTAATGCAATAGTTTCACACGGCAGGTTGCTTCTGGAAGATATTGACAGTGAGCCTTTTGAGCCACTGCATGAAAACAAGTATAGCACTCTTTGGTCAGAAAGTGGGAATGACTACAAAGACAGAAAAGACCCTTGTGGCATAGCTCAGCACACAGATAGTAGTAAGCAGGAGTGTGATGCTGTACAGGTGGACAGTGATTATTACCATTTGGCCAAAACTGATGAGGATGGCACCTTTGTGGTTAATAGTAATGTTTTTTTGGAGCCTGACATTAATGCAGTAGCCATCATGGCAACACTAGAGAAGCCTGTAAGTATACAAGAAGGAGGAGAATCTTCTCAAATGAGCCTGAATAACAAAGTGGAAAATATTCTAAGCTTTAGTGAATTAAGTGACATGAATACATTTGAAATTATGAACACAGCAGCATTCAGTGCAAGGATACTAGACACAGTCCTAGAAGAGGTGGAAGAAAGTGTAGATGTGGAAAAGAAAGATCAGGAAAAAGAACGTGAGGAAAGAAAAGAGACTGACCTTACTCTTCTGCTAAAGGTGTGTAAGACTACCTTGAAAGGAGTGGGACATGAAGAAATCAGAAAGGGTGAAAGTGAGATGGATGAAAGTGAACATGAAAGCTTATGTGCAGATAAGGATGGTGGTGATAATGATGACACTGAGGATGACTTTAACAATTATGATTATATGGATTTAGATGATGATACTTCTGATGACACTGATTATGAGGATGAAGAAGTGATGGAAATGCAGTATTCACAGTGTTGTGAAGAAAGTGCTAGGTTCCAGGTATCTGGACTTTTGGAAATGACAGAAGGCAAGAGTTTACATACAGAAAATAGTTTGCACTCAGAGTCAAAACATGATTTGCTGTGCTTTGAAAACTACAGGGTTGATGAATGCCAAAATTTAGCTGATCCTGCTGAAGAAAGTATTCAAAAACTTCCATGGAAAAGTAACAAGAGGCTGAAAGAAGCCAAACAGGCTTCTGAGTCTGTTGTGGAAAACAAATTTATATTACAAGACAGCAGTGAAAATATTTCAAGACAAAACAGTGAAATCTCTCACTTAGACTCAAGCATTGATGTGATGTTAGAGACTGGTCAAGCTGAGATAGATTTATCCTCTGAACAACACTTACGTACTGAGCAGAACAAACCTCAAATGCATGAGGATGACTTAGCGATGTCCTCATCAGACTGTGGTCTAAGTCAGGCAGTAGATGATGGGAAATTAATACAAACAATTAACAATTTGCCAAACAGTCAGTTAGAAAGTAGTGCCTCGAAACAGGATGGAATAGATATTCTGATGGAAGATAACATCCAGGAATCAAGTGGATTGAGAGAGAGCCTGGAAGATTCCTGCTCATCAGTAATTAAAAATGGTTCTGAAATTATTTTCTCTTGTGACCAACGTTCAAAGGAAAGTATATCACTTACACACTCCAGTGGCATCAGTTCAGATGTATCAGTGGGCCATACAGAGGATTTTGATCTTTCTACTTATTTAAAGCAATGTGCAAAAGATGTACAAGCCAAAGATATCTTAGCATTGAAAGAGGAAGGTGCATATTACTTTAAGGAAGTTGAAAGCGACCCAGAAGGTATGCAGAATATGAATGAGCTAAAGGTAACTGAGAATAAACAAGAGAAACAGCATGTGGTAGAAACAGATTCTAAAGCTCTGTTAACTTTTACGTCACTTATATCAGAAGTAGAGAAATCTGGAGATAGCAAAGACAGCAAGGTTACTGTTCATTCTGAAGCTTATGATGATACAGTGCAAATTGACAAACATGCCATTAACAGCATAGGGCATGTTGAAGCTGTTGAAGAATTAGGTAATAGTGCAGAAACAGAGTATAAGGACCATAAACATATAATAAATTTCTCTCCCAATATAGGAGCTACTGTGTATAAATACAGACATGACACTGAGCAGATAGTGCATGAAACATTGGTTAGTCACGGTGGGGAGGAAGTGACTAAGGAAGATACCATTCTAGACCAGGAGTCTACTTTCTCTGAAAATATTGTCAGGGGAAAAATGCAACAACCACAAAAAGATGCAATGTTCCCTGATTTTACACCAGTGGAGGAGCATTTAGTGCATTGTTCTGAAATGTCAGCTACATTATCGCAAGGCTTAACAAGTATACTAAGAAGCAAAATGGAAGATGGTCATGTATCCTACATGCAGGAGGATGAACCTTTAAGTTATACAAGCACAAGAGCTTTAATGCAAAATTTACTTAAAATGGCTAATTCCACACACTATGAGGATGAGTATTCTAATCAGTCTTGTGTCAAAAATACAAACAGTGATATTAGACCTGCTTCCAAAACAGATGATGCAAACCAGAATAATGCTGCCCCATGTCTTTGGCTTGATAATAGAAGTCCTGATCTCCTCTGTGACATACTGAAGCAGGACCACTGCAGTCAAAATATTGCTGACATGCCTGGAACAATGGATAAGAACTCCCAGACTGAAACAGAGCAACAGGGAGAAGCTACGAATCCTAAACACATTGTTTCTCAGCTTAATCATGCTTTTCCCATCTCAAACAGAGATGACATTTCATCTGTATTAGAAGCAGAAGCTATTTCAGAGAATACTTCATCATGCAGTGAGGCTTTTGCTTTGAGAGGAGTCCATCAGGCTGATCATCTGTCCCAAAGCTTTTCTGGTGAAGTTTTGGAAAAGAAGGAACCAGTAGCAGGACCTGATGCAACAGGCATTGTGAGTAGCAACTGTTATAATTACTTGTCTTGGAGGGAAAAGGCAAAGACACTATTGGAGAGTGTTTTGTACTTGTTGGTGGTTATACTCTTAAAACAATCCAAATTGGCATATATATTACCAACTGAACCACCTATCACAACAGAAACAAATGACCCTGGGTGGCACTGGAGAATTGTAGATTATAGTTTAAAGCAAGCCTCCAGGCATACTTTAAAATAGCAACCCTTTTAAAACAAATGAGTAATAATATAAACACATTTGATGTTTCTCTGCTGCTTAGTTGAAGGTGGTGTACTTTAGGTGGTGTACTGAAAATGGCTTGTTTCCTGTAATGTTTTCAGATATGCAGTGGTATTCAACTGTGTTCTCAGCATGCAGAAAAGCTAAAAAGACATGCAACAGTGGTTCAAGATATGAAATTCTTCTTAGATGATCTGCAGCCCATCAGTAATGATCTGGAAACTCTAAAAGTTCAACTTGCACAGTTAGAGGTGAGTTATCTGTCTACATGTCTTTTTAATATGTCAGTCAGCAGAATGAGAGAGACCCATGCTTTGTTTTTAGACACTTCAACAAAGTCAGTAAAAACTTTAGGAGGTGCATATACTACAGGGAGATGAGAATTACCTGTATTTCTCCTCCTCCCTCATTATCCCATGTGCATGCTTGGACTGAATCCTGGGCTACATGTTACCCTACCACGAGCGGCATATTATCTGTGAATCCTTGCATGCAGTGAAACGTGTAGCCCATTCCTGAAGAAGGCTGGAAGGGAGAGGCTATGGCAGCAATATGCCAAGATAAAACATATCTGAGTACACCTAGGCTGAGATAAAGGAGGAAGCTGCGGAACAGCATTGAAAATGAGCAATGGAACATTCATTGGGAATAAGGGAGAGTGAAAGAAAGTGAAGCATCATGAGAATTTGAGGCATATGAAACACTCAAATGTGTGGTTGTGTAGTATTTTTATTATATATACATTTTCTTCCAAGGAACTCATGTCAGTCTTACAACTTCCCTGTAATGCACAATAAGTTGGTGATAATAATGTGGTCAGAGTAACATATTATGACTTTCCTGGCTGCATTGCGATTTGACACCAGACCATCATTCATCCCTGCTGTATAGTGTCAACAGCATTGTCTTGTGAAACAAGTTTTAAACACAGTGCAACTAATTTTTCACATTACCTTAATTACCCTTTTCATGAAGTCATTTGAATCAAGATTGGCTGGCTTTGCTGTTATTTTGAAGAAAGATATGAAGGTGGCTGAAGAATTTGGAAAACTTTGGCATACAGACGTTCCCAGTGACCAGCTTGAAGATTTAAGGAAACAATATGAACATTTAGAAAAGGATTTCTTTGAGGTCTGTGACATGTCTTCAAAGCATGCAAAGCAAATAGTCTTTGCAGTAGATGCTGAAATGGTACGTTCATGGTCTGCATCTTACTTTTTCAAACCATCCCATTCCAAATACCCACTGCCAGTGCATTTTTGCAACCAACAGCAACATCTTGCATGTGTGAATCAGATATTCTAGACCAAGAATCAGAAAGAGGTGTGATCTTATTTCACAAATGCAGGTGATCTACATGTTTGGCAATGAATCATCAAGTGATAGGTTATTAAATGATGAGATGTCAGGTGATATACATGAATAGGATTTGCCCTTAACACTAGGTGTTTAGCAAGCCTCTAAATAAAGGGAGTTCTATCATTGTGAGCACTAAGAACAGAAGGAATCTGCTCTTGTCTTATGGATCTGTACTACTCAAGTTGCATGAACTCTTTTGCCCTCTTTCTGTATAGAAAGATCAAAAAAGAAGTGGTCTGATCATTTGTAAAACTATGTCTGCCTTGTAGTCCTCTGATGGAAATACCTTGATTTCATAATTATTTGGTTTTCAGTCTTCTGGATATATGGGGAAAAATCTGCTTTTGAATTTTTTTTAGGCTAAACTGGCAGTGTTGCATCAGAAACATTTAGTTAGGCTTCAGGAATCTGCAGACTGGATCATGGAAAAGAGTGAAACCGTGAATACTCTCAAGGTGGATGTATGTGATTTGGAAGACACGAAGCAAAAGTTTCATCTACTCAAGGCAAGTACCACTGATTAGTGCCTGTTACTTAGAGAACTTCCAGATACTCTTTCATAGGTGACTTCTGCTCTGAATCAGAGCGCAGATGGACCATGTTCAGGTTGATTATCTTGGAGCTGGTGGTCACATTTTTTTTTTATTTATTTACATTATTTATAGTCCACCTTGCTCACTGGGACTCCCGCACTGACTGGCATTATTGAAGCCAATATTAAGAGCAGTGTCTTAACGATAAGTTTCACATATATGTGTACCAAGAAGATAGCAGAGACAGCTATAGAGTCCATTTACTTTAGTAGATTGATTCTAAAATGAATGGTTTAAGGGTTGTAATTAAGGACCAGTGGAATCACTTTAAATACAGCCAGAAAGGTATTAACAGTCTTATGTATTTCCCCCATTATTTTTAGAATACTTTTTATTTATTTTTGTTCACTTATTATAGTTATATAACCATGTTTCAGCACAGGTTCCAAGAAATTTATGCATTGGAACATAATGCAAACAACGTAAAACTAGAGATACTAGTTAGGGTTCTTAGAACATAGAACAAATGCATTTAAAAGAATACAACAGGGGTACCCACCTTGTTCAGCATGCAGGCACCTTAGGAATTCTGGCAACTACAAAATGGCTGGCAAAGGAGGCAAGGCCAGCCACAAAGTGACAGACGAATGACATAGAGCCAAGTGTAAATGGGTTCCACAGGAGCTGGAGTCAACCACAAGATGTCGGGGAGTGAGGTCACTCGTAACTCTAATACTAACTCCTCAACGTTTCTAGCAGAAGCTCTGCTTAACACAGTGCCTTTTTAAATGAAAATATTGTTTACAAGGATTTTCTTGCTTACACGCAGCTTACTTTTAGTAACACAGTGAAGATCCTTGTACTGAAGTGGCAACTGCTGCTGAAGCAGCTTTTAAAAAATCTGCACAGCCAGTCAGAAGCTGTGCTGGACAAAAGCTCCACCTGGTCCTGTCCGCTTGGTGAGTGCCAGAAAAGGTATCGGCAGGCACTCACAGGCACCATATTGTGGACCCTTGAAGTGCAGTCACAAAAATAATGGTAAAGTAGCCTTCTAGTCAGTTTCCAAGTAGTATAAAAATATTTTCATAATCTTCAAAATGAGGTCAGCTAAAAGCACAACTGACTGAGCTTCCCCACAGGAGCATGTTCAAAGTTCCTGATTCACAGGCAAAAAGTTCTGCGAAGGAAGCCCGCTGCAAATCCATACATGTGTCTGCAAGAGAGTAAGATGTGTACTCTAAGAACATTTTGTGTGAGATCAATGACAGTGAAAGCCTTTATGCAATAAGGAGGTTCTGAAGCACTAAATGTAGAGCTTAATATTACAGATCTAGTGGAGACAAGTTGAAGAAATGTAAACATCTGGTCATATTCTTTAAGATATTATTGATGACAAACTACGAAGAAGTAAATAAAGATACAATCTGTCATGAAAACACATAGAGCAGCACTGTGAAACTTAGGTATACTGCATGTCTGTCCGGGGCATCATTTTCCTTATTTCGGTCAGATTCCAAAATATTTAGAATAACAGTGCCCACCTTTCTTTAAATATAAAGTGTATATGAACTTCAGGCAAATTGTATTTTTATAATACTCATTTTTTTCCTTAGAGTCTTTATAATGCCTTTTTCTTTTTTTTGCAAAATAGTTTGTTGACTTTAATTATTCTTATTACACAAATTTACCAACTTACATTATAGAGTTTTGCAAGAAAGAATTGCCAAATTGAGACACGTCATAACCTCTCTTTAGATTTTTTAATTTGATTAGGGAAAGGTTTCCTTCATTTCAAAAGCCACTCAACAACTGTGGGGAACTGAATCTGATTTCCAGTGGTGCACAAAGACTATTCTAGCAGCTATTAGCATATGTGAAATTGTATTCCTCTTATCCTTTGGGAACATAGCAGTGTAACTTAATAAAAGACTGAGAAACAGAAATATATACCTGCAACAGAAATATTCTGCAACAGAAGACCAGTAAATTTTTGCTCTGCAACATGTCCACCACATATGCAAATAATCTGCATTATATAATTTAGAGTACCAACATGTATCATGCATGTTTCTGTAAATTTTGGCTATTTTGTGTGGTGAGAAGTGCTGTTGTTATAGCCAGGGCCAGTGCCAGGTTTTTTTGCACACTAGGTGAGGCTACCTTCCCCCCCCCCCGGTGCGTCCACCAATTTTCAAACATAAATGCATTTTGGGAAGAATGAAAAACACAAAATTTGAAATTGCTAATTTCTTTTTTTTTAATTGTGAGAACAAGTAATACAATCTCTGATTTTCTCTCTCAAACAGAAAAATACAAATCAAAGTTCTGTTCTAAAGATATTCATGTCATGCACAGAACATAAAGTTGTACAACCTAGATATATGTAATGTTTTTAAAGGATAAGGAGGAAGGCCTCAGCACTGCCATTGTATGTAAATACAGGTTTCCTTTAGGCCAGATTTGGATTTGTTTTGACAATAACTATAGGTTTGGTTCTCTAAGATGAAGGAGGTGGGGGGAGGAAAATGTGTTTGTATTTTTAAATCTTCTACAGCTGCACTGCCTTCGGTTCTATTAAGTTTGGTGGTAACAGTGGTATACATACACAATAAGCTCTAACTTTCATAGCATGTATAGTAGACTGGGTAAAATGCCCATGACAGAGATACAATAGTTTTTTTCCCCTTCAGTATTTCTAAGAAGCTGTACTGGTGGCTGCAAGTGACTATGTAATCAAAAACACATCATGTGACCAGGGTGAAAGCCTGAAAATTATCTCTCCCTTTAAAGTAGAAGGAGTAAAAGAGAAGGAATAAGAACCATTTGTGACAGGGCGACACACACCCCTTCCCTACAAACCTTGCTATTCCTAGGAAACAGGGTGCAAACAAATAAGTCTTTCCATCCTGTGGTTTTCATGGTTATAGACTGTTCCCCCCTTAAGTTAACAGAGTGGCATTTGCTTCAGTGATATGGCTAGAGAAAGGAGAAGGGACTCTAGCCAGGAAACCTCCTGTAGCCAGTATGAAGGCGCACCCATAGCCACCATACGTATGGTCTGAAGCATCTCCTGTGGCTACAACTAAAAACTACTTTGAAAAGCACTTAGTGAGGACCCCAACAATTGTTAATGTGCAGGACAGATGTAGGAAATGGTGCCAAAACCTTCCAAATGACATTCTGAGAGTGAACTGTGTAGAACTCAAAGGCACTTCACACATTGCTTTTCCTGCTCTATGCCATACTTCTGAGTACTTATACTAAAGAATAAGGACACTGTAATACTGATAATAACTTTCTGAAACAAAAAAATGCACATTCCCCATGAATGAGAAAGGGACACTTTCTGCAACATGTTTTTATAGGTATGTACAAACTGTTTTACCTATACCAATAAACCTGCAAAGTGCACAGGGACCAAAAACATTTCTGGCTGCATGTATCTTTGACAGATAAATGAGTCCAGGACCTAGGTTTGAAACCAGTTCCCTGCCACATGTACAAGAGAAGTACATGCTTGCTGCTATATAACATGGACCAAATGTAGGTTATGCAGACAGTGTTTACTGTGGTAAGGATGTAACATGAATAATTTGTCTGTATGATTGCAAAACAATCAGTGAACACATGCAAGTGGAATGCCAGTAGCTTCTTGCCCATGTCCACTGATTATTTGGAGACATGCATTTTCCTTGACCCTTTGTATATTTAAATCACCAAAGGCTGGTGTAACCACAAGTACATCAAACAACAGTGAGCCTGAACCATGTGAAGCCTTATGGGACACTCTTTATGAGGGGTAGGGCTGGACCAGTGAGGCGCCTAGCATTCTCTTCCACTTTCCTTTTGTGGGATTTTTTTGTTGAGTGTTTGTGTGCGCAAGGCGTGTCTAAGTGGCATTTTTGCTAGTAACTCTTTTCAGAAGGTTCTCAGCATGACACTCCAGATTTGGATAAGCAAGACCACTCTCCCCTCAGCCACCTCCTCAGCAGGCATAAAGGTGCTGATGCCAAGGGAGAGGTGTGTCTGTGTCGCTTCTGGTTCTTAGTAAGCAAACACAAAGAAAGCAAGCAGGGCTCTTGCCCAGCAAATGAAACCCAGATGTGGAGGACTACTGGCACCTGCCTTTATCTATCTCTTATAGCTCACTCTTACATACTCCCTGTCTTATACTGTGAATAAAACTTTGTTGGTCTTAATGGCGCCACTGCACTCAAATTTTGTTCTGCTGCTGCAGACCAACACGGCTATCCCACCTGAATCTACACTCCCTGCCAGTCTGCCTGCCTTTTAATTCTGTCACGGACCCACGCTTCGGGCATGTGGGCTCACAAGCTAAGCCCCACCACCACCAACGGAGCATTGACTCTGGAAGCTTAAACCCCACCAGGGAGCCCGAGAGAAGCCAGGGGAAAGGAAGGCACTGGGCGGACCATCGCCTTCCCCTGGTGTGTGAGGAGGGGGTCTTCTTTCTGCTGCCACCCCTCCAGTCTCTCACCACTGCTGGTGGACCGCAAGGCTGCCTCCGTGCTCAGGAGGATCGAGCCAGGGTTGCTGAGCTGGCAAAGCAGAGAGCTGGTGGCGACTGGTGTGATTCTTTTGGCGAGGGGGGGGCGGCAGGCCAGTGTGACACCCTTCTAAGGTTGCACCTTAAGGCAACTGCCTAACCTGACCTTATGGGAGCGCCGGCCCTGGATATAGCATTTTTATCAAATTTTCTCTTAATCCAAGGGGGAGAAAAATGGTTAAACCATGTGAAAATATATTTCCATTTTTCCTTGGAGGTTTCATATCCCAAATCCTTTTCTCACTTGGATTGAAACAAATGTTTAGAAACATTAACTGCTAAGCATGGAATCGCTTAAATTCTGAAAAGTAACATCTCCTGATTTTTACTTATGGTCTCTTCAGATTTCTTTTTCAATGTTAATCATGTCTTCATTGTTTAACTTGCAGGAAATAGGAAAAGAGCTTGGATCTAGAAAAATGCACCTGGAATCCATAGCCCTTGATGTTCAGTTCTTCATTTCTGAACATGCTGAAGATCTTTCCCCGAACCAGAGCAAGCAGCTACTGAGACTCTTAAATGCTACACAGAAGCTTTTCCAGAAAATGCAAGAAACAATAAAATCTCAAGCAGACCATTTAGAAACTCTAATACAGACTGCACAAGTTCTTGTCGACCAGAAGGTTTGCTTCTCTGTGTGGTTGTATTCTTAATAACATCCTGACATAAGTCCAGAAAATACATTTCTAGATGGAGAACTTATAGGGTATCTGAAATGGAAGGCCTAGCCTTCAGAATTCTAGAGAATTCTCTACGAGTGGAAAGAATCTCTTATAAGTAGCACATGTGTGTGCTTTAAGAGCAATTTTGATTTATATTATATTCTTAATTTATAATATTGAGAAATGGTAAAACATCACTCAGCAGTGGATAAGAGTATGCTATTTTTTGCACTTAAAGTTGAAGCCACAGTCTAAGGTTAGGGCTAGTCTCTTCAAGGAGATTTCTCATAATCTTTTTTATCCAATATTTCGGATTCAGCCTCACTCCTTGTGCTAGGGAAAATCCTTACATAACTCAGGATGGGGGACAGGGCTGCTGATTCTGTCTTGTTTTACGTCTAAAGGTTCTCTGAGACACTGTCCGTGCCATCCAAAGCACAGTTATACCTTTCTAAGCCCATTGACTTAAGTGAAATGTAGCTGTGTTTAAAATTGCACTGTTTATCTGCTACTGTTGGGAAATTACTGCACCATGGAGTCACAGTTTTTTTGAGGCACATTTGAAATTCTGACACAGGGTGATAGATACAACCCCAAAAATATCTGGTGTGGGGGTTGGAGCTAACCACCAAATGTCAGGAAGTGAGGTTATGGAAAACCCTAACAGTAACACTTAATCTGACCTGGATAGCTCAGGCTAGCCTGATCTCATCAGATTGCAGAACCTAAGTAGAGTCAGCATTGGTCAGTATTTTGAAGGGAAGCTACCAAGCAATACTAGGGTCATGATGTGGAGACAGGCAATGGCAAATCACTTTCGATTGTCTCTTGCCTTGAAAACCCCATGTGGTCCTCTTAAGTCAGATATAGAATTATAGAATCATGGAATGTTAGAGTGGGAAGGGATCTTGCAGGTCATCTAGCCCAACCCCTTGCACTGTGCAGGAGCATAGCCGAATGATAGCCCTACAACATACCCAAAAGATGGTTGTCCAGCCTCCACTTGAAAATGTCTAATGAAGGAGCATCCACCACCTCCTGAGGCAGTCTGTTCCACTGCTCAACTACTCTTACAGTAAGGAAGCTTCTCCTGATATTTAGCCAATATCGACTCCCTTGTCATTTCCACCCATTAGATCTAGTCTTGCAATCCAGAGCAAGAGAGAATAGATCTGCTCCAGCTTCTACATGACAGCCTTTCAGGTATTTGAAGACTGCAATCATGTCCCCTCTAAGCCTTCTCTTTCCTAGGCTAAACGTACCCAACTCTTTCAGCCTTTCCTCATAAGACTTGGATTCCAACCCTCTCACCATCCTGGTTGCCCTCTTCTGGACACGCTCGAGCCTGTCAATGTCCTTCCTAAAATGTGATGCCCCAAACTGAACACAGTACTCCAGGTGAGACCTGAGCATAGCAGAATAGAGCGGAACGACCACCTCCCGTGATCTGGACATAGTGCTTCTGTTAGTGCATCCTAAGATTGCATTAGCTTTCTTCATAGCCATATCGCACTGCAGGCTCATGTTTAGCTTGTAATCAACCAGGACACCCAGATCCCTTTCACATGTGCTGCTGTCAAGCCAAGTCCCTCCCATTCTATATCTGTGCCTTTGATTTTTTGTACCTAAGTGTAGGACTTTGCACTTATCTCTATTGAAATCCACTGTATTTGTCTCAGCCCTCTGTCCCAGCCTATCTAGATCATTTTGAATCCTGATTCTGTCTTCTCCAGAATTAGCAATCCCACCCAGCTTTGTGTCATCTGCAAATTTGATACACATCCCCGCTATGTCTTCCTTCAGGTAATTTATAAAAACATTGAATAACACTGGGCCCAGCACTGAGCCCTGTGGCACTCCACTTAAGACTTCCCTCCATGCAGACGCAGAGCCATTTACGAACACTCATTGGGTACAATTTTTCAACCAACCATGAACCCATACAACGGTTGCACCATCCAGCCCACGCTTAACCAGCTTATCCTCAAGAATATCATGAGAAACTTTTGTCAAATGTTTTACTGAAATCTAGATACACTATATCCACAGCATTGCCAGAGTCAACCATTTTAGTAACTCTGTCAAAAAAGGAGATAAGGTTGGTCTAGCATGACTTATTCTTGATAAACCCATGATGGCTACTACCAATTAACTCATTCCATTCAAGTTGCTCACAGACAGAGCGTTTAACAATCTGCTCTAGAATTTTCCCAGGTATTGATGTCAAACTGACAGGCCTGTAATTTCCCGGGTCCATCTTTTTTCCCTTCTTGAAGATCGGGAGAACATTCGCTCTTCTCCAGTCTTCTGCACAACACCAGTACTCCAGGACATCTCAAAGATTAGAGCCAGAGGCTCTGAAATAACATCAGCAATTTCTTTTAGCACCCTGGAATGCAAACCATCTGGCCCTGGAGATCTGAAAGTATTTAAGGCAGCTAGATGCTCTCTAAGCATCTTCTTACTCTGGACTGGCAGTTTCTCCTTCCTTCATATGCCCTGCATTCTTCAGTTTGTATACAGCTCGCTTTACGGTTAATGACCAATGCAAAGTGAGAGTTGAGTAATTCTGCTTTGTCTTCACCCCTTGTTAAGGCTTAACCGTCTTCCCCTAGCAATGAGCTTACTCCATCCCTTTTCTTCTTTTTGCTCCGAACATAGGCAGAGAAACTTTTCTTGTTATTTTTAGCATCCCTTGCAAGCCTTAGCTTGCAAATCTGTGCTTTAGCCTTTCTGACACCATCCCTACAGGTCTGAGCCTGCTTCTTGTACTTACCCTCAGTAATTTGACCCTCCTTCCATTTCCTGTACATTTCCCTTTTTAGTCTCAGCTCTTCAGAGAGTTCCTTGTTCAGCCACCTCGGCTTCATTAACCGTCTCCCACCTTTCTTTCTCACCGGGACTGTTTGCTATTGTGCCTTAAGCACTTCATTTTTCAGCATCTCCTATCCTTCCTGTGCAGATTTTCCCCAGCATTTCTAGCCACGGGATCCTACCAAATATTTCTCTGAGTTTTTTTAAATCAGCTTTCTTGAAGTCCAGGATACGAGTCCTACTATGTCCTGGTTTCACATCTTTCTCTATGTCAAATTCCAAGCTGACATGGTCTCTATTCCCCAAGGATCCCACAACGTTCACGTCATCAACTAGTTCTTCCCTGTTAGTGAGGATTAAAACCAGGATAGCAGATCCTCTGGTTCCCACATCCACCTTCTGAGATGAAGTTGTCTGCAAGACTATTCAAAAATCTGTGGGATGCCCCATGTCTAGCAGAGTTAGATTTCCAGCAGATATCTGGATAGTTGAAATCTGCCATAACCACTACATCCTATTTCTGTGAAAGTTGAGCAAGCTGTTGTACAAATGCATCATCCAGTTCCTTCGGTTGGTTCGGAGGTCTGTAGTATACCCCCACAACAATATCCACTTCTTTTTCCCCTCACTCTATCCTTACCCACACACTTTCAACAGGGCAGCTCTCGAAATCCTGAATTTCAGTGCAAGTGTACTCATTCTTGACATATAGTGTCACCCTGCCTCCTTTTTGTTTATTCTGTTCCACTTGAACAAGGTATATCCTTCAATTGCTGTGCTCCATATATGAAACTCATCCCACCAAGTCTCAGTGATACCTATCAGGTCATACTTACTTTCCAATATTTGAAGTTCAAGTTCATCCTGTTTATTTCCCATACTCTGTGCATTAGTATAAAGACATCTCAGATTACAGACATCCTTTCCTGTCATATCCTTTCCTGTCATATGTCCCTTTGGTCACTCCCTTTCTTGAACTTAGTGTTGGGGATGCCACACAACATCAGACTGTTTCTTCCCTCCCCAATGGCTTCAGCTTAAAGCCCTCCTGATCAGGTTCACAAGTCTTCCAGTGACGACATTCCTCCCATTCTTTGTAAGGTGCACCCCATCCATCACAAACAGTCCCTCATATCGGAGGTACATACCATGGTCCAGGAAGCCAAATCCCACTCAATGGCACCATCTATGTAACCAGCCAATCTTCGTCATGGTCTCTGTGCAGTCCCACAAATGGGTTGGGCGCCTGCGCATGACCTCGATCGGAGAACGTTCCAGAGCTTGCCTCAGGAGTCTTTTTTGGTGGGCTCTCTTCCTGCCCTGGGGAGCAGGCACACACTGCACATGCCTGGAGTGGGGGAGAGAGCCGCCTCCCTCTCAGTTCTTCTTTGACTGCCTTTGTGTTCACATCTTGCTAGCATCGCTCATCAAAATTGCCCCAGCTGAGTATTTCTCTCCTGATTTCTTCTCCTCCTCCTTTCTTCCTATTCCTTCTTATTTCTCCTGGAAAAAAACCCCAAAATCTTTTGCTATTTTTTCCCCTCACTTTTGTTTCTGTCCGCCCCGGCCCCGCCCCGCCCCCTCCCCCACGGCCGGGGTGGTATTTGTATGGGCCGGACAAAAATTTTTAAGATGTGTTTTTTATTTTTTAATAAAAAAATTTAAGCCATTGCCCAGCGAAGCTTCCGTCAAATGATGGCCACGATCTTTGTTTTGTTTGGGCGAGTCTCACTGGGTTGATTCCTGTCCCCATTGCGTGAACTTTACTCAACAGTACTGTAAAAATAAGGCAGCCCGACTTAGACCGTCTCTTCTTGAGGAAGCTTTGCATCCTACGATTTCTTCAGTTGCGTTCCAGTCTTCTGTTCCACCAAAACACTCCAACAATGCAAAATCCTTAAAACATAAGTCTAAAAAGCACGAAGACAAACAGTCAGCTAAGCTGAAATCAAAGCCCTCAATGTCGACTTTGGCTCCAAATCTCGATCCCGTGGTGATCTCTGGTCTCTTGACATTGACTCTGGTGGTCTCTTCTGCTGCTTCACTTTTACATAAGCCTAGTCTTCAGCCTCCAACTCCACTGCCTACCTTGTCTTCACCATCAGGTCATATTCCACCTGGTCAGCGTTCCAAGTCACCTGTCCAGCGACCTTCCTCTCATTGTGCATCTTGGTCTCATTCCCGAGGCTCCCATATGCCTATCCACTCTTTGGATGACAGGGAGCGTTTCATATGAAGTCAATCTAGGTCAAGGTCCCACTGTACTCGCAGACCACACCATTATCATCGCTTGCCATCTCTGTCGAGTTCGGCGTCTGATTTTGGATCCTGGTCTCCAGATGTTTGACACTGTAGACTGTATTATCCTCGCTCTTACTCCAGGTCTTCTACTCCTCACCAAGATCGTTATGACCAATTTGGAAAAACTGAGTGATACAGATGCTGGCCAACTTCGTCCTACTCCAGGTGTTCCCACTCAGTAGCCTCGGTCCATTCCCTGGGTCTTGATCAGCCTCTAGATGTATCAATGTCTGCAGATGCCCCAAAGTGTTCTCCATTAGAACCTCAGTATCATCCTTCTGCAGGTGACGGAACACCTATTGATGTCTCCCAACCACTTTGACCACCTTCTCCGAACTCAGTATCTGACCATTCTGTCTCTGGTGATCTTGACTCTGATATCTTTCCTCTCGATGACGAGGCCCATTGTTCATGTTCCATCTCTCCCATGGAAGGTCTGAAGGCCTATTTGGAGCTCATTACACGAATGGCTATGGCTCTTCAAGTACAAGGCTCCACGGAAATTCCTGCAGTGACCGATGTCGTCCACAAGTCAGTCCAAGCAGATTTGCCACCCTCGGCAATTCTCCTATTGCCTCCGGTCCACCTTTCGGTCCTCAAGGAGTCTTGGGACCATCCTGCCTCTGTCACTCCAATATTGAGATATTATGATGGCCTTTATAAAGTTCAAAAATCTTCTGGAAAATATTTGTTTATTCAGCCTCCACTGAACTCGGTGATAGTTCATTCCTCTTCTAAGTCCAAACAACCTGTTCGACATTCTGCTCCTCCTGACCATGAGGGAAGGAAAATTGATGCTATTGCCAAGAAAACTTACTCCATTGCATCCATGAATGTTAGAATCGATACCTATCGTACCTCTCCACTTTTGCCTTTAATGTAGTCACTGCCATTCATCCAGTTCTTGCATGTGTCCCAGAGGAACATTGCCTCACTCTGTTTGCCGCCTTGTCCGAAGTCTGTGCTATTTCCAAGCAACAGATCAGCTCCATTCGTCATGCTGTCACCTACTCTTCTAAAGTACTCGCTTCTTCCATCACACTCCGCCATCATGCCTGGCTCCACAGTACTTACCTGCAGACAGATGTCAAATTCAAAGTTGAAATCTACCTTTTGATGGTGAAGGTCTTTTTCATTCCACCATGGATGAGGCTCTGAAAGCTGTCGATGACAGCAGGAAACAAGTTCAAAACCTTGGTGTTTCTACTTCGATGCCAAGGCTTCGATACCATTCTTGGAGGCCTGTCATATGTCCCTTTGGTCACTCAAAGCCACATTCTTCCACTCACCAACGTGCTCCTTGTTACTCCCTTGATGACAAAAAAGGTAATAATTTTGGGCAGATGTTCTGTTTAACAGAATGCCTTTCAAAATGAACATGCTGTTTAAAAATATTTTTCTTGCTTACACACAGCTTACCTTCAGTCAATACAGCGAAGACCCTAGTGCTGTGGTGGCAGCTGCTGGCAAAATCAGTGTGATTTTTTCTTTTAATTTGCTCAGCCAATCAGATCTCCAATGACCAACCAGAAGTTGTGCTAGACAAAAGTTCCACCTGGCCCTCCCAGTCCCCCCACTTTCTAAAAACACTTGGTGGGCACCAGGAAAGTTGTCTGTGGGTAGCAAGGCCATTAGCACTATGTTGGAGACTGCTGTACCATACTAAGGAGGATTGAGAGTTTTGTTAGAACTAGTGCTGGGCAGGACAGGAAAAGCTCCACTGTTCTGCAACCTGGGGGGGGGAGGTTACTTTGGAGGTCCATACTTTTGGATCATTTGAAAGAGGGGGCTTGGAGCAGAAATTCAGAATTTCTGAAGTCATATTCAGGGGGGAATTAATACGAGTAATGAATGTGATTGCATGTCTGCCTTGCTCTATTGCTTAAATGTGGGGGGGAGCATTTTATATTCTGGTGACATTTACACATACCAACTGATCTAACACTTAGTTTTCAACTAACCTTTGTTTTGACATCCTTTTTCCAGAATTTGTACCTGTTTATTACAGGTTTCAAGCCGTTAAGTGATTTGGATTTTCACACGCGTAATGCATGGCCAGACTTCTGCTGAGCGATTCCATCCAAAACCTGGTCTCTTTACTTACATCATTTGTGAGGTTTATCCACATCTTCTATATTCAGCTTCTTTAAACTGTATGCAGCTGCTATCATGTTTACAGCATACTTTCAGAAAGAGTGTCTGATGAAAGCTTTGAAAATGAAATGGTACAAGAGCTTAGGAGTATTCTATTCAGGTTTCTTCTTATTTTATAAATTAGGACTTGGCAGAACAACGTCAGGAATTTAAAGAAAAGATTCAGGATATCTGTGACCTCCTTACACAGACTGAAAATCAGCTCATCGGCCACCAAGAAGCCCTTGTTATTGAGAGTGGCAAGTCAGAGTTGCAGCAATATCAAACCAAACAAGAGGTAAAAACTTCCCTCGTTTGCAACAAAACAAAAAGGGTGCATTGTTAAATCACATTTCTTTGCAGAGAAATTAGACATATTTTTCAGCAAACATGCTTAGGATCACACTGTAAATTTCTTTTGGAGTTGCTGTGTTTCTGGAAATGTGCAAGTGAACAGGTTGCATTACACAATTTGGTAAATATTCAACTACATAATTTTTCTTGTGATACGCACACACGCACATGATTATAATGGAAAGTATCTAGTGCTCTTCAGCACCTTGTCCAGAGTCATGTTTGAATTCTTCTTCTAAAATTAGTATTTCATTAGTCAGGTAGTAGCCCTCTGTCAATGCCCTTCTTGTTGCCTGAACAAATGTTTGGTTCTCATCTGAGACATTGCCTAGCCACCTTCTCCCTTTATGAGGGTCTTTCTGTCTGTCTGCTTTCTTTCTCTCACACACCCAAAATATATTGAGCTACATAAATGTTCATATTTAGTGCTTTTTTGTTTTGTTAAACTGATGGAAAGATTCACCCATAATCTTGGGGCAGGAATGACATAATATAAGAAAAGATACTTGCAGTCCTAATGCGGAGATAACACTCTTCTTAAGGGCATTGACTTCAACAAATTTAGAAGTATCCTCCCCATCCACCCCTGTGTTTTGGACAGTTGTACTCTGCTTCACATGCTGATTAGTGCCCTTATTTCTGATTCCATCATCTCATGGTCATTATTAAGAATAAGATATTTGAATTAGCCAGTTTCTGACTTCATCACAAAAAAAACAGTAATGTTCAACACATGGAGATAAAACTAAGTGCTAACTCTTCTCTCTGACTTTTATTACTCTTTGTCACCCTCTCTCCCCAGGAGCTGCAGAAAGACATGCAAGCAAACACACAGGCATTGGCAGAGATTGTGAAAAATACAGAGATGTTCTTGAGAGAAAATGGGGAAAAGTTGTCACAAGAAGACAAGACTATTCTTGAGAAGAAGCTAAATGAAGCCAAGACAAAGTGTTTGCTGCTAAGCCAGAGGGCTGAGGAATCGAGAAAAGAACTGGATAAGGCTGTGACAACAGCCATTAAGCAGGAAACTGAAAAGGTTATTTAGCAGTCATTAGCATTTCATTTTGAAATGGCATATTGCTCATGCATATGTTGACAACCCCAGACAAATTTCATGAATTAATTTTGGGAGGGACTGTCATAAAATTCACCAGGGAATTTAAACAGTCAAACAGGAATATCAACCTTAATTGAACTGCAATAAAAATTCTTAGAATCTCTACACATAACAAGTGGAAGGAACCCTTACTTAGTTCCACGACTCACCATAAGGAGGGGAGCCTCTCAGCAACAGCCCATACTTTGCAATAATTCTCTATGGATTTTCCGAGCATATAGCAGAGTGTGTCCATCATATCATTGTGTTGGTATTCACAGATGATCAGAAATCCAGGAACTTCAGTATTTCAGGGGGAAAATAATGCTTACATAGAAATTTACTGCCTTCATTTGTAGGTTTGTGAGCAAGTTTAAGAATTTCATGATTCCAACTGTGATAAATTATATCTTCAGGGCCGAAACAAAATCTGTTTAAGGACCATTTCCTATAAAAAAAATTTTGAAGGCAGGCATGAGTTCTAAAGTGCAAAATACATAAGCAGTGAATGAAATGTGAATTACATTATTTATTGTGAATCCCATTTCCTCTTAAAATATGTTCATATAGTAGTTAAGCCTTGTGTGTTAATGTTAAGGACGAGTAATAATACATGTGCCTGTGGCTCTTAGCCTAGGGGCTCTGTAAGAAGCCCAGGAAGAGCCAGAAAGCCAGGGACCTAGGCTCCTTGGGTTCCCAGTGAGGTAAGTAGACTTCTACAACAGGAACCACATAAATACAAAGGGTTTTAAAAAGGGGATTATATAAAAGTATTAGTTTAAAAGCAATTATGAAGCCAGAATGCCAGCAGGGGGTTGGGGGCTATCCAGTGTTTTGCATGGAGTGTCACATGTATGACTATCTGCCCACTGGTCAGAAGTCTTGGGTGTGTGCTCGGTGCAAGGAGCTCCTGGTTCTCAGGGAGCGAGTTTGCTCCCTTGAGGCCATGGTGGCTGACCTGGAGAAGCAGAGACAGTCAGTTAGGTGCACGGAGAAGACTCTCGGGGACTTGTTAGATATGTCCCACTCTGGATCTGGCAGCCCCGCTGCTGCCAGGGAGCATGAGGGTCAAGGGGAAATGGGGCACCTTGCTGAGGATAAGGGGAATGTGCCCTCAGAAGGGACCACTTCTTCAGCTGGCGAACGGTATTCTTTCGTACCAAGGAACCATCCCAGGGAAGGGTGGGAGGTAGTTGGTGATTTGATCCTTAGGCAGGTAGATAGTTGGGTGGCGAACCTGCATACTGACCGTATGGTGACTTGCCTGCCTGGTGCGAAGGTAGCGGACATTACGTGTGTTTTAGATAGTCTGGTAGATAGTGCTGGGGAGGAGCCACTGATCATGGTGCATGTCAGCACCAACGATGTGGGGAAATGCAGTCATGAGGTCCTAGAGGAGAAATTTAGGCTGCTGGGCAGGAAACTCAAGGCCAGGACCTCCAAGGTAGCCTTCTCAGAAGTGCTACCTGTTCCACGCGCAGGGCCGGAGAGACAGGCACAGATCAGGAGTCTCAATGTGTGGATGAGACGATGGTGTAGGGGAGAAGGGTTCAAGTTTGTTAGGCACTGGGATGCTTTTTGGGACAAGAGGGAGCTGTACAAAAGAGACAGTCTCCCTTTGTCCCGAGAAGGAACCAGGCTGCTGGCGCTCAAAATCAAAAAGGGGGCAGAGCAGTTTTTAAACTGAATAATGGGGGAAAGCCGACAGGAGATGAAAAGTCTCTGGTTCGGGATGGCTCATCTCAAAGAGATGAAGGGGTAGCTGTTACTTTTGTACAAGGAAATGGATTATAATTGTCCACTGAGACTGTGGCTAACGATAGGGACTGCCTGGCAAGGTCTCGAGGCAGCAAGAAGAAGGTTGTGGGCTTAACAAGCATGGGAAACTATAGGTGTTTATACACAAATGCTAGAAGTCTCCGAGACAAAATTGGGGAGTTGGAATGCTTGGTGTTGCGGGGGGAGGAAATAGACATTGTGGGTATTTCAGAAACTTGGTGGGATGAGGAAAATCAGTGGGATACGGTGATTCCTGGTTATAAATTATATCGGAAGGATAGGGGGGAAAGGGTTGGAGGTAGGTGGCTCTGTATGTCAGAGAGGGTATACAGTCCAGTAAGATTGAGAAGGTATGAGAATTGGATTCGCTTCTGGAAATGCTATGGGTTGAAATAGTAGGGCCAAAAGGAGGCTTAACAGTGGGAGTTTGTTATCGCCCACCAGATCAAAAGGTAGAGGAGGATTATAAAATGATGAATGAATTAAAGATAGCGGCTAGATGAAATAACTGTGTTGTAATAGGTGACTTTAACTACCCACACATTGATTGGGTCAATATGAGTTCTAGTTGGGAAAAAGAGTGAGTTTTTAGACACTCTCAGTGATTGTGCTATGGAACAGATGGTCACAGATCCTACCAGGGGAGAGACGATCCTGGATTTGGTCCTAAGTAACGCCCAAGACCTGGAGAGAGATGTAAAAGTGATTGCACTGCTTGGGAACAGTGACCATAATGTTATTGAGTTTAACATTTGTATAAATAGGGAGTTGCCAAAAAAGACTGACGCAACCACTTTTAACTTTAAAAAGGGTAACTTCTCTGGTATGAGGGGACTTGTGAGGAAGACATTGAAAGGAAAAGTGGAAAAGGTCAAAACCATTGGGGAAGCTTGGAGACTATTTAAAACTACAATCCTAGAAGCTCAGAAAAAATATATACCGCAGGTTAGGAAAGGCACAAATAGGTATAGAAAAAAGCCTGCATGGTTAACAAATAAAGTAATGGAAGCTGTGAAAGGTAAGAAGGATTCCTTTAAGTGGTGGAAAGCTAGTCTCAGTGAGGTTGATAAAAAGGAACACAGGCTGTGGCAAATAAAGTCTGTGATCAGGCAAGCAAAAAGGGAATATGAGGAGCATATTGCAAAAAACATAACGGCCAACAATAAAACTTTCTTCAAATACATTAGAAGCAGGAAACCAGCCAGGAAGGCAGTGTGGCCCTTGGATGACCAAGGGGTAAAAGGACTACTGAAGGATAACAGGGAAATGGCTGAGAAGCTGAATGCATTTTTTGCCTCTGTCTTCAGTGTGGAAGATGAGAAGTGCTTGCCCACTCCAGAAGCACCGATTTCGGGAGGGGGTTTGAAAGACCTGAATCAGATTGTGGTGACAAGAGAGGAAGTCCTCCGACTGATGGACAGTTTAAAAACTAATAAACCACCAGGCCCGGATGGCATTCATCCGAGAGTTCTGAAAGAACTCAAATGTGAACTTGTGGATCTCCTGACATCAATACGTAATCTTTCTTTAAAATCTGCCTCCATTCCTGAGGACTGGAAGGTAGCTAATGTCACTTTCATCTTTAAAAAGGGCTCCAGGGGAGATCCAGGAAATTACAGGCCAGTCAGTCTGACGTCGATACCGGGTAAGTTGGTGGAAACTGTTATTAAGGAAAGAATTAGTAGGCACATTGATGAACAAAAACTATTGAGGCAGACTCAGCATGGGTTCTGTAAGGGAAGGTCTTGTCTCACTAACCTGTTAGTGTTTTTTGAGGGAGTGAACAAACATGTGGACAAGGGGGACCAAATAGATGTTGTTTACCTTGACTTCCAGAAAGCTTTTGATAAAGTTCCTCATCAAAGGCTCCTAAGTAAGCTCAATAGTCATGGGATAAAAGGACAAGTCCCCTTGTGGATCAAAAACTGGCTTATAAATAGGAAACAGAGAGTGAGTATAAATGGGAAAGTTTCTCAGTGGAGGGTGGTAAGCAGTGGGGTACCATAGGGATCAGTACTCGGTCCGATGCTTTTTAACTTGTTTATTAACGATTTGGAATTGGGAGTAAGCAGTGAAGTGGCTAAATTTGCAGATGACACAAAGTTATTCAGGGTGGTGAAAACCAGGGAGGATTGTGAGGCACTCCAAAGGGATCTGTCGAGGATGGGTGAGTGGGCGTCAACGTGGCAAATGGGGTTCAGTGTGGCCAAGTGCAATGTGATGCACATTGGAGCCAAAAATCCGAAATTATAAATACATACTGATGGGGTCTGAACTGGCAGAGATGGACCAAGAGAGAGATCTTGGAGTTGTAGTAGATAACTCAATGAAAATGTCTAGACAGTGTGCAACTGCAATAAGAAAGACCAACGCTATGCTGAGGATTATTAGGAAGGGAATTGAAAACAAATCAGCCAGTATCATAATGCCCCTGTATAAATCATTGGTGTGACCTCATTTGGAATACTGTGTACAGTTCTGGTCACCACACCTCAAAAAGGAAATTATAGCATTGGAAAAAGTGCAGAGAAGGGCAACTAGAATGATAAAAGGGTTGGAACACTTTCCCTATGAAGAAAGGTAAAACGCTTGGGGCTCTTTAGCTTGGAGAAATGACAGCTGAGGGGTGACATGATTGAGGATTATAAGATTATGCATGGGATTGAGCAGGTTGAGAAAGAAGTACTTTTCTCCCTTTCTCACAATACAAGAACTCATGTGCACTCAATGAAATTGCTAAGCAGTCGGGTTAGAACAGATTAAAGGAAGTACTTCTTCACCCAAAGAGTGCACATGGAATTCACTGCCACAGGAGGTGGTGGCAGCCAGAAGCATGGACAGTTTCAAGAGGGAATTAGATAAACATATGGAGCAGAAGTCCATCAGTGGCTATTAGTCACAAGGTATAGATAGGAACTCTCAGTCTGGGGCAGGTGATGCACTCTCTTCTTGGTGTTGGGGGGCAGCAATGGGAAGGCTTCTAGTGTCCTGGCCCCACTGGTGGACCTCCTGATGGCACCTGGTTTTTTTGGGCACTGTGTGACAGAGTGTTGGACTAGATGGGCCATTGGCCTGATTCAACATTGGCTTCTCTTATGTTCTTATGTTCATGCAGGAACAGTCCATATGTGGTGTATCCCTCATTCCATGTGCTTAAATAGTCATAGCCCGGTAACAAAAAAACCTCAGAGGAACCAAAATTCTGAAACATCCAAGGTTGGAAATGGGAGAGTAAGACACAGGGAGGGGAAAACAAACTTAACCCAAGAACTGGAATCAAGAACCGCAAGGGTAAGAAAGAAGCCTGATAAAAGGCCAATATTAAAAACCTGGTGTAAACTTATAATATACACAAATACATTTATTTATTAGAAAGACAATTAAAAACAAATATGGGCCCAATGAAAACCTCGTCACAAAGTTCAAGTGGCCTGAACACAAGGGCCAATACAAGTGTTCAGGCCACTTGAACTTTGTAACGAGGCTTTCATTGGGCCCTTATCTGTTATTAACTGTCTTTCTAATAAATACATGTACTTTTGTATATTATAAGTTTACACCAGGTTTTTAATATTGGCCCTTTATCAGACTTCTTTCTTACCATTGCGAATGGGAGAGGACAGTGTCATGTAGGAAGCTGTCATGTATACAGAGCTTCCCAGGTGGAATATCATTCATACAGTTCTGCTTTCAAATAAGAATCATGTTGCTGCTAGATTTTAGGTAGAATTTCCCCCCTAAAATTATATCCATCCAAAATGTATTGGATTGGATCTCTTCTGCTCGTGGAGGAATGGCTTCTGTGAACTGATGAACTCTTTTGTTAGTGAAAAACTACTTCCATGAACACAAGATCCCTCCTTGAATAGAAGGGCACTTTTTTGATTCATCCCATGCGTGTGTGTGAAGTGTGTGGGAAGTGCAATCAAGTCACAGCTGATTTATGGTAACACCATAGAGTTTCAAGGCAAGTGATTAAGCAGAGGTGGTTCGTCATTGCCTTCCTCTGCAAAGTCTTAGTGGTCTTCCATCCAGGTACTGATCCTGCTTAGCTTCTAAGATCCGACAAGATTGGGCTATACTATACTGTTTCATGCCCTGATTCATCCTATAGTATCCTTAAAACAAGCGAGTCTGTTGGCTTTCATTAATATTATTGAGCAATGGTCTTCAATACATAGTTCAAGACCCTCAGATGGATGGCAGAGCCCCACCTACTAGGTCACAAGCTGCTAAAGAGCTGCCATGTTGGGGGGCTGTTTTTTTGGAAAGATCTGCTACTCGTGACCTTGCATAGAGAAAAAGGGATCCACATTTAAGGCCTTTTCTTGCATGCAGACGAGCAACAGGATAGTGTAGAGAGGCTGCTTAGCAGTAAAGAGGATTAGAATAGGTAGGTTCAGAGACCCACTCTTCCTTCAGAAGCTCTCCCTTACCTTCTCCCTATTCTCCCTTCCAAACCCACTCTGACCCTCATCCCAGTCAGTTGGTCTTTCAGTGCTTCCCACCAGTAGCTTATAATGGAGGCTCCACCTCTTCCTGTCATATGAGGGCCTGTCCCATGCTTGCAAATCAGTGTCCCCCTCCATGCTGCTGTTGGGTGGTTAAAGGTGAATAACAGGTCTGGAAGGGCTGAAGACCATTAATCTAGAGAACCTTTTGTAGAACTGTAGATCTTGAAGTGATGGGAAGTTTCCTCTAACATCTAACCCAAATTTGTGTGAAAATGTACTTTGGATCATTCAAGTTTGAATATTTATTTATTAATTAACTAATTCGTGCCTCACCTTTCCTCTTGGTGCAAGGCATCTTACAAGTAATAATCTAAATATTACAAGTGTAAAATCAAATACAATAAATCCCCAAAGTACCTCCCTCACCCCATAAAGATTCCTGCCATTCAGACCCCATCCAAAGCCCTTGCAAATAAACAAGCAAACATTCAATAACACTCAAATATTCATCCTTGGATTTTAATTGTGCAGGTTGCAGCCAGAGAGCAGCTGGAAGAGAGCAAAAGTACAATAGAAAACCTTCTAGACTGGTTGTCAAATGTAGACAAGGATGCTGAACATGGGGAAAAGAAATGCCAGCCAGTAATCAAGCAGAATGGCAATCATTTCCAAGAAGGGGATGTGGAGGGTTTGGCTGGAGAAGATGATGAACTGAATGGTAATTTGTTTGAAGTCCAGCAACAGAATGCATCCCAAGTGGATGGACAAGTAGAACCCAAGGAAGATAACCTCAACAAACAATATCAGAAAATCAAGGTACTACACACATGCACCAGTTGTTTTGAATGTTTATCACTTTTCTCCTGCAGATTTTCTGCTGTTTTTGGAAAGAACATGAGGCAGGTATGGTCCCCCTAGTCCCAGCTACATCCACCTTGTATACTTTGAGGTATTCAGTGTGGCAAGGGGGCAGAGTTGCTGCATTCCTTGTCACAACAATATTTATATGTTTATTTATATGTCACCTTTCTTCCTAGTTGGGGTCCAGATAGCTTGCAACATCATTCTCTCCTCCTCCAGTTTGTCCTCACAACAGCAACCCTGTGAGGTAGGTTAGGCTGAGAGGGTGCTGAGTTAAAAGTCACCCAGTGAGCTTCCATGGTAGAATGGAGGGTTAGGGTGCCTCCTTGATCCAAGTCCAACAATAACCACTGCACTGTGTTGACTCTCTTCTGTGCACAATGAGGCCGAGCGCAGCCCAAGCTCTTTTCTTGAGAGGCCATATGCCCTCAGTTTCTGTACAGCCTCTGGTGCGGAAAGTAGGAAGTGATACCATCCATCCCTCATCATACAGAATGCCTGAAAAGTATATTTGTAACATCACCAACATACGTCCAGAATAGAATTAGGTGGTTCTTTTGATCCACTGGCTTTGAGCTGAAGATTGTCAAAGCTTTGGGAAACAGGGACCCAGTAAAAATTAAAAAAAACAGCCCCTCATCTGGGAGCATGTGCACAGGAACACACAGAGGTCTTGTGAATATGAAGGTACCTCATTGGCTATGTCCTTTTGAGCAGCTCCATTCATGCATGGTACACCCATTGTATGCACAGAGCTGTCTCAAAAATTGAAGTCAAATGAAGACAGTATCATATATATGTTGGAAGCAATGTGGAATTCTACATGAAGTAGATTTGCTTTGAAGGCTTGGAGCTAGTTGGTACATCTGTGGTCCATGGATTACATTTGTTGTATTTTGAATCATTTATTGATTCTGAATTATCATTAAGTAATATGCTGGCTTCATATGATTAAATCATAAATTTGTCATGTTCTAGAGATAACAATGATAGTCACTTTGATTCTTTCCCCCACCCCAGGCTCAGCATGAGAAAATTATTTCACAACAGCAAGCTGTCATAATAGCCACCCAGTCAGCCCAAGCCCTGCTTGAGAAGCAAGGTCATCATCTTTCTCCAGAGGAGAAAGAGAAAATACAAAGAAATATGAAGGAACTGAAGATGCAGTATGACACAGCTTTAGCTGAATCAGAGCACAAACTGAAGTTAACACGTTCTCTGCAGGAGGAGCTTGAGAAGTTTGATGCAGACTACAATGAGTTTGAAAGTTGGCTTCAGCAGGCAGAACAAGAACTTGAAAATTTGGAGACAGGCGCATCTGACTTTGGTGGCATTATTGCCAAACTGAAAAGGCAGAAGAGTTTTTCAGAAGATGTCATTTCTCACAAAGGGGACTTGAGATACATCACCATTTCTGGGCAGAGAGTGCTAGATGCTGCTAAGTTATGTAACAAAAGAGAAGGCTTCAGATATGACAAGGAAGGTATTGACAATTCATCAACTTACACAGAAGTACAGAATAAGCTGGATGGTGCAACAGGTCACTTTAAATCTCTCTATTCCAAGGTAATTGAGCATGCAAGCCTGTAGAAATGTATATATGAAAAAAGTTTTCTTGACTCACCAAGTCACTATATGAAATTGAAAGCAGTATATCTTTTTCATATATGGAAGCAACAAGAATATGCCAGACGATCTTGTTTAGCATAATTTCCTGGCTGCATCTGTTTGCATCATATATTTTTGTCAGTCTCAGACCAGTTCAGATGTACAACTGAGCTGGGGATCAGGACTGGACTTGCAGGATCATGCAACCCCTCCTCATCATCTCTTTTATGTTTCGGTAAGATTTCCTGCTGTGAGCTGCCTTGAGGCCGCTTGGGGAAATGCAAAGAATAAAATTTTCAGTAAAGAAACACACAAACATTTCTCTACCGCTTTCCAGTGAACTAGTGTAGCCTAGTGTCTAACAATGCCATCTTAAGCAGAACTACTCCCTTCTAAATCCATTGACTGCCTAAACATTTGCATTCACCATATTAAGCAATGTTTTATCTCATCAGAGAATCCCATTCTTTTTCTTGTCACGTACTGTGGGGATTTAAAATGTGGGCCCTGAAGAACAAAGTTCATGTTATGAGGAAGGTGTGTGATCACAGCTTCTGATTTATTTTGTATTTAAAACACTTTAGAGGCCCCAGTTTCAAATGTCTTGCTGTTATCTGCCAGCTGACCCTTGCTGATTAAGGTAAGAGGCTCGGGATTATACTGGATCCAGCACTACTGCTGGAGAAGTAAGTTAATGCAGCTGCAAAAAAAAGGTTTCTTCCAACTCAGTCTATCTCACAAGATGGCCCCCAACCTTGACACAGCCAATTTAGCCTCCTGGATCCACACCATGGTAACACTGAGACTAGATTAGTATAATTAGTATAGTGCTATATAGGTCTTCCCTCAAAGTCAATTCAGAGACTCCAGTTGGTGTCAAACACTGCAACTTGATTATTATTAGGAGCTAGGCAGAGGTTGCATATTCCTTGTGTTTTGCAGTCACTCCATCAGTTACTGAGTTCAAATCAAGGCAATGGCTGTCTCATACAAAGTCATTAAGCATGCGTATTTGTTAGTGTCTATGTATGTCAAGGCTATTTCTTGCAGTCGAGATTGTTCTACACCCCCCTTCACATCTTATCTCGAGGTTTTTTCTACTCTGCCTTATTCCTCAGGCAAATGTATTATTTATTTATTTATTTTATTGATTTTTATCCCACCCATTCCAGCCTAAGATGGCTCAGGGTGGCTTCCAACAATATAAAACTTTATAGTACTTAAAACACATTAATCACAATTAATACCAATTTAAATGAATCATACTATAATGTAAACAGTGTTAAAATCGACAGTATTAAAGTGCTAGAAATTCCAATATTCAGTAGTTCTGTTGGTCTGCTTCCATTCTGGGAGAGAGGAGGATGAACTGGGCAATAGTCTCAGGGATCTACTGCTCAGGGATTCCACCGTAACTATCAGTTGTCATTGGCAGTAATGATGGTGAAGGCAGCAGTGATGGCGGCTCCAAAGGCCTGGCGGAAGAGCTCCATCTTGCAGGCCCTGCGGAACTGCAAAGAGTCCTGCAGGGCCCTGATCTTCTCCGGGAGCTCATTCCACCAAAGTGGAGCCACCACTGAAAAAGCCCTGGCCCTAGTTGTTGCCAATCTGGCCTCCTTGATACTCGGGAGGACCAGTCAATGCTGGGTCCCTGAACGCAGTGCTCTCTGGGGCATATATGGGGAAAGGCATGTCAGGACCTTGGCCATAAAGGGCTTTAAAGGTCAAGACCAGCACCTTGAAGCGAATCCGGTATGCTATAGACAGCCAGTGCAATGCTTTGAGCACAGGCTGGATGTGCTCCTGTATTGGGAGTCCCATCACCAGCCTAGCCATGGCATTTTGCACCAGCTGCAGCTTCTGGATTTGTGACAAGGGCAGCTCCATGTAGAGGGCATTACAGTAATCCAATCTCGAGGTGACTATCGCATGGATCACTGTTGCCAAGTCACCACGTTCAAGGAAGGGAGCCAACTGCCTTATCAGCTGGAGGTGGTAAAAGGCCGACTTGGCAGTGGCTGCAACCTGGGCCTCCATTGTTAGGGAGGCATCCAGGAGCACCGCCAAACTCCTAACCTCTGGCACTGGCACCAGTGGCGCCCCATCAGAGGTCAGGAGTGGGGTCGCTACACCTGGACCACTGCGACTCAGGCACAGGACCTCTGTCTTCATCGGATTCAATTTCATCTGGCTCAGCCTAAGCCAACCAGCCATAGCCCATAACGCCTGATCTAGCACTTCCAGTTTGGAGTCAGACTGGCCGTCCAACAATAGATAAAGCTGGGTGTCATCTGCATACTGATGACAACCCAGTCTGTATCTCCGGGCGATCTGGGCAAGAGGGCACATATAGATGTTAAAAAGCATCGGAGACAACACCACGCCTTGTGGCACTCCATGTTCCAGTGGGTGCCTCCAGGACAGCTGATTCCCCAGCACCACTCTTTGTCCCCGACCTCGGAGAAAGGAAGCCAGCCACTGTAAGGCTAGTTCCTGGATTCCAGTGTTGGTGAGGCAGTGGATCAGTAGCTGATGTCAACCATGTCAAACGCAGCTGACAGATCTAACAGCAACAGCACTGCTGATCCGCCCTGATGTAGATTCCTTTGGAGGTCATCTGTGAGGGTGACCAGTGCCGTCTCCGTCCCGTGCCCAGGGCGAAAGCCAGACTGGAAGGGATCTAAGATAGAAGTGTCATCCAGAAAGCTCTGTAACTGAAGTGCTACTGCCCTCTCTATTATCTTGCCCAAATAGGGCAAGTTGGAAACCGGCTGATAGTTGGTCAATTTGGCCAGGTCCAAAGATGGTTTTTTCAAGAGGGGGCACACCACTACCTCCTTAAGTGCCTCCGGGAACTGTCCCTCAGAGAGGGACTTGTTGACAATCTCCCATATGGCATCCTGTAGACCCTCGTGAGCCGCTTTAATTAGCCACGACAGGCACGGATCCGAGATGCACATGGTGGGCCTCACAGTTAAGAGCAATCTGTCAACTTCTAGGCTGAGTGGGTCAAAATAATCCAGAATGTGACCAGAAGACATACTAGGAGCCTTGAGTTCATTCACTGTATCAACTGTCACAGGAAGGTCATGGCAGAGCGATAGTTCAGCCATTGTTCGCACATTTACTGTTGCTTTCAGCTCATTTTAACTATTTCACTTCCCTCAATCCCTACTCTTTTATTTTTACCTGAGCTGAAGCACTCTCCTAATCCATTAGCACTAACTGTATTTGCTCTTCTTTCCTTGCAGGCTTTGGGATTATACCTTGAAAACATTGCATTAGTAACGGCCAGCATTGTACACAGCAATAACATCCTGCCAAAATCATTACTACTTCTAAGAAAACTATTATCCCTATTATTAACCAATGCCAGATCCCCTTTAACCATTGTAACCAACTAGGTAGGTTGATTTCCCACCAATTAACTTGGTCTTCTGTTGCTTTATGAAAACTGCCACTGCCTCTTTTACTTGTTTTGTTTCATTTATCACTTCCCCCCCATGATCCACATAGAAACAGCACTTTTCTCCTAATATAGCACATACTCCTCCACTCTGAACAGCAAGAATATCTAAGACTCTTCTATTCTGCAAGATTACTTGGGCCAAAGAGTCTGCCTCTCTTCTTTTAGCTCCAGTATAGCTTGCAGGGTGTACTCCAGCCCCTTTTCTAGTTCCCCTGAAATGTTCACCTTAATTTGTTTTCTTATCTCTGTCTTTGGTATTAAATAAGCTACTCCACAACTTTCAAGTCATCCCACAGGATGTGTTTCCCTTTGTCCCTGTCCAGTTCCTATTTCTTGATATTCTCCATTTGTGGAGTTGAATCTTAATATATGTGTACACTGTCCCTCAGCAATCCACCCCATTTCAGTTAAATATTCATGTCCCCGGGTGTTATGATTGCAATTTGGTTCTGAACAATATAGATTTTCTATACAAAGAGGAAATAGTTCAGTGTACTTAACCTTAGTGTAGGGATAGTACAACCCTGCCCGGGACTGATACCACTTCCAGTATTCCTGAAATCCTAAACTTGCTCCTGTCAATTTGTTCCATTGCCAGTCTATGATCTTTGGAACCCGTACATTATCAGTTTGGTATTCCAGTTGCCTTGGGGAAGCGGAAATGGCTAGCAATTCTTCAACTTCTGAGTGCATCACCTCCCACTGTTCACAAATCCAGCACTCAGGTTCCCCAAGGTGGCCATATGTTTCAATGCCTTTATATTGGGGTGATATAATCCCTGGCCCCAACTGTTTGGATAAACAGTTCTACACACAACCCTGACAGAACCAAATATAGTCCTTGATGTCGAGGGGGTCTAACCCCACCCTTCTCATTTCCTCCCATATTATTTCCCTTTCTTCTTCCCTATGTGGTTCTTCTTCTGGACTTTCCAAGTCTTGGTTGTTAAAGAATTTCTCTTTTGTTTCTTCCCACAACTCCACTTTAGGGCTACAATGCTTACAAAAGAACCCCCTGATCTTCTTTGTGGTCTCTGTGCATCACACCTATGGGATCTAGTGCGCCTGCGCTGATCTATTGGTGTTGTACAAAGCTCACAACAGGAATTTCGCACCTTTGCCCTGAGCCTGCATGGGAACCCCTACTGCACATGCTCAAGGGGGTGGTGCGCGGACATCCCGCCAGTTCTTTTCTGACTGCCGCACTGTTAACAGCTTTTTTTGTTGGTTGGTGTTAGTCGCTTTTCCCCCTCACATCAGGACTCTTTTTCTTCTCAAGGAAAATTTGTTTTCGTCTTCTCCAAGACCTTCCTTGACTTTTACTTCGGGAGTCTGCGGGGTGAAAACTTTCCGTGGTCTCCGGACCTGTGGTCCACCCCCCACCCCATTCCCTTCCCTCATAGCAGTCGATCCATTTATGGATAAGAAGTGGGGGTGCTTCAAGAGGTGTGCATCGTGCGGAAGTAAACTAGCCCCACGAGACGAGCACACTCTCTGTATTATTTGCTTAGGCGAGGGTCATCGGCCCGAGGCTTGTGCTCTGTGATACTGGAGACTCAGGCTATAGGTCCTCGCTCTCCGTCAACTGCCTCCTGGGCTAGTGGTTGTTCCGATCACAACGGATGATACTGCATGTGGGATAGGTCTTGATCTCCCCTCCCTGATGACCGAGGTCGATGGGATGAATATCACATCCATCGAGACCAATACCACCCATCCCTTTCACCCAGGAGAGACCATTTTTCCAGACCAGCGCTGGTCGTGATTCTTCTTCTCGATATCAATATGGGCCATCGCTGTATCCACTATAGGATCATCGACAGCATATGCCTTGCTGGTTCTCCTCGATGCCATGGCTGCCACCTAAAGGACAGGATGACTAGGACAGCCGTTTTTCCCAATCCCATTCTCCACGTCATCCACCACCATCTGCAACACTTTTGAAACCGCCTCCTTCCTCACCGCTGAGAGAAGCCTCTCTACCGCCACCGTCCCCAGTGAAACCCTCCGTACCAACACCGACCCAGAACCCTGGATCTCCTACAGAGATCTTACAGGGCATATCTGAAGGCGATCAGTCTAAGGATGAGACCTCCCCGGGAGATGTCTCCCTGAAGCAAAAAGTCTCCCAAGACCTCCCGATCTCTCCGTCAGAAGACATGTCGTCCTACGATGAGCTAATTAAGAGGATGGCTCATTCCTTGGGCCTTTCGGTCATTCAACCGCAACCATCGGTATCGGATGAGGTCTACAACATGGTCCAAATGGACACATCGGCACCGATTTCTTTGCCGATGTCGAAGGTCCTCCTGCAGGCTATGAAAACCGCTTGGGAGAAGCCATTCTCTGCTCTGGTGTCGAGCAGAAGGCTGGACCACCATGTACAAGAGGAAGGGGCGAGCTTTCTCTTTGCGCATCCGAAGCCAAACTCCATGGTGGTCTTGTCTTTGTCCAAGAATAAGCGCACCAACATCGCTCCATCGGACAAGGCAGGCAAGAAACTTGATTCCTTTGGGAAGCGTTTTTATTCTGCGGGTGCCCTAGACATCAAGGCATCAAACTACATAGCATGCATGGGACGATACAAATATGCATTATGTCAATGAATGGCAGATCTCCTACCCTACCTCCCTGACAATAAAACCCAGGAAGTGCAGGCTCTGCAAAAAGAAGGAATGGTCATGGCAAAGCAGCTTCTTATTACTGCCAAGCACACACTTGACACCTTCTCCATCACTATGTCCTCAGCGGTGGCTCTTCACCAGCACTCCTGGCTGCGAACAACTTCTTTGCCCCCTGATACCAGGGCTTACATACAAGAACTTCCATTTGATGGGGAGGGCCTGTTCCATTCTTCAACTGACTCTGCGTTACAAGAAATGGACAAGAGCATAAAGGCCTCCAGATCTCTGGGTGTTTCTGCCCCATCCAAGTCATACTGCCAGAGTTCCTGGTCCTGCTACAGTGCCAAATGTCATTATCTTAATAAACTATCCCTAGAGGGTACATGGAGACCTCGCCAGTCCCCTGTAGGGCAGCGCCAGCACTACTAGTACCCGGCAAAGCCGAGATATGGGTCCCAGCAACAATATCCTAGTGCTAAGTCCCAAAAGACTACCAAGCAGGGCCTTTGACTTCTCCCACCTTGTTGCAGGGGAACCCACCCACCTTTCCCCATTCATTTCTGCATGGTGGATCATTACCACGGACACTTGGGTACTGTCCATTTTGACCCACGGATACACCATAGAATTTGTGGACTTACCATCATTTCCTGTCTTTCGAACCACCCCTCCCTCTCCCATTCTCCTCCAAGAAATCAAATCTCTATTGGAGAAGGATGCGATAGAGCCTGTGCCGAAGGTGTATGAGGGGATAGGTTTTTACTCCCGTTATTTTGCTGTTCCCAAATGAGACGGGGGTTTACGCCCGATTTTAAATCTGCGGGACCTCAACGTCTTCATACAATACCACAAATTCAAGATGATGTGTTTGAAGGTTATCCTTCCTCTTCTATCTCGGGGGTCCTGGATGGCGACCATCAACCTCCAGGATGCCTACTTTCATCTCAATATCCACCCATCCCACCAGAGGTACCTCTGTTTTGCCATAGGAGACCTGCACTTCCAGTACAGGTGTCTTCCATTCGATCTCTGCACAGTGCCAAGAGTCTTCACCAAGACTATGGTGGTGGTGGCGGCCTATCTTCATTTACAGGAGATTGCCATCTTTCCCTACATAGACGATTGGCTCTTAGTGGCAGAGACTTCGAGGCTTCTGGAAAACCATATCTCCCAGATGCTCCATCTTCTATCCTCCCTGGGCCTTTGGGTCAATCACCGAAAATCACACCTGCAGCCTTCTCAGAAGGTACAATTTATTGGTGTGGTGCTAGACTCAGTAATATGCAGGGCTTACCTTCCTGCAGACAGAGCTGCAACCCTGTCGTCTCTGGCCATGGAGGCCCGGACACAAGTTTCATCCACAACCTTTCAGATTCAGTGTCTCTTAGGGCACATGTTGGTCACCACTGCTGTGCTGCTGTTAGCAAAACTATGCATGAGACCTCTTCAAACTTGGTTCTTGCGTCATTTCAAGCTGCCCAGAATGCCACAATCTGAGCTCCTCAAGCCTCCACCAAGGGTGCGGGATTCTCTACTGTGGTGGACAGTAACACCCAATCTGACCCAGGGTGCTCCCTTTCACCTGCCAAGCTCGGGTCTCACACTGATCACTGATGCCTCCCTGTGGGGATGGAGAGCCCATCTCAATGGTGTCAGCATCGGGTACCAATGGGATGCTCTCAATGCAACCAAGCACATCAACTATCTGGAACTCCTTGCAATAAAATTGGCACTGAGCTCTTTCCAGCCCATTCTTCAAGGTCACTGCATAGCTGTACTGACAGACAATACCACAGCACTCAGCTACGTCAACCGTGCTGTCTGTTGACCTGTGGGACTGATGTGTGGTGAACGACATTTTCCCTGTGGCCACCCACATTCCGGGGACCTGCAACGGAAAGGCGGACCTATTCAGCAGGGGTCTCACTCAACATCACGAGTGGGAGCTGAATTGGTCTTACCTTCATCCACTATTTCAACTATTGGGCACTCCAGAGATAGACGTCTTCGCGTTCAGAAAGAACACAAAATGCCCTTTCTTTTGCAGTTGAGGGGGAGCGGACCCTCTCTCTCTAGGAGACAGCCTCCTCCATCCATGGGGACAGATGTTCCTTTACATGTTTCTTCCTCTACCTCTCATGTTACGGATCGTTCAGAAGCTAGCCAGGGTCATGCCAGAATGTATCCTAGTGGCTCCATGGTGGCCCAGACAACCATGGTTCACGCTTCTTCAACTCACGGAGGGCAGGTACCACCACTTCCCCAAGGTGCCAGATCTCCTTCTTGCAGAGAACGGAACACTCCTCCACACTGAGGTGGACACCCTAAAATTGACGGCCTGACAGATAGGGCGATAACCTTTTCAGATTGTGTTTCCGAGGTTCTGCTTAATGCCAGGAAGTCATCCACCCTCCTCTCTTACCACAGGAAGTGGCTCAGGTCGACTACTTCTCCTACGTCTGTAGGTCTGGACAGAATCCTTGAATTCCTTCTGTCATTCAAGGATAAGGGCCTTTCCCACTCCTCCATCAAGGTCTACTTGGCGGCCATTTCTGTACACCATAATGGCCTGGATGGCTACTCTGTTTTCTCCCATCTGACTACAAAGAAGTTCCTCTGAGGTCTGATTTGGCTACATTCCCGTCAGTGCTCCTACAGAGCTGTGGGATTTGCCATTGGTGCTCCGCCACCTTACCAGGGAGCCGTTGGAACTGATGGCAACCTGCGACTTACAATACGCAACTTGGAAAATGGCTTTCCTAGTGGCAGTTACATTGGCCAGGAGGATCAGTGAACTAATGGCACTATGCCATGACCCATCATACCTAGTCTTCTTGCCAGATGGAGTTCGTCTAATGCCGGACATCTCATTTTTACCAAAAGTCGTCTCAGAGTTCCACTCATTTTCCTTCCTGATTTCTTCCCACGTCTGGAAGGGGAAGAACAATGTTTGCCTTACTCTCAGGATGTCAGAAGGGCACTCCTTTTCTACCTGAACAGGACTCTCCACACCAGAAGGGACAACAACCTGTTCCTTTTTTACTCCACCATTTCCCTGGGGTCACGGATCTCGAGCCAATGCCTGTCCAAGTGGATTATTGGGACAATTTGGTTGTGCTACTCCTTAGCAAAGCACCCTTTCTCTACTCACTTGAGGGCACACTCTACCAGGTCCATGGTGACCTCCACTGCTTTCCTGAAGGGCGCGTCGCTGTCTTCCATCTGCAGAGCTGCCACGTGGTCCACGCCTACCACATTCATCAGGCACTACGCACTGGATGTCCGTGCACAGCACAAGGGTGACCTGGGTCATTTGGTCTTGTCCTTTGCGACGCACTGAGCCTGACAGTGCCCACCTCCAGGTGAGCCACTGCTTTTAAATCTCCCATAGGTGTGATGCACAGAGACCACGAAGAAAATAAACAGGTTGCTTACCTGTAACTGATGATCTTCAAGTGATCATCTGTGCAGTCACACTGCCCGCCCATCCTTCCCCACTGCTGTCATCCTCAGTTGTTTTTCTCTCACGTGGCTTTGGTTGATAGTGGTCAGAAGGAACTGGCGGGATGTCCGTGCCCCGCCTCCTTGAGCATGCGCAGTAGGGGTTCCCGTGCAGGCTCAGGGCGGAGGCGCGAAAATCCATTTGTGAGCTTTGTACAACACTGATCAGATCAGATCAGGCACACTAGATCCCATAGGTAATCCTGACTCTCTTCCACTTTTGGCCAAATCTCAGTAGGATCTTGTACCAATAGGGAAGTATTTTTACACTCATAGTGACAAGTCTACTGACCACTTACAAAATCTTCCCAAAAGAATTCCTTTACTGGAGTGTAAAATCTTTCCCACCCTGTTTGCTTAGCCTGCCTGAGTTTAGGACCCCCAGAACTTGCTTTCTATGTGTACCAACTCCATTCATTACAAACCCCTCTTATTTTCCACTTGATAGTGTTTTAGCTCTTCATGTGGAAAAACTGAAAATGTGTTAATCAATCTGTATGGACCATTCCCCCTTATTCTTAGCAAAAATCCCCTTACGAGCAATTCACAACTATCAGTAGGAGTCAGTGGTATTGGGTCCTTTAATACCCACTGCCAGTATTTGTACATGTAACTTCAGGTGTTCAAGTACCAAAACAGAGAAAAATTATGAAAAGTACAAATAAGACTATACAACACTTTTCTTCATTAATTACTCTGAGACTGCCATGTAAATGATTGATCTTCATCCACCTCATCATTGTCCCACCCCTCCCCTGTGGAACATAAATGACAGATAAGATTATGTATTTCTGTATACTCTCCTTGATTAATGTGTTGTATTAAGACTACAGGATTCAAATCTGTTTTCTGAAGCTTCCCAGGTATTTGCCTTGACCACTGAGGAGGATAAACAGTGAAGACTTGCAACTCTTATGTTGTGGCAGCTATTAAAACTTTCTTTTGAACCTCCCATCAACCTCTGGCTTCCCTTTTGGGACAATCGGGGCAACACCCATTCAGGCATCTGAAGGCCCTTGCCTTCTGATGTGCATGATTATCATCAGGTTCTCATTCAGTTACCCTCCAAAGTATCCATCCCCCATCCAGGTGCCAGGTCTCTATCCAGAATTCTGCTTCAGGAGTATTAATGTGATAGATCCTGCCTGGGCCGTACCTTTGGCTCAACAAAATGACTGTAACTATCTGTCTCCCACCCCTAGGCTGAAATATGATCTGTTTAGTTCAGATATTACAGCAGTCATGTTCAAAATAAAACCCCTCCCTCCAAGAGCCCTGATGTGCTCCCAGTTTTGAAATCTCCTCAGGGGCTATCCCCTCTTCCCCTAAGTCCATTAGTTTTTCTACACCTGTTTGAGAACTCAAATCTTATTCTTGTTTGCTCCCTCAGTTCCTTAGCCAGTCTGGCCTATTGTGGTCATAGTTGTATTGTCATTCGCAGGCCATCCTGAGAGGTGATCTCCCACTGATCTGGTACTCAGGTGTGGATCCGGGGTGTTGACGCTTTAACTCTGGTGCAATAAGTCCATCTGCGTCCCGCCATGCGTACAGCCAATTTAGTGGTGAGCAGAACTTGGTAAGGACCCTCCCATTGGGCTATCCCTCCAAGTCTTTATCGACACCCAATCTCCAGGCTCATGCTTGTGGACTGGGAACTCCAGTGGAGGTGTTGACATCAACAGAGTTTCCTGTCAAAGAGAAGACAAAAGACGGACAGCAACTTTTCCACATAATGGCAAAGGAACAGATCACTGATCTCTGGTACCGATGTCCCCCTTCAATCCCTTCCTTATGAGTTATTTATTCACTTCCTGGAAAATAAGGCACCCATTTACAGTTTGCTGCACAAGTGCATGAATTTCAGGACAAGTATATTTCCTGAAGAATAGCCCTCACTCCCCAGTGTCCTCCGTTATATAATTTACTAAGGGGTACAGTTTTTCCCTCTGGCTGTATCTTCTCCAAGTTGCCCTTTCTGATGGCCTCCAACATGGATCACCACAATTTGTTCCAGCAATAATACACCATTTAAAATGTCCTCTTTGTCCCCTCCTGTATTCCTCCTCCCCCTCTTGAAACTTTTTAAATTCCCTTTTCTTTTCTTTTCTTTTTTTTCCTTTTCTTTTCTTTTCTTTTCTTGAAGAGAGCTGTTATAAACTCTTTTCTGCCCTTGATAGCCTGTGTCTTATCTGTAAAGCAGAAAAGCACCCTTTGTTTGTCAGTTCTTATAGAGGGGAGGGGGCCATGGATTGAGGGTTGCCACTCTCCTGGCAGGAGGAAGCACCAACTTTTATTTTTCACACATTCCCTTTGCATAAAGATTTTTTCTTAAGAGGCTATATCCTGTATTTCCCAATAGACTTCCAGTTTTGATTTAACAATTTGAAATACCAACAACATTAATGTACGTATATTTGAAACTATGCTTCCCTTCCTTGGGATTTGCTCCTGACATAAAAGAGTTAAATTGAAGTTTTCTTCCCCGCAAAGGAGGGGGTTGTGGCATTCCTGCACCCAGGCTAATTTTCGGTTCTTTTAACGAAGGCAAGATGGCAGAACAGCCAGGAAAACAAGTTAATTATGATCATTTATTATTTTATTTCCCTCTTCCTCGGATTATTCCTCCACAGCCTGCAAACAGGAGGATGTGTGGCCCAGCAGAAGGCTTGGGCGAGGCCTCAAAACTTGGGGAGGGGTTTGGGAAAACCCAGAGATGAAGTCCAGGGATCTCCAGGCTCCAGCTGGAGATTGGCATTCCTGTGAATTCTTAAATGCTTTTTCTTTCCTTTCTGCTCACCATCCTAAGGAACAACTAAACACTTATTCTCACACCTTTACCTAAGGTCAATCGTAATTCCTTTTACTTTACAAGCGCATGTCCCTCTCTCTTTGAGCACGTTGCTTTATACACTCTTCAGTTTAACGTACTGAAATCGATTTGCTTAAACAGAACAAACTTGCACTTTCCCACCAAATGTTGGTTGTATTCTTAATCACACCACATCAACCCTGCCTTTTCCCTTCCCTTTTCTCTACCTTCCTGAAGCGTTCTTTGCATGTAGGGCTGGAAGGCTCCTTCCTGTCCCCTTCCTATTACTTTGGGTGACCATCTGGGGTTCCCTTACCCTCTGGTCCCGAAGCCCCATTCACTGTCTGTATCATTTGTGCCATAAATTTTACTTCCCGTTTCTCCCTCTCCTCATCTTGACGTCACATGAATATATCTTCTGTGCCTCTCTTAACAAATCCTGAACATCTCGACATTTCCAATTATTTAACTTTGCAATTTGGTTTTCCGCACCAACTGGTATTTGAGCAAGGTTTGGTTTAGAGGAGAATCAAAATCTTTCCAAATTTCTTTTAATCTCTGTAACCAAACATTCCTGGAGAGAACTGTTACAAATTTCCCTGTGGCCTCCATCGCTTGAGGTCATGAAGCAGCTATGTGCCTGGAACAATATAAACTCTTTTTTTTATATAACAAAGATTTTTATTGGAATATATTCAACATTGTTAAACACAATTTCCAAATCCACTTATAAACTATATCCCTTCCCCCTTCCCCCCAATAGGATTCCAACACTGCTATTGCCAATAACAAAGAAAATTTAACAGTAATCAAGTTTAAACTTATAACAATCGATAAACCAGGTAACATATTTTTTGTATACAGAAATCTGACTCATCTAACATTATTCCATTTTCAATAAGAACCAAGGTTATACATTTTCCCTTTCATTTTATATTCAGTTTCCATATATATTTTCCATATATATTTTAAATACTGTTCTGCCATTTGTCCATTTAATTTTTTAGTCATTTTGTCCATTTCAGCTAAAAATAGCAGTTTTCTTAACCAGTTCTGTATATCCAGTACTTTATCCGATTTCCATTGTTGCACAAAAGCCATTCTCGCCGACGTGATCATGTACCATAATACTGTTCTCTTTTCTTGCTTAATTTTTTCCATTGTCAAACCTAAGAGTAGAAGTTTCGGACTTTTTCTAATAGGGATTTTCAATATTTTCTGCATCTGGAACAATATAAACTCTTTATATGATGTTTTTATGGCAGGGTTACCAATCTCCCCACAGGAGAGACTTAAATCCTGTCCCTTATTTTCCTGAATAAAGGTTTTCCAAAGACTCTTCCATATATGATTAAATCCATTCTAACTAGACAAATATATATACACCAAAAACAAACTCTTTACTTTTATTACCTATTCCAAGAGTGTGTCTTTCCCCCTTTTTTTACTCAATATAACTTAACTTAAATTCACATAGTACTATTCAAAGTTATCAAATCTGATTTTCTCCTACCTCCTCTTTAACAACCTGAAACTTTCTGTTTTCATTGGGGGGGAACACGACCTTGCATTCTTTACTTTATTGCCCCCCTTTCCTTTCCGTTTCTAAACCTGACATCCTTTCAACAATTACAGTCCAAATGCTTACTACTACATTTTTCCTTTTAAACATATCATTTAGTAAACGACAAATCCTTTCCTAAATTAAACCCAGGAGAAGGAACATACACACCAACAAAAACAACCCACTTGCCAGTCAAACATATACAGTTGCCAGATCAAGGCCTGGAGACTGTTCTGATAACATAGAATTTAACCTCCATAGCTGTCCCTTACTGCAACGTTTCCTTAAAATTGCTTTTGGGGGCTAAAAAACCCCAGAATTGCATCCTGCTTATCCTACCCAATAAGTGAATGCAATTAAAAATAAAAACAAGGGAATTCAAAAACAAAAGCCACAATAATAGAATGCCACCTTACATCTTAGAGGTAGTGAAGATTCTTTAAAAGAAAGTTCTTATGCCCATTCTAGACTTATATCAGGTATCAAAGAAACAAGACACACAACTTCCAGCCTGTTTAACACTTGAAAAAGGACTGACAAAGCATCAAGATCCAAGAAACTCATAATCAGAATTTCAAAGGAATTTCAACAAGAGCAGACCAGAACATTGATCATTAAATATGCACTGAACAATGATACAAATAAAAATCACCAAGTGTTTGCAAGTAACTGACCCACTATCCCAACCAGCGGGGGGAGGGGATGCCCATTCTCCCCCCTTCTCTTCCAGAAACAGAAAACCAGAGAGAGATACTTGCTATCATAAAACAATAAATGCTGCTACAGAATTCACTCTACAGAACAGCCACCTCCCCTAAGGGACTGATCTTTGCAGTCCAGAGAAATTCCAGGAGGTCTCCAGGCCACACCTGGAGACTGGTATCCTGACTGTTTCTATTTTGTCATGTACCACTGTAATTCCTTGATTAGGCAAGCCTTTATAAAGGGGAAGATTCTACAATTATCTCTGAGTGAAGGGAAGCAGCCGGTTCTGCCCCATCCCCAGGGACTTCTGGATATAAATGAGGGGACTCTCCCTCCTCCTTCTCATCCTCCCTCATCCTCTCAGAAGAGTGGGGGGGGGTAGACAGGACAGGGGTTCCCATCCAGAAACTTTACCCTTTATATTCTGTTTAGTCCCTGTTTTGAATTCCATTAGGCTGCTCACCTGTTGTAACTGGGGTAGCCCAGCAGCAGCATAATGGGATTCTTCTGGCCTGCGCCTTCTGTTATTAATATAGATATCCAACTGCTGCTGAACCATAGGATCAAAATTTCCAAATTTTGGCTGCCTGAACCCTCCCAATTTGTATTGTGGCCACACAAAAACACAGAAATTAACCATCATTAATGAGTATTCTTTTCAATATTTTACTATTAGTCCAAAAGGGCTATCTGGAGAATTTTGAGGAATCCCCTTGACTTCCTCTTTAGCCCCCTTTGCCTCAGAACCCCAATTCTCCATTGCCATGGTCTTAGTTTAATGAGATGTCTCAGTTCCTCCCAGATGTGAGCTCACCTCTTCCCCTTTCTTGGCAGACTCCTTGTGTGCCTTGATAGTTTCAAATTGACTGCTGCTGTAATAAAAGCTTCAGGATTCCAGTCATCCCCTCTCGCAGCCAATGGAGGCCCAAAGGACCGTGAAAAATCTCAAGGGGTGCATCTTCTGATGGCGTTTGCCGGATGGGCTGGCAACAAGCTAGATAATCCTGGACGAGCCCCCAAAATTGTTAGAAACACAAAAGGGGTTTGTAATCCTTTCCCTAGAACACAAAACCACAAAAGAAATAGCAGTCAGTAAGGCGTATCCATCTAAGTACTTTATTGCACAATGAATGGAGGCAAACTCAAATTAACATTCCAAACCACCTCCATTTATCAACTCTCCCAGCAACAAATTCCCTTCCCTGTTTCCTCATTGGCCAAAGTACTCCGGAGTTACAATCTGCCATTTGCCTAAAACATACCAAAACTTTGACATGACCCCCCCTCGATTCAAGGTGTGGCAGATAATATTAATAAGGTCATTGAGCATGCATATTTGTTAGTGTCTTTGTAATTTAAGGCTATTTCTTGCAGTCGAGATTCTTCTACACCCCCCTTCCCATCTTATCTCTAGGTTTTTGCTACTCTGCCTTATTCCTCAGGCAAATTTATAATTCAGCTATTGTTCACACATTTACTATTGCTTTCAGCTCATTTTAACTATTTCACTTCCCACACTCGTATCTGCAGGACTGCCTCTTCTATGCTCTGTGTGATGGTACCTCTCATTTTGTGTGGTTAGATATGATGTAGTTTTAAATTTCTTGTTGTTTCTTTCTCTCACTCAGAGTATCTATCGCTTCCACCAGGAATTTAATTCCAGTCTTTAATTAACCTTTTCCACAGTATTGTGCCCAAGCTCTAAGGCTCCTTCGTTCGACTATGTGGTTCTGAGGATAAGACTCTGGGTTAACAATAAACAAGATTAAACTTTATTGGTAAAAGAAGTGTTTTGGTTACAAGATGTTTTGTTAAGTTGCTTAGTAGAATTTTTCCCTTTTAACTCAGGTCTCTGTCAGCTTTCCCCCCCACACTCTTAAAATACTCTATGTTCGATTTTGCTAATATGCCCTCTGTTGTGTCCGCTGACCGCTATAGGCATCAGCGACAGAGCCTGAGCTTGAGTCCTGGAGAACAATGGGACTGAGGCTCCTGGCTCCAGCTAACAGGGACCAATGGGAACGGCAGCGGGAATACAAACCCGCCAATGGCACCAGGGGGCGTTCCCCTTAGCTTGTATATAGTTGGCCACCTGGCCAGGTAACTTTGTCTTGTTGTTGTATAATAACGAACCATGCTGATCACTACATCGTTGTCTGTGGTTTCATTATGCGTCTAACCCACTATATAGCACCCCCTTAAGTATATTTTCTTTCTCCTTTAGAATCTTAGTGCCTTTCAGAGCACTTCTATATGATTCTAGTTATGACTACTTCTCAGACTGTGTAGATTGACCACAACTGACAGCTACTGACTGCTGACTTCAAACTTCAGACTGAACACTCTACCTTCTCTCTCTCCACACACACACACTTCCTAGCTCTGCCCACACACTCTCAGTCACCAACCAATCACCTCACTCACTCTTCTCCCTCGTTCTTCTGACACTTACAACCATTTAAAGAAACACACACATATAACTTGAAATCATTACACTCTGCTACAACAGCTTTGCTCACCTGAGCAGGGCTTCTGCAGGCGCCGCCCTGCAAGCAGGCAAAATCAGCAATGGCCTGTACATGTGCATTCTCTGCTGATGTCCCCACCTTATGGAAGGGCCTGCCTGATGAGGTCAGGTAGGCTCCCATTTCCTGACAAATAGTACAAAACTGAATTATTCAGGAGAGCTGGCCAGGTAATAGGGCTGTACTGTAAAGATATGGTTCAAATGCTTTGGTAAAGGGATAGGGAGTGAGAGAGAGAAAGTATATACTGTCTTTGGCTGTAAGTATGATCCTCCTGTGTAATTTCTGTATTGTTTAATGTGTCATGTTCATACTTATGCTTTGTTTTAGATGTCTGCAGTCCAAATCCTAATGCATTGTTGAACATCCCATTTTGTGTCCTGCCTTGAGTCTCAGTGAGAAAGGACTATAAATAATGTGAATAAATTAATAAAATGTTGGTAAAACAGCAGGGGGGGAAAGGATTACTCTCCTCCTCCTCCCCCACCATTGCAGCCTCAACCCAAATCTTGTCCCTCAGGCCTATAGCTGCTTTTTAACATTAAAAACACATCAGGAGAAGTTATAAAAGATCTTCAAAGTATTGTGTAATTTGATCCTGAAGCAATAGAACAAAGTTAGAGTCCAGGGGCACCTTTAAGATCAACAAAGTTTTATTCTAGGTATGAGCTTTCATGTGCATGCACACTTCCTCAGGCACACTGGAATGGAAGTTAACAGTTCATATATAGAGACAGATGCCTCTACATAGGCGAACAGCAAATTAGCATACAACTTAATGAAGATGTTTTGACATATATGGTCACCAGGTCACCATTTGTTTGGATTTAATTGGGGGGGAATCGGTGTAGTAATAAATATGTCAAAATAGGAGACAGATGCTGTTAGTTAACCCCATGCTCAAGAGGAAACCAATGGAGTGTAACAACAGTTTATTACTCTTTACAATTAAGAAAGATAACCTTACACATCTGCATACACGAAACTCATACCTTGACTCTAATTTTGTTCTTTTGCTTCAGACCAATATGGCTGCCTACCTGGATTGATCCTGAGGCAGCTTAAGATCTGGAAATGTTTGTTCCAAGGCAGATCTTGGACACTTTAAAGCACTGGAAAAATACTGTGTGTGGGTTGCTTCTTTGCTTTTGCTGGTTTGCCAAAATTCTGTTCTGGAATGATGACTTCATGACATCATTTGAACTCTGTGACCATTCTAACCACTCCTTTAGTGTGCCAGAACAGCTGTCCACCCAGTTGCTTCACTGTGTACCCAGACATCAGCTTACAAAACCTCAGCCAGTATTTGAGTTATGATGATGTGATGAGCTGAGGTCCCATCATGTGATGAAGGAATCTGGTTACTGCTTTGCTTCAGCATTTTTGCCCAAAGCCAATAGTTCATACCTTGACACACTGAAAGGGTCATAAATCATCTTGCAAATTGGAATGGTCTAGGAGGCTGTAAATCTCACAAATCTTTCAGACATCTACACATTTCACCATGCCACTGAAATCATTAACATTGCACAGAGGCCTTATTCACATTTGCATTGATTTGTTTGAGGACTGTGTGCAAGTGTATCCCTGTTTGCTTCAGCCTACAAAACTCTGTCAAAAGGTCTTGAAATGAAAAGGCCTTGCTCCAGGAGTGGAACTGCTGCTGCTTCAGTATTATGTATGGCAATGGACACTATCTTTTAACTAGATAAGGTATAAGCAATGAAGGGAGAGAGAGGAAGTCTGAGATACACACAGCTGAAGGCCAGCACACAATTTCTTCTCCTTAAAGTATCCCTAGGTCACACATACAACTGGAAGGATGGAACTACAGTTGTGCAAAGGAAGCTGACTGCTTATGAGCAACTAATATTCAAAGGCTTGGCTAGCAAATTCAGCAGTGGATATTCCTCTCCAGCTTATATTGTACCATGTTAGGTACTTCATTTGTTAACATATCCATTCAGATGATCATCCACTCAGTGTTCACAATTCACTGTGCAAGATTTTGAATTTCATAGAACTTTTCCACTAGCTGAGTATTTGAGAAATACATGGCCTGGATGTGCTGGGCTTTATGAGCCCTGTAGTTATCATAGTTTATAGCCAACCACATGTGTGTATATTCTCATTCACATTTGAACATCTTCTCAGGCTTAAGCAGTATGTCCACTACTGCAGACAAACGTCTGCATGCATATAAAAGCCACTTCTGCCTGAAAGTATGTGGTGCTTATTTTGAGTTCCATTCAAAGCTACTTAGGCTGCTACCATCCCTGAAAGAGTAAGCAGACCGATGCACATGTCCTAGTAATCTCTAGAGTGGCCTACTGCAATACTCTTTTAAAGAGTATTCAGTAGCTTCAGTGAATTCACCAGCCTTCTTTTTAGGAACATTGAGGCAATTGGGACTTATAAGTATTTCTGCAAGAACTCAGATGATTCTCACTTTGTTTCTGGGTATAATTCAAAGTGGTGGGTTAGCCTTTAAAACCCAAAATATTTTTAGCCCTAGAACCGTAGAGAGTAGCATGCATGTTTCCTACCTTCCTCTAGCCTAAGGGGCTTTCCTCGAACGTAAGTCTGTCTTTCGTTGGAGGAAGAGCTACTTAAGTTGGAAGAAGGATGGTTAGGCTGGAGGAAGGCTTTAGACTTTGTTCAGTGGAGTAGGAGTGGGAGTGGTAGGATACATGCTACTGCCTTCTCCCATGTGAAATTTCTCAGTGCATATAAACTTATGTAATTTTAAAAATCTGCAATTTATGACAGCTTCCTTCCTTCCTTCCTTCCTTCCTTCCTTCCTTCCTTCCTTCCTTCCTTCCTTCCTTCCTTCCTTCCTTCCCTAATTGAAGGTTGTCAAATTTAGGCTGCCAGGCAACCAGCAGGATATGGGGGAGGTGAGGACATATTGGCGGGGGAACGACCAGTGTCCCCAGCATGGTGGCTCTCTAGCATTTATCCCAAACGCTTATGGTTTAATCATAGAGTCTGGAGTGTATGTTAGAGCATCAGCTGATTTGATTATGTCACTTCCAGGTTGCACTGGAAGTGGCATCATCACACTAGGAATGCTGATTGCAACCCCATTTTCCTCCCACCACCCAGCTGAATAGCATATGGCTGGCAACCATAGTCAGATAATATCCCAGTGATTCTGCCTCTCTGAACACTTTATCATATTCTATTTTATTCCACAGCAAGTGTCAGAAGAAGATCATGAAAGGCAGGTGAAGGAATGGGATGAGAAATGCTCTTACTTGGCCCTCTTACACAGGCAGATGGGATCTCTGGATTGGGTTTGGCAACCTTACCTTTAAATTATTGGAAAGCACTTGACATACCAAATTTGCACCATCTAAGAAGGTCTAGGCCTGCTCAGTGTGTGATGGCAGATTCCTCCTATCTGCTGCCTTGAGTTTTGTGGTGGCAGAAAGGCAAAAGAGAAATGCAATACACCTGGGTTTTTCACACCCTTTGTGGTGCTGATGCTCTCAACCTAGTTATCACCAATGTTCCCTCTAAGCTGTGGAGTCCTGTGAGCAAAAATTCTACTTTGTGACCTACTGGCGTTAAAGTTGTGAGCGAACGATTTGGCTTCTGCATAAATTAGTTTGCTCTGGAGCCATCCTTCCTGAGCTAAGAGAAAAATGTGTGAGCTGGAGGCGAAAAAACTGTGAGCTAGCTCACACTAACTCAGCTTAGAGGGAACACTGGTTATCACTGATCCATTTTAACACTGAAAATAATCTCCAGTTGGGTGTGATGGTATCTCATAATGAGGTGTGTGTGTATGTGATTTCCCTGTTTGGATTTTATTCTGGAAGATTGAAAGGTCTGTTTAGCATCAAAGCTGAAATATTTTGTAATACAGATGCATAAAGCATTGTGATAACTATAATCAAATGTATTGGGAAACTATTAAGATAAATTTATTCAGTGATATCAATTAGAATTCCTCTCATCCCATCTTTTTACTCTTGAACACCATTTTCTTTCTCTCACTTTTTAGTGCAGTATCCTTGGAAACAATCTCAAAGACCTGGTCGATAAGTACCAGTATTATGAGGATGTCTCCTCTGGACTTCTGTCAGGACTCCAGGACTCTGAAGAAGCTGTTAATAAACATCTTTCTGAGGCAGTTGCTGTGAATCCAAAAAATCTCCAGAGACAATTAGAAGAAACCAAGGTACAGCAATTGAAAATACTAGAGTTTTGTTTATAAGAGAAGGATTGATGAAGGGCTGTGATTTTTCCATGCGTGTGTTACATCTGTCAGCCAGATCCTTGAAATATCTTTCAGATTAGTGTAGTGTATAGTTTTACAGAAAAGTTGTGTCATGTTGAGTGAGTGGTAGATCTTGCTTCCAACCTATCTCTGGAAACCGTGACCACTTCAGTGGCTTGGATGGATGTTCTGTGTCTAGAGATCAACAAAGGAAATATAACTCTCTTGATCATGTTGGGTCAGTCTGTTGCTCTTTACTTTAGATCCTATATGAAGGGTCATATATAAATAATACTTTTAATCTAGTGTCTTTCTTGCTTGTCTGGGTGCTCACAGCCAGTAGTTACTTATGTTTGTCATGCCTCTCTGAGTCAGATTGAGGTGATGAGAGAGGAGGTCCTACGACTGACTGATAGACAACTTAAAAACTGATAAATCACCAAGCCCGGATAGCATACATCCAAGAGTTCTGAACTTGTGGATCTCCTTACATTAATATGTAATCTTTCTTCAAAATCTGCCTCCATACCTGAGGATTGGAAGGTAGCTAATGCCACTCCCATCTCTAAAAAGGGTTCCAGAGGAGATCTGGGAAATTATAGGCCTGTCAGTCTGACGTCGATACCAGGTAAATGGTGGAAACTATTATTAAGGAAAGAATTAGTAGGCACATTGATGAACAAAACTATTGAGGCAGACTCAGCATAGGTTCTGTAAGGGCAGGTCTTGTCTCACTAACCTGTTAGTGTTCTTTGGGGGGGGAACAAACATGTGGACAAGGGGGACCCAATAGATATTGTTTACCTTGACTTCCAGAAAGCTTTTGATAAAGTTCCTCATCAAAGGCTCCTAAGTAAGCTCAATAGTCATGGATTGAAAGGACAAGTCCTTTTGTGGATCAAAAACTGGCTAATTAATAGAAAACAGAGAGTGAGTATAAATGGGCAATTTTCTCAGTGGGGTACCGCAGGGATCAGTACTCGGTCCGATGCTTTTTAACTTGTTCATTAACGATTTGGAGTTGAGAGTAAGCAGTGAAGTGGCTAAATTTGTGGACGATAAGAAGTTGTTGAGGGAGGTGAAAACCAGGGAGGGTTGTGAGGCACTCCAAAGGGATCTGTCGAGGATGTGTGAGTGGGCATCAACGTGGCAAATGGGGTTCAATGTGGCCAAGTGCAATGTGATGCACATTGGAGCCAAAAATCCTAACTATAAATACACTTTGATGGGGTCTGAACTGGCAGAGACTGACCAAGAGAGATCTTGGAGTTGTAGTAGATAACTCAATGAAAATGTCGAGACAGTGTGTGACTGCAATAAAAAAGGCCAATGCTATGCTGGGGATTATTAGGAGGGGTATTGAAAACAGATCAGCCAATATCATAATGCCCCTATATAAATCAATGGTACGACCTCATTTGGAGTTCTGTGTACAGTTCTGGTCACCACACATTAAAAAGGATATTATAGCTTTGGAAAAAGTGCAGAAAGATTAAAATGCTTGGGGCTCTTTAGGTTGGAGAAATGATGGCTGAGGGGTGACATGATCAAGGTTTGTAAGATTATGCATGGGATAGAACAGGTAGAGAAAGAGGCACTTTTCTCCCTTTCTCAAAATACAAGAACTTGTGGGCACTCCATGAAATTGCTGAGTGGTTGGATTAGAACAGACAAAAGGAAGTACTTCTTTACCCAAAGAGTGATTAACACATGGAATTCACTGGTGCAGGAGGTGGTGGCAGCTACGAGCATGGATGGCTTCAAGAGGGAATTAGATAAGCATATGGAGCAGACGTCCATCAGTGCCTATTAGCCACAAGGTATAGATAGGGACTCTGGGGCAAGGGATGCTCTGTATTCTTGGTGCTTGGGTGGGGGGTCAACAGTGGGAGGGCTTTTAGTGTCCTGGCCCCACTGGTGGACCTCCTGATGGCACCTGGTATTTTTGGCCACTGTGTGACAGAGTGTTGGACTGGATGGGCCATTGGCCTGATCCAACATTGGCTTCTCTTATGTTCTTATGTTCTCTCATTTTCCTTCTGAAAAGGAAAGCTTCTCATTTAGAGCCAGTCTACAGAGTGCCTCAGGGTTCTGTTCTGTTCTGTTCCTGTTCCTGTTTAACTTGTTTAGGAAGCCACAAGTAAAGATCATCAGGGGGGCACAAACTGAGGCATCCTCATTGATGACACCCAGCTTTCTTTGTCTCTTTCATCAGCACTTTTTGTGGTGGTTGTGGTTCTGAGTAGTGAATGGCAGACATAGTTAATTGTTGATTTGAGGTTGGCCAGTTTTGTGAGGAATATATAGAAAAGGTATGACAGTTGGCATTCCACTGGGGAAATGGGATACAAAACCCAAATAGGATTTCAAAAGATCAGTGGTTACAGTTCATTTCACCAATCAAAAATGTTGCTGGTTTGTGAAAGAGTTGCTAGGCAACCAGTGTGCTAATCCTTCGTATCCCACAGGCCCACTACAATGAATGTAAAAGAGAAAGAGGATCCTAGAGGAACTAATGTGGTGCAGTAGTTGAAGTGCTAGATCAGGAACTCTGAGGCCCAGATTCAAATCCTTATATGGCCAGGATGCTCACTGGGAGACACTGGACAAGTTACTGTATCTCATGAGGTATAACCTGTCTCACAAGATTGTTGTAAATACAGGGGGGGGCTGAATCCTGGGCGGCTTTAAAGGGCACGATCAGACAGGAACATCTGGCAAGTGGTCCAAAGTTGTCGGTGGCCCCTCTTGCAGCGCCACAGAAGTGGAGTAAAAAGGTACCAGGAAAATGCAGTAGATTCCCAATAAGGCGGGCCATGAGCAGGTGTCTGATTGTGGAAGCACCTCCATCCCGTGGCCATCAGCACCCATCAGCATCCTGCAATGACATGGGATGGTTTTTTTAGCCTCCGTACTATATGCACAAGCATGCCGTTGTGCATGCGCACAACCACAGAACAGCTGAAGTGGATCGCCACTGTGCCAGGCAGTGCGCCGTAGCCCAGTGCAACAAGTGCAGCCAGACAGGAGAAACAATAAAGTTCCCCCATACTACTAGCAGGCCACCCCCCCCCACTCGTGGGTGACACAGGGTACTCAGGATGTCTGGGGTGCGAGGTCTGTCATGGAGGCTGTCATGTTCTAACTGTGAAACTAAGCCTATTCTTTTCCATTCTGAGCTTGATTTCAAAGAAGGGATCGTAAGCTGTAACATTCCTATTGGTCGTTCCTGTGGAACTGTTTAAAGGAACCAATCACTGTTGTAAATATGTTTATGGAGGGAAAAGGCCTGTTATGCTATTGGTTATTAACTTCTCTATGGGTGTGGCTTTGACAGCCCAGATTATTTAAAAAGGGGAGCTGTGCTCCACTTGTGGTGTGTTGTCGTTGTTGTCTGATCGTCTTGTTGCTGTTACAAATAAAGCTGAATCACTTTGCTGAATCACTGCCTTGTTGAGTTGCATACTTGACAGAGGCAGGAGGAGACACTGGACCTGTTGGCTTTGTGGGGAGAAGCCAGGGTCTAGGCTGCCCTGAGGCAGAGCCACCAAAACTTAGAACTCAATCAGGAGATAGCCACAGGTATGGCTGCCCGGGGGCATAAACGGTCTGCCCTTGAGTGTCACTCAAAAACAAAGGCCCTGCGTCTTGAATACAAAAAGGCAGTGGCTCTGAATGCCAAGTCCAGTGAGTCAAGAGTGATATGCCCCTACTACGAGGAGCTGGACAGAATCCTGCATGGTGATGCAGATGTCCGGCCAAAAAGAATAACTCAGAGTCTTGGGTGCATTCCTGCCTGAAGGGGTTCCCTGGGCTGCTCCACCCCTACCAACAAGGCATCCCTGGAACTCTTCCCAGAGGACTCAGAGGATACATCGGAGCCTCAGCCATCTACCAGCAGCCAGGCAGGTAGGTGTGACCACCAGCAAAGCACGGTACCTGGGGAGGTGGGTGTGACCATTCCAAGTACACTCAAGGACACAGATCAGGGGGAACACACCCTGGAGGCTGTCACCACAGCACCAGTGTCCCACCCCATCCCACACCAGGGAGTCATGGGAGCATTCCATCCCCTGTGCAGAGGTCTCATCTCAAGATCTGGATCATGAGGAGCCACGGGTACATTAACCCCATGGAGCAACAGTCCAGATACATGACCGCAGCAGCACACTACAAGCCCTATGCCACTGCCACAGAGGCCACACAGACCAGCTGTGCATACCAGATAGGTCAGGTGGCACTCCATGCGGCCACACCATACCGGAACGTATGGCAGGGGGTTGGTGATACATGGGACCCTGCCAGCACATGTCCAACACCTGAGGCCACTCTCCCATGTGGGTGCATTCCAAGGGGATACCACAGGGGTTGACAAGACAGTCCATAGGAGTCGCCACACAGAGGTGGCTTGAGGTGCTGACACAGGGACCCTTGGCAGGGAGGGCACATTCCAGCCACATGCACAGCAGGCACGAAAGCCAGTGGCACTGATGAGGACTCCTGTTCCCTTCCCTTTCCAGCTCATGAAACCCCAGAGCACAACCCAGCAAGGGAGCAGTGGCCAGGAGGAGAGTGAGGCTGGAGATGTCGAGATGGCTCCACCAGTAGGCGAAAGTAGGCAGCAGGGTCACGGTGGGGGCCTCTGGACACCGCCACAACAGCATCCCATGAATGGTCATGAGGCACCCCCAGTGCTGTGGGGCTGGTTCCTTAGGCCCAGTGCTCCCCCAAAATCATTCTGCCTCTCCCCCAGGGACACCACAACCTGCACCAGATGTCACTGAGCAGGACGCTGGACCTGGAGAGGCCAAGCCACAAGACCCAGCACATGAGTGGGAGTATGGGATGGACCAGGGGGGAGGGAGGGTCTGGCACACAGGAAGGCGAAGAGCAGCTGGGCCACAGCATTGAATCTCATATTACCCTGACTCCTCAGGTTTGCCACCAGTTGTCACCATGGCAGAACTGACACCCAGTGAAAGATTGTCCCTCATCAGGGCCAGAAAAAAGCAGGTCTCAGCCCTCCAGAGCATCGGGGAACACCTGGCAGCAGAGGCCTGGCAGGATAGCAGAGACGCAAGGATGGAAGAGTGGAGGGACCATTGGAGTACATTGCAGAGATGAGGGTCAGCTGTCAGGACGACCGAGAGGGTCGGGAAGCAATGCAGGGAGTCATGGAGGCAGCTGCCAATGCCCTTGGTGACCTGACAAGATTGGTTGCCCTCATAGCAAATTCCTTCTGGCCCCAGCCTCCATTGGCTGAGCCAGTGAGGTCAGGCCTCAGCACTGAGGTGACCCGGGCATGTGGCATCCAGGAAACAGCAGAAAACACAACCCTCCACCCCCTCCACAGTAGAGAACCCACAGTTCTCTGTGGCACCACAAGTGCCCATCTGCTCCGTCGCTTCCACTTGTTCCTTGCTACAGGGCTCTTCTGCATAACAACCTCTGATGATGCTTAGCTAGATGCTAGTGACAGTTTCCACGTGGCCTTATGGTTGGGAAAAGCTTGCTGCAGATAAAGGGAGGGTCACAGACAGGGCGACTTTGGTGGAGGTCTTGGGGGGCAGGGGCACACAGCAGCTGGACAGGGTGAATGACCGGAGGGACTGCCCAGTGTACTTGGGTGTCTGCTTAGTGGTGGCAAAACATGTCTGCTCCAATGCCAGCAGGTGTTCCACTGTGCAGAACTCTCAGGCAAAATAAAGACGAGTGTCGATCCACTAACACAGATGACTCAAAGTCATTGCATGGGCAGCAGGGGGGTGGAAGAAGGAGGGGGGGAGCCCTGGTCCAAAAGAATCACTGCCACCAGTAACATGTTACAAAAGTTTATTGGAACACAACAGAACAACTTTACAAATTGAATCCGCCACTCCCCCGACAAGAACAGCTCAACTGAACAACCCCCACTAACCAGAACTCTCATCCCCTTCTCCGCCTTTGTCCTCCCCCTCCCCCTGTTCCTCCCCCACCCCCACCCCTGCTCCTCCTCCCCTCTTCCCTCTGCCGCTGCCTCCTGTGCCTTCTGTCCATGGCCCCAAGTTTGGTCCTTGGCCTCCCGCCACTGGTAGGCCAGGGCATCATCCAGCCGCATGCGGATGAGCATGGTTCTCAACTGCAATATCCCCCGCTGTATGAAGGCGAGGCAGTAGTCATGGCATTCTGCTGTAGAGCAGGACAGAAAGGGGGCAGCAGGTAAGTTGCAAGAACACCTGAGAGGCCACCCACCTGCCCTGACATTGCTAACATGGCCCACGATCTTAGGCCCACAAACCCACACAGCGCATGCAAGGGGAAGTGGCTATGCAAGGGCCCAGGGCAGGCTGGACACCTTCACAGCACTGGCACGCAGCCAAGACATATCCCCCCAGGACTGTGGGATATCCACCTGTTGCCTGTAGGTCAGCCAGAACACCCTCAAAGGGCCTCCAGCTGTTGGAAGACAGGCAGTCCAGCGGGTCCAGCTGCCATGGCTGCCACCAGGGAGGGTGCCCTTGCACCTGCAGAGACAAAGCAGTGGGTGAGCATCCGTGACCTTGGATGATCACATTCGGGGGAGGAGGCCTACCTGCATCAGACTCTGGGGCCAAGCTGATGACCACGGCTGCACCTGCCGTGGCCCTTGGCGCAGCAACATCCTGTTGCTGTCCTGCAGGGGACAAGGAGGGTGTTAGTGGGTCCACCCAGCAATGCCAGCCCACCATGGCAGCTGAGGCCCATGGCACGTTCCAGCATACAAAGCATCACCATGTACATACCGCACACAGCCCTCTGCACTCTGGAGCCCCAAACACATGTGGTGGCTGGAGACCCAGAGGGTACTGGTGGCAGCACCCAGCAGACCTCAGTGCCCATGCCACCCATGGCCAGACTACACATATGATGGATACAGCGGAACACTGGGAGGAGCCTGTCCATAGCCCTGAACATGAGGCCCCCAGGTGCTGCCGAGAGGGTGGCCATGGCCTGTCAGGCCCCCCCCAAACACCCCGGGACATCCATGCACATTCCAGCACCACCCATGAGGCCACCACAGTCCAGCTATGCACCTGATCCATCCGCTCCAGCAGGCCCTGGGGAGTTATGCGGGGAGCTCACCACCACTGGTTCTAGAGGGAGATAGACACGTCGACATGTTTGACATGTCGACAGCTGGACCTGCTGGACTGCCCATCTCCCAGCAGCTGGAGGCCCTTGAGGGTGCCGTGGCTGACCATGACCGTGCCATGTGCAGGCGCCACCCCTTCTGGCACACATGTATGCGTGACACCCTGCTGCCAAGGTCCCCTATCACTGTGCTCGATGCACCTTGTTCCCGCGGGTCCTGGCTGTGACCAACGGGGTCCAGGCTCTGCCTCACTGGAGGATGAAGCCACCCTTGTCCTCTTCGCATGGGGTCGCCCTGTGGATGTGGAGGATGTGGTCACAGATATTACAACAGGAGCACCACAGCCAAGTAGGGTGGGGGATACTCACTGTGAGGCATCCGATACCGCCATTTGAGGTGCCCACCATGCTCCCATAAGGGTTCAGGAGCTCAAACCAGGGAGGATGCTCCCGCTGTGGCGGGATTCCCTCCCAGTCCTCAAGGGCCTTGAAAAAGGCAGTCCTCTCCCTCTTAAACTATGCTGGGCATTGATCTGCCAAGCGCTGGAACCCCCATGCCACCATCCTCTCTGCCACCTCCTCAAAGAGTGTGAAGTTCTCCAGTTGGGTGGAGGGCATTACCCTCTCACCTGCCTCCAGGTCTTAGTGTCCAGAGCAGACACTCCACCTCCTCCTGGAGCCACAGAACACCCTTCTTGGGAAACACCATCTCCCCGTGTCTCCGAAGCTGGCGAAATGTGCATGTGTAGGATAGCGTTCTGTCTTCCCATTCTTGACTGGGTGCCATTAACACCTATACAATCCATCAAGAGTTTGGGCATGATTCTGGATGCTTCTTTAACTATGGAAGCCCAGGTCTCAAGTATTGCCAGGCTGATGTTTCTCAACCTATGCCAATTATGGCAATTAGCCCATTTCTTGTCATGCCCTGACCTAGCCACAGTAAACCATGCAGTGGTCACCTCCAGGCTAGACTACTGTAAATCGTTCTACATTGGCCTGCCCTTGAGACTGATCTGGAAGCTCCAGCTGATCCAGAACATGGGGTGCAAGTCCTGACAGGAATGCCACAGATGGTACATATACAACTTGTGCTGTGCCAGCTACACTGGCTTCCAGTGGAGTACTGAGTCAGGTTCAAGGTTCTGGTCTTGACCTGTAAGGCCTTGAGCAGCCTGGGACCTGTGTGTCTTCGGGACTGCCTCCTCTGCTATATCCCTGGGAGAGCATTAGGCTCCATTGAGAACAATCTATTGATTATCCTTGGCCCCAAGGATATCTGGCTGTCCTCGACCAGAGCCAGGGCTTTTTCAGCCCTGGCTCCAACCTGGTGGAACTCTCTGCCAAACACCACCAGGACCCTGGGGGACTTAATGCAGTTCTGCAGGGCTGTAAGGCAGAGATGTTTCACCAGCCTATTTGTTGAGGACAGCAACAGTTTCTGTCATGGCTGCACCCTCTTCTTCTCTTCCATCTTTTTGCTTTGGCCTCCTTCTTGCCCTGCCCGTGAGATGGCAGCACAGACCAGAGTAAGTCTAAGACTAAATTAGTGACGCCATCTGGAAATTATTTAATAATATAGGAAAGACTGAAGTATTAATTTTAACAATGTTATGTTGATGTTTTTAACTTCTGTTGTACATTGCCCAGAACCCTGTGCACTCAGTGATTGGGTGGTTCATAAATTTAAAGTATTTATAGTTGTGTTTATTTAATATAGTTGTGGGTTCTGGTCTTGGGGATGGCCTGGAAGAAAATGAATTTTTAATCTCTTATTTCACCTTCAGCACTTATTGAGTCTTAATGTCTTGTCAGTTAAGCAATGGAAGGGCCGAGGGGTACCATTGCTATATTGTGCTTAGGGCATCAGGTGGCCTTAATCCGGTCCTGCTTCATGGAGATGCAGCGAAAAGATACACGCAATCATTTGTGAAGATTCCACATGTCCATTTTGGTGCAGATACTGATATTTAGCTATCCATGGCTTCCCTACACATATAAAGCGGGGAAATATATGCATATATTATCTCCACACCTGATGGTATAATCTCATGTATATGTCTTTCCCAACATGGTATAGTTAAAATATCTTGTTCGAAGCATCCCAGGTTCCCATGTGTTTCTGGTATAGATGGTATTGGTCAGATGACTGTTACAATGTGGATGATACAGGTCAGGTACATGTTAAATGTACTTTAATTCAAAATTGCTGCAGAGTTATTCCGGGTATAGATATTTTCTTGCTAATGCAGAGTATACAATACAGTGGGATTGGCATCAGGAAGCTTCTTCAGAGTTACTGTTCCCAAGACACATCCAGAGGCAGAATTTAATGTAAACTTTGCCATGTAGAATTATTACATAGCCATGAAACGAACTTTTATGTATAAGCTGTATCATGAAAAAAAAGTAGACTTGCTCTATAGGATCAGCATAAAGCTTCGTCAAAAGTATGAACTTTCTAAGAAACATCTGTCCCCTCAGTTTGACTTGTTGATGTAGATTTATGGTGACTATGAAGGGTCCTGTTCGATATAGCGTTACTATAATATGGCACACTAGGAAGTAGCCCTTGTGTGATAGCCACAGCACTGAACTAGCTGTTCTATGATAGGGGTGTACTTATTCAGGAGCAGGGAGAGAGGAGAAATGTGGCAATGGTATCTGCTGTATTGTGCCCAAGGTAATTTCTTAACACTGGTACAATGAGGTATGTTTTCCTCTTGCATTGGTGTTAGGGTATTTGAATTGTGTCATTTTTAGCAGGGATTAGTTAAATTGGAGGAAGTCTTCTGAGAAGCCAAAAGTAGTTTTATTGTTGTAAAGGTAAAATGGAGAGGATGTATACTAACTAGAGCTCATGCAGGAAGGGCGGAATATAAATATGTGTCAGGCTTCCTCTGCATTTTGCATTTTACAGGTTCCTCTCTCTCTCTCTTTGATGTGCCCAGGGCTTAATGGTGCCAAATGTCCTGACTTCTCAAATGTCTGTGATCCTGTTTTCCTTGCTATGTAGAGGCCACATGCCTATGGGATGGGGGGAGCTGACTGTTAGTTCTGGCGGGCAAATACCGTGGGGTGATTTGGTCCTTAGCTTTAGTGCCTTACTTGGATTAATTATATCTGCAACCTTTGTGTGTTCAACTTCAGTTCTAACAATAGATGTGTCCAGTATGGTATCTATCAACTGCCTCAATAAAGTTAGCTTTCTTCAAACTGACTGGTGTTGAGAACTGATTTAACCAAGATCCTGACAATATGTAGGCTGGGAGACTGAGCTGGCTCAAAGTCAACTAGAGAGTTTCATGATAAGCAGAAATTTCAACATGGAGAGTATAGACAGTTGTTCATGAGAGGAAGAGGATAATTGCACTTTTTAAAAAGATGGAACTGATTAAGGTACAGTAAACACGCCTTTATTTGGAGCTCTTTTTTCCATATTGTCTAGGTTTCAGGTAAGTGTTAAGTGTCTTATGACATAAAGCAGAAATACAAATGAAGACAAATACAGATGAAGGCAAAACAGCGTGCTGTGGCCCAGTTTCCAACTAAGGCTGACTGACTTAACAGATGGTATTTCTGTAACAAAGCTGTCTTACCATTGATGGGTACTTCCTTTATGTGGCAGGAAAGTTTGGTTTATGGTGGCTGTATTTGATAGCTATTTTGGAAAGTCAAGCTCTATCAAGCTATTATACTTGTTGTTTGTCTCACGAGAAAGACTTCACAGATATTGGACTGAAGAAGAGAGCTGAGAATTGCATCACTGCAATTTTGGTGGGGTTTTTTTTACTCTTCTGTCTCAGCTACTGAGGTGATGGTACCATTACGTCAGGTCTGAGGTGCTGTTGAGGGCAGCATTGTGGCAGACTGATGGATCTGATTCATCGAATGCAACACACTAGGAGACTGTGCTGCAAAAGTCCTATTGAAATGATTGGGACTGTGCAAGGGCAGAGTAGGCACCAAAAAACCTCTGATTCTGTATTGTGTTTACCAAAGTAAAGTGCTGGATCAGAGCAAGAGTCCATCCAGTTCAGCAGATTGAGTCCAAGCAGAGGCCAACCAGCCACTGCTGGAAAAGTCCACAAGCAAAGCAGCATATAAATAGTGATGATGATGAAATATGCCTCTTATATCAGGGGAAGACTTCTTGTACTGGAGGAAAGAACCACCACTTGTGGAAAAGGATCCAACCTGTTATTTTTTTCTAAAAAAATAGCAAGTAGTTTAATTAAAGAATGGTTCAATTTTACAGGTGCTTCAGGGTCAAGTGGCAGGACATCAGATTGCTGTAGAGAAACTGAAAAAAGCAGCTGAAGTGCTCTTAGACACCAGGGGAGAATTGCTGCCAGATAAAGAAGAGATCAATAAAACAGTAGGTAAGTAAAATGAGTATACAAAAGTGATAACACAGTATAGTATACACAAACCAAAAAAAACACTGTATAAATAACGCAGACTTGTGTGTTAGTATGTATGTTACATTGTATACTAAGTGCTACCACACAAATATTGTTACTGCTCAGATAAGTTTACAATTGTTAAAAGCACAAATGTCCTGACATTGAAAAGTTCATCATCCCTGATGAAAGGTATCCTGCCAGATTCCATGCCTGACATCCTCAATTACAGAAGCTCAGGGAGCAAGGTTAAGAAAAACTCCTGCACAAGTCATGGTGAATCATAAATGAATCATTGGTGGCAAATCACATCTTCATATAAGTCTATGAAAATTCATTTTCCCTTGTATATCTTTCAGATACTGTTGTGGACAAGTATAACCACTTGTCCAAAGCAGTCAGTGACCGGAATGAGAAGCTCCAGATCACTCTAACACGTTCTTTAAGTGTTCAGGATGGATTGAATGAGATGCTTGATTGGATGGATGATACTGAGAAGAGCCTTGAGAAGCAAAGTCAAGTACCTTTGAATTCTGCTGCTATTCAGGATGTCATTAGTAAAAGTATGGTGAGTAACATTTTGATAGAACAAACTCTTCCTGATAAGTAGCTTCTAATCAGCAATTAATTTCCAGCAATGTTTTACAAATAATAGGAAGGATGGTTTTGACTCAATCTAGATCAAATGTACTGACATCTTCAGCACTGGGGAATAGCCACTATGGCACAAAATCAAGACTTGTCTTTTCAAACCTCTCAGATAACAAATGCTTCTTCTGTGGACTACTTCTAAGATTGTGCTACCATTACTAGAGATGCTGAGTTTAGGAGAACATTTGTGAGCCAGTGGGGGAGAGTGAATCTGTAAGCCCTGAGTTCAAATGCCTTCTCTTCCTTAAAGCTTGCTGGGTAACCTTAAAGTCACATTCTTTCAGCCTCACCTTCCTCACAAGGATGTTGTGACAATTTAATGGTGAAGGGAAAACTGTGCAGAGCTAGGATAAAAATGTACTGGATAGTTAGATTTGTTTACAACAGTTCATGACTGATAAGTTCGACTACCTAGAAACACACAGTTATCATTACTGTTCTCTCAGCCATCTTTATTTGTTGCATTTTGTAATTCAGGCACTGGAACAAGATATTGCAGGTCGTCAGGGCAGTCTCAGTGCCATGAATGAAAAAGTGAACAGATTTATTGAAACAACAGATCCATCCACTGCATCCTCTTTACAAGCTAAAATGAAGGAGCTCTCTTTACGGTTTTGTGAAGCCAGTAAAAAACACAAGAAAAAGCTTGAAAGGATGGAGGGATTGAAGTCAAAAGTGGAACTGTTTGAATGCCTCTTGGATAAACTTCAGTCATTCTTGGACAAGAAAGCTCAGGCTCTCAGTGATGCTGACATCCCAGGGAAAGATGTTACTGAAATGTCCTTATATATGCAGGTAAATTTCTACTGATGTATAATCATTTTCTCCATTTCATTGAGTATGGTAATATAATAGTAAATATAGCCATCACATCCACAACTATGAGAGAACCTCCAAGTTCAGTGGGTCATGCTTTCTGATATGAAGTAATTATTTTCTTTTCCGTTTTGCAGGAAACCAATTCTGAATTGGCAGAGCAGACAAAAGACCTTGAAGCTTTGCAGCACCTTGTTGAAGAAATTTCTTCACATGCTCTCCCTGGAGACAAGTTATTAGTGTTAGAAAAAGTCAACACCTTGTCGAAGAAATTCAGGACAATGGAAAAGACTGTGCGAGAACAGTGAGTATGGTAATGGAATTTAAGAGCAGTGCATCACAACAATGGTAGAAATGATTAGAGGTGTCAGGGTTAAAAAGCATTTCTGCTGGCCAAGAATTTCTTGTGTGCCAAGCACATGCTCTACATCTGAGCCACAGCCCCTCTCTTAACTTTTTCAGTTGAAATGACAATCAAGTAGAGAGAACAACAAGAGGACACTATAATTAAAATCAAGATAGGAGCAAAAAAAAGGATTTTCACAAATTAATCTCACAGCATAAAGACCATATACTAGTGAAGGCCAGAATCAAGAGCACAACTTGCAGTGATAATCAGCTGAAAAAGCCCAGACAGGTAAAACTTGCAACCAAGAAGACATCAAACAGTGCCAAGAATATTGCTACATCAAGGGCTTTCCATAGATTAAATGCCTGTTGGAGTGGAGGTGTGTCCTTTGTAGCTTCTCACCTCATCTCTGAGGATAAGGGCATGTGTAGCAGAGCTTGAAGTGACCATAACTGTTGGGCAAGCATATATGGGAGCAGGCAGTCCTTAAAGCACCCTGTTGCAAGGCCATTTGCAGCCCTAGTTCTTAGGTGGGATGGGGAAGTTTACTCAGATGCCAACAATCTCATTAGAAATCACTACACTCACTACAGATTTGGAAATAAATAAATAAATTGGCCACAACTTTATTGGTTACAGCTGTAAGAAGCATTGGCACAGCATGGGTCCGTCAGATCCGATACATTAGCTGACCTGCTGCCACCTGATGAACCCCGCCACCCAGCCAGCTGGCATGGGTGAAGACCGTGGAATGGCAGGTTGTTGGGGATCACACGGACGACTGCCCCTTTGTGATCCCCCCTGCCATGTGGCCGTGAGGGCACGTGCTGATACCTCTGAGCACACTTGCTCCCGTCCAGCCCTCACGCCAAGACCCCTTAAGGTGGTCCCCATATCCAGTGAATGGCACGCAGGCCGATTCCCAAAAACGGATCTGGCCCCAAGCTGTTATCGCCACAAGAGCTGGGTGGAGCCACCCATCCAGCTCCCGCCAATGCTCCTACATCTGTAGCCAAGAGAATAGGGAATGCCAAACTCCATGTAGCCAGATGTTCTAGCTCCAATAGGACAGATGCACCCCATCAGGCCAGAACAGGGGCTGGACCCTATGGGAGACGTGCGGATTGCATATCCTCACACCCCCTCTAGCCTCCCCACCCTGATGAACCTGTCTGGCACCCTCTGCCTTGCCACATCCACCTTTCCAAGGTGGTCTGCACCATGCCTTGAGTGACCATCAAGCCAGCCGGACCACAAAGTAAGCGTCAGGCCACTCTGCCTGCAAGCATGCCAGGTTGGCCAATGTCTGGTGCCCGAGGGACACCCCAGTTCACTCCATCAGGCCGTTCTCCACCAGCTGTGGCACCAAGCCAGGTTGATGAGCATGGCTGTGATAGGTGATTAATTCTCACCGAGTGCTCTGTCAGCCAGACTGACCAATGCACGTCCATGGTTGGGAGCCCAAACCCCCGCGACTTTCGCCCATGCTACCACTCAGTGAGCCAAGACTATGCCAGTGTGGTGGCCACTGCAGCCAAGGAAAGCAAAAAGCTTGATGCCTTTGGAAGGCGTTCCTACTCAGTGGGCGCCCTGGGAATCAAAACATCCAATTATATTGCATGTATGAGTAGATACCAGTATGCGTTATGGCAACAACTTGTGGACTTCTTGCCTTTTCTTCTGGATGAGAAAAGTCAGGCAGCCCGAACCCTCCAGAAGGAAGGCGTGGTTCTGGTGAAGCAGCTTTTGAATTCATCCAAACACTCACTAGACACCTTCTCCAAAACTATGTCTTCTGCGGTCGCACTTTGTAGGCACTCCTGGCTGCGAACGACTTCTTTGCCTCCTGACACCAGGGCTTACATAAAAGATCTTCCCTTCGACAGGGAGGGGGTGTTCCACTCCTCTACTGACTCTGCTCTGCAGGAGATGGACAAGAGCATAAAGGCCTCTAGATCCTTGAGTGTCTCTGCTCCCTTCAAGCCATACCACCAATGTTCCTGGTCCCGCTACAGCTCCAAATGCCCATATAATAATAAACCGTCCCCAGAGGGTACCTGGAGACCTCGTCAGTCACCCACAGGCCAATGCCAATAGTACCAGTACTCTTCAAGGTCCAGATATGGCTCGCAGCAACAAAATTCCAGAGCAAAATCTCAAAAGACTTCCAAACAGGGTCTTTGACTTGCCCCAGATTACTTCAGGGGACTCCACCCACCTTTCCCCATTCCTATCTGTGTGGCGGGTCATCACTACAGATGATGGGTTTTGTCTATTCTAACCCATGGCTATTCAATAGAATTCGTGGACTTTCCAATGCTGCCTGTTTTCCTGGCCACCCCTCCCTCTTCCCTCCTTCTCCAGGAGGTCACCTCGCTCTTGGTGAAAGATGTAATAGAACGGGTGCCAAAGGCATACTAGGGGACAGGTTTTTATTCCTGTTATTTTGCTGTTCCCAAATGAGACGGGGGTCTGTGCCCGATTTTAGACCTACAGGGCAAATTCAAAATAACATTGTTGTGAGTAATCCTCCCTCTTTTGGCTCAGGGGCTCTGGATGGCGACCATCGACCTCCAGGATGCGTACTTTTATCTCAATATCCATCCGTCCCACCAAAAGTACCTCCAATTTGCCATAGGGGACCTCCACTTCCAGTACAAGTGTCTTCCATTTGGTCTGTGCACAGCGCCAAGGGTCTTCACCAAGACAATGGTAGTGGTGGTGGCCTATCTTCATCTACAGGGATTGTCATCTTTCCCTACCTAGATGATTGGCTCTTAGTGGCAGATTCCTCGATGCTCCTGGAGGACCACATTTCCTGGATGCTCCATCTCCTGTCCTCCTTGGGCCTACAGGTCAGCTATCAGAAGTCCTATCTGCAACCCACACAGAGGATACAGTTCATTGGTGCGGTGCTGGACTCTATGACATGCAGGACTTACCTCCCTGCAGACAGGGCGGTAACCCTGCCGTCTCTTGTGATGGACGTGCAAACAAACACCTGGTCCATGGCTTTTCAAATCCAGTGTCTGTTGGGTCATATGTTGGCCACTACGGCTGTACTTCCATTTGCCAAGCTGCACATGAGGCCTCTGTAGATGTGGTTCTTGCAATGCTTCAAACCACTCCATATGAGCCAATCGCTTCGTCTCCAACCCCCACCGAATGTACAGGACTCCCTATCATGGTGGACAATAGAATCCAATCTAACCCAAGGTGCACCCTTTCACTCACCAAACCCACATCTTACACTTACCACCGATGTTTTCCAGTGGCAATGGGGAGCCCATCTCAATGGCATATGCGTCAGGTACCAGTGGGATCCTCTCACTTCAACCAAGCATATCAACTATCTGGAACTACTGGCAATAAAACTGGCACTGAACTCCTTCCAGCCCATTCTTCAGGGGCATTGCGTAGCTGTTCTCATGGACAATACTACAGCGTTCAGCTATGTCAATTGTCAAGGTGGGACTGTGTCCCAGGCCCTTTGATGCTTGGCAATCCACCTGTGGGAATGGTGTGTAGGCAACAACATCTTCCCTGTGGCTACCCACATTCCAGGAACCTACAATGTCAAGGCAGACCTTCTCAGCAGGGGTCTCACTCAGCATCACGAGTGGGAGCTGAACTGGACTTACCTTCACTCGCTCTTTCAGATATGGGGTACTCCGGAGATAGATGTATTCACCTCCAGAAGGAACACAAAATGCCCCTTCTTCTGCAGTCAGGAGGGAACAGACCCTCTCTCTCTAAGAGACAGCCTCCTCTACCCATGGGGGCAGATGTTTCTATATATGTCTCCTCTTACGGGTGGTTCAGAAACTAGCCAGAGTCATGCCAGACTGTATCCTAGTGGCTCCATGGTGGCCCAGGCAACCGTGGTTCACTACTGTTCTTCGACTAGCGAGAGGCAGGTACCGCCACTTCCCCAGGGTACCGGATCTCCTTCTCGTGGAGAAGGGAATGCTTCTTTAGGCCAGCATAGACAGTCTGAAGTTGATGGCCTGGTGGATAAAGCGATAACCTTCTCTGATAGTGTCTCAGAGGTTCTGCTAAATGCTTGAAAGGCATCCACTCATCTTTTCTATCAGAGGAAGTGGCTTGGGTTCCTTTCCTTTTTGCAGATGTCAACTACTTTGCCAATGTCTGTGAGTATGGATAAGATCCTCGAGTTCCTCCTGTCGCTCGCTGATCAGGACCTTTGCCACTCATCCATTAAAGTCTACTTGGCAGCCATTTCTGCTTACCAAAATGGTTTGGATGGTTACTCTATCTTTTCACATCCCACTTCGAAGAAGTTCCTTCAAGGACTCATTCAATTGTATCCCCCTGTAAGTACTCCGATGCAGCTGTGGGATTTGCCATTGGTGCTCCGCCACCTCACAAGGAAGCTGTTCGAACCTATGGCAACCTGCGACTTACAATACGCAGCTTGGAAAACTGCTTTCTTAGTTGCAGTTACATCGGCCAGGAGGGTCCGCGAACTGATGGCACTACGCCATGACCCTCCATACCTAGTCTTTTTGCTGAATGGGGTGTGTCTGGTGCCGGACGTCTCCTTTTTGCCAAAAATAGTCTCGGAGTTTCATTTAAACTCCAAAATCTTCCTGCCTGATTTCTTCCCACGCCCTGAAGGGGAAGAACGACGTCTTCTTCACACCCTTGATATCAAGAGGGCGCTCCTCTTCTATCTAAACCGCACTCGGTCTACTAGAAGGGACAATACTCTCTTCCTCTCGTACTCCAACACCTTACTGGGGTCCAGGATTTTGGCTCAACACCTATCCAAATGGATTGTGGGGACAATAAAGTTGTGCTACCTGTTAGCAAAGCGCCCCCTCCCTGGATGCTTGAGGGCGCATTCTACCAGATCGATAGCAACCTCCACAGCTTTCCTGAAGGGCACATCGCTGTCCTCTATCTGCTGAGCTGCCACGTGGTCCACACCTACCACGTTCATCAAACATTATGCACTAGATGTTTGTGCGCAGCATAAGGTTGATCTGGGTTGTTTGGTCCTGTCCTCTGGGGCACTGAGCCTGATAACACCCAGCTCCAGGTGAGCCACTGCTTTTCAATCTCCCATAGATGTGATGCACAGAGACCACAAAGAAGGTAAACAGGTTGCTTACCTGTAACTGATGATCTCCGAGTGGTCATCTGTGCAGTCACACTGCCCGCCCGTCCTTCCCCACTGCTGTCATCCTCAGTTGTTCATCTACATAGCTTTGGTTGATGGCAGTCAGAAGGAACTGGCGGGATGTCCGTGCTCCACCCCCTTGAGCATGCGCAGTTGGGGTTCCTGCACAGGCTCAAGGTGGAGGTGCGAAAATCCCATTGTGAGTTTTGTACAACACTGATCAGTTCAGCGCAGGTGCACTAGATCCCATAGGTGTGACTGCACAAGATGACCACTCGAAGATTATCAGTTACAGGTAAGCAACCTGTTTTTTCAGTCCCTGGCACTGAAAGGAGCCCTTTGGTGATGCAGATCTGGCCTGCTTAGCTGGGGTGGCTTGTCACCATGCTTCCGCTTCTCTGCCTTCACCCTCTGCAGGGCCTCAATCTTTGCCACCAGGTCCTGCAAGGAGGGCCCACCTTCATCCACAGAGGATGAGATGCTAGGCAGCACCCGTCTGGGAGCCTTCCCAGCTGTGCAGCCCTTCCTCTGTGCCCTCTTAGGTGGCATAATGCACCTGTACAGAATGGTGAATGGGATAAAGTGGAGAGATGTTAAGGTCAAACAAATTCTCCCTATTGATCCTGGAGTGCCCAGAATCCCCCCAATTATGCTGGAAAAGAGGATGCTGATGCCTCCCGAGAACTTGACCCTTGGTCTTATTAAACACTCCTGAGTGAGTGATCCCTCACCTGAACTCATGAAGCCGCCTTATACTGCATCAGGCTCTTGGTCCCACAAGGACATTATTGTCTACCCAGACTAGAAGGAGCTCTCCGGAATCTCTAGCTGGGGCCTGGCACAGCACCTCCTGCCTGAACCTTAAAGAATGAACCGTGGACCCTCTGAATGCCAAGCAGATGCTGCACTTCAGAGCCACACACTCCTTCACAATTAGGCACTAGGCCCCCTAAACCCTCTGGCAGGTAAGAATAACTGAAGTGGCCTTATACCAAATCGGACTCCTAGCCCCAGGACCCCTTGGTGCTATCTTTCACTTAAGTAAAATACTGACTGCCTTAAGGAACACTGCCCCATATCCCCCCAACCCTTGGTGGGGAGGAAAACATTGCCTTATATGGCAGAGGGCCCTTGACCCTGCACCTCTCCCATTGGCAAGGGATCGCAAGTTAGGAGGAAACTCCCCGGGGCCTCTGATGAACAGGTAGCTAGAAAAACAGGCTGGGTGGTTGGCTGATCTTTGTGAGCTGGATTCAGCAAGCCCCGTAGGGTGGACAGGCCAGGAGCCACCATGCACCCAGTCAGGCTGAATGCCTCAAGGCACCACCAAACCCGGGGGGGAGGGGAGAGCCAGAGAAACAGCTGCTGGAGGGAAAGGATGAGTTTGCCGCCGCCACGATCCCAGCCAAGGGGAAGCCTCGGGGGCTGAACAAGACCCTGTGGGGAAGGGGGGTGGGCACGAAGTAATCCACTCCTGCACAATGAAGGTGAGGGGCACCTCCGCAGGGGCCATCCAGAACGACCACTTGCCGCTCTGTCGTCTGCCCTACTAGGAAAATTAGCTCCTGACAGCAGCTGAGAGCTGGGCTGTGCTGGCCCTGCTGCCACTGAGCTGAGGCCAGAAGGTGGCTGAAGATGGGGATCTGAGGGGAAAAGCAGGAGTAGAGAAGCCCTCCACCCCACTGAGACTCGGAAGCTGCCCTCCTGAGCCCTTTAAGAACTCCCCTCCAAGCACCGCCCCACCAATTCCCTACGACTCCCCGTGTGTCTGCACATCCTGTCTGGTGGTTGTCGCCTGGGCACGCGCACCAGCTGCGCTGGGTCCCAGCCGCCCAGCGGCAGCCTCCCCTGCTGTGACCAGCCTAGCGGACTCTGCCCGGGCTCGCGCACCAGCTATGCCAGATCCCAGTTGCATGGAGGTGGCCTCCTTTTACGCCCAGCCCGGTGGGTATCGCCTGGCCCTCTACTCCCTGTGTCGGTGGTCAACAGAAAGGACATGGGGGGCTGTAGCCACCCCCATCCTGCTGCCTGAGTAAGGGGACACCCATCCTCCTTAAGGAGTAGTAGGGCCCTCGCGTAACTTCAGGCGGGTCATGTGGCAAGCCGCAGCCGCAAAGCCTCCTACCTCACCCCCTTTCGTTACCTGGGAGCAGATCAAGTTACGCGGAGGTCATCAGGTGAACGCGTGTGTTGGCCCTCCCGGCCTTCCCCACCCCGGCTACCATTGCTGCTGCCGAGGCCGGGAGGGAACCTCCCCATTATCTGACAGGCAAAGCTGCTTAGCAGCAGGATAAAGGCTGTGCGGAGAAGGAGAGTGGCTGGTTCCCCCCTTTAAATCCTCCCCTCCCCCTGGCCATCCCATAGCTTCGCTATTGGTCCTGGGGATGGAGGGAGGACCTGCTTTTCCCACCACACCATGCTCTGCCATCTCCAGGCATTCAGCCACTTCCCCGTCCCCTGTCTAGTGCCGCAAATGACGGGCTGCACCAAGCCGGACCCTTTGTGCTTAAAAATGAGGACCAGCCCTTTTAATTGAACCCAGAAATATATTAGTAGCCAGTGCAGTTGTTTGAGCTCAGGCAGAATGTACTCTCTTTTGGACTGACTAGCTGGTTAATGTCTTCCTCATAGTGAAATTTTAGTTGCTTAAACTACCAATAGAATTAGTAAAAGAATAATCTGAAGCATCTCTACCCAGAAGTAAATTCTCTGTTATTCAATGGGATTTACTCCCAGGAAAGGGTTCTTAGGTTTGCCCTGTAAATGTTTCTGTTGTGACTCCTGGTGCCCGCTGTCGGCTGGCCACCCATTGCCATCCTACCTGCAGCAAGGGCTGGCCTTGGGACCCTTGCCTATCTGGTTTCCACTTCTGTGGCAGGGCTCTAAGGGCCAAGTGGGGTTTCAAAGTTGAAGACAGAGAAGCGGCCTCAGACGACGGGTTGCGTAGAGGGTTGCGTCACTACTCTTCCCATCCTGAGTTTCTGTCCTCTGGCCGTAGCTACGGCCTGTTCAGGGCTCCTCTCTCTCTCTCTCTCTCCCCCTCACTTGCCCCAGCCAGCCCAGTCTTCCTCCTCCCTGGCCATCTCCTCTCTTCCCTTTTTATTACCCCCTCGTTCCCCTGCAGCTTCCTCGATCTTGGCCCTGCCCCCGCCTAAAGTGGGAGACGCCAAGGCCATCTCCTCTGCCCCCGTCCCTTTGATGCCTGCCAGAGGCCCAGACCTTACCTCGCTGCTTGCTCCGCTCTGCCCCGGCCCTGCGGCCATGGGTGGCTGCTCCTCCCTGCCCAATCTGGGCCAGCATCGGAACCCCTGCTGCGGGCTGAGCCTGGCTCAGCCTGTGGCCTTATCCTGCCACGGTGGTCTGCCCTGCTCCCCAAGGGCGGCTTCCATGTTTTCATCAGCATCCTGAAGAGCCACCAAGCCCTCCTGCCATCTCCATGTCGCTCCGCCGTCCTCTCTACTGGCCGCCTCTGTTGCCCAGGTAAGTTGCAAGTCAGGGGAAGATTTCTGGGCCGCTACCTCGCCGCCAGGGGTCCCCACTCCCGGGAGCTTCTGGTGAGGACCAGGACAGTTTCATCCATAATGATAAGAGCTCCTATCTAACTTATGTACAAACTTGCATGGTGCCTACAATGCATTTAGCAGTTCTTATTGAGTTAGTATACTATAAGTTGACATTTTACTTGTATGGGTTGGAATCCAAAGGGCTGTGTGTAGTGTCTCACATGCACATTGGGGCTTTTCATGTCCCTCTATTCCATAGCATTTCCTTGTGTTTTTCAAAATGCCATGTCTTAAGGCTGTACCTACAAAGCAGCCTTTGATATGGTCTGAGGGAGTGCATCAAGAAGGGGAGAAATGGTCATCTCAGTGTGTATGCATGAAGGAATCTTAGGCTAACTCAGGAAACTGTTTCTGTCCCAGGTGTTTAAATGTCCATCCCAGTTGTTAATGCAATTCATAAGTTCATCTTGAACCTTGGGAACTGGGAGCATGTAACATTTTCTTGTTGATTTCCATTACATAGAGAAGAAGAGGTATCCTCTTGCCAACAACAAATGGATACATTCAAGCTTCATGTAGAACATTTGAAGAAATGGATAGATGAGGTGACAGAAAGAATTCCAACTATGGAGCCCTCTTTAAATGCTGAGACTTTAAAAAAGTATTTGCAGAACACCAAGGTAAGATATTTCTTGATACTTTCATAAGTAGGATTCATGGTTAAGTAATTAAGCCATGCTGGCTGATTTGATGTTGCCCTCAAAAGTAAATTCAAGAATATAATATACATATTTAAGTATATCAGTTCAATACATTTTGGGCAGTCTATAAAAAATTAATAAACAAATCAATTTCTGTAACTTGTGCCCAGTTTTTAAACAATGGTGGAACATACTATATATTTTTTTCTAATTTTCATAATAAGAAATATCTACAACTCAGTCATAGATATTTGGGATTAACTGTATTTCACTTTTGTAGAATTTGGAAGATGAATGGGTTTCAAAGGCACCTGAAATTCAGAAAATGACTAGCAGAGGAACAGCATTATGTGACCTAATCAGTGCTGTGACTTCCCCTGCAAAATCAAGGGAAGCCAAATCAGGTATGTTCAAATGAATAAGGACAATAAGGAACATTTTAGATAGACTAACAAAAATAAATTGTTTGTTTGAAGACCCATGATGCTTACTTGGCTCTCAAGTGAATGTTATGTCTGTGGGTACAAGGATTGACAGTCAATAAATGTAAAGGTCTCATCCAGAGAACAGGCTTACAAACGATCAGAGCCATTGGCAGTTCTGGTGTTGTCTTTACACAAATCTGTATTTTAGTATGGTATTGCTGTTACCTTAGTGGATAGAATATTCTTTAGTCTTCATTATTTTTCTGTAATCTATATCTAATAATGAAGTAGTCCAAACCTGAGGATACTTACATACAGTGACTTGAGCTCTGAATGGGCGTGACAGATGTTTCTACAAACCTTAAAAGAGCCCTAGGTTTGCAGAAAAAATGTGAAATTTAAAAAAAAGCCCACATGGAGGGTTAAAAAATCTGAAAATTATATAAGGAGTGCCTGTAGCTTTAAGCAGCAGATTCCTCCGGTGGCTATTGCTAGGCAAGCACACAGTATTACAGGATGGGTTTTTCTGAGTAAAAGACCGAGGGGGGCAGGGTCATTTCCAAGCCTATTTTGGCCTTTGAGAGAGGAGTCATTGGGACCAGGCTTAACCAGGGTTGCCAGCTCCAGGTTGGGAAATTCCTGGCAATTTTGTGGTGGAGTCTGAGGAGGGCAGGGTTTGGAGAGGGGAGAGGTCTCAACTGAATATAATGCCATAGAGTCCACCCTCCAGAGTTGTCATTTTCTCCAGAGGGAAAGATCTCTGTTGTCTGGAGTTCAGTTGTAATTCTGGGAGATCTCCAGGTCTCACTTGGAGGTTGGCAAACCTAGGCCTGGAAACAACCTCTGGGTGACTTGTTACCACCAGAACTGCATGACTCAACTAGGCCTGGCTGCTTCCTACTGTTCAACAGCAGCCACCCTACGAAAGCCAGTGTGGTGTAGCAATTAGAGATTCAGAGTAGGGTCTGGGAGATCCAATTTCAAATCCCCATCCTGCTGTGGAAGCTGACTTGGGTGATTATGGACCAGTCTCATAGTTTCAGCCTAACCTACCTCATAGGGTTGTAAAAAGGAGGAGAGGAGAATAATGTGACCCGCTTTGGTCCCCACTATGGAAAAAGGCGGGGTATAAATGAAGTAAATAAATAATAAATATAGCTCAAGATGGGAGGTAGATAAAAGGTAGACTGGTGAATAGCTGAGAAGGAGAGAATGAGGCAGGGGAAGGGAATAGGATATTTGGGTTGCAAGGAGAAAAGGAGGAAATTGGTATGTATGACATGTAGGCAGTTGTCAACAAAAGTGATTCATTTTAATAGTGATTCAACAACTCAGAACAGCTCAGAACAGACAACGAAGCATAGAGCAACAGGCTCTTATTTAAACAGTGTGGGTTAACATAGCCACGCCCATATTCAGGTTAACAACCAATGGTATTACAGAGATAACACCCAATCAGTTTACCTCCCTCCAGCACAATCCTTGTCTCCTGATTGGCCTGCTACACAGAGTAGCCAATCAGGTATTGCCATTTAGGATACCAGCATGTCAATGGAGATGAACTCCAAGCTCAGGACATAACAGAAATAGTGCAGGGAGTGGGATACAGCAGAAAGTAAGGTGCTCCCCCACAAGTACCTGAGGGTTCCCTAGCATACAAGTGGGCCTGACCCAGTGGCTGGCACCACACAACTGAGCCACAGTTTTCCTAGGTAGAGGCCGGTTGTGGGGGGGGGGGCCCTTAAGACAGAGGTGCAGATAAAGGTAATTTGGCTGTTTGGTGGAGGCTATTTGAAAGAGGTAGAGTTGCCAACTCCAAGTTAGGAAATACCTAGAGATTGGAGGAGGGTGGAGCCTGGGGAGGGGTGTTTGAGGAGGAGAGGTACCTCAGAAGGGCATAATGCCATAGACTCCACCTTCCAAGGCCACCATTTCATCTAGGAGAACTAGGATTTCCAGCTCTGGGTTAGGGTTTGAGATCACCCAGAGTTATGACTGATCTTCATATGACAGACATCAGTTCCCCTAGAGAAAAATGGCTGCTTTGGAGGGTGAACTCCATGGTATTATACCCTGCTTCCCTGCCCAAACCTCACCCTTCAAAGGCTCCACCCCAAATCTCCAGGAATTTCCCAACCTGGAGCTGGCAACCCTAAGGATGAACTGATCTCTGTAGCTGGAAGACCTACTGTTATTTCAGGAGTTCTCCATGCCCAACCTGGGTGTTGGTAACTCTAGAAAGAGATAAGGAAGCAGGAAGAGGAGAGAGGCTGTAAGAGCTTTCAAGAAAGGGAAAGAGGGAATGAGGGGGAAATGAGATGCCTCCCACATGTCCTTGCAAGGTTTCCATTTGTGTCTACTAATTCCTGATACAGCAGAAATTAAAAAGCAAGAAATCTCAGGGAGAGCAGTGTAGAAATTTGAAGTGTGGAATCATCTCTATTCACATCAGCAGTTCTGCTTCTACTGGAAGAATATAAAAGTGTAAAGGAGCTATTCAAATTTTGTTCATTGTGTTTTATCAATCACTTCTATATTACTTTTACAATTAAAGGTACAGGTGACCTGGATTTATGCTAGTGAGAGTTCTTTCCACAGCAGGCAATTAGGAAAGGTCCCACTATCTTATTAAGAGAACAACTCACTTACTCAGCTGAGATTTTCTTTCTGTGTTTCCCAGCTGCCATTAAACTAATATGCACCTTCCAGCTGGTAGTAAGGGGTGAATACTTAGCCTTCTCCAAGGCAACCATTAATTCTGCTCCATTAAGTTATCATCTTTAAGCTCTCTGTTTAAATATACATGCAATAGGTTCTGCTGAGTGCTCTTCTTTCCTTCATAAATAACAAATGTTTTGACACCTCATTAAATTGCCTTTGGATCAGCTAAAAGAGGGTGCTGCTGAACCTAGTTTCCTAACATGGGAACTGGTAAACACAGAACAGAGGGATTATTGGATTGCCGCTATGTTTGCAGTATAGCCAGTTTGGTGTAGTGGTTAAGTGTGCAGACTCTAATCTGGGAGAACCGGGTCTGATTCCCCACTCCTCCAGCTGCACCTGGCTGGATGACCTTGGCAAGCCATAGCTCTGATAAGAGCTGTTCTTGAAAAAGAGCAGTTTCTGTCAAGAACTCTCTCAGCCCCACCTACCTCACAAGGTGTCTCTTGTGGGGAGGGGAAGGGAGTTTGTCAGCCGCTCTGAGACACCTTTGGGTAGTGAAGGGCGGGGTATAAATCCAGTCTCTTCTTCTTCTTCTATAAACGAATAGGGCAATTTCTCATTATGGATCCAGTTCCACAATACATCGAATCACAGATCCTAATTCAGATACTAATATCGTAAGAAGGATGTAATTACTTCTTTGCCATTTTTATGCATTGTTTTGTGTATCAGTGCAGACAATGAAAACATGATACATGCAATGCTCCCTCTAAGCCGTGCTGTCTTGTGAGCAAAAATTCTACTTTTTAAGCAGCTGGCATTAAAGTTGTGAGTAAGCAATTTGGCCACTGCATAAATTAGTTTGCTCTGGAGCCATTCTTCCTGAGCTAAGACAAAAATGTGTGAGCCAGAGGCTAGAAAACTGTGAGCTAACTCACACTAACTCAGCTTAGAGGGAACACTGGATACATGTACACCAAGACAGTTGCACAAACAGGTGTTTAATGGCTGCTTTAAAGCATTTGGAAAGGGCAACAAAAAGGGATCAGGGAGCCCAGCTCTAAGCAGCAAGTTCTATGTGCATACAACCTTCACAACTAATGCATTACATACACACTTTGTACATGAGAATGTGTACCTGTATGCAAACAGCTGTGGAAGAAATTGTCCCCAGTTATCATTTTATCACTACATCACTATGGCTTTATGTCTACAATTGTACTGATAGTGAAAGTGTTCAAAGAATGCATGTGGATTCTGCAGTGTGTGAAAATATCCTAAATGTTTGATGTTATGAAGAATCTACTTTTAATCATTCTAAGTGGCTAAACCAGTGTAGTGCAATTGATAGGATCTTGGACTTGAGAGAACTGGGTTTGTTTACTGATGACATTGGCCAGTTTCTTCCTTCAGCTCTTGGTTACTCTTCTGTATAGTGGAAATAGTACAGACCACCCATTTAGGGATACTCTAAAAATAAAGAGATTTAAGAAATGGAACATTAGAAAACACTACATATATTATCTGGGGCCACAGTGGTTAAGATGCTAAGCTGCAGACTGGAAGGTCCGTAGTTCAGCAGTTTGAGACCCTAGTGCCACGTGACGGAGTGAGCTCCTGTTTCTAGCCCCAGCTCATGCCAATCCAGCAATTCAAAAGCAAGAAATTGCAAGTAGATAAATAGGTAGGGAAGGTAACAGCATTCTGTGCACTTCGGCGTGTAGTCATGCCGGCCACATGACCACGGAAACGTCTTTGGACAGTGCTGGCTCTTCTGCTTGGAAATGGAAATGAGCATCGACACCTAAAGTAGGATTTGACTAGCTTTTGTGTAAGGGAAACCTTTAACTTTACATGCATTATCTATTTATGAAGTGAAATGTCCTTGTGGATACATCCTGGGGGCTTAAGTTCAGAATAGCAATGCAGGAGAGTTTTTCTGCCGAAGGAATGGACTTGCTACTGTTCCATACAAATAATTTCAGGGGTGGATGCTTCCTTCCAGACCCTAAAATCCTAGCTCGGGCAAGGCTTGTGCAAGTACTTTCATGAGGCTGAAAAGAGTCCCAAACAGCTGATGTAACATAGGAACTAGCTCTCAATCCCTGTGAATGGAGAGAGTTCTGTTGAACAGGAAGGAAGTATAGTTCATCTTCCGTCTTTGGTGCAGACACACACTGGGACTGCACCTGTGTGTTGACTGGCAACAGATAGAATTCCCCTTGCTTATAGAGACCTAAGGGAGGAGCCCTTCACCTCTGGAGCCGACATGACAACTTTTTCCTGCCTAAACTGTCACGTTCTCTGGAGGAGGGCACCCCCCCTTCACCTCAGTTCCTTTTCTGCCACTGAATGGATAGGATCGTCCTAGCTTCGCTGCATTAGAGATCTTCTCTTTCGTCAAATGTCATGCCTTTCCTTCTCTCAGGGAGTTTTTCTTGACCTTTAGCTCCATTCTCTGTGGATTCCTAACTCCCTGAGCTTGATCTTTGAGGGATTCCTCATTGTGAGTGAGGTGGTTCATGTCAATCTCCCCCTTCCCCCCGGCTTTCTTTCACTGTTCTTAACCCTTGTGGTGCCTAACAAGTCTACCAAAGCTCTCTTTAAAAATGCACTCAGTGTGCAACCAAAATGACCCATAGCAATGAGCATGAATTGTGCCTCATGTGCTTGCGAGAGTCCCACAACATGGCTGCATGTATAGTCAGCCCCTTCAGGTCTAGCACTGGAGCCCCATTCTGAACCACCATCTGTGCACTCGGTTCTGACGGTTCTGGAAGTGAACAAAACCCCACGCCTACATTCAAAGAGAGCAGCCTCTACTGTCCCAGCATTGGAATCAAGGCACCCTTGGTCCCCATTGCCTGCTTGCTTAGTTCTAGCCCATAGTTCTTCGGAACCACCATCAAAGAAGCAGAAGAAGACCAAACATAAGGAGAAGACTGGCTCAGTTTCAAAGCACCCTATTCCCCCTCCCATGCTATCTTCCAAGGAGCCAGACATTATTCTGGTCCCCCCACATACTCCATCACCCCACCTTGACTCACCTGACAGGTTGCTTTCTGGCGTGAAAGAGGAGCAAGTCCAGCCTTCCTGGTGGAGAACGTATGCCACCCCAATTGGAACCGACCATGCCTGCCCCATGGTCACAGACCTGTCTGCTCCCCCAGTGGCATCCATTCTACATGTCTCCCACTTATCTTCAACAGTGGCCAGATCTTTATTTATTTATTTATTTATTTATTATTTCAATTTATATCCCACTCTTCCTGCGAACAGGCTCAGGGCGGCTCACAACAATAAATGAAAGCTAGTGGTGAGAGGATATGGGACTGTTGTACATTATCAATCTGTCCCTGGAGACAGGGGTCTATCCAGAGGGTCTGAGAGAGGCGGTGGTAGTACCACTCTTGGGGGGGGGAAATCTTTGGATCCTAGGGACCCAACCAATTACCGCCCAGTTTCAAATTTGTCCTTTCTGGGTAAGGTGATTGAGAGACTGGTAGCTGAACAGCTCCAGAGTTTCTTGGGTGACAAATTGGCATTGGATCCATTCCGGTCCGGCTTCTGCCTGGGCCACAGGTTGGAGACGGTGTTGGTCACCCTGACAGACAACCTCCGCAGACAGCTGGACAGAGGCGGGTCAGTGCTGCTGTTGTTGCTTGATCCCACGGTGGCGTTTGAAACAGTTGATTACAATCTTCTGACTCACTGCCTCGGCAACCTAGGAGTTCAGGGGTAGTCTTAAAGTGGCTTTCCTCCTTTCTCCATGGTCGGGGATAGAGGGTGGCACAGGGAGAGAAGATGTCAGCCAGGTACTCCTTAATATGTGGGATCCCTCAGGGGGCAGTCCTCTCCTTGATGCTATTCAACATCAATATGCACCCCCTTGCCCAGATGGTGTGGAGTTTTGGATTGGGGTGCCATCAGTACGTTGATGACACCCAACTATATCTGCTACTGTACAGCCACCTGGATACCGCCCCATATAACTTGGCTAAGGGTTTGGAGGCTGTGGTGGGATGGCTAAAAAAAAGTAGGCTGAGGCTGAATCCAATAAAGACAGAGGTTCTGTGGCTGGGGCTGGGCGCGTCAGGGCTGGGGCATAGACTTCCCATGGTTGATGGGGTGCTGCGTACACCGGTTCAGTCTGTCAAGAGTTTGGGCGTGATGCTGGATGCCTCCTTAACTATGGAGGCCCAGATCACGAATATTGCCAAACTGACGTTTTTCCATCTATGCTAAGTGCGGCAATTGACCCCCCCCCAATAATATTTTTTATTATTTTTAACAAACAGATATCCAGACAAACAAAACATACATGAGAGTGTTAACAACAACTTCATTTCTCTTAAAACACCTCATACATATGTATCTAATTACTAAATTTCCACCTCCCAATTTTTTTGCAAGCCTATATTTAATAAGCCAATATTTTATCTAACTCGTTCTATCATTATGGCTCTTAAAAATACACAGATCTAGAACTTATTTCCTTCTAATACTACATTGTCTGAACATTCTATAATAATCTTCTAAAACATATATTTAGCTATTAACTAAATTTATACCATTCCCCAGCTTCATAATCACATACTTTTCTGTTTCTATATATTCTAAATTCTATAACATAACTATCACATTACATTCTTTCACATTTTAATAATACTCTGACTTTTAAAATAGTTTTCTAAACCTACATATATTCCCTATATATTGTTCCCCAGTTCTACAACCTCCTGGGATCCTTAAACCAATCTTATTTATATCTTTAATTAACACTTTTCAATATACTTATCTAACCTACAGATTCATACCTGTTCTATAAGACCACCTACTTTATAACATCTTGTTTTACTACAATTAATATAAAGCAAAACATTCAATGCGATTCAGTAATTACTTAGATTTTCTTTGTGGTCTCTGTGCATCACACCTCTGGGATATAGTGTGCCTGCACTGACCCCGATTGGTATTGTAGAAAGCTAAAAGGGATTTTCGCGCCCACTCCCCGGTCATGTGCCAGGCTCCAGCGCGCATGACCAGGGGAGGGGCATGACGATTCCACCAGTTCTCTTCTGACTGCCGCACTGGTAGGATTTCCTATGCCTTGGTTAGTAATTTTTTTTCGGCTTTTGACCTTCTCTCCTTACTTCTTGAACTTCTAGTTAGCTAGTTTTCAGTTTAGTGTTAGTTAGGTAGTTTTGGACTTACTGCTGCTTTGGCAGAATTTTCTGCCCCCCCCTCTTTCTGCCCTATAGCCACATGGTGGGGCTTCTTTAAACAGTGCTGCAAGTGCGGTAGTAAAATTGCCCCCCTTGATGGACACTCCCTTTGTTTATTGTGCCTGTGGGGGGAATCGCACCGAGTTGACTCCTGTGCCCACTGTGCGAAGTTCTCTCGACAAATGAGGATGAATCGAGCGGCTAGACTTTCTGTGGCACTAACCAAATTGGCTCTTTCACCTATGGCGTTGTTACAAGAGACTTCTGGACATGCCTCCATGTCAACCCCTGCATCAGGATCGATGGCCGTACGGTCTCCGTCACTGGGCCATTTTTATGCTGACCGATCGGTGCTGAAATGCTCAATACCGGCTTCGCAGTCTGATGCCGATATTCCCACGAAACATCGTCGGGAGGGTAAGGACAATCGGCCTGTTAAGCATAAGAAACAGAAGAAGGACTCCTTGATGTCGGGAGCCGCTTCACTTGACTCCTCAGGCCGTGGGCAGACACAGGTGTTCAGTCTCCACCCTCTCCTCGCCCAATTCAACTCACAGATTCCGAACAGGACATGACACTGATGCAGGCCTCCCACTCTTCCAGTGTCAATAGTCATCTGGTCACTTGTCAGGTGGTAGCAGTACTCACCGACAACACCACGGCGCTCTGCTATCTCAATTGTCAAGGCAGGACGATGTCCAGAAGCCTCTGTCAACTAGCCATAGACATTTGGAACGAATGTCAGCTGTGGGACACATTCCTTGTAGCGGCCCATCTACCTGGGACCCTGAATGTGCAAGCAGACTTCCTCAGCAGAGGGTGTGCATCATGGCATGAATGGGAGATCAGCTGGGTGTATCTCCTGCCAGTCTTTCACGCATGGGGCCAACTGGAGCTGGATGCCTTTGCGACACACAAAAACAAGAAGTGTCTGCTTTGCTCCAGGGCAGGGAAGGAGCCTCAATCCCTGGGAGATGGTCTCCTTTACTCATGGACACACAACTATGTGTTTCTCTTTCCGCCCTTTCCCCTACTCACCAAAGTGATAGCCAAAATCCTGAGGGACAGACCATGCTACATCCATGTGGCCCCCTGGTGGCCCAGACAACACTGGTTCCCCACTCTCCTCCACGTATCCAAGGGCTCCTTTGTTCACTTCCCACCAGCACTGAATCTCCTCCTTGTGCAGGCGGGACAGATGCTACATCACGACATGCTGCACCTGAAGGTCACAGCGTGGAAGATCCATTGGCTGGACTCAGAGATAGGATAGAACCAGTGTTCCCTCTAAGCTGAGTTAGTGTGAGCTAGCTCACCATTTTTTAGCCTCTGGCTCACACATTTTTGTCTCAGCTCAGGAAGGATGGCTCCAGAGCAAACTTAATTTATGCAGTAGCCAAATTGCTCACTCACTCACAACTTTAATGCCAGTAGCCCACAAAGTAGAATTTTTGCTTACAAGACTCCACAGCTTAGAGGGAATATTGGATAGAATATGGGCTGCTGAATTGCCGTAAACTGTCTACTAGGGCTTCCTATGCTGCGATTTCATCATGACGGTGTTACCTTAGCCCCGGACATTTCATTTCTGCCTAAGGTAGTCTCGGAGTTCCATATGCGAGCCAACATTGTCCTCCCTGTGCTCTACCCAACACCGCAGAACGACAAGGAACGCCGTCGTCACATCTCAGACGTGAAGAGGGCTTTGCTTTTCTACCTGGACAGGACGTGCTCTTTCTGGAAGTTCCTCCCTTCATATGCCCTGTATTCTTCAGTTTGTATACAGCTCGCCTTACGGTTAAAGACCGACACAAAGTGAGAGTTGAGTAATTCCACTTTGTCTTCATCCCTTGTTAAGGCTTGACCGTCCTCCCCTAGCAATGAGTTTATTTATTTATAAATCTTAAATTTTTTTCTTCTTTTTGTAGCTTCGCATCTTCAGTAAGGTCATAATTCTATGCCTCTTCCCCTTAATGAAGAAAAGATTTCTTTTAAGCATCACGAACTGTAGTAAGTGTTTAGTGTAGTTAAGGATTCCATAAATTCTGTTTCATCTTCTGTCTTTCCTTTTCATAAGTATTCCAGATTTTAGCAGATTTTTGGTAGATCTGTTGTACTCCTTGTAGGTTAAATCAGCTTGAATATAGAATTCCATTTCTCTGTGGATTAAATCATCTTGATAGAAGTGTTGTTCTTCCTCTTTGACTAATTTTTGCTGAGATCCCTTTATATCATTTGTAGCTTCACTTGGTATAATTTCTTTTTTATCCAGTGTTGTCTTTAAAGCCTTTTGAATTCCCAAAGTGATTGCCTCAACCACTAAAGTCTGGAGCTCGTCCCATGACAGCTGCAGCAGGCTGGTTTCTTTGGAACTATCTATGCAGGCAGCCACTGGTATTTTTTCCCATGTATCTTGTTTATCCATTTTGCTATGATAGCAGAATCTCAGTTCAGTCTGACTACGTTCACAGTATCTTCAGTGCTGGGCACAATCAGCAAGTGATCACTCTCAGTAAAGTAATAACAGCCATGAGTAATTGGCCCATTTCTTTTCATGCCCTGACCTAGCCACAGTAATCCATGCAACAGTCACCTCCAGATTATATTACTGTAACTCACTCTATGCTGGCCTTCCCTTGCACCTGACCCAGAAACTCCAACTGATCCAGAATGCAGTGGTGGGAGTCCTGACAGGAACGCCAAGGATAGCACATATACAACCTGTGCTGTGTCAGCTTCACTGGTTTCCAGTGGAGTACTGAGTCAGTTTCAAGGTGCTGGTATTGACCTTCAGGGCCTTGAGCGGTCTGGGACCAGTGTATCTTTGGGACCGTCTCCTCTGGTATGTCCCCAGGAGAACATTATGCTCTGCTGAGAACAATCTGCTGGTAATCCCTGACCCTAAAGATATCCGGCTGTCCTCAACCAGAGCCAGGGCTTTCTCTGCCCTGGCTCCTACCTGGTGGAACTCTCTGCCAAATTCCCTCAGGTGATCTAGCGACTATGGATGTGGGGAGACAATCACTGAAAGTGTGAGTTGAGTTTAAGCGAGAGCACCCACACACTTGTACCCCCCTTAAAGGAAATGAGGGGGGAGGGGACTTCCCCCCGATAAGGACTGCGCGCAAGTGATTTTAAAGTCAGAAAAAAGAGGGGGGCCAGCAAGGGAAAGCGGGAGAAATGAAATAAAGAGGCTGTGAGAACTTACAGGCTAGATTAAGAACTTCCAGAGACTTTGATGAACTTTCTTTAAACGTAAACAATCCCTAAACATGGCACTGCCGAAAGACGTGAGGGATAAGATGTCGAAAGTTAAACCAGGAAGTTCCAGCCCTTCAAATTCGATGCCTAGACAGTACTCAACTGTGGAACTCCAAAGACTGCTGTCGGAGGCGCTTCACCCCCTGCTGGAGAAAATTACAGCTATTGACAATAAGCTTGACGCTCAACAAGCACAAACTGCTGCAAATGCACAGAAAATTGAAAAAGCAGAGCAGGAACTTAGAGATTGGTTCCAACTTGAAAAAAGTGGCTAAAAAACTGCAGCCGCTTGAGAAAAAGTGCCAGATCAAAGAGTCTCGGGTACTACAGCTGCAAATAGAAGGGGCGAGTTACATCTTGAGACTTCAAGGGATTAAAGAGGAGAGAGGAGAGAATCTGAGACAAATCGTTGGTGACTTGTTGTCCCCCTTGGCAGAGATGACATCAGATCAACTTTAAAGCAAGATAGACACGATCTTTAGATCGTACTCAGAATTTATCAGAAAGAATAATCTGCCTGGGGAGTTACTGTTAGATTCTCCCAAAGAAGAGTGAGAGATCAACTGTTGAAAGCGACTAACGGAACTACGTTGAAGTGGAAAGATAAGGAGATTAAAGTTATGAAGGACATTCCATTTGAGATAAGAAGAAAGAGAAGGAAATATAGAGACTTGGTGATATTCTACAAAGCCAAAAGACTGCGTACAGATGGTTGGTTCCTGAGGGACTAATCTTTCAATATGCCAACGGTAAAGAAAGGATTGATTCTGTGGAAAAAGCTTGTGAATTTTTGCATCAGCATGGTTATCCACCAGAGAAGGGAGAAGACACCCCGGATGGCACCAGGGAGAGCGAAGAAGAAGGAGAGACTGGATCTTCCGAAGAGGACTCGGACTCTAATTTGCGGGCTGTAGCCCCCAAACCAAGCTATCAATTGAGGAAGAAAAGAGGGGGAAAGTAGAGTGTTACTATTCTCTGGAGTATCTTTTGAAAGAATATTTAAAACAGGATGCAGCTCTTTATGAAATTGTAATTGTAAATGCGAGTGAAAAATGGAAATGATATATTAGCTAGATGATCATTTTCAGTGAAAGTTAATTCACATCTAAGAGAGAGATTTTTCATTTAAATCAATTGTATGGTCACCAACTCTTCGGTTTTTAGAGGTTATCTTTTCTTTCTCCTGTAGTATATAGTTTTCCCCTTCCTGATTTTTTCTGTTGTAGTTTTTTATTATTTAGAAAATGCAATAAAAAATCCCCTTCGGGGGGCCAAAAAAACACACAAAAACCCTACCCGTGAGACAGAAGAACAGCTCAGAGCAGGTTTTTAAGTTAAATTGCAGATGCCATCTGGAGATTGAGTAATTAAGATCAATTGATTGTCAATTTTAATTTGTATTTTGTATGTTTTTAACTTGTTGTAAAGCTGTGGTGGCTCAAGTGTTTAAGACGCTGAACTGCAGGCTGGAAGGTCAGTAGTTCAGCAGTTTGAGACCCGAGTGCCGCATGAGCTCCCGTCTCTGGTTCCAGTTCCTGCCAACCTAGCAGTTTGAAAGCAAGAAATTGCAAGTAGATAAATAGGTACCACTTCGGTGGGAAGGTAACAGCATTCTGTGCGCCTTGGTGTTTAGTCATGCCGGCCACATGACCACAGAAACATCTTTGGACAGCACTAGCTCTTTGGCTTGGAAACGGAGATGAGTACTGCAACCCTAGAGTCAGATTCGACTGGCTTTTGAGCAAGGGAATCTTTACCTTTTTAAAGTGCCCAGCGCCCTATGTACTCAGTGATGGGGTGATTCAGAAATCTAAATAATAATAATAATATAATCTAAATTAATACAATAAATAATACAATAAAAGCAGTTTAACATTTAAAAGTAATTAAAATATTTGAAGTGGGTAGTGCAATGCAATTAATTCCAGTCACTATAGCCAGGAAAAATAAGTGGTCTGTTGCCAAGCCATGATGGTCTCATGTAGCACCAATAGTGAGACCAGCTGGTAGACGTCCATTGCCTCAACCAAAGGCCTGGCAGAATGGCTCCATTTTACAGGCCCTGCAAAACTGCAACAGGTCTTGAAGGGCCCTGATCTCAGTCAGTAGCATGTTCCACCAAGCTGGGGCCAGGAACAAAAAAGCCCTGGCCCTGGTTAAGGCTAGATGGGCATCTTTCAGTCCGGGGACAACCAACGGATGGCTCTCCGCAGAGCACAAGACTCTCCAGGGCACATATAGGGGGAGGCAGTCCTGTAGATATGTCGATTCCAGGCTGCATAAGGCTTTTAAGGTCAACATCAACACCTTGAAGTGGATCTGGTACTCAACCGGTAGCCAGTGCAATTGGTGGAGCACTGACTGGATGTGCACCTGCACAGATGTCACAGTCAGCAGGTGCACCACCGCATTTTGCACCAGCTGAAGTTTCCAGATCATTCTCAAGGGTAAGCCCCCATAGAGTGAGTTACAGAAATCGAGCCTGCAAGTGACCATCACATTAGTTACTGTAGCCAAGTCCTGGGGGGAGAGGTAGGGAGCCAGCTGCCTGATCTGCTGCAGACCCGGCAGCTGCAGTGACCTGGGCCTTCATAGAAAGTGAGGCATCCAAGATCACCCCCAGGCTCCTTACTTTCTGGGTTGGCACCAATGGTAGGGAGCCTAATCCCCAAATCCACTCCCCCCCCGGCTCAGGTATAGAACCTCCCTCTTCACAGTATTTAACTTCAGCTGGCTCTGTTGCAGCCACCCAGCCACAGCTTCTAGCACACTGCCCAAGTTCTCAGGCGTGGAATCCAGGTGGCCGTCCAACATCAGATAGAGTTGGGTGCCATCAGCATACTGATGACACCCCAGCCCCCCCCGGACCAACTCAGTGAGGGGACGCATGTAGATATTAAACAGTATCAGTGAGAGGATTGCCCCGTGTGGCACTCCACATTCTAGCGGGTGTCGTGAGGAGCCCCTGTCACCTAGCACCACCCTCTGTCCCCGACCATGGAGAAAGGAGGAAAACCATTGTAGGGCAGTCCCCTGGACTCCTGTGTTGGCAAGGTGGTGGGTCATAAGATCATACTCATCCGTGTCGAATGCTGCTGTCAGGTCTAATAGCAACAGCAGTGCTGATCCACCTCAATCCAGATGTCTCCAGAGGTCATCCATGAGAGCGACCAGCACCATCTCCGTCCCATGGCCAGGGTGGAAACTGGACTGGAATGGATCGAGAATGGAAGTGTCATCCAAGAAGACCTGAAGTTGTTCTGCCACTGCCCTCTCAACTACATTGCCCAGAAATGGAAGATTTGAAACTGGGCGGTAGTTGGCTAAGACTATAGGGTCTAATTATGATTTTTTTAAGGAGCAAATATACCACTACCTCCTTCAGTCCTGCTGGGAATATCCTGGAAGAAAGGGACAAGTTGATAATTTCTCCCAGAAGGACTCGAATGCCATTCTCACAGGCTTTAATCAGCCAGGATAGACAGGAGTCAAGGGGGCAAGTGGTAGGCCTCACAGCTACCAGGATCTTGTTGTCTTCCTCTTGAGAGAGCCAGCTGAAGTGGTCCTAAATTGGACCCAAGGACAGACAAGGGGCTTCCAGTTCCTTTACTGTATCGATTGTGGTTGGAAGATCCTGGTGGAGTGGCACACTGGTTGAGTGACAGGATTTTATCTGCGAAATAACTCACAAAAGCCTCATAGCCAATAGCCAATTCCCTACTGTTTTGTTTGCCTTGCAGCAATATAGTTAATGACCAAATGGTTCTAAATAATTGAGCTGGGTGCAAGTTCGCTGATGCAATGGAGGCTGTGTTGCCAGAGGCACTGCCTTTTATTCTTGGGTAGCCCCAAAACAGGGGTGCCCTACTTTCTAACCTGAAGTCCAAAAAAAGTCAGGCACTCTCAGCTTGACCACAGAGTTGGGCTGCGAGTGGTCTGCAAAAAGATTTCATATTCAGGTTTCATAAGGTGACCTCAGAGCAAGCCTCCAGTCTTTCCCCTCCACCCAGCAGAGATTATGCTTATCGAATGCTTATGGGTTCTACCAGGTACAGTATATCTACATTTCTAAATGTCTGTTTAGAGGCCATCTGGCAGTTAACACTGCCTCCAGTAATTCTTTGTCTGAATTCTTTGTCTTTCTGCCTCTGTCCCTCAACATACTGGGATAAATCAATCAATCATTCAAATGTTTAGCAATCCTTCCTGACGCTAATCAGGGATGTCTCCCATGTTTTGTCCACCCCAGGCCAGGACCATTAGTGAGTCAGATAATCCATTTAACTAGCTTCCCAACACCTGGCTTCTATTGTTAAATCCAGACCCTGCCTCTCTGGAAGCTCATTGGTCATACCTAAGGTCTGCCCCTACTGGCATCACACACCCCTGGGACTCATCATTGGTTCAGGTAATCTAGGCCGCCCATTGTTCTCACCTGAGACCAGCCCCCAGGGCTGTCCATTGGTCTGAATTCTTTGCCAGTGCCTATATCCCAGCTCACACATGGCTTTAGACCGTGTGTTTTCTGCCATGATCCAAAATGGCAGGCCACCCCTGAACTCTCTGAGTTTAGGCCAGAGTCCATGGACCTCTGCACATCTGGACAGGTTGTGTCATCCCTCTATAACGCATCAATCACCTCTGTTTCCTTAGTGCTATATTGTGTGTATGTTTGAGAATATTTAGTAAAGAAACCATTATTTTAGCCACCCAGTTTCTGTGTCTGTTCCTGGGTGCTTGGGAATTCTAACTCTGGTATACACAGGCCCTGTAGATAAGCCAATTGCATATTAATAATTATAATTCCCCATCTTTATTAAATAATAGAGCAATTTGGCTAACAGCTGCATAGAACTCTTTCTGACAATGACCCCATCTGGGCCATTCCATTCCGGAATACAGACGTTCATCTGGGGACTCCAGGTGTTTAGAGACCCATTCTCCATATATGCCTCCAGTGTCTCCTGACATGGAACCTGAGGATGAAGGGACAGTGATGTTGCACTACAGCTCATAAGAACATAAGAACATAAGAGAAGCCAATGTTGAATCAGGCCAATGGCCCATCTAGTCCAACACTCTGTCACACAGCGGCCAAAAATACCACGTGCTATCAGGAGGTCCAGCAGTGGGGCCAGGACACTAGAAGCCCTCCCACTGCTGCCCCCTCCAGCACCAAGAATAGAGTGCATCACCTGCCCCAGACTGAGTTTTCCCATCTATACCCTGTGGCTAATAGCCACTGATGGACTTCTGCTCCATATGTTTATCTAATTCCCTCTTGAAACTGTCCATGCTTGTAGCTGCCACCACCTCCTGTGGCAGTGAATTCCATATGTTAATCACTCCTTGGGTGAAGAAGTATTTCCTTTTATCTGTTCTAACCCGACTGCTCAGCAATTTCATGGCGTGCCCACAAGTTCTTGTATTGTGAGAAAGGGAGAAAAGTACTTCTTTCTCAACCTGCTCAATCCCATTCATAATCTTATAAACCTCGATCATGTCACCTCTCAGCCGTCGTTTCTCCAAGCTGAAGAGCCCCAAGCATTTTAACCTTTCTTCATAGGGAAGGTGTTCCAACCCTTTTATCATTCTAGTTGCCCTTCTCTGCACTTTTTCCAATGCTATAATATCCTTTTTGAGATGTGGTGACCAGAACTGTACACAGTATTCCAAATGAGGACGCACCAATGATTTATACAGGGGCATGATGATACTGGCTGATTTGTTTTCAATTCCCTTCCTAATAATCCCCAGCATAGCGTTGGCCTTCTTTATTGCAGCTACACACTGTCTAGACATTTTCATTGAGTTATCCACTACGACTCCAAGATCTTTCTCTTGGTCAGTCTCTGCCAGTTCAGACCCCATCAACGTGTATTTATAGTTAGGATTTTTGGCTCCAATGTGCATCACTTTGCACTTGGCCACATTGAACTCCATTTGCCACGTTGACGCCCACTCACCCATCCTTGACAGATCCCTTTGGAGTGCCTCACAATCCTCCCTGGTTTTCACCACCCTGAACAACTTCATCTGCAAATTTAGCCACTTCACTGCTTACTCCCAATTCCAAATCGTTAATAAACAAGTTAAAAAGCATCGGACCGAGTACTGATCCCTGTAGTACCCCACTGCTTACCACCCTCCACTGAGAAAGTTTCCCATTTACACTCACTCTCTGTTTCCTATTTATAAGCCAGTTTTTGATCCACAAGAGGACTTGTCCTTTTATCCCATGACTATTGAGCTTACTTAGGAGCCTTTGATGAGGAACTGTATCAAAAGCTTTCCGGAAGTCAAGGTAAATAATATCTATTGGGTCCCCCTTGTCCACATGTTTGTTCACTCCCTCAAAAAACACTAACAGGTTAGTGAGACAAGATCTTCCCTTACAGAACCCATGTTGAGTCTGCCTCAATAGTTTTTGTTCATCGGTGTGCCTATCCATTCTTTCCTTAATAACAGTTTCCACCAACTTACCCGGTATCGATGTCAGACTGACTGGCCTGTAATTTCCCAGATCTCCCCTGGAGCCCTTTTTAAAGATGGGAGTGACATTAGCTACCTTCCAGTCCTCAGGAATGGAGGCAGATTTTAAAGAAAGATTACATATTTTTGTCAGGAGGTCCACAAGTTCACATTTGAGTTCTTTCAGAACTCTCGGATGAATGCCATCCGGGCCTGGTGATTTATTAGTTTTTAAACTGTCCATCAGTCGGAGGACTTCCTCTCTTGTCACCGCAATCTGATTCAGGTCTTTCAAACCCCCTCCCGAAATCGGTGCTTCTGGAGTGGGCAAGCACTTCTCCTCTTCCACAGTGAAGACAGAGGCAAAAAATGCATTCAGCTTCTCAGCCATTTCCCTATCATCCTTCACTACTCCTTTTACCCCTTGGTCATCCAAGGGCCCCACTGCCTCCCTGGCTGGCTTCCTACTTCTAATGTATTTGAAGAAAGTTTTATTGTTGGCCTTTATGTTTTTTGCGATATGCTCCTCATATTCCCTTTTTGCTTGCCTGATCACAGACTTGCATTTTATTTGCCATAGTCTGTGTTCCCTTTTATCAACCTCACTAAGACTAGCTTTCCACCACTTAAAGGAATCCTTCTTACCTTTTACAGCTTCTATTACTTTATTTGTTAACCATGCAGGCTTTTTTCTATACCTATTTGTACCTTTCCTAACCTGCGGTATATATTTTTTCTGAGCTTCTAGGACTGTATTTTTAAATAGTCTCCAAGCTTCCCCAATGGTTTTGACCTTCTCCACTCTTCCTTTCAATTTCTTCCTCACATATCCCCTCATACCAGAGAAGTTACCCTTTTAAAGTTAAAAGTGGTTGCGTCAGTCTTTTTGGGCAACTCCCTATCTGTACAAATGTTAAACTCAATGACATTATGGTCATTGCTTCAAGGGCAACACAGAACCCTCCCCAAATGAAGTAGAGGACTTCCCTTTCGAGGGTTCGAGCCTTTTCTCACAGATCACTGATGAGTTTCTGTCTACAGTTAAAAAGAACAAACTATCAAATTTCTTGGGGTCCTTCCTTCCACAGCCCCACATCAGCGCTTCACTCTACAACAGCAGGGGTTTGCCACCCTCTTCTGTTGCTATCAAAGACATCAACAATATCAGGCTACTCACCAGTATTCTCATTGCCAATACCACTCTCCTTCCTTCCAGAAAAGAAAGAGTACTACATAATCTAGGTCTGGAAGCCAGGAGGCCCCACAGAGAGATTAGAGCCCAGCAGTTGTCAAAGTTCTGACTATCTGTCCAGTATCAGGCAGAAGGTTTCCAGTTCAGGGACAGACTAGCCCACTTTTATGAGGCATGGCAAATGGACTGCTCTGATAGTTGAGTCTTAACTGTAGGTCATAGTGGTTATTTTTTTAGAATTTACCTCATTGCCCTTCTGTCTCCCTGCTTCTATAGTGGTCGACAACCCATATCCTGCGTTCCAGCTACAGCTTCCGGAGCTCCTGGGAAAAGGGGCAGTTGAAAAAGTTCCAGTGAGCCTCTAATCATGGGGGTTTCATTCTGGGTTTTTTTCTCATTGACAAAAAAGATGGAGGCTATAGACCCATCTTTGATTTAAGGAAATTAAACAAACTTTTGAAGGTGTCTGAATTTAGAATAAACTTTCATCTGTCATTGAATTCCTTACTACTAACTCATGGTTTGCTGTGCCGGACTCTAAAGATGCCTGTTTTCACATTGCCATTCACTGCTCACATACAGTTCAGAGATTTTTCAGTATTCAGTTCTCCCTTTTGGCCTGGCCACAGCTCCTAAATTCTTCACTAAGTGCATGGCTGTGGTCGTGGCCCATCTGAGAACACAGGGCTGCACCATTTCCCTCTCTTTGGATGACTGGCTCATTTTTGTATCGTCTAGGGAGCTTCTGAGGTCTTCGGTGGACTTGGTTCTCTCCACTTGCATAAAATTAGGGCTGGTAGTTTACTGGAAAAATCCTGTTTGGAACCCTTCCGCTGGATTCAGTTTGTAGGGGCTTCTCTTGACTCTATGCATGCTGAAGTCTTCTTGCCGCCCGATAGGGGCAGGACCATTAAAGCTATTTCTGTGGAAAAGGTGTCAATCTGTTAGGTCCATCCAGTGCCTTCTCGGTCTGATAGCTTCCACCACAGAGGTTACACCTCTATCTAGACTACATATGTGTGATCTACAAAACTGGTTCATCAAAAAATCTGACACTGCAAGTCATGTCCCTGGGTGTCATTTCTATTCCCAGATCAGTATCTAGATCTCTGATCTGGTGGATAGAGGATGTTAATCTTTCCATGGGGGTCAAATTAGGTTTTTGGGTTCCACAGACCACCCTTACTACAGATGCATCCCTTACAGGTTGGTGTGCCCATTGTGAAGGTCTTTCCATGCAGGGTAGGTGATCCTCACTAATTAAAGGCCTCCACATTAATATTCTGGAGTTGCGTGCAGTCAGATTTGCCCTTACCTCTCTTGCAGATATCCTTCAAGGCAAGAGGGTGCTGGTTCAAATGGACAACACAGCCATCATGTACTATCTAAACAAGAGGGAGGTACAGGATCACAGAGAGTATGTACAGAGGCTGTTGTAGTCTGAACAGTGGCCACCAAGATGCAGATTTCCCTCAGAGCCATTCACATAGTAGGGGATCTGAACTCTGCTGCTGACAGATTAAGCAGAACCTACCTTTCAAACTACAAATGGTCCATCCAAAACAAGTACCTTCAATGCATCTTTGAGAGGTGCCCCCCCCCCAAGTGGCTCTCTTTGCCACATACGAGACAAGGAAGGCTCAAAAAATTTGCTCTCTAGCAGGCAGCAATCCTGCCTTGTTGGGGGATGCATTCCAAATCTCCTGGATGGGCAGTCTATTCTAAGCTTTCCCCCCTTCTTAGCAGGGTCCTTAGGGAAGCTGCTATTGGAGAAATCAGATTACATTGAGAGCCAGTTTGTTGTAGTGGTTAAGAGCAGTGGCCTCTAATCTGGAGAACCAGGTTTGATTCCCCACTCATCCCCCTAAAGCCATCTGGGTGACCTTGGGTCAGTCACAGCTCTCTCGGAGCTCTCTCAGCCCCACCTACCTCACAAGGTGTCTGTTGTGGAGAGAGGAAGGGAAGGTGATTGTCAGCTGCTCCAAGACTCCTTCACGTAGTGAAGGGTGGGGTATAAAACGAACTCTTCTTCTTCTTCCCTTTTGGCTGTACCAGATTTGATTTTTGAAACTTCTTCATATGGCAGGTTCAGACTACATCACCCTTCCCCCCGCTCCAGACTTACTAACACAGGGACTCATTCTACATCACGATATTGGCTGCTTACATCTCAGGGCATGGAGGATACATCCTCAGAATCCCAGTTGTCCCTTGACCAGGTACTCGTATTCTAGAAAATGGTCCCAATTTGAGAATTGTGTCTTCAGTGATGATACACCTAGCAGCCATTTCAATATACCATGATCTTGTGAAGGATTCTTCCTTGTTCTCCCATAGGCTATCCCATTGTTTTCTTAAGAGTTTGCTTAATGTGTTTTCTCTGGTTCTTAACATAGTTTCACAGTGGTCAATTTCTCTAGTCCCAGTTCAAATTATGGGACCCTCTTTCGAGCCTTTGGCCCATTTCCCATTTCTGGAAGGTAGCATTTCTGGTAGTGGCCACCTCTGCCCGGATGGTGAGTGAACTGGCGGCCCTTAGAATAGACCCCCCATTCCTGAAGGTTTTTAATGAGAGGGTTGTCTCCACACTAGTTTGGAGTTCCTAGCAAAGGTAGTCTCTAGATCTCACCTGGCCCAGGAAGTAGTTTTACCTATATTTTTCCTTTCTCGTCCTTCAAAGATGAGAAGGCCCTTCACACTTTAGATGTCAGAAGGACCTTGTTATATTATACTAATAGAATGAAACCTTTTCAAATTGATAAAACTCTGTCTGTTACTTGGGTCCAGCAAAGGGAAGATCTGCTCCTCACAGTCTCTCTCTAGTTGGGTTGTAGCTGCCATCCAATCATGTTATGAGGTTGCCAGTAAGCCTTGCCCCCTTGACATCAAGGCTCACGCCTCCACCAGGACACAAGGATCCTCAGCCACTTTCTGTTGTAGAGTTCCACTTGTAGACATCTGTAAAGCCTCAACGTGGTCAGCATAGGACACATTTGTGAAGCATTATGCACTAGACCTATAATCAGGAAAGGATGAAGAGGTTGGCAAGGTGGTTCTCCAGTCACTTTTTCAATGAGCGCATCACCCAGACTCCTCTGGTGAGTAGCTTGCTAAATTCCCAATGTGGGGCTGCACTGAAGATGGATGATGAAAACAGAGTTGCACTTACCTGTAACTGTTGTTCATTGACATCTTCTGTGCATACACACAATCCCTCCTGCCTTGACTCTTACCCCTTGGGTAATTCTGAGAGTTTTCTTGTGGCAATCTGGCAGGAACTGAGGGGAAGGGGGGTGTCCTCTTCCAAAGCATGTGATGGTTTAGGTGGGAAAAAGCTGTCACATAGGTTCCAGAGGGGAGAGATACCCCCCCCCAATTAGGTCTCTACAAGCTGGGGAAATTCTGTCTGCCACTGACTGACCTGCATACCGGTGCAGTCCCGATGTATGTCTGCACAGAAGACGTCGATGAACAGCAGTTATAGGTAAGTGCAACTCTTTTTATTTTTTGTTCAGCAAAATACAAAGCCCCTATATGGGACAACTCTGAGTCCTGTGCCCCTGGTTCCTTGCAAAAGGCTCCTACTGATATTAGAGGCCTAACCCCCAAATAACTGCAAAGCAAGGAGAAGTTGGGTTGCCCCAAAGGATTCTGTAAGTAGAGGTGGAAGCTGCTCCTTCACTACCTGAAACGAACAAGGGGGACAGGAATTGGGTTCTGAAGATGTGCTTCCTCTGAACCTAAACGTCCCACTTCTCCCCCTTTTCACAGTAAAGCCTTTGAAAATAATTCTCTTGCAATTGTATACATAGGTCGAAGGATATGGTTTCCAGTAGGTTTCCAGAATTTCTGCAGAATAGCTTAAGTAATTTCCCATTTGTAGCATACTTGATCAAGGCTAAGGATCAGATTCTGATTGAATTTTTCTTTCCCTGGAGTGTTTTCAAAGATTTCTTTACTTAACGAAGATACAAAAATTAGTGTACTAATTACTTGCAAATAAAAAGCTATGTGTCAGTGGAAACATGCACAGTTATATTAAAAATGCTTTTAGATTTATTAAAGGTAAAGGTTTCCCTTGCTCGAAAGTCAGTCGTATCCGACTCTAGGGTTGTGGTGCACATCTCTGTTTCCAAGCCGAAGAGCCAGCACTGTCCAAAGATGTCTCCGTGGTCATGTGGCCTGAAGCCCAGGTGGATGAGGTTTGATATAAGCTCTGCAATTCACATTTATCTTTTCCAGCTATCAGTGGAACACTCTTAAATGGTGAAGGAGGTACTGCAGGTACTCAGGGACTCCTGACAAACAAAGGTGAGTAATAGCTAGTAATGGCTCACAAATCCATAAATGTGACAAGAGCTGTGGGTAGACATCAAGGTAAATTTCTTTTTAGTGTGATTTCTGAATGCATACTGTCTCCCCCAAATTATGGTTGGTAAATGGGTGTGAAACTGGGATTCTATATGATTTGTATCTGGCTAGTTAATTGTGGTTTGTACTCAGTGTAGCTGCTTGTGAAATATGAATGCCGAAATCCTATTTTGTTTAGTAACACTTCCTCAGTGTCATGCATATATAGAAGCATAGAGCAACAGAAAATTTTGGTGTTCCAATGCTTTCAGCTATCAGTGATTTTTTTTCAAGACACTCCCTCAATTTGTCTTCAATTTAAGCTCCCTGTCCTGCTAGGAATGATGGGGGGGATGACAACAACGGGGACAACCATTAATTCGTTCGGAGGGTGGGATTTAAAATGTAGCAGAACAAAAAATGTCTCTTAATAGCACACTTTTATTCAGTTTGCTAAGATACACAATAGAATTTCCTCCATGCCAGCCATTGTTACAGTCAAAAGCAGTTTGCAACTGACCTACTGCAACAACTTTCATCCCCTCACAGAGAGCTGCCCCTTCAACCCCGCCCCCTTCCCAATTCATTATCTTTCAGGATGCCATGAACGAATGAGTGTCCTGGTCATAATCACATGTTCCTTCCACAGTTTTTATTTCCTTTTTGAGAGAAAAGAAGATTAAGGGATCTGGGTACAAGAAAATGGATGGTACTGCACAGCTTAGGTAATGCAATGCAAAGCTGGGTGAAAAGTGGAGTGTAGGTTGTAAAAGGATGTGTTTCAAATGGGAAACAAGTTCAGGTATGTAGTGAAACAGCTAGAGAGAAAGACAGAGTGGAAGGAACAATGATGTTCCACAGCTGAGAGCAAGGAGAAAGCTTGGCTTGCCCGAGGTTTCTCCTCCCCATCCCCCTCCCATTTATTGGAACTGATCAGTTGCAAAAGCGCTGCATGCATACTGAGGCTTTCCTAGTAGCTTGGCAATATAAGGAAGCTCAGGGATTCTGCTTGAATTCTGCAGGAAAGGATGCAAGCAGTAACTAATTTAATTATTACTATTAGATATAATTGCTTTTACAGAATATGGTACCATTCAGACAACTACAAGTAACAACAGAATTCCATTAGACATATGTATTATAATATGTCTAATATTAGAACATTAACATTAATTAAATGAATATGAAAGTATTCAATAGATTCACCATCAGTTGTTAAATCTGTTAGATCTATTAGCTAGACTCAAGGATTTATATGAACATTCTGAAATAGTAAACTCCAGAGGACAATGGAGGACAGGAGGGCCTGATGTGATGTGGTCCATGGAGTTGTGAAGAGTCGGACTCGACTGTGCGACTGAACAATGACAACAACGTTTGAAATAGTAGGAAGGGTTGATTAAAATAAATATCTTGCAATTAGTATTTTTGCTAAAGTAAAATTTTTCTAAATGATAGGAAAATATATTGATTAATTCAAAACAAGGAAATAGAGAATTTTTTAACTTTATTATAAAAAAAGAAAAGAACAGTAACAAATACAAAAAGTTAGTTACTTCATATAAGGTGGTACATATATTAATACATCAAGGATATTATTGAATTAACAAAAATAAAGGTCATAATTTGTCATTCATTATATTATAGTAACTGTCTTTTTCCAGTATTGCTGGATGGCTGGACAATCCTAACATATGTGCAAAGTCCATAGTTCTTTGAGAATCTCCAATAATTTTCATTGTTCGGAAGTATACCATAGTCTTTTAACAAAAGATATTTCATTACAATACAGTTTTTAAGAAGTAACTTGAACTCAGCCTCTTTAGCATTCAATCATCCATTGTTCAAAATAATATGAATATAATTTCTCAGCTGAAAATATAGAACCACAGAGGAGGTAAATTTCCAATTTTAGGATCACTGTGTTTTAACATAAACTAATCAGGATCTTTGTTCAGCTGAATCTGTTTGGCTAGATACTTCAAACAAGAGGCATAACAGCAGACCAGGATTTCAGGGCATTGCACATGCTCTTTTGGAAGAGCTGAATGTGCAAGCATTGGCTTTTTTGAAGCCCTTATGAAGTTAACTAGCATCTTTTGCATTTTTTGTCATAGATAAAATAATGAGACTATAATAATACCCAGAGATGAATAAAGTTTTTGGGAAAATGTTCATTTTAAGTACAATAAATTACTCAGCCTTGAGGTAACAGCTTCTAAATGACTGGGTTAATAAGCATGTTATCAGTGTAGCCTTTGAGTAAGATTTTGATGAGCAGTTTGATTTTTTTTAATAAATAGGAGACTGAAATGTGTTAGAATAGTTTTACTGTGCCACTTGTCATATCCCCAAACCCTCAAAAGGGACATCTACAGAATCTTCTCTCCATATATGACATATGATGTGACATGGGCAATAGTCTTTCTCAAATCCTTGTGCAAAATTTTCCCTCTTTCTACTGCTAATAGTCCAGTGACTGTTCCTAACCCACCTTTATTTTGGGTACTGGTGATGTAAGCAAGTGACTGTAATGAATTTATTGTGGTTATTATTTCGTACAGGGCTTTATGTTTTTAACATATGTTTGTATCTCTGTCCAATGTTGAGTAAAAAGTCTGTGTTTTCTTAAATAAACTTATGTCCACTTCTTCCCTGTCAGAACTGGCCAGTATTCAACAGAATATGTCAACTATAAGCCATAACTATGATGGTTTGGGTGGAATACTGAAAGACAAAAGAGCAGAATTGGAATCCATGCTTTCGAATATGCAGAATGTCCAAGAAGAATCAAATTCAATGATGGAGTGGTTACAGAAAATGGATATGGCTGCAGCAAAATGGGAAGCTGTTCTTCTGGATGCTGAAGCAGTTAAGGAACAAGTGGAACAACATAAGGTGGCTTTTGTCTCTTTCTGTGTTGTAAACTATCAATTAAGGATAATAAATTTTTAAACAGGGCTTCCTGTTCAAATTAATGGGGTGGGTCTATTTAATAATATATGAGACTGAACTACCATCTATTTGCCCTCTGTGACTACTGTATATTAGTCCTTTATGCAATATTTTAATGGAAATCTCATAAACATGCCTACCAGCAGTGTTCCCTCTAAGCTGTTAGTGTGAGCTAGCTCACAGTTTTTTAGCCTCTGCCTCACACATTTTTGTCTTAGCTCAGGAGAATTTTTGCTCACAAGACTCCACAGCTTAGAGGGAGCATTGCCTACCAGAGGTACATCATTTATAGCAGAGCTGAATTTGGCTAGCTTTCTTTCAAAAGGAAGCCATTTCTGTGAAGCACTCCTTCTCTCAAGTGTGCTATGTGTTCTTAAGCCCTAACATGTTATTTCTTGGTAGCTATTTGAAACAGAATTGAAACAGAACGAGAATAAATGGCAAGAGCTCAAAGACAGAGTCACAGAGTTGCTGGTGAAGAACCCAGATTCTCCTGAGGCGCCCAAATGGAAACAGATGTTGGATAAAATAGGTATTACATTGTGCTTGTTGTAGGCATCTTACTGGGTTAGAAATCAATATGTTTGATTCATTTAATTTTAATAGCCACAACTTGCTTCTCTTTTTCCCCTAGTGATCCTATACTGTCTTTACAACACTAACTGCACTGCCACATGCAAGAGTATTATTTTGGTGCACTTTTATTCAAGCTAGAGCTTTGGGCCACAACTCAGCACATATCTTTTCATTTCCTTTAAAATTGCATTGATATCCTGATTTAGTTCAGGAAGTTTAAGGCTCCATTTCAATGGCATTTCAGCTGCTTAAGAATGTTCAAGACTGCAGCCCTGTTCTGCATTACTGCCTCAAAAGAACTTCATGGTTTAACTTATTTTAATAATTATAATTCTGTTGCTGGATGCACATATTAATTTTTTGAAGTAATTAAGCCAATTAATGGCACGGTTATCACAAAACTGATATGGGATTGTCCTGCGGGTATTTCTTCATCGTCTTTTCAATGCCATGATGCATTTCTGTCAGTTGTGAGGTTTTTAATGCTTTTTGGCTGTTGTTTAAAATATCTTCCTTAATATTTTTGCCAAAAATTGAGAAATGATCATGTTTGGACAATGAGTTTGTAAAACAGTTTTTCCTAGTTCCTCTGGGTGTTGTGATGCCTTAAAAGAATTTCTAGTTGGCAAGCCATCACTGACCATAGTGGCCATTTATATAACAAGAACTGTGGTACTTGAAAGATGACAAAATATAACAACAGACAAAGACAGTAAAAAAATTAAGGAAAACTCCAAGATCATATAAATCTGAAACAGCATAAATAAAGGAAAATTACAAGAATTAGCAATTTTTTGATGTAAGAAAACATGAAACAAGCTCAGCAGAATTGGATCAGTTATTCATCTAGTCCAACATCCTGTAGTTTGCACTGCCACTGTTTTCTGCACTGTTTGCTAATGTCCCAGAAAAGCCTACAAGGAGGGCTTAGAGTTCCACAAGAGGTACACTGCATCTAAACATGGAGGTTTTGTTTAGCCATTGATGTACCTGTCCTTTTTTAGTTTGTGTAATCCCATTTTAAAACCATCATAGCCAGTAGCTCATCAGTACATCCTTTGGTGGTAAATTCCTCAAGTTAATTTTGCACTGTGTGAAGTAATACTTATGGATTCTGTTCCTAATCAATATTATACAATGCTTCCTGAGTTCTAGTATTATAACTGAAGTCTAAATGTATAAGTATATAGCAAAACACTTTCAAATCAAGGTGAGCTAGTTTGGACTCTAATCTGGGAGAACCAGGTTTGATTCCTCACTCCTCCACATGCAAATGCTGGTGTGACCAGGTTGGTCATAAGTTCTTTCAGAGCTGTTTTCTCAAGGGCAGTTCTCTCAGACCTCTATGAGCTCTATCTACCTCACAGGGTGTCTGTTGTGAGGAGGGAAAGGGAAAGGCATTGTAAGCTGCTCTGAGACACCTTTGGGTAGTGAAGGATGGGATATAAATCCAATCTCTTTTTCTTATTTGTAGAAGTGTGCTGATATGCTCCTTCATGTAGACTAGGAGTCCCCAACCTTTTTGAGCCCACAGGCACCTTTAGACTCATGTCTCAGAGTGGTGGGCAAATGGCTGTTGCAGGAGGTGGAACCAACCACAAAATGGCTGCCACCAGAGGAACAGCCAATCACAAATTCCACATAGTAGAGTTATGCATAACTCTAATAGCAACTCTTTTTCTGGCTGAAGCTCTGTTTAACAGGAGGCCTTTTAAAATGAACATACTGTTGAAAAACGTTTTCTTGCTTACACATAGGTTGCCCTCAGTCACACATTGAAGATGCACGTGCTGTAGTGGCAGCTGCTGTCATAGCAAAAAATTTTTTAATCTGCCTAGTCAATCAGAAGCCCTGCTAAGAAAGCCCCATCAGGCCCCACCCACTTTCTAGAAACACAGCCATCAGTAAAGGTGTCAGCAGACTCCATTGCACCCATGGGAACCACAGTGGGGATCCCTGATGTAGATGGGGATATCATGGGAAGAAAAACAAATACTTTCCTGTATTGTTTCTGGGCTTATAAATACGTTGCCTTACTGAACTCTTTGAAATGTAGGCATATAGTGGTTCCACCATGTACAACTTGTTTGCATTAAATAGCTCCCCGTGTGATTATGGTAAACCTTGAAATACACCTAACAACTGGGCTTGCAGTGGCATGGAAAAATCTTCCACAGTAACATGAGCAGTCATTTCACAAGATTCATGGATTCATGAATTTGCGTTTCAAGTGGGATGTAGTGGGTGGAATAATGAATTTCATACATAACTCCCCTTCCCTGTACTAAGTATAAATATCGGAAAATACTGGTCTTGTCTGGATGAATTTACAGGCTACATATGATAGGTGAGCAGGATCATGTACTGTGTGCCATGCCCACTGTAGACAGCTCCAGGTGTGCCAGTTCTATGTGCGTCATGTGTGCATAGAATCTACATGTGGAAAATCCAAAGTGCCTAATATTGGTTAATGACTGTATGGTTCAGCCTATGAAGACACTATGCACATGTGTTATCCATGCATAGACTGTTACTAGGTCCAGAGGCAGGACAGCTGTGCCTGGTGTGTTGTAGGGTATCCCTGATCCCTTTTCATTGCTGATCATTGTGAACTGGTCTAAACTAGCTCTCTGTTTTGGATTGTTATCTAAAATGACTTACAGTAGGATAGGCAATGTATTCCCTGTGGACCATCGAATTTACCTTATAGGTGAGTTGCAGATGGAAAAGCCTTAATAGGTTTCTAGACCATACCAAATTGACTGCTGATTTAGAAGACCTGGTCTGTAATCTTACAGTAGGCCTATCTACATGTAACATGTCATTAAGAAAGTACTCTTTTTCTTTTGACATAGATTCCAAATGGAAAGAACTCAGCCAGGTAGCAACTGATAGACAGAAAAAACTGGAAGAATCATCAAATTATCTGACCCAATTTCAGACTGCAGAGTCTCAGCTGAAACAGTGGCTGGTGGAAAAGGAGTTAATGGTCAGTGTGCTTGGACCACTGTCAATTGATCCCAACATGTTAAATACGCAAAAGCAGCAAGTTCAGGTGAGCATTAGATCCTCCTATGCATTATTTCATAGAATATTTATTTATTTATTTGATTTATACCCCGCCCTCCCCTCCAAAGCAGGCTCAGGGTGGCTTACTAGGCCATTGGCAACATAAAAACATTTTTAAAAACCCAGTTAATATCATAAAAACACATTCCAAAGGTGCTACGTATATGTTATGGCAAAGATTGTTCTAATCAGCCGCAATAAAATCTGCAATAGTTGTACGGCTGGTGTCTGGCTCCTAGGTGCATTATTCCTCAGTATGGGCGCAGATATTAAAGCAGGCAGCCGGGATGGATTATCAGGTCTAGGTTCATGTTAGCAGTTTAATATGGCATCTTACTCAAATGCTTGGTGGAAGAGCTTCATCTTGCAGGCCTTGTAGAATTGTGATACATTCTGCAGAGCCCTGTTGTCCTCTGGGAGCTTGTTCCACCAAAGTGATGCCACTGCCAAGAAGGCTCTGGCCCTGATTTTGGCCAGCCTGACATCTTTAAGGCTAGGTAGAGTGAGACAATTTTGTGATCCAGAATGCAGTACTTTCTGGGGAACATACGGGGAAAGGCAATCCCTCAGGTATGCAGGCCCCTGGTCATATAGGGCTTTATAGGTAAGAACCAGCACCCTGAAGTGTATCCAGTATGCTATAGGTAGCCAGTGCAGTGCTTTCAGTGCAGGTTGAACATGCTCCCTCAAAAGGAGATCCAGTAACAGCCTGGCCACTGCATTCTGCTCCAGCTGTAGCTTCCGGATTTGGGACAAGGGCAGCCCCATGTAGAGAGCATTGCAGTAGTCTAATTTCGAGGTGACCATCACGTGGATCACTGTTGCCTGATCATTGCGTTCGAGGAAGGGAGCCAACTGCCTAATCAGCCGAAGATGGTAAAAGGCCAGCTTGGCAATGTCTGCTACCTGGGTTTCCATCATTAAGAAGGCATCCAAGAACACTCACAAGCTCCTAACCTCTGATGTTGGCACCAATGGCACCCCATCAGAGGTTGGGAGTAGGATCCCTAACCCCAGACCGTTCTGACTCAGACACAGGACCGTCGTCTTTGTTGGATTCAGTTTCAGTCAGCTCAGCCTAAGCCACCCAGGTATGGCCTGTAACGCCAGGTTGAGATCTTCTGGTCTTGTCAGACTGGCTGCCCAACAGCAGATAGAGCTGGATGTCATCCGCATACTGGTGACAACCCAGCCCATGCCTCCGGGCAGTCTGGGCAAGGGGGTGCATATAGATGTTAAATAACATCGAGGAGAGAACAGCCCCTTGTGGCCCTCCTCAAACAAGCGGGTGCCTTTGGAACAACTGCTCTCCTAGCACCACCCTCTGTCTCCTACCTTGTAGGAAAGAGGAGAGCCACTGCAAGGCAGATCCCTGAATCCCAGTGTTGGCAAGGCGGGTAGATCAGTAACTGGTGGTCACCCATGTCGAACGCTGCTGACAGGTCTAACAACATACTGCCGATCCAGCCCGGTCCAGATTCCTTTGGAGGTCATCCATGAGGGCAACCAGTGCCATCTCAGTCCCATGACCTGGATGAAAGCTGGACTGGAATGTGTCTAGTATATCAGCATCATCCAGAAAACTCTGTAACTGAATTACCACCGTTCTCTCAATAATCTTGCCAATAGTTTGCCAATTTGGCTGAGCCCAAAGATGATTTCTTTAGGAGAGGGCGAACCACTGCTTCCTTGGTTGCCCCAGGGAAAGTTTCTTCAGAGAGGGACTTGTTGACAGCTTTAATGAGCCATGATGGGCATGGATCAAAGCAGCAAGTGGTAGGGTGTACAGTTGAGAGTATTCTGTCAACTTCCTCTAGGCTGAGCTGAGCAAAATGATTTAAAACCTGACTAAAAGACATGCATGGAGCCTCAAGTTCATGTACTGTCTCAGTTGTGGCGTGGAGGTTGTGGCAGAGTGACAAGACTTTATCTGTGAAAAAGCTCACAAAAGCTGCACAGCCAATATCCAATTCCCTAGCTTTTGGTCTGTCTTGAGGCAGAGTAGTCAGTGATCAAATCGTTCTAAATACTTGGGCTGGGCGTGAGCTTGCAGACGCAATTGTGGCCACGTAATACTCTTTCTTAGTGATCCTGACTGCCATCTCATAGATCCTCATAAATTACCTATAGGATGCTTGTGTAGCTTCGTCACGGGCACACTGCCATTGTCTCTCTAGCCATCTTAGCCTCCACTTCGTCAGCCACAGCTCCAGGGTAATCCACGGAGCCAGTCTGGAGCGGGGACACAGAGGGCACCAGGGAGCAATCTCTTTGATGACTGTGGAAAGTCAGCCATGCCAGTCTTCCACAAGCTCATCTAACGAGCCGCCGGGGGCATAGGATCCTGCAGCAGAAGTTTGCAATACCAATTTATCAGTAAGAGTAAAAAATAATGTAGTTTGTTCTTTTGAGAATTACAGCTGTCATAACAAATACCAAGGGACCAAAGAATGACCAGAGTTTTCTAAAAAAGATTGTACAGGTACTGTTGGTCATGATATGTTTAATTACACTGTTACTTTTTCACAACTATGTTGAAATTACTTCTTAAATAATTCTTATTACATAGGTTTCAGTCCCAATGATTTCAGAGGAAATTGATTACACATAATGACACCCATCCAGTTCAAGTTAGTTGTGAAGGGATTTCCATCCATGGAATATGACTCTTGTACCCACGTCTTCTCACTGCAGTCCCAAATGCCCCCCCCCCCCCAAAAAAAAAAAAAAAAAAGTGCTCCAAGGAAAATGGAACCACAGGGACAGCAACAATTAGAGTTGGAGGTCTGCAGCAGAAAGGGGGTATTGGCAAAAATCATTCTCCCTTTCATCTGCGGGATTAATGCAAAAGGCTATAGTCTCACAATTCTGGTTAGTCACATGCCAAGGAATTAGACTAGCATTTTACCAGGTATTATGAAATCTTTACCTAGGACATGATCGTTGATGGCTGCTTCACACCCAAGTAACCATCATGTGAAGTGATTAATTATGAAAAATTGACTCATCACTTTTTTATAACTTCATCATACATGAAGAACTCTTTATGGAAGAGCTGAAGTAGGCACACCTTTTCCTCTAAAATCCAAGTTACAGTTCTTCTGGTCTGGTAGATATCTGAATGGGCAAATACTTTGTTAATACTCTGGAATATTTTTCTGTCTATCCTGCAATTAATTTCTATGTACTTTCACCTCAGATTTTGCTCAAAGAGTTTGATACACGAAAACCGCAATATGAACAGTTAACCACGGCAGGACAAGGGATTCTGAAGAGACCAGGTGAACATCCACCTTCTCATGAAACTGTGAGACAGCAGTTGGCAGCTGTGGCACAGAAATGGGATGTCTTAACAGGACAGCTGAGTGACAGATGTGAGCGAATTGAGCAAGCCATTGTCAAAAGCACAGAATACCAAAGCTGTCTGAAAAACCTCTCTGAGAAGTTTAGTGCCTTGGATAATAAACTCAGCAGCAGCCTGGCTGTAAGTACAGACCCTGATGCTGTGAAGCAGCAGCTGGAAGTGGCCAGAGAAGTGAAACAAGAAATAGAAGAGGAGATGCCAAACATAAATGCTGCTGAGACCCTTTGTCAAGAACTGTCAGTACTGGTGGCAGAAGATTACCTGAAAACAGAGCTTGCCAGGCAATTAGATGGTGTCATAAAGCCCTTTAAGGAGATGGAACAAAAAGCAGGTTAGTATCCAAATGAAAGAATCAAAGGAAGACCATAAACATAATGGGGGCGGGGTTTTACCAAAAGTTAATTTTCTCCAAAGCTTGGATGCTGGAACCTAGATTGTATGGAGTGGAGTGCAACAGTCCATTTTCTTAGACATTGCCAAAACCTTGCATCTCCAGATTTGAGGTACTAAACAGATATGGCTGAAAATAGTTCACAAGAGTATCAAGGGATGATTCCCACGGTATGATTTAATTGTGGTCCTAAGGGCAGATAGGGGCTGCCAAGGAGGAAGACAAGGAGGGAGAATAAAACATTAAAGCACAGAGAATACCAGGTTTTGGAGTAAAACAGGCCACAGCTTTTATTGATTACAACAGAAGGAGCACTGGCGCAGCATACAGCAGGATACAATACATCAGGTGACCCGCATGTCAGCCAAGAACCTTGTCCCCTCCCCACCTGCTGGGGGAACCAAGAGTAACAAGCAGTGGTCCCACACAGGCACAAGTCTCTGCATGTAACTCTTGCCACCTGGGAGTAGAACTGAGCAATTGCCCCCAAGCTGGACATGCTGCTGTAAGGCTCGGCCCCCAGGACCCCATAAAGGGATCCCCATCGGGAGGCAGGCACACAGGCACAGCCTCCTCCAAAATGGATCCTGCCCTATGTATGACACTGCCACAAAAGCTTTGAGAAAACAAGGAACAAGTAAAATGTGAAACCATAAACAAAAGGAAGGGAGGGAGGAGTGACCAAAGAAAAAAACAGGGATGAGGAGTCAGCAGGCTGGCCTTTAGATACCCACTAGTTGGGCAGGGCGAAGCAAATACTCCCGTAAGACCAGCCCCGGGTTTCACAAGAGGGCTTCCTGCAGCTGTGGCAGGAATATGAGGAGTCCTCCTGCCTGGCATCCCAACCTCTGCGGCCACAAAACAGACTCCAGTGAGTCAGTGGCCGCAGATTCTCTTCCTAGTTGCTTCTTTGCAGGCAAAAGTAATGTAAGAAATATAGATTCATATAACCATTTTCTCACTCATACTACAACTTCTGCAGGTAGATTAGGATATCCAGCATTTTGTTCAGTCATATAGTAAGCTATAATTCTGAGTTTGGCTCATCCAGGGTTCTAGCCATAATGGACTGGCTGTGTTCTTTGGATAAAGCTTTTCCCCACTGTATTTTGAGGGAACACTTCAGAATATTCACATCTATCCTTGAGAAGTTGTGGGGAGATGATTTCTGCAGATTCCCCGTACTGGTTGTAGCCAGAATGCACCACCTTCTCTGTTCTTCCTAAAAGTTCCCCAGCCCTCAGCAGTGGCTTTTCAGGGATTTGGGATTGCCGTGGAAAGAGGATGATAGCAAAAATCACTCCTTTGCCGGTGATAAAGGATGGAACCCAAAATTTAATAGTCTCTCAGTGTGCAGCAGCGTGCCTATGTGTTTTTTTTTTCTGAACACCATAATAATAAAAGTTGCATATAGCTATGGATTTTTACAACATTTTCTTTTTGGTGCTCTGCAGGCAATCACATTGAACACCTCCAGTCAACATATGTTAGTTCTCATCAATTCCAACAAATGTCTAAGGACTTCCAGGCCTGGCTGGACGAAAAGAAAGCGGAACAGAATCGGTCTCGCCCTATCTCTGCCGATCTGGAGACTCTGCAGTCATTAATTAATGATCAGAAAGCATTTAAGATGAGCTTGTCTGAACAGATTGGTTCCTATGAAAAAATAATTGTAGAAGGTGAAAGCTTGCTCCAGAAGACTCAAGGGGGCGAGAGGGCAGAGTTGCAGTCCCAGCTGAACATGCTTAAAGGGAACTGGGATGAAATAAATAGGCAAGTTAAAGAAAATCAAGACAAGTTGAATGATTGTCTGGGAAAAGCCCTCAGATACCGGGAGCATGTAGAGACTTTGCAGCACTGGGTAACAAACTGCCAAAGTAACCTATCTGATATCAAGGTAGGAATAGACCCTGTTGAGCTAGAGAAGACCATCACTCAGGTGAAGGCCTGGGAGAAGGACTTGGACAGACACCAAGGAATGGTGGAGCTGTTAAGCAATGCGGTGGCAATGTTGCTCAGTGCCTGTGAGACAGACAAAGATATTATTCAAGAAGAAAAGGCACTGCTGATCCAGAAAGTGTATACAGTTAAAGAACAATTACACACTAAAAGAGAGGGCCTGGAAAAGATGGCTCAGAGAGTAAAAGAGTTTCAAGAATCATCCAGGGAAGTTAAAGAGCAGCTTCAGAATGCCAGAGAGCAGCTAGAAGCTCACGATACCTTGAAACCCCAGACTTACAACAACAAACACTTGACACTTATGCAAACTCATCAGAAAGCACTTCAGACCTTAAAGCCTCAAGTGGACTTGACAAAAAAGCTTGCACAAGAACTGGTGGTGGATGCTTCCGATTCATCAGGTGTTTCTGACGTCTTGCTGAAAGCAGAAGCATTAGAAGAAGACTACAGTGCCATCAGCCAGCAGGTTGAAGATAAATGTTCCTTTCTGGAAACTAAACTTCAGGGAATTGGTCATTTCCAAAACACCATCCGAGAGATGTTTTCTCAGTTTGCAGAGTTTGATGATGAGCTGGACAGCATGGCTCCTGTGGGTAGGGACCTGGTCACGCTGCAGTCACAGCAAGAGGATATCCGAACTTTCCTGAAGAAATTGGAAGAGCTAATAAACAGTAATGAAAATGCAAACAAGACTTGTAAAACGATGTTAGCAAGTGAAGCCGAAGCTTCTCCTGATTTGGCAGGCATAAAGAGAGACTTGGAGGCTTTAAATAAGCAATGCAATAAGTTGCTAGATAGAGCAAGAGCTAGAGAGGAACATGTAGAGGGGACTATTCATCGCATTGAAGAGTTCTACTGTAAACTGAAGGAGTTTTCCAAGCTGCTTGGGGAAGCAGAAGAACATGAAGAGTCCCAAGGTCCTGTTGGAATGGAAACGGAGACTATTAATCAACAGCTGAAAGTATTCCAGGTAAGACAGTCCTTTCTGTAGTGTTAGCATACTGAATTACATAACAGTGGCTGAGTGGATGAAATGGAGATTAACAACAAGAGCACTGTGGAAGTGTTCAAGAATTGGACCCAAAAGGAAAAATGATATTACTCTTTTGGACTCCCAGATTATTGAGGTGGGTGCTGTTGCTTTCTTCCTTCTAGGGGACTCAGTGTGTGATAGAGCTCTGTCATGCACAAGGTTTAATGGAAGAGGAAGGAAAAACAAGGAAATGAGGGTTTTAAGAACACCATCCACCCAACTTTGTACTAAAGGCCAGACTATATGTAACAGCAGGAAACTGGTGAAAAGAAATAATAGATTTTCCAGTTGCTAGTAGCACCCAGGTTCCTCCCTCCATATTCATGGTAAGGTGGCAGTGGTGGAAGTTACCAAAGGTTAAGGTTTCCCTTTTTGGATGAATAGCATCTCCAGGGTATCTGTGATTGATTGTGATCAGGAAATAGTACTTGAGAAAGGATAAACCCATCTCTCTTTTTCATGCCATCGTCTTGATCTGAACTGTGGTTTCCATAGCTGCTGTTTTTAAAGGGGGGGGGTTTCATGGGTCACCTGCTATCATGTTTAATTTGTCCCAATCTGCTGTAGCAAGAAAATCTTAGTGTCAGAGATTTCTGCTGCAGCAGGAGTGGCAACATACAGTGGATTTGTACACTTACCTAGCTGACAGTCGTCTTTGAAGGGTGGAAGAGCAAGCTTCTCCACCTCCCCAGTTCCACTTTGGTCTCAAAGAAACATGACTTGGAAACTCCATGAAGAGGTCTAATTAACCTGATCCTTCACCCTGTAAAAAGGGAAGAAAAATAATGCACTCAAAATCTCTATTACTATTAGTGTGGTTCTCCCAATGGCCCAGGTGGTGGGGTGGGGTATGCAACCACTTGCCAACCCCAGCTAGATAAATGTGCAAATTGGCTCTTAGTATGGGACTCTAAAGTTGTTATAGAATTTGTTCAGCATTGTAGTTTGGTAACTTTTAAGTATTGACAGGCAGGAGACAATGAACAATAATAAGGCTTTTATTCATAACATTGCTCAGCTCTGATGTGCTCTGGTAAGAGCAGCACTCAAACTTATACCATTCCACACTGAACTATATACAATGTAACCACAAGCAAGAGGTCTGATTGGACCTAAACAGAGCTTTCTGATAGGTTACTGTGGGTGGCTTTAGGACCAATAGAAGGTCTTTATTAGACAGCCAATCGTAATAAGGAAACTAGGATACCATAGGCGCAATCCATAACTAAACAGCATAGAGTGAACCTAGAACATAACACTCCTCCCCCCTTAGCTTAAACAAAGTAGTCCTTAAGATAGGTGGGGGTGCGTCTCGTTCGGCCGGACTGTCGCGGCCGTGGTGTACCTCTTGGAGACTGCCTGGCCTGTGAAATACCCTGGGAATGGCCATAGTTCCAGTGATCCGGGGGTTTGTCAACTCCGGCAAAGTCCTGAACTGGATCAGAGGCTGCGCGGCAGGGTGCCGGCTTAACCAGTGGGCTAGATGCCACAACTCCCCGAGCAGGAGACAGTTCTCTGTGGAGAGCAGGCGCAACAGACAAGGGGGAATGAATGGGCTTGGCTGTTCCAGTTGGAAGCGGTTCTTCCCGTAGATCAGCATCCTCCTGGGCCAGAGGTAGCAGCCGCAGGTCTTCGGAGGGACGCATTTCCCGAGCGCCAACAGTGCACTGGGATGGGAGATCTCCCAGACAGGGAACAGGGACTGGGGTGTGTTGCAATGGCTCATAAGGAACTGGGGTGCATTGCAAAGTCTCACTCCAGGCCAGCCAATGACACCTGAGTTGGGTCAGGTGACGGTGGCGGACCTGTCCTGCATTGTCCTGCACCTTGTACAAGCTGGGGCCTGTGGAATGGAGGATGATGGCAGGAACCCAGTGTGGACCATCTTCATAGTTACGGGCATAGACTTCATGCTCCCGGATGGGTCGCAGCTGGTGTCTGGTGCAAGGTCTGGGTGGATGCAGCTCAAACGAGTGGACAGCTGGTGTCTCATGAGGAGGTCTGCTGGATTCTTCCCCATGGCTGAATGTGGCATAGAATGCTGGTGGAGCAGAAAGTCTTTGAGGTTGGCCAGGAAGTTCCCTCCGCGGAGCCTGCAGAGTGAGTCCTTCATGGTCCTCGCCATGCGCTCCACCTGGCCATTTTTCTCTGGATGGAAAGGAACTGAGGTGACGTGTCTGATACCCTGCTCATCCACGAACCTCTGGAACTCGGCAGAGGTGAATTGAGCCCCATTGTCCGAGACGAGGAGGTCTGGTAGGCCAAATGCGATGAAAAGCAATCTAGACAGCAGGTGACGACAGCTGTAGTCATGGCAGTGACCAGACACACTTCTAGCCATTTCAAGCAGACATCAATGATTGAAAGGAGTGTTCTGCCCTGGCAGAGGCCGGCAAAGTCAATGTGGATGCGGGACCACGGTCCCCGTGGCTTTTCCCACGGGTGGACGGGAACTGAGGAGGCTTCAGTTCTCGATTCCTGGCAGGGCTGACACGTTCAGACCCAGTGCTCGATTTGCTGGTCAAGCCCTGGCCACCAAACATAGCTTCTTGCGATCACCTTCATCTTCATGATGCTGGGGTGCCCTACATTTAGGGCATCTAACACCCGCTGTCTTAGTGAGAGGGACTATGACCCGGCTTCCCCACAGGATGCAGCCTTTGCTTACTGACAGTTGTGTTGAGCGTGACTGGAATGGCTGGAATTCGGCCTCGAGCTTCCCGGGTGGCTACCTCCCCACACGTAGTTGAAAACGTGGCTAAGCATCCAGTCCTGGGGGGTATAGAACGCGACATCAGCAACTGTGAGTGGAGGCTGTGGCAGTTCTTTGATGAGGAGCGTTTCCTGAATTTGGGCTTCTTGCTGTTCATGCAGCAGCAGGTGGCTGAGGGCATCAGCATGCCCGATGGTTTTCCCGGGCCTATGGACGAGGGTGAAGTCATAAGCGGAGAAGAGGACGGCCCAACACATCATCCGAGGTGACAGGATCTGCGGGGTTTGGCGATCTTTTGTGAAGATGCCGAGCAGCAGTTTGTGATTGGTGATGAGGTCGAAGTCACAACCATACATGAAATCGTGAAATTTCTTCACTGCTGCGATGATTGCCAGTGCCTCCCACTCTATCTGGGCATAATTTTTCTCTGCTGCAGATAGAGTCCTTGAATAGAATGCTATGGGGGCTTCTTGGCCGGTTGGCAGCCTTTGGCTGAGGACTGCCTCGATCCCATAGGGTGATGCATCGCAGGCCAGGACGAGTGGTTTCTTTTCATCATAGTGGACGAGCACTCTGTCGGAGACTAGAAGATCCTTGACAGCTTGGAACGCTGTTTGCTCCTTGCAACCCCATGCCTACAGCACTGTCTTGTCTAAAAGCCAATGGAGTGGCTCAGCGATAGCTGCTTTATTTGGCAGGAAAGAATGATAGAGTAGTCCTAAAAAAGACTGCAGCTTACTCTTCAGTTTTGGTGGTGGTGCCTTGCGGATTACAGCAATCTTCTCTGGCGCAGGATGGATGCCATCTTTGTCCATGAGAAAACCCAAAAATTGGACTGTGGGGACGAAGAACTCGCACTTCTCCTTTTTCACTCAAAGGCCAACATTCTGTAGATGGCGGAGCACCTCTCGCACACAAGCAGTCAGTTCTAGTTCTGAGGCCCCCGCTACCAATACATCATTAAAATAGGGGAGACACCTGTTAAGTCCTTAAAAAGACACTCCATCAGCTCCTGGAAAATTCCGGGGGTGATGCTTACCCCGAACTGCAAACGATTCACCCTGAAGGCACCATGATACATGATGATTGTCTGAGCCTTGGCCGTGGCTGCATCAACAGGCAGTTGTTGGTACACCTGGGCTAGACTGGTTTTGGCAAACATTTTGCCACCCAAGACGGAGACTAGAAGATGGCTCACCACAGGAACTGGGTAAGCATGTGGCTGCAGGGCCTTGTTAAGGGCACACTTGCAATCCGCACACAAGCGGATCGAACCATCTGGCTTGATTGGAATGATGATCGAAGTTTCCCATTTGGCATTGGAAACGGGCTCCAATATACCTTGATCTATCAGCTTATTGATTTGCTCGTCGATGGGGCATTGCTGTGGCTTGAGGCGTATGGGTTGGACTGCAGGATTCAATGTGAACAAGACTGGTGGACTCTTGTAACAACCAGGTTCTGAGCTGAAAACATCTGGGAACTCTTCCACGAAATTGGCAACACTCAACTGACTGTGGGTGTGGTTGATGCCAATAACGTCAATACCGAGGGTGGCAAACCAGTCCAGACCAATAAGACTCATATGGCAACCTTCAACAACGAGCAAGTTAAGACGACCATTGAATTTTTTGTACTTGACTTGGATGGGGCCGATGCTGATGACAGGAACTCAGTTACTCTGGAAATCAAAAAGTTGCAGACTGCACTTCTGGAGGTGGCATGCAGGAAATCGGGGACAGACTTGTTGGAAAGTGTTCCACGATATGATTGACAGTGCGGAACCAGAATCGACCTCCATCTGGCAAGCGAGACCTTCATGGAAAACAGTCACCTTGATCTTGGAACATGTGTGAAGACCTTGGTATATGTACAGACGATTGGTGTAGTCTTCTGATGCTCTTGCTTCATTATTGTATTGTGGCCTTTGATTGAATGATCGAGACAACAGAAAACGAGATGAATGGCGAGATTTATTGGAAGCTCTTCCTGGACAATGGAAGACTTCAGGTGTGGAATGACCCTGTGAAAAGTGGCAGACTTTAGCGAGGTGGCCCATCTTCCCACATGAACGACAGATGGCATCACAGAATTGACAGTCTCTACGAGCATGCGCGCCACTGCAGCCAGCACATACTCCTCTTCACGGGCTTTTTTGAGAACAGCGCAGCTTCTGGTTGGCTCCCATTCTGTGGACTCCATCATCGGATGATTCTGATTGATCGTCTCAGAAATCAGAGGAGTCAGCGGTATTGCCGTGGTGAACAGCATCAGTGCAGCTTGACGTGTGACTCGGAGCACTCGATCGCAGTTCGCAAAGAGAATTGTTGGCGGCCTCCACTCACAGCGCTTCTTCGAGTGCTGATTCATAAGTGAGAGTCTTTTGTAATAGAAGCACCTGCCAGATGCTGTCACCTCTAAGGCCACAGATTAACTGGTCCATTAGGACTGAATTTAGATTTGGGAACTGACAGTCACAAGCAGCCCTTCTCAGTGCGGTGACGTATTCAGTGACAGAGTTGCCCTCCTTCTGGTTTCGTTGGTGGAAAGCACACCGGTGTATGGCAGCAGACGTCTCTGGCACAAAATAATCATTGAGCCATGCCTTGATGATGCCAAGAGGTGTCTTCAGTACTTTGGATGGAGCTACTAAGTCCCAAGCAATGTCAAAAACAACCTGGCCACAGGTACTCAAAAAGGTGGTGTGGCGGACATCATCTCCTTCAGTACTGTTTGCTATGAGGAAGCATTCAAAATGGTCGAAGTAGGATTCCCAGTTCCCAACCTTGGGGTCGAACGGTTCGATATGACCCTTGGATGCCATGCCCGTAGTGATTTAGCTCTAGGTGCCCTTAGTGATTTCAGTCTGGGCAGGCGCAGAGTGATTTCCCCCGTTCCGTTAGGACTGGGATCCCATCCTCGTCGCCAGTTTTAAGTCTTGACAGGCAGGAGACAATGAACAATAACAAGGCTTTTCTTCATAACGTTGCTCAGCTCCGATCTGCTCTGGTAAGAGTGGCACCCAAACTTATACCATTCCACACTGAACTATATACAGTGTAACCACAAACAAGAGATCTGATTGGACCTAAGCGGAGCTTTTTGATAGGTTACTTCGGGTGGCTTTAGGACCAATAGAAGGTCTTTATTAGACAGCCAATCGCAATAAGGAAACTAGGATACCATAGGGCAATCCATAACTAAATAGCATAGAGTGAACCTAGAACATAACAGCAAATGTAGTCTAGCGTCAGCCCAACATAGGAATATTAAAAAATCTTGTTAATGCAGTTCAGCTAATTTATGATCAAGTTAACTGGGCCCCTTCCCTGGATGACTTTTTCTACTGAAATTACACAAATTGCAGGCTGTGTTAAAATGCAAGTTGATGTCTTGAGAATTATAGTATTGGAAAAATATTATAGCATTGGAAAAAATATTATAGCATTGGAAAAAGTGCAGAGAAGGGCAACTAGAATGATAAAAGGGTTGGAACACCTTCCCTATGAAGAAACGCTTGGGGCTCTTTAGCCTGGAGAAACGACGGCTGAGGGGTGACATGATCGAAGTTTATAAGATTATGAATGGGATTGAGCAGGTTGAGAAAGAAGTACTTTTCTCCCTTTCTCACAATATAAGAACTCGTGGGCACTCCATGAAATTGCTGAGCAGTCAGGTTAGAACAGATAAAAGGAAATACTTCTTCACCCAAAGAGTGATTAACATATGGAATTCACTGCCACAGGAGGTGGTGGCAGCTACAAGCATGGACAGTTTCAAAAGGGAATTAGATAAACATATGGAGCAGAAGTCCATCAGTGGCTATTAGCCACAGGGTATAGATGGGAACTCTCAGTCTGGGGCAGGTAATGCACTCTATTCTTGGTGCTGGAGGGGGCAGCAGTGGGAGGGCTTCTAGTGTCCTGGCCCCACTGCTGGACCTCCTGATGGCACGTGGTATATTTTGGCTGTTGTGTGACAGAGTGTTGGACTAGATGGGCCATTGGCCTGATTCAGCATTGGCTTCTCTTATGTTCTTAATTATGAGCCAGTCATTTTGCATTTGCCCCAACAGAGGGTGCTTTCCCTCCATTTTAGACAAATATTTGTTCTCTCAATTACATTCTCTGACACAGAGAGAAGCTTTGTTAATATGCAATCTGTTTGTTAACTAATCAGACTGTGTCTTGTAACTATATAAATAGAAATAAATATGCTGAAAACTAGGTCATAAATATTTATCTGGTCTGTCTCGGTTAAAGCCTCAATTGTCAAGCAGTGTAAAAAGGTCTGTAGTACAGTGTTTTGGTTTTGGGGTGCTTGGAATTTACAAGCCCTTTGAGGGCTGAGGCCTCAACTTCCACAATGTGTTCTCAGCTCAGTGGCATACAGCAATTTAGAAAATGAAAGCTGTGTCCTCTCTTTGGTCAGAGCTATTACAGAGACTTTCTAAAGCTGCTTTAAGGCATACTGTCTTTTGCTTGAGAAAATCCCAACAAGCTCAGCTTCTTGATCCTCCCCTCCTTTCCCCTAGATATTTATTTATTTAAAATATTTATAATCCTCCTTGTCGCCTTAGACTCAAGGTGGTTAAAAGTGCAACAACTTTTAAGGGCACAAAAATATAACATATATCATGATAGTTAATAGTTTTAAAGCCGGTTAAGAACAAGGTGGGCAAAAGTACTACATCATGGTTCTCTCCGAGCACCCAGGTGGACTGTGTGGATCTTTTGACCACTCGAGTCGGACTCGACTGTGCGACTGAACAATAACAAGGATCCTTCACACATTCTAATGAAGCTTACAAGTTTGGGTTGTTTATAAAAAACTTTTCCTTCCTTGCTTACTGCATTGCCCTCCTCAGCAAGTTAGGGCTGCCGTGATGTCAGAGTTCCAAAAGGATGAAGCATATGCTAAAGAGATGTACTCGCAGGGGTCATTTCATAGAAAAAGAGGTGCAGGAGCTCATTAGCATAACTTATTTGTAATGTATCCACTGGAGAACATGGGCTCTGGACAGCCATGTGCTTGGACTGGTTCTAACCGGTCCACCATGTGGCCAGGCGAAGGGCCTGAGCTTCGCCCCAAAGGACAATGGACTAGTGGATCCTGACTCCCCTCCAATGGAGGAGCAGGAGTTAATCCAATCAATGTAAATAGCGAATCACCGCGTGTGTGTGTGTTTGGGGTGTGGTTCACTTGGGGATAAAAGCCGGCCTGCGAGCCGGCTCAGTTGTCTTGTTCTTCATCTAATAAAGTATGTGAGAGCTGAAATCACTAGTAAGTCTCCGTACTTTTCACTGGCGACGAAGGTGGGATGCCAACTCCCTCCATGAACAACGACCACGAGACGAGCATCGCTGACCGCCCCAACGCCGAAAGCACCGAACGCCGCCGCCGAGCTTCGTGTCCGCCTCTTCGGTTCCTGGGCACCGCATCGCTCCCTAGCACCGCGGACCCCGAGAGCAGCCTCGCTTCCAACGCCGCCAACACTACGCCTGAACCGCGACCTCCACGGGTGAGCACCATGGCCGCTAGCAACGAGAGCTTCCCTGCCTTCGACATCTCTCGTCCCGCACACTGGGAGACCTGGATCGAGACGCTGGAACGTCACTTCAAGATCCATGGCATCACGGATGCGGGTACGAAGAAGGCCTATCTCCTGCGCTACTGCGGCATCGAGGCACACCTCCTCCTGAAGGACCTGGTAAACCCCCTCCTGCCGAAAGACGCGGCCGCCACCTACGACATGCTGGTCAAGGCGTTTACCGACCACTTGGCACCAAAGCCCACCAAGTTCGCGGAACGAATGGAGTTCTTCGCAAGAACGCAGGGCCCCGACGAAACGTCTCCGGAATTCCTGGCTGGACTACGCCGCGCAGCCACAAGGTGTGCCTTCCCCAACCTCGCGGATACCCTCCTAAACCAGTTCTTAGTGGGGCTGAAGGAGGCGAAGCTGCACCACCGGCTCATCAGCCGGGACGACCTCACTCTGGAGGCCGCCCTCCAAGAAGCGGCCGCCTACGAGAAGTCCCATGCAGATCGCCGGCCTAAGACGGTCCATCGCCTCCAGGACTCCGGCCCCTCGGATGACTCGAACGATGAGGAGGTCCTACAGGTGAACCGCCGATCACAGCCACGCACCCAACGCAACAAGGGATCCCCCGCAACACCAACCCAGCCCAACGCATCTGCCTGTGCCAGCTGTGGTGACGCTCACGAGCGCCGGACCTGCCGTTTCCGGGACGCCGTCTGCAGGACCTGCAACAAGGCCGGACACCTCGCCCGAGTCTGCCGCTCCAAGGGCAAGCGCCTGGGATCCACGGCCCAGCTGGATGCCGCAAGCCTGCACACCGTGACGACCCAGCGCCGGCAGATGGTATGTAACTTGCCCCCTGAGAGCCCGGACAAGGTGCATGTGACTGTCCAAATAGAGGGGTCCCCCTGCCAAATGGAAATAGACTCAGGGTCCTCGTTCTCTATAATCTCTGCGGAGACCCTTAAAACGCTATGCCCAAAGGGGGGACCCCGACTACACAAGCCACGGGGTTTGAAACTGACGGACTTTAACAAGAACCCAGTGGCAGTCCGTGGCTGGGGCAAGTTTCAAGTCCGATTTAAAGGGTTCTCGGGCTTGCTGGACCTGCTGGTTGTGGAGGGGTGCCTCTCGAGCCTCCTGGGGCTGTCGTGGTTTGGGCCTTTGGGACTCCAAATAGTGGGTGTAAACCACCTCGGGACCGCAGACTGGGAGGCGGTTTGCCGGGAGTTCCCAAAAGTATTCGACGGGACCCTGGGAAGGTACAATGGGACCCCGATTTCGCTAGACCTGGACCCTAACGTACGACCCATCCGCATAAAGGCACGGCCCCCTCCCATAGCCATGCGGGGAAAAAATTGAGGCCGAGCTCGACCGCCTGGTCGCCCAAGGAGTGCTGGAACCGGTCGCGTCAGCGCGCTGGGAAACCCCCATTGTCACGCCTATTAAACCGAATGGGGCTATACGCATTTGTGCAGACTACAAATGCACCATAAATAAGGCCCTGCAGGACCACGCTTATCCGGTCCCAGTAGTGAGCCATGTCCTGGCCTCCCTGACGGGGGCCAAAGTTTTCGGTAAATTGGACTTGGCGCAGGCTTACCAGCAGCTGCCAGTAGACACGGCCGCTGCGGAAGCGCAAACCATCACCACCCACAAGGGGGCTTTCCGGGTCAATAGACTGCAGTTTGGGGTTTCAGTGGCACCAGGGATTTTTCAATCCTTCATGGATTCCCTCCTGAAAGGAATTCCAGGGGTCCAGCCCTTTTTAGATGATGTCATCATCGCGGCACCGGACTCCACCGCCTTCGCCGAACGGTTGCGTCGGGTCCTGCAGAGGTTCAACGATGCCGGCCTCAAGGTGAAGAAGGAGAAATGCCTCCTGGGGGTGCCCCGTATCGAATTTCTGGGTTTCGCAGTCGATGCGCAAGGCATCCACCCCACAGACGAAAAAATTAGAGCGATCACACAAGCCCCGGTCCCCACGTCCAAACCGGAACTCCAGGCCTTCCTAGGCCTCTTGAATTTTTACCACGCGTTTCTGCCCCAAAAGGCAACGGTGGCTGAACCCCTCCACCGGCTGCTGGACAAGGAGGCGCCGTGGGCCTGGAAGCTGGAGCATGCGGCAGCTTTCCAGGCGGTAAAAGACTTGTTGGTCTCCAACGGGGTGCTGCACCACTTCTGCGAGGCTTTACCTGTGGTTCTGGCGTGTGATGCGTCGCCCTACGGGGTGGGGGCGGTGTTGGAGCATCGGTTGCCGGATGGCCGGGAGGTTCTGGTCGCCTATTATTCTCGGACCCTGTCTTCTGCGGAGCATAATTACGCGCAGATAGACAAGGAGGCACTAGCGATAGTGGCGGGGGTTAAAAAATTCCACCATTATCTCTATGGCCGCCCGTTCGAGATCCTTACAGACCACAAGCCTCTCCTGGGCCTCCTTGCGCCCGATCAACAGACGCCACAGATGGTCTTGCCCAGGGTTCTCCGCTGGTCCATATTCCTGGCGGGGTACTCTTACACCCTCACCCACCGCCCAGGGAAGGCCATGGGTCACGCGGACGCACTCAGCCGCCTCCCACTGCCCGCGACGGACCCAGACCCGGCCCCCGCCCACGTCATCGCACTCCTAGAATCGCTGCCCGGTCGCCCAGTACACGTCAAGGAGGTGGCCCGCCTCACGGGCCGCGACAGGGTTCTCTGTCGGGTTTTGAACTGGGTGGGGAGGGGATGGCCGACAGCTAGACAAGACCCGGAGTTTGCGCCTTTTGTCACAAGGCGCGATGAGCTGTCGACCTATAAGGGGTGCCTAATGTGGGGAGGCAGGGTGGTCATTCCGAAACCACTACAGGAACGGGTACTGAGGGACCTTCATGAGCACCACCCTGGGGTACTCAGGATGAAGGCTCTGGCACGGGGGTATGTCTGGTGGCCAGGGTTAGACCGGGATATTGAGGACATTGTAAAAAGGTGTCAACCCTGCCAGGCCTCCCGACCCGCACCCCTGACGGCCCCAGACAGGGCCTGGGAATCCTCTCACCGCCCCTGGTCGCACCTGCACCTCAACTTTGCGGGCCCGTTCCAGGGGCAGTTGTTTTTTATACTTGTAGACGCCTACAGTAAGTGGCTAGAAGTAGAGCCGGTACCATCCACCTCCTCCCGGGCGGCCATCCGAGCGATGTGGCGGATTTTCAGCTCGCATGGACTCCCCGACACCCTGGTCACCGACAACGGGACGGCCTTCACGTCCAGGGAGTTCCAGGAGTTCACCCGCCAGCACGGGATTCGCCACATCAGGTCGGCCCCGTTCCACCCCGCCACCAATGGCCAAGCCGAACGCATGATGAGGACGGCCAAAGAGGCGCTCCGTCGGACCGAAGGTACGGACTGGGACTTCAGGCTGGCGCACTTCCTGTTCGGCCAGAGAACGACGCCCCATGCGACAACCGGCCGGAGCCCGGCGGAACTACTGATGGGCCGACGCCTCACCACCAGGCTGGACCGGTTACATCCCGATCGAGCGCCCGAGCGGGAGCCCTCCACGGAAACGCCAGCGGCGGCACGAGGGTTCTTCCCAGAGGACCCGGTGTACGCACGGAACTACGCGAAAGGGCCCCCGTGGATTCCCGCCCGAGTAGTTCGGGTCCGTGGCCCCCGGTCGTACGAAGTCTCGGTAGAAGACGGCCAGATCCTGCATCACCACATCGATCAGCTACGTCGCCGGGTGCTACCCCTGGAGCCGGATGGGGGGAGGAGTGGGACGAGCCAGCTCAACCAGACGCGGGGGCGGACGCACCAGAAGAAATCCCGGAGGACTTCAACTCCGGACTGACAGCCACCGCTAATGACACACCGGCCGCGATGGTGAGCCCAGCCCCGCCAACACCAGAGCGGCCACCAGTCCCCACAGCCGCCCGGGAGGCTGTCAGTTCCCCCATGCCAGAGCCCCGCCGCTCCACGCGAGAGCGGCAGCCCCCCAGCTGTTTGAAAGACTATGTATGCGGGTGTTTATCGGACCAAGGGGGGAGGGGTGTAATGTATCCACTGGAGAACATGGGCTCTGGACAGCCATGTGCTTGGACTGGTTCTAACCGGTCCACCATGTGGCCAGGCGAAGGGCCTGAGCTTCGCCCCAAAGGACAATGGACTAGTGGATCCTGACTCCCCTCCAATGGAGGAGCAGGAGTTAATCCAATCAATGTAAATAGCGAATCACCGTGTGTGTGTGTGTGTTTGGGGTGTGGTTCACTTGGGGATAAAAGCCGGCCTGCGAGCCGACTCAGTTGTCTTGTTCTTCATCTAATAAAGTATGTGAGAGCTGAAATCACTAGTAAGTCTCCGTACTTTTCATTATTAGCATAACCTATTTGCATATGCCACACCCCCTGATCTAAGAGATCTCTTAGATCCAAGTCCTGTCACCCTTGCCCTGGGCTCCCTCAGGCTTGGGGTGGGGGAGGGGGGAGAGACAAGGCTGAAAGGGGCTTGGATCTCTTAGATCCAAGCCCCTTTCAGCCTTGCAGTCAGCTCCTGTCGGCTTGGGGGGGAACAAGGCTGAAAGGGGCTTGGATCTCTTAGCTCCAAGCCCCTTTCAGCCTTGCAGTCAGCTCCCGTGGGCTTGGGGAGGAAGAGACAAGGCTGAAAGGGGCTTGGATGTCTTCACTCCAAGCGCCTTTCAGCCTTGCAGTCAGCTCCCGCGGGCTTGGGGGGAGACAAGGCTGGAAGGGGTCTGGATCTCTTAGCTCCAAGCCCTTCCAGCCTTGCAGTCAGCTCCCATGGGCTTGGGGGAGAGAGAAGCCTGAAAGGGACTTGGATCTCTTAGCTCCAAGCCCCTTTCAGCCTTGCCCTGGGCTCCCGTGGGCTTCAGGGGGGAAGGGAGAGACAAGGAGGGCATGTCTGCCTGGCTTCCCTTCCTGCCTCTGGCTGGAGACAGTAAGGGGAGCCGGGTAGACATGCCTGGCTTCCCTCCACCATCTTCTCCGAGTGCTCTGCGGCAGTGGGGCACACGGAGAAGATTGTGCGGGGAAGCCAGGCATTTACCACCCCCACAGTCTCGCCGCAAAAGCAGAGAGCCTGCGGGGGGGTGAAGGAGGGCATTTCTGCCCGGCTTCCCTTCCTGTCTCCAGCCAACTCACTGGCTGATGGGGGTAGGCATCCCTGAGACATTCCCTCTTTCACAACTATTCAGATTACAGCCAGAGTCTTTCCCTAAGAGCGAGTATCCCACACCCCAAAGACACTGTACTGGCATGCAGGAAGAGGAGAGATCCTGCACTGTGTAGCATGTTAACATATAGCAAATCAAGACCAAAAACAATGATGAGATGAGGTGAATGCATGGTAATTTAAATGTGTTCTCTGACAGCTAGCACATGTACATGTGTTGCTGGCAGTAGATATTTATTTCATTTATTTACTGCACATTACAAACTACCTGTCCTGTGACAGAGTGAAGGTGATGTCAAGCAAAACCATGGACAAGGTCCAAGAAGGCTGAGATAAGCACTTATTTCAGTGGGTTACCCAACAGTCCCAGACAAGTATCATGCCCGGGCCTGTGTAGTTAGGAGGTTGCTTTTAATGTAGGATCCGAGGAAAGTAGCTGGTTAAAGCAAAGAAGCATGAAGTAGAATGGAGGTGAGGTTGATGCAAAGGCAGTAAGCCAGTCATGATGTAATTCAAGTGTAGTTCTGGTTTTTGTCTCATAACCCAGGATCCCATCCAAGAAAACTGTCTTGCAGAATTTATTTTAGTTTCTAGTGAGTCCAAGATTTCCCCAGCCACTTGAAGGGATAAAATCTTATCTTGAATTAGAACAAAGTTAGAGTCCAGTGGCACCTTTAAGACCAACAAATTTTTATTCAAGGTGTGAGCTTTCGTGTGCATGCATACTTCGTCAGATGATGAAATGGAATTACATATCATAGTTGTATAGACAGGAGTCGTTTATTAACTTAGCATGCAAAATAGTGAGGACACATTTTTTTTAACAGATCAAAAGAATGACAACTATCTTGCATTTGTACCTTCCCCTTCTTTAAGGGAGGCACATTAGGCTGGGGCAGGTGACCAGCCCAAGGTCGTTAGTGAGTTTGATGGCTGAGTGGAGAATTGAATCATGGTCTCCTCCATCCTAGTTCAATACTCTTAACCAGGGGTCTTTTCGGGGGGGAGCGCACCGGAGCGCAGCTCCGGGAGCTCAGGAGAGAAGCCCCGCCCCCAGCCGGCGTCCCCGAGAGTCTTTCAGGCAGCCGAATGTCAATTTCAGCTCCATTATATCCTATGGGCCATTGAAGTCAATGGTGAAAACATAGGGTATATTCTAGGGGCTGGAGGGGAGGGGGTTTGAGGGAGAGACTCGAAACTCACAGGATAGCTGATGGAGCCTCTCCCCAAGATACCCACCAAGTTTCAAGAACATTGGAGCAGGGGGTCCAATTCTATGGGCCCCTAAACAGGTTGCCCCTATTCCCTCCATTGTTCTCTATGGTGGGGAAAAAATAACTTTTTTCCCACCATAGAGAACAATGGAGGAAATGGGGCAACCTGTTTGGGGGCCCATAGAATTGGACCCCTGGTCCAATGTTCTTGAAACTTGGTGGGTATCTTGGGGAGAGGCTCCATCAGCTATCCTGTGATCTTGGAGCCTCTCCCTCAAACCACCTCCCTCCAGCCCCCAGAATATACCCTATGTTTTCACCATTGACTTCAATGGCCCATAGGGTATAATGGGGCTGAATTGCCACTGAATTTCTTTCATTCCCTCCTTTCCTTCTTTCTTTTTCCTCTTTCCCTCATTCTTCTCTTCTCTCTTTTTTTCTTTCTTTCCCACCTTCTTCTCTTCTCTTTTTCCCTCCTTCTTCCCTCTCTTTCTTTCCCTCTTTCCTTCCTTCTTTCCTTTTCTCTACTCTCCCTCTTTCCTTCCCTCTTTCCTCCTTCTGTGGCCCAACTCTCATGAGAAGGAGTTTAAACTTTAAACCCCTTCTCTCTTAGCTCCGCCACCCAGACCAGCTGGGGAAGGGGAGGGGAGGCTTTTGAAGATGCTCCCCCCCCTTTTGCTTCACCTTCTGACATCACTTCCGGTGGTGTCAGGGGGCGTGGCATATGCTAATAGCCTAATAGCTCATTAGCATACCATATGCTAATGAGCTCCTGCAGCTGTTCTTCTACGAAAAGACCCCTGCTCTTAACTATTACATTCACTGGCTCCCTACTGTGAAATAACATCTTTTTAAATGTAAAACATCCCACTAAACATTCTTTCAACTGAAGATACTGGGCATTAAATCTGGGATCTTCAGTATGCAAAGTATTTGCCCTCTCCCTTAGCCATAGTCCAGAAGACTATATGCCCACCAGTTTTCAAACATAAATGCATTTTAGGAAGAATGACATTCACCACACAATATGCCCATAGCAGAGATGTTAGGCCTAGAACCATGCCCTGAAGCCCCAGTCTTAGTTATCAGTTACGCAGACTTGGCTTCTAAATACTGAACTCAAGCTGGAAGACACATACAGACACCTTTTTGGTTGACACAACAACCCTGTGAGGTCAATTAGGCTCAAAGAGGGTGAGTGGACCAAAATGACCCAGCAGCCTCGCATGATACAACAGGGATTCCAACCTGGGTCCCACAAATCCTCTTGAGCTGGGAGCCGATTTTCAGACGCTTTGTTTTATTTTCTGCTCTGCCCACCAACCCTGTAGCCTGCTGTGCTTCAGTATTTACTGATGAGCTATGCAGGCCCAAGCCTGTACACAGTATTCCCAATGAGGCCACACCATAGATCTATACAGGGGCCACTGGAGAACATGGGGCTGACACTTTCATTGCGCTGTCCACCACAACCCCACTAGTGGAGAGCTGAAGCTGGGATTTATTGTCTCCCTGTGCATCCATGTGGTGTGGAAGAGGCCCCAGGAATGGGCTTCCAAGGGGCCAGGGATCAGGATTGTGGCAGACCCTTTGCAGCACTGGGGCAAAGCCCACTCTTGTCCCTCCCTCCCTTCTGGGGCTTTGTACTCAGAAGACACCCCCCCCATCATTTAAGCTGTGCTCTCTGCCCTGCTTCAGGTGCCCTCAAGGACACAGGCATCTACACTAGGGGAGCTTAAAACTCTTGGGAAGGGGGCTGACTGTCCCAAAGAGCACCAAGGGCCACTGTCTTCTGGGTAGAACCCTCTCCCCACAGCCAAACAAACTCCTATCTGCTTGCCCCTAAACACCCCCCCCACTCTTACCAAGCTGATTGCAATATGCATTGTACCTCTGCATCCTTCCCAAGCATTCTTTACAACATTTTCCCCACCTTTTGACTAGGATAAAAGTACTCAGCATTTCTACTTTGCTTGTGCCTGACGAAGGGGGCTTTGACTTTTGAGATCTTGTACCCTAAAACTCTTGTTGGTCTCTAAAGTGCTACTGGATTCAAATCCAAGTCGAGTTCAGCTGTAATTCTGTGAGATCTCCAGGTCTCTTCTGGAGCTTAGCAACCCTGGGCCTTTCCCATGCCCTTCTCCCATGGGCCAAGCCGCACACTCTCCCTCCTCTCCAGGGCTTTTCACCCTCTCCTTGACCTCTCCCCCTCCACACACCACACCCCAGCCCTTTCCTCCCCCTAAGAGGGTTCTGTGGCTCAGTGGGAGAGCAGCACACATGGGGCAGGGCCAAATCCAACTGAAAGGATCATGCTGGCAGGAGGTGCTGGGAACAGCCGTTCTCTGCTCAGCCAGGGCAGGTGCAGGGTTCTACATCCCCCTCTCCCCCCCCCGCCTCCATCCCATCCCAGACTTTGGCATTTCCTCTGAGCTCACCGAGTAAGTGAGGCAGGCTTGTCCCTCTCCCCCACCGCCCCTCCCTGCTTGGAAGTGGAAGAAGCGCCACATGAACTTTGAAGTAATGGTTGGTGGGAAGGGGCCGGGCCAGCTTGCATTTGGATGCAGCAGGACTGCAGAGAGAGGGGCATGCGTGCACGCTTGCTTGTCCCAGGATGGTCCGACCTAGGAGGAGGGGGAGAGAAGGGGGCAGGAAGGAGCTGTGACAAACTACCCCCCTCTGGTAGAATCCTAGCTGGGGGAGCCGCAGGAGCAGACCAGGACATGTGGCTGGCTTTGGGAAGAGGCCCAAGGGACAGAGCAACTGCGAATGAGCCGGGAAGGAGGTGAAGCCCGGCAGTGCCCTCTGTGACTTGCTGAACGGGTAGGGGGCACGCGCCAGGCAGGCCTGGGAGCCCATAACTTCCAGGCGGGGGCCAGGACCTGAGGGAGACCTACCTACCTCCTTCCTGCCTTCCCCCTACTGCCTGCCACCCTTCGTGCCGGCAGCAGCGCCTCGCTGGGCTCCCTCCCGAAAGGGGCGTCTGTCTCCCTCCTGAGTCCCCACGCCTCTCTTCTTGACTTGCAAGTTGCGCCCAAGGCGATAACCAACCTTTTCAGCAGCCGGGGCACAGGTTCCAAGTTCCTTCCAAGTTGGTCCACCTGGTCCTAGGAGTGGGCGGGAGGCGCAGCGGACAGCTGAGACGGCGGGCGGGCAGCAAGTCTGTGTGTGGTGTGTGCAGCATGTGCTCGGCGTCAGTGGCTTCCACAGCAACCAAGGAGGAGGCGGAGCACACAGGTGCACAGGCAGCTGGGTGAGTGGAGCAGGCAGCACATGTACAGCCACAGGCTTTTGGTGAGGCGGGGGAGGGGCTTGGCTGGGCAGCAGGCCAACACGGCACTCTCATATGGGGCTACTCAAGGCAGCAACCTAAAATTATCTATGGACGGTCCAGCCCTGCCTCCCAGAGAACTCCTGCCTACCTCTTTCTTCCTTGTACTGAATGTGTTTCCCTACCTGAACAGTGTATTTGGGTTGCAAAAATGCAAGCAGTCTCATAAATCTCTGTTGTAGGCCTGCTAGATTAGCCTGTTTCTTTGCTTGTAGTATCCGATGAGTTATGTGAGGGCAATTTGAGCAGGTTTAAAACTGCTTCTGAAGATCCTTTCAGATGACCTCTCTGGTTTTGAAGAGAACAGTTTATTTCAGAATGGGTCAAAATGTGCTTTAGGATCTAGTGATCCTAAAACTCTGCCTATTGGTATTTTGCAGGGATAAGAGGGAGTTTTAAAAGCCCATCTCAAAAACAAACCTTTCATTGTTTCCCTTCAAAGCTGTTTTCAGTCACATACAGTAGCTAGCATATTGTATTTCATGGTGTGTCTGTTTAATTCAGTTTCGTCACTGATCTTTGTGCTTTAAAGAAACTACAGATTGAACTGATGTGGACAAAAGAAAAGTTCAGTAGATGGACTTCCTTCATTTAGCAACAGTGGGCTTGTTTCCTTACAAACATTTGAGATGAATCTGAAAAACAGCACCTTTCCACTTGTTTGACTTTTGCTTGAATATTTTAACAATTTTGTTTTATCTTGGGAGGAGGAAAGCAGGATTCAATCACTGTCTCATGGTAAAAATTTTTATTTTTATAACAAACAGACAAAGACAAACAAGAAAAATAAACAATAGCACATACAAGCATTCAATGGGAGAATCTCCGACTCTTTGAGTTAACTATTAAGTTGTCCATCCATCTCTCAATAAAAGTATAATTCCACATCTTATAGACTTTTGCACAGTTTAATATAGATGTTCTCATTGTCCTCTATTTCGGCTGTGTTCACATTTCATTTAATGTATTCTTCAATCCAACTGTGAAGTCCTCTTTATAGTCTTTCAAAATTAAAGTTAATTTGTCCATTTCAGCAGTTTTGAATAGTTTATTATTTCTTCTTTGGAAGGTATCGCCTTTCTTCTCCAATATTTGGCATATAATATTCTAGCAGTTGTAACTACATGTACAATAAGATAATAATCTTGCTTTTTACAATTTTCTGGAAGTATATTGAGTAAAAACAATTCTGGTACAAAGGGTATATTACTTTTAAATTTGTTTTGCAATATTTCATGTATCCAAGCCCAAAACTTTTTACTTTTCTCACAAGTCTACCACATATGAAAGAAAGAACCAACCTTTTTTTGACATTTCCAACAATCGTTTGACATATTAGGATAAAATTTAGATAACTTATCTGGTGTAATATGCCATCTATAAAACATTTTATAAACATTTTCTTTATAAGAAATTGCATTGGTAATTTTTATATTTGTTTCCCACATCTTAGACAATTGATCTAATTCAATATTATGGCCCAAATTTTGAACCGATTGAACCACAGAGCATTTAACCACATCATCTTGAGTTTTAATTTCTAACATTGTAACATACAATTTCTTAATAAGCTTATCATTAGTATAGATCAAGTTTTTATCTATTTCAGTTGGCTTTTCATAAAAACCCATTTGTTTATCTTCAACAAATCTTGATTCTAATTTTGCTCTTTCCTACTATATCTTGTTTTTTGAGGTTCTCTATTGTCTTTAGTTGGTTTTTATTATCCAACAAATCTTCAAATCTATACAATAAGTTTTTTTAAAAAAATAAATTTGGGTTTGTAAAAGTTTCATATGGTGAGACCCATTTGGGTATTTTAGTATAAGAAAGTCTTTTGGTTTCTTCCCATACTTTCAATAGTGCTCTTCTAAGAAAATGTTGCATGAAGTATTTATGTATTTTATCTCTATCATACTACACAAATGCATGCCATCCCAATAATAAATCGTGTCCTTCTAATTTTAGTAACCTTGTACAAGGTGGGAGAATGGAGAGAGCTGCTTTATTAATTGGACTAATTGGATAGTTGAATTTCACTGAGATAATTGTTAGATAAGATTTTATTAGCCATAGGACCATCCAACCAAATTGTATATAGTTATAGTGATTGTTATTATTGATTATATACTTGATAGGAACTATTTGAAAAAAACAAAAAAAAACCCTTTTGTCTGGCCTTTATTTAAATTGCTGGCCAGACAATTCGATTATTATTGACTGAACTAGATGGTAGGATAGGTTGTGTATTAGGTGAATCGGCAGCATTGGATGTTGCAGTTCATTACTGGTACTTGTTATCTCGAGTGTCCCATTGTCTGCTCTACTAGTGGTCTGAAGGTTTGCAGAGACCACAGGAGGCAGCGATGTTGGGTCAAGGGATTCTGGTGCTCCTGGGGAGGGGAAAGTGCAGTGGTGGGACCAGGCAGAGTGATAAAGGAAGAGGGTGGAGAAATAGGAAAGCTCAACCCTCTTCCAGCCTGCGTCCCATCCCAAGGGAGGTTGGCAGTGGGGCTAAGATGGATAACCCCCCTCCAACATTGGCATTGTGTAATGCCAGGTCTATAAATAATAATGCCATGGTCCATCGGGACTTCCTGCAAGAGCAGAATGTAGACTTAGCATGCATGACTGAGACCTGGGTGAGGGAAGGCAAGACAGTAGCTCTCTCCCAGCTTGCCGCTCCTGAGTTTTAGGTCCTTCACCAATCACAGACTAGGGGGTAGGGGGGAGTGGTGCTATTCATCCAGGAGGCTTACTCCTTCAGGTTGCTCCTGTGACCAAAGATCACAGGCAGTGAGTGTGCCAGCCTGGTATGGGAGGCTGGGGAGAGTTGGGCAATTTGGCTGATGTACCGACCACCTAACGCACCAGCCAATAGCCTGCCATCCCTGATGGAGGCCGTATCAGGCTGGGCATTGGAACACCCTAGACTGATTGTCCTGGGTGATTTCAATGTCCATGCTGATGATGCAACCTCCACTCAGGCAGCGGACCTGGTGTCGTCCATGGTGGCACTAGGACTCTCCCTATATGTAACGACCCCCACTCACCAGGCCAGGCACACGCTTGATTTGATCTTCACGGCAGGGTAACAGTGTACCGGATTACTGCTTTGGCAGTTCCGTGGTTGGACCACGTTTGAATGTCTCACCTCAACCCTGTTTAAGTGGAGCTTGCCTGTGGATTTACATGGACCCAGTGTGGCTCCAGATGTCTCTGCGGGATCCGATGCCCCCTCGTGGCTCGTTAGATAAGCTTGTAGGGGACTGGCATAGTCAACTCTCCACAGCCATCAACCCTCTATGCTTTCACTCTAGGATGGCTCCCTGGTTTACCCAGGAGTTGCAGCTTAGGAAACGAGAACTGAGACAGCTAGAGAGACAGTGGCATTGCACTCAAGATGAAGCTACAAGAGCATCTTATAGGACGTTTATGAGATCCTATGAGATGGCTGTCAAGGCCGCAAAGAGAGAGTTCTATGTGGCCATGATTGCGTCCGTGAGCTCATGCCCAGCCCAATTATTTAGAACAGTTTGGTCTTTAACTGTACTGCCACAGGGCAGATGAAATGCTAGAGAATTGGGCATAGGCTGTGAGGCATTTGCGAGCTATTTCATGGATAAAGTCTTGTTGCTCCGCCGTGACCTCCCCGCCACAGTTGAAACAGTGAGAGAGCTCGAGGCTCCATGCACGCCTTCAATTCCAGTTCTGGATCATTTCAGCCCACTCAGCCTAGAGGAAGTTGACAAATTGCTCCTAGCTGTTCGCCCAACCACATGCTGCCTTGATCCATGCCCATTGTGGCTAATTAAAGCCAGCTGTGATGGGTTACAAGGCACCTTGAGGGAGATTATCAACAAATCCCTCACAGAGGGACAGTTCCCTGCAGTGCTCAAGGAGGCAGTGTTTGCCCTCTCTTGAAAAAACCATCTCTGGATCTGGCTGAATTGGCCAACTATCAGCCGGTTTCCAATTTGCCCTCTTTGGGCAAATTAATAGAGAGGGCAGTAGCAAGTCAGTTACAGAGCTTTTTGGATGACACTTCCATTCTAGATCCCTTCCAGTCCAGCTTTCACCCTGGTTACAGGATGGAGACAGCACTGGTCGCCCTCACAGATGACCTCCAAAGGAGTGGGGTGGATCGGTGGTGCTGATGTTGTTGGACCTGTCGGCAGTGTTCGACATGGTCGACCATCAGTTACTGACCCATCGCCTCACTGACATTGGAATCCAGGGGCTTACCTTGCAATGGCTCGCATCCTTTCTCCATCGTCGGGGACAAAGTGTGGCACTAGGGGAAAAACAGTCCTGGAGGCACCCACTGGACTGTGGAGTGCTTTTCCCGATCCTCTTTAACATCTATATGCACCCCCTTGCCCAGATTGCCCGGAGGCATGGGCTGGGGTGTCACCAGTACGCTGATGACACCCAGCTCTATCTGATGTTGGGCGGGCAGTCCGCCTCCAGATCGGAAGACCTGGACCGGGCATTACAAGCCGTGGCTGGTTGGCTTAGGCTGAGCCGGCTGAAACTGAATCTGACAAAGTCAGATGTCCTTTGCCTAAGTCGGGGTAGTGTGGGGGTAGGGATCCCACTCCCAATCTTCAATGGTGAGGAGTTTGGGAGTGCTCCTGGATGCCTCCTTATCAGTGGAGGCCCAGGTAGCAGCCACTGCCAGGTCAGCTTTTTACCATCTTCAGCTGACTAGGCAGTTGGTTCCCTTCCTCATCCGCAATAACCTGGCAACAGTGATCCATGTGATGGTCACCACGAGACTAGACTACATGGGGCTGCCCTTGTTGCAAATTCGGAAGCTGCAGCTAGTGCAGAATACTGTGGCCAGGCTTCTGATGGGTCTCCCCAGGTGGGAGCACATCCAACCTGTGCTAAAGACACTGCACTGGCTCCCAATAGCATACTGAATTCACTTCAAGGTGCTGGTTCTTATCTTTAAAGCCCTCTATGGCCAGAGTCCGACCTATCTGCGGGATCGCCTTTCCTCATATCTACCCCAGAGAGCACTACAGTTAGGGTCACAAAACCGATTGACCCCCCCCCAGGCCCAAAGATGCCAGGCTTGCTATTACCAGGGCCAGGGCCTTTTCATTGGCAGCTCCACACTGGTGGAATGAACTCCCGGAAGAGATCAGGGCCTTGTGGGATCTTTTACAGTTCCTCAGGGCCTGCAAGATGGAGCTCTTCCACCAGGCTTTTAATTAGGAGCCGCCATCATGTTAACAGCGTTAATTATAGCCCTGGTCCTTGGTTCCTGACACCTAGCCTGCACTAGGTGTCAGGAACCAAGATCATGAGCAGACTGATAATGAGACCTTGGGTACACTCTTAGGAGTCCAATCTTATAACAATTACTATCACACAGCACTTTAGAAATTACGACTGTTTGTAACTGAATTGTTTTAAATTATTTTATGTGATTTTAATTGTATTGTGTTGACTAGTGTAAGCCACCTTGAGCCTGCTGTAAAGAGGGGAGGGTGGGGTATAAATCAGCTAACTAACTAACTAAATAAATAAAGAATAAATTTATAGTATAGAAGCCAATCTGGCAAAGCAAATACAGCTCTTTCTTTTGCATCTTGCAGGGCTTTTAATTTAATTCTTGGCTTCTTGTTTTGCCATATAAATTGTGACATTCTTTAAAATATCATTGATTTTGCATAATTGGAATTGTTTGGAATAAGAAAACCAACTTTGGTAAAATATTAATTTTAAGGTAGCTATTCTTCCCATCAAGGATATCTGCAAGTCTTTCCATTTCTCCAGATCTTTCTTGATTTCAGTTACAAGTTTTGTACAGTTATCCTGTAATAAGGAACTACATCTGTTTGTTAAATTTATTGCTAAGTATTTAACCTTCTTTTGGACTTCAATACCTGAAATTTCTTCCAATTTTTGAATCTGTTCTTTAGTAATGTTCTTTGTTAAAATCTTTGTTTTATTGAAATTAATTTTCAGTCCGGCCACTCGACCATATTCTTGCAATATTTTCAAAAGTTGGATCACAGAGTCTAGTAGATTTTCTAAAATAAATACTAAGTCATCTGCAAAGGCTTGTAATTTATATCCTTCTCCTTTTATTTTCAGACCTCTAATCTGCATATCTTTTCTGATCATATTGTTCAATGTTTCCAATACAAAAATAAAAAGTAACGGGGAAAGTGAACATCCTTGTCTAGTTCCTTTTTGTATCTGAATATTTTGTGATAAGTCCCCATTAACCACTATCTTGGCTTGTTGTTTGGTATATATTGCTTTAACCATTGTATAAAATTCCTCTCCACATAGCCAAGCTAGTAATTGTTCTAAGGATTCAATCATTGTCATGTAATTATACTCCTTGAAATGTTCCCAAAATATTTCGATAATAATAATTCCCCGCATTTTTTTATTGAAGTGCATGGAATTTATGTCGGTTTCCATCAAGGAATGGCTCATTAAGCCTCATAAGAGCATTAGAGAAGCCAATGTTGGATCAGACCAATGGCCCATCTAGTCCAACAATCTAGTCCAAGCCTCCTCCCCCATTACTGGATGTGGCAGTTTAAAGAGCCATTTCAGTATATTTGCAGCGTACAGCATGTGTCAAGAGGTGCCTTCTAATTGCACTTCCTAGGAGAACTAGGTTTGGATGAATATTCCACTTGATGAGCTTGAACTAATATTTAAATTGGTTAAAGTTGTTGCATAGGTGGTGGCCACCAGTGCATTCTAGACTGGGCTAACAGTCTCTTTCACAGGAGATTATTTTTTTTTTTAATCCTCGTATGATGCCACACTGATTTATATTATGCATGATCCAATGTTAAAATTATCATGGTGTTATAAATACCCCCCACACAAATATGTAGTTTTGTAACACTAAGAAGACCATCAATTCAAGAAGAATAGCCAGATTAAATGAAAATGGTGGTTGCTGACCAATAGTGTATGCACAGGACAATACTGTCAGGCTTGGGTCGACTGACCATATGTACTTGTTATTTAGTGCCTTGACATTCTGTTGTTCATTGCTTTACCTTTCTGTTGTCTTAACCTTTTTCCCCTGTGTTATTTTAGCACTGATGCTCTTATATTCCACCTCGCCTACCGCCACATTCCTAAGGGGAGGGGAGAGAGTGTGAGCATGTAGGAGTAGGCTTGCTTGCTGGTGTAACTCTTCTGTGGAGCCCTCAAGAGACTCTTTCACACAGGAAGGTGTCCTTGAGAGAAACGACTTTGATTAGCTAGAGATGGACCCTATATCTCTCACGGTCCGTGTAGGATTGCTGACGTGTACAAATGGAATGTGTGATTGTAACTATACGCACCTTTCCTGCCTTAATCCCTCAGTTCTGACAAAAGAGTTCAATCCCTGCACATCTCATATCTTCTAATAAAACTTTCAACCGAGAAAGTGTGTGTGAAGAGTGACTTGACTGGGACTCTGACAGATACACATCCATCATTCTAAATAGCCACATTTCTTGGAACTATCATTCAAATTTAAAATAGCTTTTTTTACTGCAAGGATGCCTCTTGCACTAATCCTTTAAATTATTTTTTTTAAAAAACTCATGTTAGCAATAGATAATAGTATTCATAGATTGCAATTCACATCTCTCTAGAGCTCCAATAAGCACATAGAACTTAGGTACAGAGAGAGGTTTTGCAACTCTGTATAATGTTGGATAAATTCTACATGTGCAGTGCAGTTGCCCATGTGAAGCATCCTCTGCTTTAGAGAATATAGAATGAAATGGGAAAGCCGTGCTCATATAGAGCTTTGTCTGTGCATTTAAAATTTTAGGTCAGGATAGAAAGTTTACTGAGCAGGTTGCTAGACTGCTACCCCTTCAAAAACAGAATAATTTTTATTTATTAATGTATTTAGATTTATATTCCACTGTCACCATGAATGGGCTCAGAGCAGACCACATGATAAGTAGATAAAAACATACATTAATAAATATATAGTAAAGGTTCCCTTGCTCGAAAGCCAGTCGAATCCAACTCTAGGTGCTCATCTCTGTTTCCAAGCCGAAGAGCCAGTGCTATCCAAAGACATTTCTGTGGTCATGTGGCCAGCATGACTAAACACCAAGGCACACAGAATGCTGTTACCTTCCCACTGAAGTGGTACCTATTTATCTACTTGCGGTTTCTTGCTTTCAAACTGCTATGTTGGCAGGAGCTGCAACCAGAGACGGGAGCTCACTCCGCCATGCGGCACTCAGGTCTTGAACTGCTGAACTACTGACCTTCCAGCCTGCAGTTCAGCATCTTAACCACTTGAGCCACCGCAGCTCCTAATAAATGTATAGCAATACTTAAAACAATTAATTAATGCAATTTAAAAACAACTAACAGTGTGTAACCACAAACACAGATTCAGCTGACCTGTCCTGATCTAGGTTTCTCTGGAGGTCATCTGTGAGGGCAACTAGCAGTATCTCCATCCCATGCCCAGGGTGGAAACCAGACTGGAATGGACCAAGAATGGATGTGTCATCCAGGAAAACCTGGAGCTGTTCGGTTACCACCCTCTCAACTACCTTTCCCAGAAATGAAAGATTTGAGACTAGGCAGTAGTTGGCTAGGACCACAGGGTCCAATGTTAGTTTCTTAGCAGATGAACCACTGTCTCCTTCAGCCCTACCGGGAATGTCCTGTAAGAAAGGGACAAGTTGATAATTTCTCCCAGGGGGACCCAGATGCCATCTCCACAGGCTTTCACTAGCCAGGAAGGGCATGGGACAAGGAGGATAATGGTTGGCTTCACAGCTGCCAGGACCCTGTTGACATCCTCCTGAGAGAGTTGGCTGAAATGGTCCAAAACTGAACCTGAAGATGGACAAGGGGCTTCCAGTTTCCTTACAGTTCCCTTAGCTACCCAGAGCCTGCTTCGGCAGGGAGGGCAGAGTATAAATCTAATAATTAAATAAATATTGTATCAACTGTGGCCACAAGGTCCTGGTGGAGTGATAAGACTTTATCCACTTTTTCTTTTCCTTCTTAGGAGAACTAGTGATTTTTTTAAAAAAAGTTTTGATCTTTGTATGTCATTGTATAATTTTTTCTGATCTTAAAGGTGCCACTGGACTCAAACTGTTCAGCTGCTTCAGACCAACACGTCTACCCACCTGCATGATTTTTTCCATTGATAGCCACTAAGTGAAAGTAGGAAGAGAGTGATTAAATGGCATCATGTTTCAAAAACAAATTTTATAGTCACTTGTTGGCTTGCTAACTCCAACTTTGGAATTTTGGTAACAAATATTGCTTACAACATTAAGAAATTAAGGATGGAATCCTATGATCATCTACTTGGGAATATATAGGATATATTTAACTTAGTGGGAATATTTTTGAATAAACAGGCATAAGGTCGGGTTTGTAATTAAAATGTCTAAATGATGAGGAGTAGGAATCAGTTATGTTTTAGCTCATTCTGTATTATGCTGCTGGTTAGTCTAGAATGATACATGCCATTATCAGTACTGTTGGAACTGAACATTCAAGAGACAGATACCTTGTACATCTAGCACACTTGTGACACTGAGGATTGTTTTTTCGCAATGGATCATAATAATTATGTTTCTCAGCACTAGAGAGGGGTCCTGGTAGGCCTGTCTCTCTCGTGTGGCATCAGGTTACCCAGCAAAGCAATGTGTAGTAAAATCTCCAACATTTTGAACTAATTAGCACAGTGTTCTAAGCAATTACTACCACCTTTTTCATTCCAAATTACGGAAAGCTGTCCAGTATATGGATTGCTGACAGGAACTTGCTCCTTTGAGTACCTCCCCTGAAACGCCTCAGCTTACTTCAGAGACAAGACAAGCAGTAAAAGTGAAAGATAGTTAAGAAGTTAAGTCCCTTGGGGCAGGAAACATTGGGGGGGGCAGCTAAGAGGTCAGGCACCTACTAATGCTCAGTTAGAATAATACTCAGGGAGCGAATGGGATAGGAGCAGATGTTGCCTGAAGAATGGAAAGGGCGTTTCTTTCAGCTCACTGTTGGGAGGATGCCTTTCAGACCATAAGGAACGAGGGAGAGCCGGAAAGCTTATCAGCTGCACTGGACAGTACATGTGAGCCTTCATTGTCGGGAGTTCCTTTTATGCCTCTGTCTTCTTCGATAGAGCTGCTCTTCAGAACGAAGATGAAAACCAGGACCATGCTATTTTAGCTGCAGTTTATGCAGAAGTCCTGCTGCGTTAAAATAGAATGTAAATCTGTTGTGCCTTTGTGCAGGAGGGGAGAAGAAACGCTGCTCTGCAGCTGCCTCGAACAGGATGACAACTTGCAAGGAACATGTTCTGCCAGTGAATTGGGCAAAGTTTCTTTTGTAATTATTTTTGTTTTTGTTTTGTCTTTTAAAAGAGTTGTTTGATTTCATTGGCCTGGCTCTCCAGAAAGCTGTGTTTTTTTCCCTATGGAATTTATGAATGCACTATTGAGAAGTTTTAAGTACACAAAAAATGAACTGTCTTTTGGATCAAGGTTATTTATAGCTACTAACCAAAAAAGTAAAAGCCTTTTTCATTATTGTCTCTGTTCTGGATGTACTTTAATTTTCTTTGAAGGTGCTCTCTGTGCCTTGGTTTCAGCTGTATGCCGCTTCTCTGGGAGCTGTTGTTTTTCTTGAAAAGCTTCTACAACATGGTTTATTTATAAAGGAGATGGAATTCTGCAAACCATTTAAGTGGATTACAGTTAATCTCTCACTTTCTGAAGATAGCATGTTGCCTGCTGTAATGCTGGTTCATTGTGAAGACTTAATCTGGAGATCTGGGACACAAATTTTGACCTGAAAAAGAAAGAAAGAAAAGAAATTGAATGCTATGCGGGAAGTTCTGAGTACTTGAGCCACTTATCCTCTTTTCATTGGGGTTTTCTGGTTGGGGTTTGTACATTTAGGGTGGAGGGTATATGTACTGAGATTGTAATTTGTAGTGTCCAAAGATTTATTTGGTCTTTTCCCTACTTTCCCAAGTTTTCTTTTAAGCTCAAGCACTTTATACTTTGCCAGTGGGGTGTTTAAATCACAACTTGGTAAATGTATACTTTTTCATTACACTGATGCACTGATCATGACCTTAACTGCTTCATAAATTATGTTCTATGTCTGGGTTGTATTTCTGCTGAAGGCAAGTTCACTGTAACCTTTCATACTCGGGTTCTAATACGTTTTAAAATCTGTGTTGTGTTGCACAATTCCATTAAGGCAGCATAGTTGTAGTACTGGACTTGTAAATATCTGCAGAAATGGGAAAGCCACTTAGCAGGCCAGACTGCTTACGCCAGAATCCTCCTTGTGTAGGAAAAGGTGATGAAGAGGAAGAAGATATAAATATCGAGGACTGTTATGTTCCTCAGAGGTCAATCTATGACACTGTTCGGCTGAATGAACAGATTGATTCAGGTTCCAAAGGCAGCCTTTCTTCTAGGCATTTCTCAGATAGGACTTTGCCATACAGCCATCGAACACTGGATCTTAATACGTTGTGCTCCAACGGTGCCCTTTCTTCCTCTAATGTGTTTGAACTCCGAGGCCGGGAAGCCAGTAAATTAGATGAAAAAATTATTTTTGATGCTCTTAAACTGAACAGTGACATCATTCGAGCCACTGGCTTGCCCAAAACAAAATATCATACAGAGAAGAAAGAGCATAGGAGATCCTGGAGAATGCTTGTCCCACCAAATTTTGCAGACTATGCAAATAAAAATGAATGTTCGGTGGCTGGAGATGTCGATATGTCAGACTTAGCAACTACAGGCCAAGGCAAATATGGGAATAATTCTCTAACCTCAGAAGATGATGATTCTGGTCTATGCAGCCCTGCAGCTGAAAGAGAAGAAAAACAAGATGTGCTACCAGGGGAACAAATGAGGAGCGTATCTTCTGTAGAAGATATTTGCATGGTAGGTAACTTTCAAGCACTTTCTTCTAACAGAGAACAGCAAATTTCATTGCTTACTACCAGAAGTGCTGCAGTCAATGGACACTACCAAGGGAATCTGCATGGTGATTCAGAGACAGAGCTTAGAGAACAAGATTCCCTCTGGAACTTTGGAGGTAATCAAGAGGCAGGAGATGGACACTGCAGGCCACTGACATCTCTGAAAAAAGACAGATCAGCCCATGTGGAATGGTTCCAGGACAATGAGAAAGAATATCATTTTGCTTTAGCATGTAAGAAAATGCATAATGGATCTGAAATTAATGAGCCATTAGCAACCCAAGACAGGATGATTGAAAAGGGCTTCTTGGACATTTCACCTCAGGATATAGATATTTGTTATGAAGATGCAGTATTGCATACTAGTGGTATAAAATTAGTAAAATATGTGATTGCAAATGAACCAAATGAATCTAATACAATCCATACAGATGCAAGTGAAATAGAATGTTCTCATCAGGCATGGGAACTTGATAACTGTCAAAAAGCAAACTTGATGAGCAGTGAATTCAGTTTCTGGAGTACAAACATACAGATGGAACAAACCTTGGATGCAGTTTGCAATGGCATGTTGTCTAACAAGGTAACTCCACACATAAACGCCTTTTTTAATATTGTAGTTGTCTTTTGCATTATTTAAGTTTCTCTTCTGTAATTGAACATCTATGTCTTGGCTAATCTATCCAACAAAGTCCCTAGGATTGTTTACTGAACATATTATTAGGAGGCAGAAACTGGTGATATGGTCACTTTAGTAAATTGATTAAGGGCAGTTTGTGAAAAGGTTGATTACTTCCAGCTGTTTGGTGCATATTTATTGTCCAGATGGTACATGTTACCCTTCTTTGGAATGCTTTCACTGTGTGTTGAGATTTCAGCATCCTGTATTTGCACAAATTGTGCTTCAAGCAGCCAATGCCATTCAGAGGCAGATAGGTCTGATTTATTCAGCTTTGCGCAGACTTATAGTGCAATCCTAAGCAGAGTTACATCTTTTGAAGTCTATTATCCTGAATGAATTTAGAAGGATGTAGCTCTGTTAGGGTTGCACTGTTAGTCATGAAGGTATACATTGTGACACTCAGATTGTTGTGGTTTCCAAAGTACACAGATTAAAGGCTTGTTGCATGTACTGAAATGATTCCCTTGCATCTTCATGCCACAAAGTAGTTCTGAAGTTGTGCGAGATTTTACTAGAGACCTTATAACATTTGCAGAATGGTGACTGAAGTAAGGAAGTAGAGTGAAGCGTTGTAATAAGTAAGGGTTACTTGTGAAGTCTGTAATTTTTTGAGGGGGGTCATTCTGATCTGGTTATATCAAGTTATTTTAGGGTTTGTTGCTAAGCTCTTCTGGTAAATTCTAACCTCAATGCCTTCTCCTATTTTGTACATCTGTGTTTTTAAGCTACAGCTCTGGGGAAAATTTGAATAATGTGGAAATGTCTTTAAAATATTTGGACTTTTGAATTAGAAATAGAGGTCTGGAACCAAAGAACTTTGTGGCTACTTCTTTGGACCCAAAAGCTGCTACTAGGCTTATGTTTCTCATATTACAACTGATCTCAAGACTACAGAGATCAGTTCCTCTGAAGAAAATGGCTGCTTTGGAGGGTAGACTCTATGACTAGGGATGAGCAAAATGCAGTTTGGTTCATGGTTTGTGGCAGAACCACAAACAGATACGAACCAGGAGGTAGGTTTGTGAACTGAACTGGTCCGTATCAGTTAATGAGCCATTTAAAGTTTAAGCCCTTGCATTCTGCTTCAGGGAAGCAGGAAGCAGGGGTTTAAATGACCCATCCATTTAGACCAGACAGCTGAGCAGTGGGGAGCACCCTGGTGCTCAGCTGTTTGGTTTAAATGGCCCCCTGCTTTCTGCTCCCCTTGGCTTTTCACAGGGAGCGGAAGGCAAAAGTTTAAATGGTTGGGAGCCATTAAAACCACTGCTTTCTGCTCTTTGTGGCTTTTCAAGGGAAGGAGAAAACCAGCCATTTAAACCAAACAGCTGTTTTTTGTGAGGAGCAGAAAGCAGGGGTTTTAACAGAAAGCAGGGGTTTAAACTACCACAAACTGCATCAAAATTCATGAAAGTTCATGGTGGTTTTTCACAAACATTGCTTTGTGAACAAAAAACTGCCCGAAATTCATGACGAACTTTAGTTAGTTCATGTCCATCCCCATCTGTGACATTAAACCCCACTGAGGTTCTTTCACAACCCCCCTCCTTGGGTTCTACCCCCAAATTTCTAGGAATTCTCCAACCTGGAGTTGGAAACTCTAGTGGCTTATGATATGAAATAGGACATCTGTCAATCAAATAGACATCCCAAGGAATCTCATGAGTCCAGTACCTTCCCTAATAAACCCTTGAAGGGAAAGGCAGAAAATGTGTTTTCATTGCTTACCTAGATGGAAATCGTTGCTATTGAAGAACGTTGTAGATCCCTTGGTTGGATTTTTAAAAAAATATCTATGCCAGCTTTCCTGGCTAATTGGTAATGGATTTTGTCTTAATAAAGGTTTTATTTTTTAAAAAAATCAAATCAAAGTAAAAAATTTCACTGGGTGTTGCTTAGATATGCCAAAAATATGTTTTTGAATTTTAGGGGGCCCTGTTACTAATTTTCTGTGTTGCCCAGAGTAATATTTCCAGTATTGGTTTTTATTTTGCAAAAAAAGAAGAAAGAAAGAAAAAAGTAGAGGCCTGTTGCTTGCTGTCTTCAAGTGTTATATATGTGGAACTCTGCTTAACAAACATGCTTGATCTTAATCGTTAAGTTTCTTGAGAGGTCTGAAAACCTCAGTTTTTCCCCTATGATGTTCTGTAAATTTAGTGCAGTCTCTTGACAGAGATATGAAAATAGAATTATACTAATAAACACACATTCTACAGGCATTCAGCCTTAGTCTGTTGAAGCCTGCCAATGTATTAATACCACATATATATGGACTAGGGTTGCCATCCTCCAGGTGGGGCCTGGAGAGCTAATGGAATTACAACTGATTTCCTGACTACAGAGATCAGTTCCACTGGAGAAAATGGCTGATTTTGAAGGTGTATTCTATGGCATTAAACCCCATTGAATTCCTTCTCTTCCCCAAACCCCACCCTCCCCTGGCTCCATCCCCCCAAATGTCCAGGAATTTCCCAACCCAGACTTGGCAACTCCAGTGTGGCTTATTTCATTTTAAGATTTAGGTTATATATTGCCACTACAAATTCTTTTTCCTTGAACAGAAATTGGTTCAAGGGCTGAAGAGAAAACAGAAGACATGCAACTCTGCATATATTCCGAAGGGTTGACAGGTTTGTTTGTGATATGTTTTAGTGCGTGGACAGCTATTATTTTATGAAGTAAAGTTAATGCCATGAATTTTGATTTTTAGCTCTAAAAATTATCTGTTGTCAAACTTGCTTAATAATCAAAATTTCTTAATATTCCATGTATTGCAGCATTTCTCTTTTGGCCAATAGAAAAGTACTTTACTCATTTGGGAAGACAATTCATGACTCCCATTTTGGGAAAGTAATGTCATTTTTAAAAACCTCTTTTTTCAGACTAGTACTTGGAGGTGTTTTCAAATTAACTTTTTTATATAGCATTGAACTATTTTAACTGTTTTAGAAGCACACCAAACTTCCAATTAAAGAGAAAGATATATATTTAAAAAATTCTGCTTTCAGCCCCTGGAGTGTCTTGGGACCATACGAGATGTTACATTTTTAAACTCTCGTTCTCTTTAGTCAGATGGCAGCTGCTGAGAACTAAGTTCCCAAGAGCTATAGGGCCCAATTTAGATCAGAACTGCAAGGTTTCAGCCTTTCCTCCCTGCCTCAACCTGTTTCCCTACCGGAAATGTTTATGAGGGAGTATTTGACCTATTGGGTGGCTGTGACCTAATTTTTGCTTTTGTAGGTAATGGGAGGGGTGTATTGTAACAATTTCAGTCTGGAAATGGGGCAATCTATGCATGTTTAGGCTTCTCCACTACACACATATTAACAACTCTTGGATTCAGGACAGAAAACTTTAAAGTGGAAGGTACATCTTTATTTATTTGTTCAGAATGCAAGTTACATTTTTTTGTACTCTGACTGAAGAATTTCTTTAAGGTACGTGACTCACCACAGATAGCATAATGTCATGAGAGTTAAATGTAGAGTAGCTAGAAAGATAGGTCGTTTACAGTGCAGTCCAAAACAGAGTTATACCCTGATAAGTCCATTGAAGTTGATAGGCTTACAAGGCCATAACTCCGCTAAAGATTGCACTATTAAAGTATAAAGTCATACATCCTGTAGTACAGTTTTCATCCTCCCCCACCCCAATCTGGTGAATACAGAATAGTTTCTTCTGCTTGCCCATGGATGTCCTCAGATGAACTCCATTTAAGTTGGTGGAGTTAACAGAAGCAGACATTGACACTATGATGACTTCATTTTTTAATGTTTGAATCTCTTGCCAAAAAGGACCACCTGGAAAAATAGTTGTTTTATTATTTTGCGTTTGTCAGTTTGTTCTGTAATAGTATCACAGTTACTCATCTGGTTGTGGGGAGAAGGCAAGGTGATGCTGCATAACAGCAGTTTGTCCTTTTATGCCATTTTTAAGATCCAACCCAATAGTGGATTCTGTAGCAACCCCTTTGTGTTTCTGTATCACAATTTTATCGAAGCCACTGTGTAATAGCCCCCCCCCCCCGTGGGGGTCATGGCTAGATGCAGTCTCCTTCCTGCTTGTGTTCCTACCCAGTATCCTATTGGTCATTTTGGACAATAGGGAGACAGAGGCCGATGTCAAGCTGCTTGAGACAAAACTGCATTTAAAAGACAGCTGTGCTTGTGGCTGTTTGCCCTTCTGCAGTTTACACTGTGGAGAACTAATTTGTTAATTTCCCTTCCATACTGATTTCAGACCTTACCTTCTAGCTCATTCTTCTTAATAGATCATGTCCACCTGATTCTTTTGATATCTCTGTCCCATAATTTCAGCCACAGCCAATTTCTTCTAATTCCTTTCAGTAGGTAGCAGTGAAGTCTCAACCAAAAAGGTGTTTCTTCAGTGGTCTGAAGTATATTTATGATTCAGGTGACTAAACCAAAACTACTAGTTAGTTCTGTTTCTCCTGATATTTTTACTTGCTTGAGATCCCATCACATGAAAAGCCTTTGTGTTATTGTTTGTGAAGTGCACAGCCAAGGGTTTGCATAGCGTTAATATATCCCCCCCCCAAAAAAAGGGGGGGGCTGTGAGGATATATGCTTCTGGGAACAGGTCATAGTTAAATGTGACTTTTAAAATCTCACTGTCTTCAAATGTTTAATTCCCCAGGATCCAGTAGGTCCAAACATATAATTCTGTGTAAACTGGCATGTGTGCCTACAGATGGCGCCTTTTGCTTTAAATACTCTGAACATGTATATTACAAAGGTTGGCTGCAGGCCAGTATGGTTGTCTCTTCCTTTAAAATATAGTGTTTATGGCTTTAATATATATGCAGTTTCCTTTGAGTTGTTTTGTGTTTATCTCATTAAGAACAACTTTACATGTATGCCACCTTGTAGCTTTCAACTGTATGCTCAGTATGTGCTGTGAGATTTCACTATCTATATCTGTTCTTCTAGTTGCCTCTGGTTAGCATGTTCCCCATATGACAGTCCAAATATGTCTTTGCCTTTTCTTTAATTTGTAGGTATTTGAGAAAGAAGAGATTGAACCACTGCAGGTTAAACAACAGGAAGTGAATTGGTTGGGTCAAGGCCTTATTCAGAGTGCTGCTAAAAACACAAGCACTGATAACCTTGAGTGTGATCTTGAAGAAGTTAACATGAGATGGAAAACTCTCAACAAAAAGGTAGCTAAAGAGTATTTTCACTGCTGCTTAGTGTCTTATTACTGTTGTTTGGCTGATATTTCTGGCTGTCTTGAAAAAGGCAGTGTTGCCTTTTATCTTCTTCCTTGGGGAAGGGCTGCAGCTCACTGGTAAAGCATGTGCTTTCATGTAGTAGATCCCAGGCTCAATCCCTAGCGTCTCCATTTAAAAGTTTCAGGTAGTAGGTAATGTTCAAAGCCCTTTGCCTAGGACCTTGGAGAGTTGCTGCCAATCAGATTAGTTAATACTGACCATGATAGACCAATGGTCTGATTCAGTATAAGGCTGCTAGATGTATACAGTACTAAATATTTTTGGAGTAGGCATTCTGAGGTCTGTTATGATGTGTCGCACAGAGGATCGGCAGAATCAGACTACCCTTTAGCACAGGCACATATTACTCTTTATGTGTGTTACATTAGGGAATCAAAAACAGAGTGTCAGGAGGGGGAGGCCCCAGGACCACTCCTGCCTCCCCCACTGGGAACCGCAGAGGTCATGGTCTCTGACCCAATGGGGATGTCTAAAGAGGAGGCACCCAGGCGAACCAGAGAGGGCCACACCAAACAGGCCTGAATGTGGCTGATGGAACTGGTGGCTATGGGATGCCTACATTCAGATGGCAGACTGAGTCAGGAAGAAGCCACCAGGGTATCCAGGAGGACCAGGGCCCTTACCCTGTTGGCCAGCCAGAGGAGCCCCAGCAGCAAAAGGAGGTTGCAACAGAGGCAGTGGATACCATCCCCAAAAGCGTTGGTCTGATTGGGAGGAAGAAGGCTGGGAGTGCACTGATGGGATTGGGGAACTGGCCAATCTTTTGGCCATGATCCTCTGAAAGGATGGAGGGAAGAGCAAGTGCGGAGTGGAAGGATTTAAGAGAAAGAGAGATGCCGACTGAGGAGGATCCTCCTCATCCCTCTATGATAGAAGAGTGGGATGGAACAGAGAGGGAGATGACTGGGCAGACTCTCGAACAGAGGGGTGGGGAAGGGTAAAGTAACCCCCTCCATATCTTCAGTCTGAGGCTGTGCTACATGCTCTCACCCAGAAAACCTGATGCCCTGGAGCCTGACCCTCCACCTTCCATGCCAACGAGACTCCCCAATCATGACACAGAGAATTGCCTTATTAATGCAAACACTGAAAACAAATGTAAAGGATAATTTCTACAACATTTGTATCTTGCTGACTGGAAGGGGAATATTTTACATCCTATCCAAATGAAGATAGATGTATGGAAGTAGTCTGTGAAGGATTCAGATTCTCTGAGGATTATCTTTGCTGCCTTAGTCAGAGCTATCTCTCCCTTTGAGAACCTGTAGCTTATTCTGATACATCTGTAATGTTTATGATCTGTACTGTCCTCAATTTTAATTTATTACTAAGGGGCATAGATGTCACTCACTGAATCAGTGAAGAGCGACAAGAACTAAAGCATTCTAGGTTTAAATTATTACATTTTCTTCTAACTTGTTTTATGGTGCATAATATATGTTTCAGATTGGAGGGGATAGTGGGGAAAGGATGATATTCACAATGTCTGTGTTTTTTTTAAGGTTGCCCAAAGAGCAGCTCAATTGCAAGAAGCATTACTCTACTGTGGGAGGTTTCAGGATGCTCTTGAATCCATACTCAGCTGGCTCATCGACACGGAAGATCTTGTGGCTAATCAGAAGCCTCCATCAGCTGAGTTTAAAGTTGTAAAGGCCCAAATACAGGAACAGAAAGTGAGTGAAAGTTATTTATGCAATCCTTATGCTATATGTGTGTAGTCTAACACCTGTCGTAATATATGAATTAGGTTTATTGGGTCTGTCACCTTCCATACCCCAGGCTGTTATTCCTAAAGGAGCACTTAACAGGTACTGTTAATAATGACAAAAACTGGCAAGCATAAGAGAACTCTGATAGGCATCTTACTTTGTGCTACTGTATTTAATAGAAAAGTGGCAATCCTCCATGGCAGGCACAAAAGGCAATGAAACTGGGCCACCCATATACAATGCAGAGGTTTCTGTATGCCTGGAGAACTCAGCCAAAGAAAGTAATGCCTGATGAAGACAGAATATGTTCACAGAAGCATAGAATGTTGAGAGTAGCTGAGTATTTGTTATACAGGGAAAGATAGTGGATGTGTAAAGAAATCAGCCTGCTCAAGCAACCTGAGATTGTATAGCATCCTGGAGAAATATGGGTGTGTTACACCCCCACAATTCATCACAAATCCCTAGCTTCTCTTTGATTTAGGGTATGAAGACTCAGTATCACTGCTGGACCCTAAGGACCCTGGGCAGAGTAGGCATCAGAAGCTAGGAATTGTGAACCTGGGAGTTAGACACACAGAGACTGCTATAGCCCAGGAAAAGACCTAGCCTGACCTGGAGACCCTGTTGGCCATTGAGATTACAGAAGGACAATGACTAGCTTGGAGAAAAATCTCTCCAGAGCTGAGGAACATTCACCATTCTAAAATCTAGAACATGTAGCCCTTGTGGTTCACTACACTGATCTTTGAACTCCTGGTTCTATCCCCAGCAGCTCTGTACATTTGGTTATGTGAAATAACTGGATCTCTGTGAGTATCTGCTGAAGCAGGAGATGTGAATGAAAGCAAACTGAGGTGTTTAATACAACACTACAAAAATTATATGAGCACTAGAGATGGAATGCATCTAGATCAGGGGTGGCCAAACTTGCTTCATGTAAGAGCCACATAGACTAAATGTTAGCTGCTCAAGAGCCACAAGGTAACTTTGGAGGAAGAGGCAGGTTTGAGGAAGTGGCCTGAAAGTGACATCACAGGAAAGGTTTTGGTACAGGATGTGACATCATTGGAAGGCGTAGGGCTTAGGAAGTGCCATCACCTGACCTTTGACCTGGAAGTGACATCACAGGACATGACATCCTTGTGAGGCACCACCCCCAAAGTTTCCTGGCTCTACCCCCAAAGTCCCCAGGTGGTAAAAACAGAAAAACAAAAGTGTTAAAAATAAATATTGCTGGGATATATTGCAATACTTTGTGAAATGGCAAAGGTATCTCAGCCAGCAGGGACAAGCCATCTTCCATGGCACTCTGCCTGCTATTCTTCTCACTAAGGAACCCTTCCTAAGCTTTCAGGGGACTCCAAGATTTCCCAGGAGGAAGCAGAAATTGAAAGCTATTGCATAGTGTGTTACAATAATTCATGGAATAAAAACAGGCTTAAAGAACACAACTTCATTTCAAGTAGACTTAATATACCCAGGACATGCACACCACCCATGCACAAACCGTGCTGTACCCCTCCCTGCCTGTACAACTGTACAATGCTGGAAGACAGATTGTACCTTCCCTTTCCTACAGGCACTGAAATCTCCTGCACAGGCATGTTTTTCTTCGCTTACCTACACCTCAAGATACAAGCCCACAGAATCTGTTCTTGAAGAGAAAGGAGGTCTTCTGAGCTTTCTCACCCCCTCCACTCTCCCCAGAGGCATCTAATTTAGCATGCCATCCTAAGGACGCTTTCCTGGGAATAAGCACCAGTGACTAGACCTGCTTAGGATGGCACTGTTAGATACTTATACAAAGGACCCTCTGAAGACATTGTTAACCTGACCCCCCTTTGAAGTGCAGTGATCATCCCAATTAAGTGGTACTTTAATGTGTCAGCATTCTGTTGTTGCCCTGGCCTGGATGGCCCCGGTTAGCCCAATCTTGTCAGACCCTCTGAAGCTAAGCAGGGTCTGAACGTCTCTTGCCTTAAAAAACTCTACGAGGTCACCATCAGTCAGCTGCAACTTGATGGCACTTTCAACCAACAATTTTGTTGTTGCATAAGAAAGAGGCTTGGCAACACCCTTGGGGCTGTGCACTTTGCATCTCTCTGGAACCTTAAGTCACGTTGCCCTCATTCATCCTCATCTAGAGACTCCAACCACATGGCCCCAGCCACAGAAAGTCAATCAGGTCACTTAAATCCACGCAAAAAGGTCTGCATTTTACTATCAAGTCCAAATATACCATGGGAAGGCAGAAGAAGAAAACAGTACTGTCTGTCTGTCTAATAAAGTTTGAGTCCAGTGGCACCTTTAAGACCAACAAAGTTTTATTCGAGGTATGAGCATGAGACCCCCCAAAAACAATATTGACTTTGATAGGCTAAGAAAGACACAGAGAGAAAGACAAATAAAGAGGGACAGAGAGAGTAATAAAGAGGGACAAGAGAGAGAGAGAAAGAGGCAGAGAGGGACAGACAGACAGAAAAGACAGAGAAAGAGAAAGAGAGACAGAAAAGAATGAGAAAGAGGGACAGAGAAAACAGGAGCTAGGCAAACAGTCTACAGAACAGCCTGAGAACTCTGCAATCCAAGTTCTGGCTCTGCACTAACTCCCCAAGAATGGCAGAAAGATCCCTGGCCCTATATCCCTAAGCAGAGGGAGAGATACAAGTAGGGATGAACCAGCTGCCTGAGTGCGGTTCACACTTGAGAAAAAGAAATAAAAATAAAACTGCTGCTCTCTGCCTGCAGTCTGGATTTTCAGCTGGATTCCTCGCTCAGGCAGAGAGAGTCCAAGCATCTCCTCTTGGCGACGAAGGGACTCAGCTGCACTCGTGGGGGAGGGGTGTTTCTCCCATCTGCTCCAGCTAATCGGCCATGGTGCAGTCTCTCTCCCTCATGGCTTGCACAGTGACCTGACACCCGAGGAGGGGAAGGAGGGACAAAACAAAAACGGGGAGGGGGTGGAGGAGAAAAATGGCATGTTCTGCCCCTCTGTCTCCCCTCCCTTGCTCCAGCTGGTGCCAAGATTTTGCTGAGCTGAGCTTAGGCTTTGCTTGGCTCTCTGGGCAGCCAGCAGCAGTGCCGAGGCTGTTGAAATTTCCGGTGGCCAGCACCCAACCAGCTGGCAACTCCAGGCAGCTGACTGACTGGCTGGAGTGAGGCAACGTGAAAGGGAACCATGCCCCCCCCGTTGTTTTAGAGGAGGAGGAGCCTGTGGACTAGCGAGAGAGCGTGGCCCCGTTCCCAAGGAAGATCGGCGCTCAGTTGGAGGACGCCAGTTGGAGATGCTGGGGGGCTGCACAGGTGAGCTCTGAGCCTAGCTTCCCAAGGCGCAAGGGAGCCACTGTTCTGCACATGCTCAGAGGCTCCTCTCCTTGCAGTCTCCCGGGGCTGAGCTTTGGCTTTGCAAACCAGGACTGAAGTTCGATCGGGGGGCTCAAGATCGCAGGAAGGCTTGCAGACTGGGAACCCAGTATATGCTCAGAGGTCACGTTGATCCTGAAAGTGGGTTCTGTGGTTGAGAGCTGTGAAGAAGCAAGCTCCAGAGTGCCCAGGCCAACCACTCTCTGCCCCCACCCCACCCTGCTTCTCCTGCACTCAGATCCAGCTGGGAATCTTCTCCTGCCCAGCCACCGTGGTGGGGGGGGGTGAACACACATCCTGGGGGCTTCATGCAGGGCTGCATTCCCAACAAAAGTTCAGCAGATCTTGGGCGGTGGCAGCAGTGGCGGTTCCTGAGTCCCTCTCAGCCTTGCACCACCCAGCCGGAACAGGCAGGAGAGCTCTTCTCTGTGCTGAAAAGCTCTGTGCTGGTTTTTTTAAAAAAAACAAAACTGGCGCACCTTAATGGGAACCCTGTGAGCCCCCAACCCACACCAGCCCCACACCCCCACCCAAAACAAGCCCCCCAACCCATACTCAGCCCGGAGAAGCCTAGGCTGCCTCCCAACTTACCCTTCTGGTTTCCGCGGAATGAAGAGGCAGCATATGCAGCCCCCAGTTCATCCTGGCCTAACTGAGGGCTTCTGGGAGCTGGGGCAGGGCTTAGCTGCCCATGTGCAAGGCCTGCCCACCCACCCACCCACCCACCCATCAACTGACTGACCGACCGAGCTGGTCCTAGGAAAAGTCTTCTAAAAGTTTTTTTTTAAGTAAAAATAACCCTTCGCTTTTGAAGTTGTGTGTGTGTGCAGCGGTGTGTGTCAAGCTTTGGGAGCCACAAGAGAGGGCTCCAAGAACCACATGCGGCTTGCAAGCCATGGTCTGGCCACCCCTGATCTAGATTATTTGAAAGAAGGTTATTGTCCTGCACTCATATGCATAGGGAGATCTCTTAATTTTAGGAATGCTTTGAGTATTTCCATTGTGGTGTCTTCTGATTTGAGCATGTGAAGAACATAAGAGAAATCAATGTTGGATCAGGCCAATGGCCCATCTAGTCCAACACTCTGTCTCCCAGTGGCCAAAAATACCAGGTGCCATCAGGAGGTCCAGCAGTAGAGCCAGGACACTAGAAGCCCTCCCACTGTTGCCCCCCCCCCCCAAGCACCAAGAATAGAGTGCATCACTTGCCCCAGCCTGAGAGTTCCTATCTATACCTTGTGGCTAATAGCCACTGATGGACTTCTGCTCCGTATGCTTATCTAATTCCCTCTTGAAGCCGTCCATGCTTATAGCCGCCACCACCTCCTGTGGCAGTGAATTCCATGTATTAATCACTCTTTGGGTGAAGAAGTACTTCCTTTTATCTGTTCTAACCCAATTACTTAGCAATTTCATGGAGTGCCCACGAGTTTTTGCATTGTGAGAAAGGGAGAAAAGTACTTCTTTCTCAACCTGCTCTATCCTATGAATAATCTTATAAACCTTGATCATGTCACCCCTCAGCTGTTGTTTCTCCAAGCTAGAAAGCCCCAACCTTTCTTCATAGGGAAAGTGTTCCAAGCTATTTATCATTCTAGTTGCCCTTTTCTGCACTTTTTCCAATGCTATAATATCCTTCTTGAGGTGTGGTGACCAGAACTGTACACAGTACTCCAAATGAGGTCGCACCATTGATTTATACAGGGGCATGATGATACTGGCTGATTTGTTTTCAGTTCCCTTCCTTAATAATCCCCAGCATAGCATTGGCCTTTTTTATTGCAGTTGCACACTGTCTAGACACTTTCATTGAGTTATCTACTATGACTTCAAGATCTCTCCCTTGGTCAGTCTCTGCCAGTAAGACGCTGAACTGCAGGCTGTGGAAGGTCAGTAGTTCAGCAGTTCAAGACCCGAGTCGCCGCATGACAGAGTGAGCTCCCGTCTCTAGTTCCAGCTCCTGCCAACCTAGCAGTTCGAAAGCAAGAAATTACAAGTAGATAAATAGGTACCACTTTGGTGGGAAGGTAACAGCATTCCGTGTGCCTTGGTGTTTAGTCATGCCGGCCACATGACCATGCTGGCTCTTCAACTTTGAAACGGAGATGAGCACCGCAGCCCTAGAATCAGATTCTACTGGCTTTCAAGCAAGGGAACCTTTACCTTTACCTTACCTGCACAGGCAGGCTCAAGGCGGCGTACAACAGGTTAAAATACAATAAAACACAAATGCATAAGTGCAATACTATAAAATTCACCTAGCAGCAATATACATGCAAAGCGCAATTAAGTGCAGATGGTGATTGCTGTATGATGGTCCTATATAGCTAAACCAGTATCCATAGTTGTTCTTAGTGCCAATAGCATAAGGGCTGTAGCAGTTCAATTTTTAGTAGCTCATTCCTCAGTGGCGGCTCCTAATCAAAGGTCTGGTGGAAGAACTCCATTTTACAGGCCCTGTGGAACTGTAAAAGGTCCCGCAGGGCCCCGATGTCTTCCGGTAGCTCGTTCCACCAGTGTGGAGCTGTCACTGAGAAGGCCCTAGCTCTGGTACCGGCAAATCTGGCATCTTTTGGACCAGGGAGAGTCAGGCGATTTTGCGACTCTGACCTCAGTGCTCCTTGGGGGACATATGGGGAAAGGCGGTCCCTCAGGTAAGCAGGCCCCTGACCATATAGGGCTTTAAAGGTAAGAACTAGCAGCTGGAAGCAAATCCAGTATGCTATTGGCAGCCAGTGCAATGCCTTCAGCACAGGCTGGATGTGCTGTCATATAGAGAGGCCCATCACCAGCCTGGCTGCTGCATTTTGCACTAGCTGCAGCTTCTGGATTTGGGACAAGGGCAGCCCCATGCAGAGAGCATTGCAGTAGGCCAGTCTCGAGGTGACCATAGCATGGATCACCATTGCCAGGTCATTGCGTTCGAGGAAGGGAGCCAACTGCCTAATCAGCTGTAGGGTGGTAAAAGGCTGCCTTGGCAGTGGCTGCTACCTGGGCTTCCATTGTTAATGAGGCATCCAGGAGCACTCCCAAACTCCTGACCTTCAGCGCTGGCACCAACAGCACCCCATCAAAGGCCGATAGTGGGATCCCTATCCCCGACCCACTCCGACTCAGGCGTAGGACCTCCGTCTTCATCAGATTCAATTTCAATTGGCTCAGTCTAAGCCAGCCCGCCATGTCCTGAAGCGCCCAATCCAGGTCATCTGGAGTAGAGTTGGACTGACTGCCCAACAATAGATATAGCTGGGTGTCATCTGTGTATTGGTGACACCCTAGCCTGTACCTCCGGGCAATTTGGGCAAGGGGGTGCATGTAGATGTTAAATAAAATTGGGGATAGCACCACCCCTTGGGGAACCCTGCAGGTCAGCAGGTGCCTCTGGGATGTCTGATCCCCTAGTGCCACTCTCTGTCCCCAGCCTTAGAGAAAGAAGACAAGCCATTGCAAAGCAAGCCCCTGAATCCCAGTGTTGGCGAGGTGATGGATCAGCGACTGATGGTCGACTGTGTCGAATGCCGCTGACAGGTCCAACAACAGCAGTGCTGCTGTGCCGCCCTGATCCATATGCCTCTGGAGGTTGTCTATGAGGGCGACCAGTGCCATCTCTGTCTCATGGCCCAGACGAAAGCTGGACTGGAAAGGGTCTAGCATGGAAGTGTAATCCATAAAGCTCTGCAACTGAATTGCTACCGCTCTCTCAAGTAATTTGCCCAAATAGGGCAAATTTAAAACTGGCCAATACTTAGCCAATTCAACCTGGTCCAAGAATAGTTTTTTTAAGAGAGGGCAGACCATCACTTCCTTAAGTGCCCACGGGAACAGTCCCTCAGCAAGGGACTTGTTGATAACATCCCTAAGGGCATCTCAAAACCCTTCACGGCCAGCTTTTATAAGCCCTAAAGGACACGGATCAAGGCTGCGTACTGTAGAGAGCAGTCTGTCAACTTCCTCTAGACTGAGTGAACTGAAATAATCCAGAATAGGACCAGAAGTTATGCATGGGGTCTCGAGTTTGCTCACTGTCTCAACTGTGGCGGGGAGGTTCACGGCTGAGTGACAAGACTTTATCTGGAAAATAGCTCGCAAAAGCCTCACAGCCAATATCTAATTCCCTAGCATTTGGCCTGCCCTGTGGCAGATCAGTTAACAACCAGATAGTTCTAAACAATTGTGCTGAGCGTGAGCTTGCAGACACAACCATGGCCATATAGAACTCTCTCTTTGTGGCTTTGACTGCCATCTCATAGGATCTCATAAATGTTGTGTCCTGGGATCAGAAGGCAGAGCTGGCGAAATACAGCCAAGCTTCGCTCTCTGAGAACAATAGGGACTAGGTTCCTGAGCTCGCCAGTAGAGAACCAATGGCAGCATTGGCGGGCGATTCAAACCCGCCAATAGGAATATGGGGCCGTCCCCCCCAACTGTATATAGTTGGCCTCCGGCCGTTACTGTTTGTTCTTTGTCTTGTGTGAAGTACGAATAAACGCGTCTTCTCCTATGTCGTCGTCCGAGTCATGAGGCCCGAAACCCAGTACTTTACAGTGGCGACGAAGGTGGGATTTCAACACCTTCCATGACTCCATGAGCGACGAAAAGGACACCGCCGAGCATCGCATCGCTGACCCCGAGAGCAGCACCGCACCGCTCGCCGAGCATCGCATCGCTGACCCCGAGAGCAGCACCGCACCGCTCGCCCCGGCGCACGCCTTACCAGACAGAACCATGGCCGCTTCTCATGTAACACTGGAGCACTTCGATCCGTCGCAGCCAGAAACCTGGGACGCATGGGTCGACCAGCTCATCAGCTATTTGGAGCTCAATGAAATCCGCCACCCCGACCAGAAACGAGCGATCCTGCTGAACGCCTGCGGCACCCAAACCGTCCGCCTCGCCAAGAGCCTCTTGGTGCCCCGCACGGCCTTGGAGAGCTCGTTTGGGGAGATCCTGGATGTCCTCAACGCTTACTTCAGCCCCCGGCCGACCTTCCTGGCCAAGAGGATGGAGTTCCAGAGGCGAGTCCAGGCCCAAGGGGAATCCATAGCCACCTTCCTGGCCGCGCTAAGTGCGCTCGCGGTGGACTGCGTGTTCCCGAAGGTGGAGGACAACCTGCTGACGCAGTTCGTGTGGGGCCTGGCGGACTCCAAGCTGCGGCGCAAGTTGGTTGGACACCGGAAGCTCTCCTTGGACGAGGCCCTAGACGCCGCAACAGCCCACGAGGCCGCGGAAGGGGAACGCCGCCGCGGCCGCCCATGTGGTCGGAAGGAGTCCAAGCCCCGGGAATGTGGACACGGAAGAGGTCTTCGCCCTCAGACCTCAACAGCGCCGGCCGGCGCCGTTCCAGCAGGCCAACAGAGAGCCAGCCAAGCCTTCCGGCAACCGGGTCGTCTGTGCCAGCTGCGGGGAAGGCCACGCAAGGAAATCCTGCAAGTTCCGGGATGCTGTCTGTCATGGGTGCGGAAAGCAGGGACACCTCGCACGGGTCTGCCGATCCAAGGGCCCCCGGAATTCGAGATCGTCGGCCCCACCGCATCGCGCATTGTCCACCGCCTACGAGACGACGGAAGAGGTCGCCGAGTTGAACCACCTCACCGACCAACCGCTGCAGGTACTTCGCCTCCCCAACCCCAACCTCTCCTCCACCCCGAAGATCCAAGTAACCGTGCGGATCGAGGGGTCCCCTTGCTGCATGGAGGTGGACTCGGGATCGGCGGCGTCCATCATTTCCATGGACACTTTAAAAAGACTTTGCCCGTCAGGGGGACCCCTCTACGTCCATCGCCACTAAGCTTGGTGGACTTTCAAAAGAACCCTGTCCCCATCCGGGGAGTCGGCACTTTCCGAGTGCAATACCGAGACTTTGAGGGGAACTTGGACTTGGTGGTGGTGGAGGGAAATCTCGTGAGTCTCCTGGGGCGGGCATGGTTTGAGGCCCTAGGCATCACAATTGGGGGAGTGAATAAGTGCGGGATGCGCGACTGGGGGCGGTGTGCAAGGAATTCCCCGAGGTCTTTGACGGGAAACTGGGGTGTTATAAAGGGCCCCCTGTGTCGCTCCACTTAGACCCCACAGTGACGCCCATCCGACGGCGCTTCCGCACCGTGCCCCTGGCCCTCCGCCCTAAAATAGAGGCCGAACTGGACCGGCTAGTGGCCCAGGGAGTCCTAGAGCCTGTCCCGAACGCTCGATGGGAGACCCCGATTGTGACACCCGTTAAGCCAAACGGGGAAATCCGCATCTGCGCGGATTATAAGTGCACCATTAACCAGGCACTTCAGGCGCACGCATACCCCGTACCCGTGGTCAGCCACGTCTTAGCAACACTGGCGGGGGCGCGCATATTTGGAAAGCTGGATCTCGCGCAGGCGTACCAGCAACTCCCGGTGGATGCAGCCACGGCCGAGGCGCAAACCATTGTAACCCACCGGGGGGCCTTCAGGGTGAAGCGGCTGCAGTTCGGGGTCAGTGTGGCCCCAGGGATCTTCCAAAATCTCATGGACGACTTGTTAAAAGGGATCCCTGGAGTGACGCCGTTCTTCGACGACGTCCTCATCGCCGCGACCACCCCGGAAAGCTTCGCCGCCCGCCTCCGAACGGTACTGGGACGCTTCCAAGCCGCGGGGCTGAAAGTGAAGCGGGAAAAGTGCCTCCTCGGGGTGCCGGAGGTGGAGTTCTTGGGGTACCGGGTAGACGCAACAGGCCTGCATCCGGCGAGGGACAAGGTGAAGGCCATCGTGGAGGCCCCCGCCCCGAAGTCCAAGGCGGAGCTCCAGGCGTTCTTAGGCCTCCTGAACTTTTACCACGCCTTTCTCCCTCACAAAGCCGCCGTGGCCGAACCCCTGCACAGGCTGCTGGATAAGGCGACACCTTGGGAATGGGGAGCGAGGGAGGCAGCGGCGTTTCGGGGGTTAAAGTACTCTTGATTTCTAACGCAGTACTCGCCCACTTTGATGAAAAGCTCCCGGTGATCCTTGCATGTGACGCATCACCGTATGGGGTCGGGGCGGTCTTGGCCCACAAGCTACCAGATGGGAGGGAAGTCCCGGTGGCTTACTACTCCCGCACGCTGTCCTCCGCGGAGTGGAACTATGCGCAAATCGACCGGGAGGGCTTGGCACTGGTGGCGGGGGTTAAAAGTTTCACAACTTTGTGTACGGGCGACCCTTCACGCTCGTAACCGATCATAAGCCGCTCCTGGGTCTGTTCGCGGCGGACAAACAAACGCCGCAGGTATTGTCACCCCGGGTGTTGCGCTGGTCCTTGTTTTTAGCGGGCTACCAGTACCAGTTGGAGCATCGGCCGGGCAAGGCGCTGGGTCATGCCGACGCCTTGAGCCGCCTGCCGCTGCCGCATACAGGGGAAGATCCAGCCCCAGCTCCCGCAGTATTGTTAATGGAGGAGCTGCCTAACCCCCCTTCAGGCTGCAGACGTGGCCGCCCGCACATCCCGAGATCCCATTCTCTCCCGGGTCCTAAACTGGGTGGTGAGGGGATGGCCAGCGGAACAGACAGGGCCAGAGTTCACGGCATACAAAGCCAGGAGGGAAGAGTTATCCGCCTTGAAAGGGTGCTTACTATGGGGGGACAGGGTGGTCATCCCGGGGCCCATGAGACAAGGGGTTCTAGAAACGCTGCACGAGGCCCACCCCGGCATTGTACGAATGAAAGCTCTGGCAAGGAGCTACGTGTGGTGGCCCGGGATGGACGCAGAAATTGAAACCTGGGTCCGAGGGTGCACACGGTGTCAGGAAGTCCGTCCCAATCCCCCGAGAGTGCCAACCCAAAGCTGGGAGTCTACCCACAAGCCGTGGTCACGCCTACACATAGATTTTGCCGAGCCGTTCCAGGGGCTCCAGTTCATGGTGACGGTAGACTCCTACTCGAAATGGGTGGAAATAAGCCCAGTGTCTACCACCTCTGCCAAAGCGGCAATAAGGGCCCTGCGGAAAATATTCGCAACGCACGGGTTGCCAGACACCATCGTGTCGAACAATGGGGCAGCGTTCACATCTGCCGAGTTTCAAGCGTTCCTCGCAAGCAACCTAATCAGGCACATACGATCAGCGCCCTTCCACCCGGCAACAAATGGACAGGCAGAGAGAACGGTACGCACCGCCAAAGAAGCCCTCAGCCGCATAACGGAGGGGGATTGGGAGTTCCGGCTGGCCCGCTTCCTCCTAAAACACCGCACCACCCCAAACCCCATCTCCGGGCATTGCCCCACAGAACTATTGATGGGCCGCCGCCCCACGACCTTGTTAGACAGGCTCCACCCGGACCGAGCCCCAGAGGGAAAGCTGGTCGAAACCCGGGAGACGCCCCGAAGCTTCCTCCCGGGGGAACCTGTTTACTTCCGGAACTACGGGGCGGGGCCTCAGTGGTTGGCCGGGCGCATCCTAAAACCCACCGGGCCAGTGTCCTACGAGGTCCTAGCAGATGGGGACAGGGTCCTCCGGAAACACGTGGACCAGCTCCGGAGGCGGCAAGACCCCGACACAGGGATCCAGGCCCCGTTACCGAGAAACGCCGCGGCCGCTCCAGCATCCGATCGGCTGCAGGCACCACCAGCAGAGCCAGAGCCTGAAAGACCACGGAGTCCGGATGGGGTCCCAGAGACAGCTGAACCGCCGCCGCCGCTGCCGCCACTGTTGCCGCCGCCACCGTCACCACCACAGCGACTACCGGAGATCCAAGCTCCTTGTGCGGGAGGACCACCCGATGGGGGCCCCGCCAGTCCGGTACCGGCCCCTCGACGTTCACTAAGGGAACGGAGGCCACCAGCATACTTAAAGGACTACGTCACCTGAGAGGAGACGAACTATGGGGGAGGGGTGTTGTGTCCTGGGATCAGAAGGCAGAGCTGGCGAAATACAGCCAAGCTTCGCTCTCTGAGAACAATAGGGACTAGGTTCCTGAGCTCGCCAGTAGAGAACCAATGGCAGCATTGGCGGGCGATTCAAACCCGCCAATAGGAATATGGGGCCGTCCCCCCTAACTGTATATAGTTAGCCTCCGGCCGTTACTGTTTGTTCTTTGTCTTGTGTGAAGTACGAATAAACGCGTCTTCTCCTATGTCGTCGTCCGAGTCATGAGGCCCGAAACCCAGTACTTTACAATAAACATCCTATAAGATGCTCTTGTTGCTTCATTGCAGGCACGCCGCCACTGTCTCTCCAGTCATCTGAACCTTCATTTCATCAGCTGCAGCTCCTGAGTAAACCAAGGACTTAGAAACCAAGTCTGCTTAGAACGAGGGTGCAGAGGGCATCAGGGAGCGATCTCATTGATGGCTGCCAAGAGTCAGCCATGCCAATCCTCAACCAGTTCATCTAACGAGCCACCAGGGGGCATAAGTTCCCTCAGGGCCATCTGAAGCTGCTGAGGGTCCATTTGGCTCCACAGGCAAGCTAAAATATGCTTGCCGCCCATGCAGGGTCGGGGTGCAATGTTCACGCGGGCCTTCAAGGCACGGTGGTCTGTCTATGGAACTGCTGTAGCAGTAATCCGGTCCACTGTAACCTCTGCCGCAAAGATCAAATCAAGCATGTGACTGGCTCGGTGAGTGGGGGCCATTACATATTGGGAGAGTCCTAGTGCCACCTTGGATGACACCAGGTCCACCACCTGTGAAAAGGTCGTATCATCAGCATGGACATTGAAGTCATCCAGGACTATCAGTCTAGGGTACTCCAATGCCCAGCCTGACGCGGCCTCAACCAGGGATGACAGGGCATCAGCCGGTGTGCTGGGCGGTCAGTACACTAACCAGATAGCCCAACTCTCCCCAGCTTCCCACATGAAGCCAGCACACTCTATGCCCGTGAGCGTCAACGGGAACAGTGCCACTCCTCCCCCCGCCCCTTAGTCTGTGACTGGTGGAGGGTGGAGAACCCAGATGGAGCCAGTTGGGAGAGCGCTACGGTCTCCCCATCTCACACCCAAGTCTCCATCATGCAAGCCAGGTCCACATTTTGCTCCAGCAAGAAGTCCCGGAGGACTGCAGTCTTATTATTTATGGACCTGGCATTACACAGCACCAGTGACAGAGAGGGGTCATTAATCCTAGCCCCACTGACTGCCACCTTTGGGATGGGGTGCAGGGTGGAAGGTGGCTGAGATTTTCTATTTCTCTGTCCCCTTCCCTTCATTTTTTGCCTGGCCCCACCACTATACTTTTCCCTCCCCAAGAGCATTGGTATACCCTGTCCCATTGTCACCATTCACATTAGTGAAATCAGTGGCATGTATCCAACCATACTGTTCCTCTGATGGAGAGGTATTTCCATTTGTAGGAGAGGGGGTGGTAATATCTGTTAGTTCCACCCTCCTGCTATAGACCTCTCTCTTTTAACTTCTGTGCTGCTTCTGAGAGATAAAATTTTGTGGGCAGCAGCAAAATGGGGAAGCAAGAAAGTACTGCTATGTGTAGTCTGCAGATGCTTGTATATGTGCCATTGTGATCAATGCAACTTGCTGACCAGATTGATAATCATTCTCTTCTTTAAAATGAATGAATGAATAAATAAAAAGCTAGTGAAAGACTAGTAAGCAGCATGTATTGCCTTGGAGATAAGAAGTCTGGTTCCTAAAGCTAAGTAGAGTGGGGGGACTTTGGCTGAATTGTTAAATACAGCTATGGCACGTGCCCCCTTTATATTCACAGAACCGTGAGGGTCTGCATGAAGTGCCTGGTCAGAACTGCTGATAATTTTTCTGACCAGTCCTCTATACAAATCTATAATAGTCTCTTCAGGGTATTTTAATTTATTTTTTCACGGTCAGGGATATTTGTAAGGACCATTGCTAAGTGTATTTGCTTTACCATTAAATAGATAGGCACAACGACTTGTTAACTTTAAAACTGAACAGGCTTTATTTACAAACAACACAACAGGAGGATGGAAGCTTTACAGAGGATATTTTATTTCCTTTTAGTCTTTAGCTCTTGCCTTTACATTCATTTAGGCTGTATGTTTATTTCTTTCAGTACATACATAGATGTTCATCAGTTCAGTAAACATGCTTATACTCCCCCTCTCCAGGAACTGCTTTGTGGTTTTCCTTTGGCTTTTACTAAGAGGTCCCTCTGAGTCTCCCCGGTCACCAAACCAGTTTGGTTTCCAAACTCCTGCCAGACTGTTCTTTAGCCCTTTCTAAACCACCTCCAGTTCCTTTAAGGAATGATGCGTCATTGCTGTATGACTCTATTGTGTTTAGTTTTTAACTGTCTGGTCACTGTCCCCTTCCTTCTGAGGAACTCAGTAAACCAGGTTATTTCACACAGAGCTACAGAGCTCCTTCAGTTCGCTGACAGACTCCCTGTTAGCTCTCCGTCCAACAACTAACTGCTGCTTCTCAACTGCCAAATCCAAACTGACTGTTTGGTCTGTTAAACACCAATCACTGAGGGTTCCAAGCTAAATGGCCCCCTCCTCACTCCATCATGTGACTCAGCAGTGTTCTGTGTTTACTTTCTGCTGGTCACAGATCTTTAAGTCCGTCACAACAGCCCTCAAGGGAGAGGAAGGCATCATTTTTACTGAATGAAGTGTTCAGTCTGTCTGCAAAGCTGAGCAACCAAAGTTGCAGTTGTGTGCAATGAAATTATATATGATATTATAATTCATATATATTAAAGGTTTGTTTGGGCCATAATCCAAAGGAAGTTAAAATAATGTCTGAGACCATATTATAAGGACTTGTAACATAGTTAAGTCTCCAGTCAAGCTTATCTTTCTGCAGATTGTGCCCAGAAGTTGCAATTGTCCTCATGTTGAAACTTTTGTTCTTTAAAAGGATAGGGAAGCACTCTTAGGAGATGTAACTTCATGGGGAGGTTCTGTGAAAATTGAATAAATATAATTGGGCTGTGCACATGTTCTGTAAACTGAGTAATGTTGTAAACTGGGTAATGTTGTACATAGATGCCTAAATCACTACTGCCATATTTTGTGGATAAATGTCCATGCATGATGTGACATGCACACCTACATGCTATGTAGACCATATGGCCATCACGTCAAGACCAATAGCTAGGCAGCTAGGCTTGGGGGAAGATTTCATATTACTGTCTCTCTGTGCACTGACTTTTTGAAATGGCTAAATATTAAGCATAGCCCTGATACCCTGGTTCCCACCTCCACATCTTCATCCACATAGCGCTCTTCTCTCTGGCAAAGCAACTTGGGAGCAGGGGCTGGTATTCTTTTGGGGTCCAGATTTGGCCCTAGGGCCTCTGCTTACTGATCCCTACTCTATCGTATGTTTTAAACATATAGAGACTGATTCTGCAAGGGGCTATTATAGTTTACTTGTTAGTGTTTTTGATGCTTAGTTTAAAAGTTTCAGCATGTAGTTTTATGCATGTATGTTTGTTGCTTGCCCTGAACTTTCTCTATAGCTTATAGTATGTAATAGAAATCTGAGTAAAATATGTCTGGAAAGAAGTTGGATCTCTTTGCCAGCTTTAGTCATAAATTACTTATGTGGTGGATGACAGTTGCAATGTAAAATTGGCACAATAACAATTTCCTGCCATCTTGGGAAACTGTTCCTTTAAACTTGCCTTTCCCTCCAGTAAACAAAACCTTGAAGAATCTGCATCTTCATCTTTTTACACTTTTGTAGCAATACAGTCATTATCTGGCAACCTGATTTTTGATTTTGTCTCCAGCTTCTCCAGAGATTGTTGGATGACCGCAAACCCACTGTCGAACTAATCAAGCGTGAAGGGGAGAAAATCGCAGAGTCAGCAGAGCCTGGCGATAAAGATAAGATCTTGAAACAGCTGAGCCTTCTAGATAGCAGATGGGATGCATTGCTCAATAAAGCAGAAGCCAGGTACTTGAAAGGTTTTTATTCACTTACAAGTGCATCAAGGCTCACACCTAAATGCAGTAAGGAATGCCATATAATCTGCAGATGTATAAAGATGTTCATTCTGTTGATTATAAGATTAGAAGAAGAAGGATTGGATTTATACCCCACTCTTCACTACCCAAAGGAGTCTCAGAGCGGCTTACAAACTCCTTTCTCTTCCCCTCCCCACAACAGACATCCTGTGAGGTAGGTGGGGCTGAGAGAGCTCTGACAGAAACTGCTCTTTTTCAAGGACAGCTCTGACAGAACTATGGTTTGCCCAAGGTCATCCAGCAGCTGCAAGTGGAGGAGTGGGGAATCAAACCCAGTTCTCCCAGATTAGAGTCTGCACACTTAACCACTATACCAAACTGGCTCCACATTTGAGGCTGAATGAGAAAATGACTTGGAATGCATAATTACATTTGTGTTTTATTTAAGAAATGTATATGTCTCCTCTATAGGGGGTGACTGACAGCACAACAATGAAGTAATAAAACAATAAAAATAAAAATACTAATATTTAAATAAGCCATTTTAAATAAAGAGGCAGAAAATATGTTAAGCGTTTTATCCATATAACTGTACTCAGACTAGAAGCAAGGCATGAAATCAACCACTAAAAAATGAAGTTGATTCATTAAGTTAAAAGTTTGAATAAAAACACCTAAAAGATGGTAAAGTAGCTAGATGTCAGGAGACACAAGTTGGAGAAGGGCATCCCAGAGATAAGGCACCACCACTGAAAAAGTCCTGTCTCTAGTTGCCACTTTCTTCACCTGTGCACATGGAGACAAAGAGGGGAGGTTTGGGAAAAGCATCTTTAGCAGCAGACTGAATGGTAATAGAAGAGGCTTTTTAAAAAGCAGATATGATCCCCCCCCACCCCCCCAGAATAAAAAAAATTACTGTCTGTAGGCAGATGGGGAAGAGGGAATCCCTGAAGTATACAAGAAAATCTTGATGATTTGGGGAAAAGCTCCATTTGCTCCCAAACTGGTGGCTGCTGAGGACTTCATGTGCACAGTGCCCTCATGCTGTCTACAGATCTCCCTCCAGCAACTGCTGGGGGAAGGCACCGAAGTTCTGAGGAAGAGCACCTGTGTTGCATGCAGGGGTTTAGCACCTGGCTTCTCCACTTAAAAGGGTCTCAGGCCATAGATATTGGGAAAGGCCATTTTCTGCCTGAGACACAATTCAAGTCTGGATAGTGGACAATAGTAAGGCAGAGGAACCAAATATCCAATTCAGTATAAAGCAGCTTTATATATTGTACTGTGAAGTCAAATGTCTTCCTGAAGTTAAGAACATGAGGAATTAGTATCAGAAAATAAATGCCCTCAAGCACATATCCTCAGGTGCCCATTTCCGCTCTGTAGGATACCTACTGTAGCCCCTCTGCCCCAGCGAGATATTTCCTGGCTCAATGAGAGGGCTGCAGTAGCTGTATTTGGAGCCAACTCCATGGAACAAGGCAACTCAATCCAAATAAGGAGCTCCAGAAATGGATGCAAAATTGGTGGATCACTGAGGTGCTGGATTGTGAATAGGGACTAAGTTGGATGAGCATTCAAATTGCACTTTGAAAAACTCGTAACGTGCCTTCAAGTGAGCATCCTATCAAAATCAGAGCATATTACATGTACTCCATTTTTGCCTTGGTGTTTTTCTCAAAGCTACACAGATACACTCACACATGCACACAAAACACAGAGCTCCATTTAATATGCAGTTTGAATCTTAGATGTGAATTCCAGTGTACATTTTGGATGCACATCTGAATGTGCTTCCTATTGAATGCAATTCATTGTAAATAGACAGCACCCACAAGCATTTGGATTTTCATCTGATTTACAGCCTGGCTTCTGATCCAGCAGAGTGATAAACGTACAGAGTGCTGGTTTTGCATGCATATCTCCTTTGTTAGATCAGGATGAAAAGGGAGAGGGAGGATTGTATAGGATTTCTCAGATCCTATACAAAAATGTAACACACAAAACAAGAAAGGTAGATTTCAAATGGTGACATTTTCTTGCACATTGACATTTGATCATTATAGCAGCCTGCTGCCCTAGACAATCAAATTTATTGCTAACATTTACAGAGGCATGCAAATAAAGATATTTAGGATTGAGCAATTATCAGTATTTCAGTGGCAGGAAATGTTATTTATATTTATTTTTTTCAGATTTTAATGAGCTCAATGGCTATGCTTTCTGTCTTACAAGTCCTTTGTATAGTGTGACTCATGTTTAATTTCCTTGAACAGAACTACACACTACAAATAATGTGGGCTTGCCAACAAAAATGGCAGTTCTGTGTTGCATTGTAATGAGTAGTTCAATTAAACCCTAATCCCAATATTGTTATGATTTGTTTTTCCTTATCATTGGCTGTCACTTGAGGGGGCAGAGACATGTACATGCTAATGACATCAGGATATGGGTTAAATGGAATCAAATGTTACTGAGAAGGCTGAGACTTGCAACAGAATCTTTCAGTGGCAGCCCTGTGTGCTTCTTTTAATGTGAAATTCTGTTCTTTGAATGAGTGAGGTTTAGTTTATCACAGCATTCACCCTCCCTAGATGTGCTTCTGTTGATATAGCTTGTTCTTTTCAACTAATCAATATGGAAATCATAAAACTGTCATTAATCAAAACTATAAAATATTGTGATCTCTTGTTCTGTTCATTCTGGCTTGTGCTAGTTTAAGCAATGCTGTCTTTTGTTGCTGATTCACAGAATTTTATTTCAGAATGATAGATTCCTCATCACCTCCAATTATATTTACATTTTTGTTGCATTAGATAGACTTGAAGAGTCTGAATATTGCACAGCCTAACAAATGGGTTTTGTTTTGTCTTATGTTTTGTTCTTGTTGTAGGAATCATCAGTTGGAAGGTATCTCAGCTGTAGCACAGCAATTCCATGAAACCTTAGAACCCATGGTTGAATGGCTAACCACCACTGAGAAGAAGCTTTCAAATTCCGAACCCATTGGAACACAGGCCTCCAAATTACAACAACAGATTTCTCAACATAAAGTAAGAACTTCTTGCTTCATTGATTTGGGCCATAGTTTCTTACTTAATTGTTCAACAAATTACGAAATTGTTCAACAAATTGAGAAAACTCATTTTTTTTTCATTGACGACTTTGTATGTATCTTTATTACTGTCGATTCATAACATTATTTCCATTGTCCTTTTGTGTTCAGTTGTGCTTATTTTTGGTTTATATTTTTCCCTTTCTTTTCTTTTCTTTTCTTTCTTTTTTACTATTTTGAAAACTTCATTTAGGCCTTAGAGGAAGACATCATTACTCGCAATAAAAGTTTACAGCAAGCTATTAGTATTGGTCAGGCTTTAAAGACATTGAGCTCCAGGGAAGATAAAGATATGGTGCAGGAGAAACTAGATTCATCCAAAGCCCGATATATTGAGATTCAAAAGAAGAGCAGCAGTAGGGCCGAGCTGCTCCAGCAAGCTTATTGCAACGCTCACATTTTTGGAGAGGATGAAGTTGAATTGATGAATTGGCTGAATGAAGTCCATGAGAGGTTGAACAAATTGGCAGTTCAAGGCTACAATACTGACTTGCTTGTGAAACAACACACTGAAATGCTGGTATTTGCATTTGTTTTCTGTTGCCATTATTATTATTATTATTATCATTATCATTATCATTATTATTATTATTATTTTATTTTTAAGCTTTCATTTTTTTAGTCCAGCATCTATTCAGATAGAAGTGGTGGTTTTAAAGACTTCCAGCTATGTAACTTCTACATCTAAAAAACAATTCTCAAATCATTTAGGTTCTTCAAGAAGAGATTCTAGTCAGAAAGCAGAATGTTGATCAAGCAATACAAAATGGTTTGGAGCTCCTCAAGCAAGCTACAGGTGAGCAATTTAAGGGAACCAGTGATTTAGCAACCAGGATAACATGACATGTGATTCAGCAGGATCTTCTCCATGACTGTTAGCACTTATTTCAAGCCAGTGTTTCAGTGTTTATTACAGATGTAGAACAAAATTCAAGTCTGGTAACACCTTAAAGACCAACATTTTCTGGGTATAAGCTTTCATAAATAACAAAGTCACTTTGTCAGATACTGGAGAAGTGTTGTTGTTCATTCGTACAGTCAAGACTGACTCTTCGCGACCCCATGGACTACATCACGCCAGGCTCTCCTGTCCTCCTCCATCCCCCGAAGTGTGCTCAACTTCATGTTCGTTGTATCAATAACACTGTCTAACCATCTCATCCTTTGCTGTCCCCTTCTTCTCTTACCTTCAGTCTTTCCCAGCATCAGGGTCTTCTCCAGTGAGTGCTCCCTTCTCATTTGGTGGCCAAAGTATTTGAACTTCAGCTTCTGTATCTGGCCTTCCAGGGAACAGTCAGAGTTGATTTCCTTTAGGATTGACTGATTTGATCTCCTTGCAATCCAAGGGACTGGAGATGTAGGAATAGTCAAAAAGAAAGTGATGTTCATTGTAAGATTGGCATAATGTAGTGGTTGAGAGCATGAGCTATGAACATGAAGTCCTTAGCTCAAATTTTATTTCAACCATGAACTCATTGGGTGAGTTTAGGAAAGTCATTATCTGTCAGCTTCAACCCATCATTGATTATGGAGCTCTTCTTACTCATGTATTTTGAGTTAAAGTATGGAAAAGGTTTTTGAACATGTAGGAAAATTGGTACATAAATCCTAAAGGCATGAATCAGCCAATATTAAGCATTTTAGGATCCATTGATTTCAATGGAATGGTAAAAGCCTATGTTCATCTCTTATGATTGAAGTCTTATTGATTTCAAAGTGCCTCAGTATACAGAGCTTCATATCTATAGCGGTCTCCTCATCTGTGAACTGAATGATTAGTTTCCCTTTTGCTTTAAGAGAGACTGCTTCTCCCACACTAGAAAGGTATCTTTCATCCCCTCTAATTCCATCCCCTGTTCCTGCTATCCAAATTTAGCTAACCTGCTGTTAAAATCAATAGGGAAAACTTAATCTTACTGCATTAAAGGGGATTTAATTTAAGAAATCCCACTGATTTTCATAGCGTGAGTAACTTTCTATGTTTACATGTACTAATTTTACACTGAAAGCATGGACCATTTATTTTCTTAGATAAGCCCTTGAATGTACAGTGTTCTGGTAGCACTGATTATTGTTTTCAAACTTCATCAATAGTAAAACCATTTTATTTGTGATCATATGAAGTTACCATATTGAGTCAGATGATTGGTCCATCACTCCATCCCACTTTGGTTGGCAGGGGTTGATCCTGCTACATGTGAAGTATGAGCTCCAACAGTGGCCTTTCTCCCTCCTTTTTGAGCAATACTTTGTATTTTTAAGTGATTACTGGGTGGCAGATATGTGGAATTGTTCCATGTGGCCTTTGGAGTTTAAGGAAGGAGTAAATAGTCTGATGCTTTTGATGTAATAGTATGAACTCTCCTTCTCTCTGACTCACTCTCTCTCTCTCTTTTGGAGGGATAAGTAGAAAAATGCTATAGTGGGTCTCTGCAAAGTTCACAAGTGAACTGAATGATTAGTTTCCCTTTTGCTTTAAGAGAGACTGCTTCTCCCACACTAGACCAGTACTGTGGGAAAGCTGCATTCCAGTTGCACACACAGCATGTCTGGTTTGTAGACAAACAACTCCTAAATGTTCCAGTTGCTAGCTCCATAAGCTCTCCAAGATATACGTAATTTGGGACTGGGAGGCAGGGAGACAAGCGAGGGGAGAAATAGTTCACAAACAGAATTTACATTGTTCACTGAAAGGTGAACTCAGTGTAGTGAACTGTACAGTTTTCATGTGGGCTTTCATTCTTTGTATAACAATGATAGTTCAGATAGGGGCAGGAACAGATAAAAATGTGTATTCTTGTTTGTAACTGGTGCTGACAACTGAATAACCGTCAGGAATGTGATCAATGGACCAATTAAATTTAAATTAATTTGCATGCTACAAAATCTCAATATAGGTGACTTTTTTGAAGACACTGTGTTAGGATGATATGCAATGTAATACAAATTTACTTCACATATATACCCTACCTTTCTCCCCAGTGGATACCCAAAGTTGCTTACATTGTTCTTCTCCATCTTACCCTCACAATAACCCTGTGAAGTAGGCTAGGCTGAGTGTATGTGACTGGCCTAAGGTCAAACAGCAAGCATCCATAGCACAGCAGGGATTCCAGCCTGGTTCTCCCAGATCCTAGTCCAACACTGACCACCAGTGCTCCCTCTAAGCTGTGAGCTACTGGCATTAAAGTTCGTGGCGAGTGATTTGGCTACTGCATAAATCAGTTTGCTTTGGAACCATCCTTCCTGAGCTAAGACAAAAATGTGTGAGCTGGAGGCTAAAACACTGTGAGCTAGCTCATACTAACTCAGCTTAGAGGGAACACTGCTGACCACTACAGCAAACTGGCTCTCAAAATCTGTTCTTTGATGTTAAAAAAGGGCAATCACAGTGCAGTCTTATACAGAGTTACTCCATTCCAAGATCACTGATTTCAGCTGGCTTAGACTGAAGTGGCTTCGTGTAGGCTTGCACTATCATTCTGCTTTAAGATCCAGAGTGTTACTGCTGATTTCCCATGCGCTGAAAGATCTAGAGGAGTTAGCCGTGTTAGTCTGTTGCTGCAAAATAGTAAAAAGCCCGGTAGCACCTTTAAGACTAACAAACTTTATTGTAGCATAAGCTTTCGAGAAACACAGCTCTCTTTGTCAGATGCATACATCTGATGAAGAGAGCTGTGTTTCTCAAAGTTTGTTAGTCTTAAAGGTGCTACTGGACCTTTTACATGTGCTGAAAGGTATCCTGTGTTTTGGAGTGTGTTGCACCATGAACAACAGAGTTTGAGCCCTCTATGTCCTTCATTCATGGATAGCATAGTAAGGACTTTGAGAGAGACCAGGTCCTCACCAGACATGGTGTATCCTGCTCAGGAATCTCTAAGCTGGCTTGTGTTAATGACATTATTGTTGCAGGACTCTTTTTGTAGCAGGAACTCCTTTGCATATTAGGCGACATACCCCTAATGTAGCCAATCTTCCAAGAGCTTACAGTAGCCCCTGTAAGAAGAGCTCTGTAAGCTCTTGGAGGATTGGCTACATTAGGGGTGTGTCGCCTAATATGCAAAGGAGTTCCTGCTACAAAAAGAGCCCTGCCTGTTGTATGTTTTGCCTACTTGTTTGTTGATAGCATTTATTTGCCTCTCTTCCAAAAATTTCTAAGGTGGTTTATAATAATGAAAATATAAAGCAATTGATTTTTCTAAAAGAAGAAGCAGCAGATTGCATGTTTAAAAAAAAATGAAACCAGGCCTTGTACAAGATCACAGCATATTCAGATTTTGAGATCAGAAATGTACCTTGATTGAGGTTGCCAGTTCCAGGCTGGGAAACACCTGAAGATTTTGCTGATGGAACCTGAGGAAGGTGGAGTTTGGGAAGAGACTTCAGTGAGGTATAATGCCATAAATAGGGATGGGCACAAATCGGGAAAATGCAGTTTGGTTTGTGGTGTGCCCAGTTTGCAAACCATGAACCATCACAAACTTTTAGCTGCCAAACAAATGAGTTCGATTTGTGACATGGTACAATGCCCCCCTGGCATGCTAGACACCAAACTCACAGGGGATCTCCAGCTGACTACCTGCCTCCATGTTTGGTGAGGAACGGATTTACAAGGTCCAAGCCACAGCCCCCCCCCAAGAAGGTGTCCCCAGGAAATTGCTTCCTAGGGAAATGATAGTCGGACATTTTGACAGGTATAGGTTCAGGAGGTTCAGGAGTGTGTATAATGGATCCTGTGCAAGCTAGAGACACCAAACTTGCAAGGGATCTGTGGCTGACTCTCCCGGGTCCAAGTTACAGCCCCCAAAGAAGGTGTCCCCAGGAAAGTGCTTCCTGGAGAATTGACAGGTGCATGTTCAGGTGTGTATAGAGCAGATCCTGTGCAACTAGAGACATAAAAGTCCCAGGGGACCTCCCCTGGATGCTCCTCTACATGCCCTCTAAATTCCACTCCCCTGTTGCTTTGAAATTTGGTAACCATTTAGACTGAGTGGAGACAGTCCGTTTGGAAATGTATCTGTTCACGAACCACCACAAACAGCTTGAAAATCTGTGGAAAGTTTGTGGTGGTTGACTTGTCACAGAGTTCACGAACCACAAACTGCCCAAAATTCATCATAAACTTTAGTTCATGAACTGGTTCATGCACATCCCTAGCCATAAAGTTTACCTTCCAAAGTAGCTATTTTCTCCAGGTGAATGGTCCTTTGTCTCCTGGAGATTAGTTGTAATCCTAGGAGATTTCCAGTCACCACCTCGAGGTTGGCAACCCTAGCCTTGATCGTAACATCTACGTATGGTGAGATAAACTCATAGGGATCCCCCTCTGCTTGAATGGGGGTAACTGATCAGTGTATGCTGAGGCATATGTGAGTGCTCTCCACTTAAATGAAAGAGGAAGCTATTCTAGGCAGTGAAGGTCCATACAAGCACTGAAAGTCTTATTTGATTTAGATATGGTTTTTATTTGTGGAGTAATATCTCTTTCAAATTACAGGTGATGAAGTTGTCATAATTCAGGATAAATTGGAAGGCATTAAAGCAAGATACAAAGACATCACTAAGCTGAGTTCTGATGTGTCGAAGACCTTAGAGCAGGCTCTACAACTTTCTGGGCAGCTGCAGTCAGCTCACAAGGAACTCTGCACTTGGCTTGACAAAGTTGAAGCAGAATTACTTTCATATGAAACTCAGATCCCCAAAGGCAAAGAGTTAAATCAGGCACAAGACAGACAAAGAGTGGGTATAAATACTGAAGATCTTCACATATCCAAGAAGTGATTTCCTGTAAAGAGATGTTACCCATTAAGTAGTATACTGTGCAGATTTCTGGATGAATAATGGCACCTACTTTGGCTGTGGTTAAAATAGAAGATAGATATATTTTCCTTCTTGAAAGCAGTTATGAGATTAATATGGCAATCTTAAACCCTGGATTGGTGCAGCCCTAGTATAGCTGGTTGATATCTTGTCTTCTCTCAGAATATCCTGCGTGGGCCAGGTGTGATGCCAAATCCATAAATCCTTTGCTTTCACATGTAGGGTGTAATCATTTGATCTGAGTTGATAATATTGTTGTAATTTCTTTGTGGTATAAAATGCTAACTGCAACAACTACTCTGTAAATGAAATTCTGAAACGTTGTTGCAGTTTAGTCTTTATTTTATCCAGGACTGGACCATGCTACCCACAGTATTAACTAAACACAATTAAAGAACATATAAATATACATGCTAAAGATTTTTGTTGCCTTAGGTTTTGGATATATGCTTGAAAGTAAACTCAATTGATACTGGTACTCATTTTGTTGTTCAGTTGATTTATATGGGAAGGGGGAAATCAGGATGTCACAAATATGTTTATTCCTTTTGTTTGCTTGATTAATGACTGGCAATTCCTTTCACCTCCAAAGAATGGTAGTCTGCCGTGTAGACTGTGGGAATGTATTCTGTCAAAACTTCCTCTCAGGAATCACCTGCTTCTCTGTCAAGTGACTTACAACAACAAAAGCAAAGATTATTGAGCTGAAATGAGAGTGCTGTTTACAGCTGTAATTTGGGAGCAAAATACTCCAGCTCTTTCCTCTTTGATTCATTAAAGACTGGGTAGGGGACAAACATGGATTCTTTGGGTTCTGTGCCAAAACAGGCATTTTCAATGTTATTTTAAAAAATTATTAATTTTTCATGCATATAGTACAGTATAACACAATACAAGATAGAACACACAATTGTACAGCCTAGACTGTTAGTGAGTCAGGCAGATTATAAATCAAATGCATATCATATATTGTCTAAAACTCAGTAAGCTGAGTGGCCCACTAACAATTAATTAACAAAGTCATAAACACCTATATCCAAACCACTATAATATACAGCTAAATTAAATTAAACCTATTTTTGTCCACCAAACTTTAAGACACTTTGCATTTTAAATGTGCTTTTTATGTTTAGGAACTGAAAAAAGAAGCAAAACAGAATAGAAGCTTATTGGACACTCTCAATGAAGTCAGCAGTGGTTTGCTGGAACTAGTGCCATGGAGAGCAAGGGAAGGGATAGACAAAATGGTCACAGAAGACAATGAACGGTACAAATCAGTGAGTGACACTATAACCCAAAAAGTGGATGAGATTGATGCTGCCATTCTAAGATCACAACAGGTAAAAACAAAACATAGTTTTATTGTCTGTTTGATATGGGGAAAAATAATCTCAGGGGATCTGAATACAAGCTTGAAATTCATGTTAGTAGAATGCCTTTGCTATAGTTACACAAGAACCATGGCTGCTTGAAAAGATTATAGTCTTCATTTTAGACACGGGGTCCAGACTAAAGCAAATCAAGACATTGTTGATGCCATCTGCCACCTTGTTGACTTAGAAATTATGGATCAGCCTTTTATTGAGCAGTGTCATAAGTGCTCTGCATAGGAATTCCGCCAGAGAAAGGGCTGTAAACTCAAACCTCATAACTTTTGCAATCTGCACTGCTACGTAGGTCAAATACCATCTTGTGTAAACAGTTTCTTGAAATAGAGATGCAAACAATGGTCGGAGAGTACAGTTTCTCTAGAAAGGCAAATGTTATTTGCAGTGGCCAGTAGGATTTAAAAAGACAGTATGTCCATATTAGTATTTTGTTAAGGTTCATTCTTAATTTTTTCTAAACATCTAATTTATTGGCCCTTTAATCCATGTGACTCAGTTCATATACTTCTCTTTATAAACGTAGAATGTACTTTCTCTGATTATAAATGTGAGATGACAGCGTGTGTTTGTGGTCTCTTTCAAATAAATTAACAGTGTGATGAAGAATTACTCATAAGGGAAGTGAAGAAATGTCAGGCCCTCATGCTTTGCTTTTAAGCCATGATTCATAATTAAAGAATAAGTTCTGACAGCTTATCAGTTAGATTTCACTTTAAGGTGAATGTGCTATCTGAATAACCACATAAGATGAGCCTTGTTGGTTCACACTTGCCATCCTTCTAGTCCAGCTTCCTGTTTGACACAGCATCCAGAACAGTTGCCCTGAAAGGTCACATAGACACACCAGAGACTAAGACCTTCGCTGATGCTGCCTGCTAGAACTGGTATTCAGACATTTACTGCCTCTGAATATGGAGGTTTTCTTTAGTCACCATGGATAGCAGCCATTGATGAACCTATCCTCCATGCATCTGTCTAATCTGTGCTATTGGCTGTCACTTCATCCTCTGGCAATGGATTCCAAATAAGGTGTAAAAGTGGCAATGAAGCCACAAAAATGTAATAGTAATATTTCTTAAACTGGTTCAGGAGATAATTGTTGAAAGAACATTGTTGAATTAAACAGGCTTAATGAGGAAATCTTTGTAGTTGTGAAGTTTGCATATACCACCACGTGTACAAGCAAGAGCAGAAATTATTTCTAATATAGGTTAGGTGATCATATGATTCCTATAACTTTCATACCAGCTCGGTTCATTCACTTATTATGCAGTGGATTCAGGCTAGAGGCAACAATGGTAGGTCAGGCTATAAGTGAAGGTAAAGCCAGGGCACAGGGACACTCCTCAGTGTATAATGGGGTTCCTTAGTCAAACGCCTGGTGGAAGAGCTCTGTTTTGCAGGCCCTGTGGAACTTGTTGGGATTAAACATAATGTTCAGTTACTTTTTAGTTTGTACGTGCGTGTGTGTAAATCAAGTCGCTTCTGACTTACAGTGACCCTAAATGTGCTATCGTTGACAGCCTTGCTCAGGTCTTGCAAACTGAGGGCTGTGGTTTCCTTTATAGAGTCAGTCCATTTCATGTTGGATCTTCTGCTTTTCCTGCTGCCTTCAACTTTTCCTAGGATTATTGTTTTTCCCAGTGACTCTTGTCTTCTCATAATGTGATCAAAGTGCTGTAGCCTCAGTTTAATCATTTTAGCTTCTAGTGAGAGTTCAGGTTTGATTTTTTTTTTTGCTGTCAATTCACAACTGACATATGGCAACCCCATAGGGTTTTTCAAGGCAAGAGATGTTCAGCGGTGATTTACCATTGCCTGCCTCCATTCCTTAGTAGCCTCCCATCCCTTAGTAGTCCAAATGTTAGCCAAGGCTGACCTGCTTAGCTTCCAAGATCTGACAAGATTAGGCTAGCCTGGGCTGATCTAGAACCTACTTATTTGTCTTTTGGCATTTTCTGCTTTAACCTTCAGCAATAGTTGTTTCAAGTCGTCACTGTTTTATGCCAGTAATGTGGTGTCATCTGCATATCTAAAATTGCTAATGTTCCTTCCAACTTGCACTCTACTTTCTAATCCAGCTTTCCTTATGATATGTTTCTGCATATAGATTGAAGAGATAGGGAGATAAAATGTATCCTTCTCTAACCCCTTTACCAATTGGAAACCATTATGTTTCTTCATATTCTTTCCTAACAGTAGCTTCTTGTCCAGAGTACAGGTTGTGCATCAAAACAATCAGATGCTATGGCACAGCCATTTCTTTTAAAACTAGCCATAGCTTTTCATGGTCCACACAGTCAAAAGTTTCCTGTAATCTATGAAATACAAGCCAATTTTCTTCTGAAATTGTCTCATGCTCCAGTAACCAATGTAAATTTGCAATATGATCTCTCATGCCATTTCCTTTTCCTTTTCTGAATATGGTAAGACTCTTTGCTGTAAGGTTTTGAGCATCACTTTACTGGTGGGAGAAATTAATGTGATGGTCTGATAGTTGCTGCAGTCTTTGACATCTCCTTTTTTGGAACTGGGATGTGAATTGACCATTTCCAGTCTGTGGGCCATTGTTTGGTTTTTCATATTTGTTGGTATATTCTTAAGATTTTGATGGACTCTGTTTCTGTGGCTTGGAATAGTTGCTCCCAGTTGTTCTCAGTGCAGCTTTCACTTTGCTTTCTAAAATTTCTTCCTCAAAAGAGTCTTATTGGAATGAATCTGTTATCCCTTCATCTCTTTTGTATAGTTCTTCAGTGTAATGTTCCCATCTTTTCTTTATTTTGCCCTGTTCAATTAATGTATTTCCATGTTAATATTCCATCATGCCTAAACATCCTTTAAATTTCCCTTTGATTTCTTGGATCTTGTGGAACAGATTTCTTGTTCTTTGTTGTTGTTCTCTTCTATTTCTTTACACTGGTTATATTATAGCTCTCTGTCTCTTCATGCAAGTTGCTGGAATGCCCCATTTAGACTTTTGATTCTGTTTCTGTCATTTTTGCTTCTATCTAGAGCCAACGTGGTATACTGGTTAAGAACAGTGGACTCTAATCTGGAGAATGTGGTTTGATTCACCACTCCTCCACATAAAGCCTGCTGGGTGACTTTGGGCCAGTCACAGTTCTGTCAGAACTCTCTCAGACCCACCTACCTCACGAGGTGCCTGTTGTGGGGAGTGAAAGGGAAGGAGATTGTAAGCCATTATGAGACTCCTTAGGGTAGAGAAAAGCAGGGTATAAAATCCAACCTTCTTCTCTTTTATTATTATTAATATGTTGTTGAAGGCTTTCACGGCCGGAGTTCATTAGTTGCTGTAAATTTTCCGGGTTGTGTGGATGTCAGCCACAGCTACTGGTGAAATGGCAGGTCCTACAATGACAAGACCATAGCCACACAACCCGGAAGATCTACAGCAACTTCTTCTTCTTCTTCTTCTTCTTCTTCTTCTTCTTCTTCTTCTTCTTATTATTATTATTATTATTATTATTATTATTATTATTATTATTATTATTATTATTATTATTATTATTATTTTGTAGCAATTTTAAGAGTTTCATCAGTCATTAATCATGGCTTTTCTTTTGGCTACAGGAACAGTCTTTGCACATTCTTCCTTGGTAATGTCTTTGGTTTCAATCCACAGTTCTGATTCAGATCCAGTTTAAGTTAGGAATGCAAGTCTATTCTTTACATAGTCTTTAAACTGTTTGGGAATGCTGCTTAGTTTGTATTTTGGCACTATGAATGTTTTGGTGTTTTTCTTCAGCTTTATTCTATTTTTTTTATATTAACAATTCATGGGCTGTACTACAACTAGTTCCTGGTATTGTTTCAGCAGAGAGAATAGAGCTTCTCAGCTTCCAGTTGTGTGGTCTACTTGATTTCTATATTGGCCATCCAGTGATGTCCATGTGTACAGTCATCTGTTTGGTTGCCTGAAACATGTGATCACAATGAGCAAATTGTTACCTTCACAGAATTCTATGAGTCTCTCTCCTGCTCATTTCATGCTTTTAGCCCAAATCTTCCAACAATATTTGATTCGGCTTTGTTTCCTACTTTTGTGTTCCAGTCATCTATGATAATCAGCACATCTTGCTTAGGTATGTGATCAGTTTCTTCCTGGAAACTTGCATCTAAGTTTTCAATTTCTTTCTCATCAGCATCTGTAGTTAGGGTGTAAATTTGAATGATATTTATATTAATAGGCTTTCCATAAAGTCTAATTGATATTATTTGGTCAGACTTTGCATTATAGCTCCTGACTGCCTGTGCTACATCTCGCCTTACTATTAGAGCAACTCCATTTATTTTGTGTTTCTCATTCCCTGAGTAAAACACCTTGTAAATATCTGACATAATTAAACAAAATAGTTTTTAATAAAATAGCCATTAATAAATGTAGCTTTCCTCATATATGTCTCTAATGTAAACTAAAATCCTCAAACTGCTGTTGCAGGTTTCACTAACTTGAAGTATAGTGATGACTGCAACATATTAATCTGTTCTACAAAAAAGTTTGTTTTATTCAAACAGACTAAACATATTTACTAAAAATAATTACTGTAGGGCATAACTCTGTTAGGTTGTCAATTTATTTTTCCTGAAAGGGCTTCTGTGCCGCTAATGCTTTTATGACTTGCAGAAATAAAGCCTTTCCCAGAATGCAGATACCATAGTTTTTTTAAAAAAAATCACTGTATTTCTCAGTGTTACTGAGAGTCCTGAAGTGTACTGAAATGAAAAGAGATCGCCCAAGGATTATAAGAAGCTGCCATGTTTAGCCAGACCAAGAGGCTGCTAAATTTAGCATTTCTCAAGGCTTTAAACTAGGCTTCATAGGGCTCAAACTAACTTTCAAGTACCTCAAGCAACACTGTTACCCAAAGGGAGCTTGGAAGGAGGTCTCATGTTATTCTAGGGATGCCAACCTTCAGGTGGTGGGAAAGCCCTGTTCTAAGTACCACTGTGTTACAATCGCTATATCTCAACCTTCCAGGCTGTTTTTGCCAAGTATCTATTTTTCTTTGAATACAAGCTACCACACGATTTTTCTTTGAATACCACATGATTTTTCTTTGAATACAAGCTACCACATGCAAATTATTCTTTTTACTGCTGTGTCATTTCTTTAGTTTGATCTTGCGGCTGATGCTGAATTGGCTTGGGTTGCAGAAACAGAGAAGAAACTGCTGTCTCTGGGTGATATTAGACTTGAACGTGACCAGACCTCTGCTCAGCTACAAGTTCAAAAGGTAACATAGTTCCATCTGTTACGTGTTAGCCAGTTTGCCATGATTTGAGTGTCAGACCATTACAGAACATGTTTTTCCTCTGTGTTCTCATATTCTTTTTCATCACAATATTTTCTTGTATTCATCACAATATTTTATTGTATCATTAGGCATTTACTATGGAGATTTTAAAACATAAGGATATAATAGATGAACTTGTTGCATCTGGTGATGAGATTATGAAGACATGCACAGAAGAGGAGACACAAGCAATGAAGGTAACAAAGTGCTTACTTTCTTAGTAATGTTAGTCTCTATCCATGATTTTTTTTATTCTGCAAAAGACCCTGAAGTATGCTTTGAAAAATTAAGCCACCACAGTGATTGACTCTACCTGCATTCTTCCTTCTGGAATAGGAAGGCCCCGGATGACTACCAATCTGTTAATAGCAATGGCATCCCACAGGTATGGAAAAAGAACATACCAGAATGCCCTGATAAATCAAGGGAAATGCCAGAAGTGTCACCCTTTCTTGGATAGCTTGATAACATTCCTCAGCCCTGACCTCTTAAAACCCAGAAACAAAACACATTGTTTCATATTTCAAAGGATTGTGCAGTCACTAACCAAAGCTTCATTGCCCACCCACCCCTTGAATGAAACACAACACAAGTTATGGGTTAAACTAAGTATTTTATTTATACATCAGCTGATCTGTGCCAGTACATTAAAGCACAGGTTGCGTTGGGCTTGCCATGCAAGCCTTCTAACAGGGCAAACCCACCCCGGCTCAGAGCCAGGTCCAGGATCCTTCCAGACCTTACTTGTCACGGCCCGCGTGCCAGTGCGTAGAGGGAGGGGAGGGCACATTCCAGCCCATGGCTGCAAAACCTTAAGGTTTGTCATGCGCTCCTTCACCCCGAAAGGCCCCAAACTGAGTCACCCTGACTGTAAAGCCCATAGGCGCCCAGTTTGAGGAACCCCCCCACCATTGATATCTCAGGGTGCTTGCCAATTCAACACCCCCTCAAACTGTGCTTTTACTGCCACAGAGGGGGTTAGCCTTGGCTTAACTCCCCTCCCGCCAACCATGAGCCACTGGTCCCCTGGACCACCTTGCAGATCAGCTCATCAAAACAGACCCAGTAACCCCCATTATGCTCTAAAAAGGATGCCGTGCCAAGGTCCTGATCCTGGGATGGAGACTGCCAACCTAGTGCCCAGATCTTCGCTGCCAAAAATGCACAATCATGGCCTGGGGAGGCGCTTCTGCCAACTGACAATCATCTGGAGCTGCCGAGCATTATACTGGTGACCTCCATCGTTGTGCCACATCCTGAAGAACAATACAACATCAGCCAGCACCAGAGACTGCCATTAGCCCCAGTGACTGCTGTCCACACCATCTGCTCAGGGCCTCCCATGGCCCGAGGTCATATCTCAGAGGGTCAGGACCCACATCCTATGGCCCTCAAAGCCATTCCAACACTGATGAGTGGGTGCCAAAGTATTTCACCTCACCATCCATTCAGATCACCCCCACTTGTCCACCATGACCTCCAAAAGTTGCACAGTGCCTGTCTACCCCCCCCCGTGCCCTAACCTGGGTTCTCCTTGATAGCCCCCCTTACCCTTAGCTGGCTTGCTGTTATTGCTGGGCTCCCCCTAATGACCCTGGCCCCCAATTTCCTCCCCTTCAGTGGTGCCCCCGTCACAGGAGGACACAGGGTGCGAACCCCCACACGTGCTGCAAGCATGCTTAAACTTGCAGGGCTTCCTCAAGCATTGCCCAGTTGAATTGAAGCCCCAGCATATGCGATGGGGTGGAACCCCCTGCTTCTTGCCAGCCTCCCTCCCTGCTCCCGAGTGCAACCATGCCACCATGTGTCCGCTGTCAGCATACCTGCCCACAATGGCCCAAGTGGGGCCCACACACTGTGACCAGAGTTGATGGTGCTCCTGATCCCATGGTAATGAGCGGTCCAAGGCCACTCGAGAGTGAAACTGCTCATTGTAATGCAGCCAAATGACCCCTGAATATTCCCTGTGTGACCTGTGGGTGAGGTCCTGATACTTTACCAGCGCTGACCCCTGCCCTGGGTAGGCCTGCAGTACCACCCCTATGTAAATGGTGTAAGCTGAAAGACAATTGTCAAAGTTCTTGTCACTTTGCATCCGCTTTTTCTCCGACGCCCTGAGGTCATCCCTCACACTCGCTTTTACCTCAGCATCCCTAAAGAGGAGCATGAGCATGTCTACATACTCACCCCTCCAGATTTTCTCTTTTGTGGCAGGCAACAGGTGATCCCCCAGCGGGAGAGACCTTTCCATGTAAGCATAGGGAAGGTTAGCTGCCGAGTCCTGCCACCCCCCACCCCATGATGGTGCTTACCCTTTGGTCCCAGATGGTGCACCTGTCCTGGGCACGACCTCAGAGGGTGCGCCCAACACTGGAGTGGTGCTTGATTCCCAGGATGGCCCATGGCCCTGCCCCCTTGTGTCATGTTCCCCCATCATGGGCCCCTGAACCACTCCCCCCAATCCGTAGGGCACCCTGGTAGCTGGAGCCCTGATGGCGGAACTGGCTCCCATGGAACTGGAGAGCTCACCTGTCCTTGCTGGGTCCTCTGGCACCGCTCCAGTTCCACTGCCCAACTCTTGGGTATCCTCATCATCTGAATCCTGCAGCTAGCTGTACTAAACTGGCATACAGCGCTCGCTTTTCCCGCTTGCAAGCTGCAGATCTTGCACTTCCTGGTGGGGTGGCTGCCACAGATGCACCCTCTTCTGCATGTTTCCACTTGCCTGCCTTGGCCCTCTCCAGGGCCTCAATTTTTGCTGCCAGGTCTTGCAAGGAGGGCCCACCCTCATCCTCCGAGGGTTAAATGGCCGGTGGCTGCCCTTCTTCTGTGCCTTCTTGGCTGGCATATGTCACCTGTGAAGATGGGGAAAGGAACAAAGAGGAGAGACTGGTAAACCAGGTATGCCCTGTATTAATCGTGGAGTATACTGAATCCCCCCCGCCTCACCATGCTGTAGATGAGGGATGCCAACATTGCCCTAACCCCAACTAGAGCCATGGTCATTTCAGTGATCATGAACTCATTCAGTGGCCTTATACTGAACTGGACCCTGGTCCCTCAAGGTCAGTACTAACCACAAACACTGACTCTGTGCAACTGGTACCCTAAAGCCCACTGGTGGGGGAGAACCCATGCAGCTGCCTTATACTGAATCATATCCCTGAATGAAATAACTTCTGACTGACCCAATATCATACCAACAGCTGCATGTGGATAAGTGGGGAATCAAACCCAGTTCTCCCAGATTACAGTCAGTGCTTTCAACTGCTACACCACACTGGCAGTGGGAGAAAACATATGCAGCTGCTGTATTTTGAATCAGATGCCCGGCCCTTAGATCCCCTGGCAGGAATGAACCTCTGCAGGATCCTGGGGTATATGGACCCAGCTACCTCCTACACTGAGTCAGAACCTCGCCCCTCCCCCAAACCCTGGTGGAGAGAAAGTCTCATTGTTGCCCAATAAGGCAGAAGGCATTTGGCCCCATAGCTCTCCTGATAGCCTGGAATCTTAATTCCCGCTGAATGCCCCAGGGTCACCTCCGCAAAGCCAACAAACCGCCCCGCGACTGTTACTAGCAAGGTGGGCCGCAAAAGACCAGGAAGCCAGAGATGGAAGATGCTAGAGAACGGGGGGGGGGGGTGCAATCACAAAACCCCTGTGGATGGTGACAGAGAAGGCAGAAAGCCAGGCAAAATTAAGGGACTTGCCTCAAATGTCCCCTGCCCACTCGCAGATGACAGTGTCAGGCAGGGGAGCCTGCCAGCTATCTGAGGCCACGCCTGGCCAACCAATGGGCAGTGAGTCTGGGCGCGCACTCTCCTTGCTAGATACCGTGCGGGGGTGGGGTGGGGAGGAAGAAGCCAGAAGGCTGCAGCTTGTGGTGGCAAAGGGCCCAACAATACCTAACCCACCCTGTGCCTCCCTGCAACCCTTCCCAGGCCAGAGTCCACCAAACCTCACCTGCTCACACAGGCTTGTGCTGCCGCCAGAGACCAGCTGGTGAGTCCCCTCCTCGTGGCAACACGCTCTTTCCCAGCCACGAAGCTCTGTCCTCTCCTGAGCTCACGCTGGGCCAATCTGCCCTCGGAGGGCGGCTGCCTCCAAACCTGGCTGGCAAGCTTGCCCTTCAATTGGCCAGTGCTCCCGTGCTGAGCCCCAATTGGCTGGCTCCCCCATTATGCTTCATCCAAGTGGGGCGGGCAAACTCCTGTGCCTGCTCCATAGGCAGGCACTCGTCTTTCCTCTCTTAAGAGCTGTTATGTTATGTACGCGGGCCACCACTAGGGACCCATGGCTAGTGTAGAGCTTCACTCCTCTGAACAATAGAACTTAGGATCCTAGTTCCCCCCAGTATTCACCAGTAGCAACTTTGGCGGGAAATTCGAACCCCCCCAATGGGACTGTATGTGTGCTGGGGGTGGGTGTATATAGTTGGCCTTGCAGGGCCATTTTGCAGTCTTGTTGTGAAGCACCAATAAACGCGTCATTGTCCGAGTCCTCCATGCGGCGAATCCAGTACTTTACATGTTACCTGATCAAAGAGATGATCTTCAGGAAGTACTTTCCCTTGGGTTGGTCAGCATTATCGGTACATGGACTGGTTGTGGCATTTTGGGATGAAAAGCTCTTTATTTTTATCCATGCTTGAACCACCAGTTCTACACTTCTCATACACCAGTTACAGCACCCCTACATACACACATCTCAGTTTTCCACTTCTGTATGAATACCTTCCTTTCAATATACATAACTTTCCATTGCTTGTAGTGAATTTCAGGCATACATTACTCATGCCACATTCCCTGTGAGTCACAGCTGAGACCCACCCACTTCTCCTTATGTCCCTCCCCCTAGAGCCGATAAGCCTAAAACAAGATGGAATAGGATATAATTGTAAATTTATAGTTACAGTGTTTCCAAGAGAGTTGCCTATAACTATGTAAATACTCAGGCTTTCTCTGGGACTAGGTTGGGGGAGTTGTTTTGTTTTTTTAATCTGAGCTACCTACTAGGCAGGATTCTTTATACTAAAGTTACTTCCAAATGGGTTATAATTACCGGTTATGTTTTGAGCTGTTTTGCCAGGTGTTTTTTCTGTGCTAGTCTAATGGGATTAATCTATCAATGGAATTAATCTGCTAATACATATGTATATGAAAGAAGAAAAAGCAGTGGGGAAGAACTTTATTTTTTGTATACTAACCCTACTCCTCTCTACTTGCATGTAGATATATCATCAATGGGGTTTGATGCCCATCTGCCCAATTTTCTGATCCATCTGGGCATATACTACAGACTCATCCAGGGCTTGGGGACTGATTGCCATTTTAGATGTTTTTCGTTATTGTTGCATTTTAATTTGAATCACAGTATTGTATTTTAACTGTTTTAGTGGGTTGTAACCCGCTCTGAGCCAACTTGCGGGGGCGGACAGGATAGAAATGTAATAAAATAAATGAATGAATGAATAAATATTATAAGGAAACAATAGATAAGATACAAAAATCTCTGCCATGATAGAAGAATTTGTACCATATTTTAAAAGGAAACAATAGTTGAGATACAAGAACCTCTACCATGATAGGCATGCTCACTGTGCATTCTGTAGGTATGAAACATTGTATACAGGAACATCTGATTGTGGCTTTGGCAAAATGTATGCCAAATCGTTATTCTATTATTAGAAGAAAAATGCCCGATCAACACCATTATCTTCTTGGGGAAAAATTTAGATCTGTATGACTTCATAGTGGAGTATGGAAACCAACCAGAACATTTGAGGAGGACTTCTTCACACAACACATAATTAATATGTGGAACTCACTGACACAAGATCTGGTGATAGTGTCTAGCTTAGATTACTTTAATTCTAGTCAGAACAGGTAATATAAACTGAATAATTTATAAATAAATCCATAAATAAATGTAGTCAGGACAGACAAAGCAAAAGATGAGACAAATTTTGCCAAGAGAGGCAAAAGAAAATACTTCTTCTTGTCACACATAGTTAATTTACATAATTCCCTGCCAGAAGACGTGGATTTAAAGGAGAAGGGGCTAGACAAATGAATGGAAGATAGATGTGTCAAAAAGCCAGTAGTTATAATGGTTAAATTGAACCTCTGTGTTCTTAGGCAGTGTACCCTTGACTACCAGCTGCTGAGAGATAAAATGTTCCTTTTGTACTCATGCTGTGCTTCCTTGAGTGAGAGCATCTGGCCAGCAGCTCTGAGAAACATGGTGCTGGACTGGATGACTGGACCATTGGTCTGATTCAACAGGACAGGCTCCTAGATGTTTGACTAGGGGGGCCACTTGTGCCTGGGTGTAGGGGAGGAAGCAAGGACAACTTTGGAGGGATGGGTCTGGCTTTGCTGTAAGCCAGGTAGCTATCAAGCCTGCCTCCAATGAGCTGGCCCCCCACATGTGGGAGGGGGACCTGAAGCCCCAGGTTTCCCTCTGGTCTGCAGTTTGGATTGAAAAGGAACTGGGTGAAGGTAGTATGCCATTCTAAATGTTTTCAGCCAAGACATAAGTGCTATTGTCTGTTGACCCATTTCTTTAACAGAAGAAACTGGAAAGCCTCTTACAGAAATATGATACACTTTGTCAGATGAACTCTAAAAGGAACCTCCAGCTAGAACGTGCACAGTCTCTGGTTAGCCAGTTCTGGGAGACATATGAAGAGATTTGGCCATGGCTGACTGAAACAAAACTGATTATCTCACAGCTTCCAGCACCAGCTCTTGAATATGAGACTCTAAAGCAACAGCAAGAAGAACATAGGGTAAGCGTGCAGACAGCAAAATAAGAGTAAACTCATAAAAAGAGTTCAATGTTTTGTCTTGCAATAGCAACATTTTATTATTAAACAACTGCATCACAGAAGTTATCAGATTGTTTAAATATGAATTGCTTAATTGTAGTAACAAGCTAACAAATGGAGGCTGCATCAGTAATTATATAAAACATGTGGGACCATATAGTATCTTTCAGGTTGACAGAAAGTACTATGATTCAAAATGGATGCTCTTGTGGAGTCACCTTTAAAACATAAATGCAAGAACCAACTTTTCTGATTTTCCAGTGGACAGGATTTCCCAATACACACATTGCAAAGTACATGATCAGACATGACTTGTGGGTTCTCCTCATTTCCTATGTGTGCAGTGCCAGATTAGGATTAGTACCAAGGTGCACACGGATAAGAGGCTTCCGTCTTTCCTTTCCTGAGACATTTGCGTGATCTGGGGGAGGTGCTATGTGGCTTGCTGGGAAACCTAATGATATTGCAGAGAGGCTGAAGCCTTTTCTTCATTTGTGATCCTGATCCAGGTCAGGCACCAAGCATCCAGCAATTGAAGAGGGTCTGCAGCTTTGTTCTGGCTGCTATACAGGGTGGAGACCTTTAGATACCACCTGTGAATTAGTGTGTGAATTCATAATGTGTGAATCAGTTTTGCTCATAGAGGGAAACACAGAATCACAAAGAGGCCTTTGGCTGTATTCAACATGAGTTATATTTTGCCTTAGTATGCAGGATATTTGTTTAGACTTCTTTGCCAGCTGGATGGGGTTAGCATGCAGACAGCTGTAATATGGCAATGTAACACTAGGATACTGATAAGTGTTTTTCTTTTCTATAGCAACTACGAGAGTTGATTGCTGAACACAAACCTCATATAGATAAGATGAACAAAACTGGACCTCAGCTTCTGGAGCTGAGCCCACAAGAAGGATTTTCAATCCAAGAGAAATATGTAGCAGCTGATGCCCTTTACAGTCAAATTAAGGAAGATGTCAAAAAGCGAGCTCAGACCCTGGATGAAGCCATTTCTCAGTCTACCCAGGTAACACTCTTTATCAGACAAGCAATTCGATTCCCCCACCTGAGGATGTTGTAATCTTATGTCAATACACTCAAGGTATATTGTAGGCTTATCAGGAATGTAACCTACCAAAGGACATGAGAATGAATGCTTAGGACATTGTTCATGAATTTGATTTTCCTGTTCGTTAATGGACTAGGACATTTTGTATTGGTAAATCTGACCTTTTAAAATAAAAATAAAAACAGATTAGCTCAAACTATTTATTTTGGAAATACCTCTGGTTAATATGTGAACTTTACCTTAAAAATGTTAACATGAAAGTTTTATGAAAACATCCTCATAAATAGCTATTGTGTATAGTAGTACATAGAGTACTGTTCTGGGGAAATCCCCTTTCACTCTGCATGAAGTTCACCTGCATGACTTTGGGTCAGTCACTGCATCTTGTGGGGGGGAGGTGTGTGAACATTGTAGGCTACCCTAAACAACTTGGAGGAAGAGCAGGATAAAAATAAAGAAATAACCTGAAATCTCATGCTATGTGGAAATTGCAAAATTTTGTATTCCTGGTAATCAACTAAGAGGACAACTGAAGACGGTACTTGGCATATGGGCAGCCAAGGATTACTGCTGTTATCTTTACCAAATGATGCGAGGGCCGGTTACTGACTCATCTGCTCCTTTGACTACCCTGCTCCTTCCAAGCCACTGAAACAATTCTGTAAATAGTAAATGTATGTTAGTATGCCATTGCCAGTCTTATTTGTGGTTTTTGGACCAGGCCTTAGCTGTTAATGGTCCAAAAGGAGACATCTGTTAAAGCAGAAATACAGTTCTTTTCTTTGAGATAGGATAGCACTGCAAACACTTGTGTCTAGCTGCCTAATGGTAGTGAGACATTTATTTATTTAGAGAATTTGTTAAAATATATACAAAACAGAGTTGAAAAACATACAAAGCAAAAAATTGATTAGGAAGAATGAGTTGTTGAGGGAATGCCAAACAAAACAAAAGATAAAAAGGTCAGCATGACAGAGGAGAGAGGTCTTCAATGGGAAAATTATGAGAGCAAATCCTAAACATGTCGGGTGCGTTCAGACGTGCCGTTTGAGCCACTTTCGGCACGCCTCAGAAACGGCTTTTACCTGCGCGTTCACATACCCAACATCTGCCCACAGTCCCCAGCCGTCGCTTTCTGGAGCAAACCCCCCTTTAAAGTGGAGTATTTTGACACCACTTACCAAGTGGTGTTTTCCTGATTCTCCGTTTCAAGCCATACTTTCCGCTGTCTGATCGCTCCGTCAAGCAACTTCCGGGTGCTTCAACCCCCCTCCCCTCTGGGAAGCTGCCTCCGGCTTCCGGTTTTAGTCTGCCATTTTTTTCCCCTTAGTGGTGTGCGCTTGAGCGGAGCTCCGCACTTAAGTTAAATAAAGAAAAGCTTCAATGGTGCCTAGTTTAGGCATTTAGACAAGTCCGGGATCTTGGGGAGGCCAGTTTCGGGGAGAAAATGTAAAAAGTAGTCTTCATTTAAACTTTAAAGGGACTGGTTGAAATCGCTCTTCTGTGCACGCGCCAAAGTTTTAGTTCAGGAGAGGGCTGCCTGTGCGCATGCTCAAAGGAGAGGGAAAAAAAACCCACCTGCACAAGGACGGCGGGGAGCTCCCAACGAGGAGGTGTGTGACCGCGATTCTCCAGTTTAAAAAAAAACACGCATCGTGCCGGAGCAGTTTAAACTGCTCCAGCACGTCTACTCATATGTAAGCTCCATTTTATTCAGTAATGCTTACTCCTAGGAAAGTGTAGGATTGCAGGCAATAACAGGCAGAGGGGGTGTCAGGATTTATGCCAACAATATTCCTTGGCATCATACTTGGAACCTCTCAACATTAACAGGTTATGAAATAGTTCTTTCCAACTTGATTTATTAGTTGGTATTATTGGGGAATTAGAAGTCCAGAGAGTTGAGGACCTTCCTTCTACAGAGGTCAAGCTGAAGGTGTTAAGATAGCAAGCTTATCTATCTTGTTCATGTTTGTCCATCAAATAGAGTCATGAGCACCTCTAAGCAGGGTTCTTTCCTCCTTCCCTTCACTGATGGAAGAATCTGGAAGACTCCATTTACTGCCAGTTACTGATATCTTTGTGAACTATTCTCAATAAAACTAGCTCTGTGTTTAACATTAGATTATCACTGTCCTTTTCACCCTATCTGGTAACACTAGATTTACATTTCCAGAAATCCCTTGATAGTTGAAGCTATCATGTTTGTTTGTTAAGAAATGTTTGATGGAGCACAGGGACCAGTCCAACCCAACATAACTAAAGCATAATGTTTTGGTGCAGCTGTTTGACAGAGCAATCCTAAACAAAGTTACTGTCATCTAAGCCCAGGGAGTTTTATTCATGACATCTGAATACAGCCACAAAGTCAGTAAACTTTGTGGCTAAATAGTGCTTACTAAATGTTGATGTCTTATATTTAAACATCTAAAAAAATATATTTCCAAATGGCATATGTTCTGTAGCTGCAGTAAATTTTCCTCCTTTCTTTATACTGAAAGATCATTCTTTATCATCCCACTGAAAATGACAAAAAGGTCCTCTGTTTAAATAGCCTTCTTCTCCCTGAGCCTGCCTCAAGTTTTCGGGAGCCAGGTCTGCAGGAGGGCTCCCAGGCAGCTGGACTGCTTTTCTTCTGGCCGTGTACCACAGTTTCATGGCATGGGGGTAAAGGTTCTGCCAGAAATGGAGTTGTCGCCATGGCATTTCCAGGGGGTATAGTTTGGCTGCTTCAGATTCCTCAGGGTACAGGCTGGTACAGGGCAATCTTGAGTATCCAGCACATTTGATTCCTGGCAACCCCCTTTCCTCATGAGTGCCAGATAATAAAACTTATACTATATATGGATCTTCATTTAACATTATGACTGAATTTAGGTGAAAAAAATGCATTACATTTTCCCATTTAGGAACATCACATACAGGACGTTAGTGCATGACACAAAAGTAGAATGTAATTGATCAGTGTTACAAGGCTTCTTACAGTGTAGTCCTATGCAGAATTACATCCTTCAAAGTCCATTTAAGTCAGTAGCCTTAGAAAGGTATACATCTGCTTAGAATTGCATTGTTAGTTGAATTACAGAAGGATCTTGTCCAGACACATCGACTGAGATGCATTAAACTTCTGCTACTTGAACTAATAGGCAGTGTTTTTTTGGCATAAATCTGTTGATATTTGGTGACCAGTTGGAAATATAAAACCCTCTTATGTACATATACAGTTGAGGATGTTTCAGAACCTTAATTCAGAAATAACTTTTGTCATGGCCGGTCTAATATTACTCAGCCAGTTTTCCCCCACTCCCATTTCTCTGCACAGTTCCATGACAAGATAGATTCAACCACTGAAAGCCTGGAACGCATCATTGAGCGTTTGAGACAGCCACCTTCGATCTCAGCAGAAGTTGAGAAGATTAAAGAACAGATCAGTGAAAATAAGAATGTGTCCGTGGATCTGGAAAAACTTCAGCCAGTGTATGAAACACTGAAACAGAGAGGGGAGGAAATGATTGCACGTTCAGAAGGTGCTGATAAAGATATATCTGCTAAAGGTAAGTCAAATTGAGAATGTCCCTTTATAGTTGAGGTAAACAATGTGATAGAATATAGGGGAAAAGAAATCTCCTGCAAGCCAGTAATTATATTATTTTTCTTCTGGAAAAACAGATAAATGTTGTATAAAAATGATCTGACGGTTATTTAACTGAGGTTGGTTAAGGACAGCTTCTAGGACAAAACATGATTATGGAAGATCCATTTATGGATTTCCTGAATTCTTTAAAATGCTAAACTGACAAGTTACTTCTATTTGTCTTTTACGGGAATCATAGAGTTGCCATACAAGCAATGTTCCCTCTAAGCTGTGGAGTCTTGTGAACAAAACTTGTACTTTGTGAGTTACTGACATTAAAGTTGTGAGCAAGCGATTTGGCTACTGCATAAATTAGTTTGCCCTGGAGTCATCCTTCCTGAGCTAAGACAAAACTGAGCTAGCTCACACTAACTCAGCTTAGATGGAACACTGCATACAAGTATCTATATTTTTTTCTCTGCATGGTAAATTGCAGTGGCAGAAGGTCGGGATAATCCCTCCCCCTACATCATGGCTCCACTCCTGATCTAGATTACCTCTCCCCCCCAACAGATACTTTTAGGATTTTAAAATACCTAAGAAGATCCTGATCACAGACTGTTTGTTAAATGTAGCAAAGCCTTTAGAGTTCCTTAAATTTTTCCAAAATGAACACGTTTTCATTATGATCATTATGAATGTTTTCATTAACAGTTTTATAGATCTTAATTTACCTGGTGATATAACTATTAATCGTATTGTCCTGCTTAGTGGTTCAAGATAAGCTGGACCAAATGGTCTTTGTCTGGGAAGACATCCATGCCCTGGCTGAAGAAAGGGAGGCCAAACTGCTTGATGTTATGGAACTAGCAGAAAAGTTCTGGTGTGATCACATGGCTCTTGTAGTCACTATTAAAGACACTCAGGATTTTATCCGGGAACTAGAAGGTCCTGGGATTGACCCATCTGTGGTAAAACAGCAACAAGAATCAGCAGAGGTATGTGGAAAGCAAATGTTAGTGTTCTTAAATATGGATTTAGGAATGAGGTCTGTTTAAATCAGTGAGACTTTCTTCCCCAGTCATTAATGCTTTCATTTGTCCTTTTTTCATATTTCAGATTTTTCTACAAACCTGGGTGGTTTTTTCAGGTGTGTAGAAAGATCTCACTTATCTGTTGATGGTTCCAGTCTCCAGATTTAAGTATCCACAGATTTGGCCATTTTGAAAATTAGGTATGTTGATAGTACATCAAGAACTATAGGAAGAAGCTCCTGTGAATTGTTATCATGGCTTAAGTCATGCATGCATATTCACTACTCATTCTGTTATTACTCTTAGTCTCAGCTGAGAATGTGAACTGTCTCAACTGAAAAAAGTTGCACGTTAAAATTATGTGAAGGTTCTGTTTATGGCACTCGTTCTTTCCTTATTCTTGCGCACATGCATGACATAGTTTAATGTAACAAATACTGAAAGGTGAAAATCCATGTCTAAGTTTCCCTTTCAGGGTAGTCCTTTAATACCCATGTCCATTTTACCTTATGTGTGTGTGCTGAGGTCTTTGGGCATGTATTTCTAAAATCTCAGTTGTCTCTTCATGCCATCTGTTAAAGTTGGTTGTCTCTAGACTGTGCTACTTTAATTTTGAGCATAGGCTACTAGATTAAAAGGAATCTGGAAGAACCAGTATAGCGTATCATACTATGATCTAGGAGACTTGGTTTCAAATCCCCATTCTGCTGTAAAGTTCACTGGATGATCTGGAGTCAGTCATTCACTTAGCCTACCCTACCTCACAGGGCGATTGTGAGGGTGAGATGGGGAAGGGAGAACCATGTATGCCATCTTGAACTTCTTAGAGATAAGGTGGATAGGTAGATAGTTAAATTATTCACTTGTGTTCATAGCATTTTTTTTCTATCTAGGCTGTGTTCAGAAATCATGGCAAGCAGTGTGTGTTGGCCATGAACTATTGCCATACTCATGCTTTTGCTTTCCTCCTCCCCCCTTCCTTTATCTCCTTCTCCTCCCACCTTCCTTTATCCCTCTCTTTTTTTGCACGGAGCATGATTGAATCCTGGTTTGTAGACAAGGGGGGAGAAATGGGTGCAGCATGACAACAAAGTTGTATTCATGACTAACATCTGTTTTCTGTGACATCAGAATGTTCCTGTTAATAAGTGGTTACATAGAGCTTCCCAATACTCTTTGAGATAGAGGAATTCTCAAACTACACCATAGGAACTTCCTGTCCAGTGAGGTGAATAGCATCTGCTCTGCTATTACTTAGGTTCAGGCCAGAAGAAGCTTTATCCATTCTCGTCCTCCTTCTGTAGAACTAAGTGTCATGTGGTCAGAGCTTCACACTGAGTTGGTTAAGTAATCCTAGAAAATAATGAATCTTTTTCATTGTAACTTAGTCTGGGTTGGCAATCCTGCCTATTTAATTTAATAACACTGGAAGATTAACTTTTTGTGTTTTTTTTAAGAGTATCAAAGAAGAGATAGATGGGTTACAAGAAGAGCTAGATATAGTTGTCAACCTTGGCTCTGAACTCATAGATGCCTGTGGAGAACCTGACAAACCTTTAGTCAACAAGAGCATAGATGAGGTAAGCGTCATATAAATATCTGGCTTTTTTTGAAGTGGTTCAGACAAAAAAAATGTGGCATATGATGCATAAGGCCAAGATTTGGTATGAAACCAAGATTGTCTTTGGAGTCTGTAACTTCTCATATAATTTGCAGACTTGAAAGAAAACTATCAAGCATACACATCAGCCCCTTGCCGTGATATGTGGAATCATCCAGTATCCAATGCTACACCGTAAACTTACCTCCCTTACGGATTAACCCAGGCAACATTTGTATGGGGGAGATTTCTTATAGCAAACTGATAAGGAATAATTTAGGAAGCGAGACCACAAGTCTTAAGTGAACTAAGTTTGAGTGCTTTAGAGCAAAGAAAAGAACTTTGACAAAATCAAACTTGATCTTTGAACACTCCCTAAACTGAATATATTAATTATCTAGATTCTGAAAACTAAGCAAAGCATAGCTGTTAAGGACCATATTTATTCCTTGGAACCAGTACATGCAGTGAGATCAAGAGTGAATTTAGGGGTTGTGCACCTAAATTCGCCAGTCTTTCTGCATCCTGTAAAATGCACTGGGAAATTGACTAAATATAATACCTCTTGGTTCAGCATTAATGTCGAGGTAAAATGAGGGAAAGAAACTGTAGAAGCCCAAGACCTGTTCTCATCTTATTGCTCATACATGTTCTGAAAGTGACTTTTGGCTTAAGAGGCATGAAAATGCCATCCTAAGCAGAGTAACATCTTTCTAAGCACATCAACTTCAGTGGACATAGAAGGATATAACTGCTTACGAAGGCATTGTAAATCACCTGAACAGAAAATTTCCCCTGGCATGTCTGTCCTGACAGCCTCTCCTCTCTAATTTTGACAGACTTCTATGCCCCATAGAACAGATATGGCTACCTAATCTGGATAACCAGGATAGCCCATCAGATCATGGAAGCTAAGCAGGATAGGCCTTGGGCAGCATTTGGAAGGGAGTCCACCAAAGAATACCAGGGTCAAGATGCGGAGGCAAGCAATGGCAAACCACCTCTGAAAGTCTCTTGCCTTGAAAACCCCACTTGACAGTAAGAAAACCAAACAATCAATTACTCCCACTCAGGGCTCTTTTTGTAGCAGGAACTTCTTTGCATATTAGGCGACACACCCCTAATGTAGCCAATCCTCCAAGAGCTTACAGAGCTCTTCTTACAGGGGCTACTGTAAGCTCCTGGAGGATTGGCTACATTAGGGGTGTCTCACCTAATATACAAAGGAGCTCCTACTACAAAAAGAGCCCTACTCTTGCTAGCAGCAGCTTTGCATTCACCAGCAGGGATCTTCACTAACTGGGGGTAATAAAGAATGAATCTGGCTGAAAGTAGAAGAGATTTCACCTGGCGGCTTCTGCATATAAGTCTCTATCATGGAGCTAAGGGCCTCTAAGGTTAAGTCAAATAAGTCAGGTAAGTAAAGCACCAAAACCAAGAGTGGATGGGATGTTGATCCTAACTGAAAGTCATCTACCTACCTCGTTATATTTATCCAGTGATATTTAGCAAGTAGCTAGATTTTTTTAACCTGTGATGGTTTAGCAAGAACCTTGCAGCATTTTTCTATAGCCAATAGGTATAGAAATTTTTTATTTCCATTTTAGAATAAGCAATATTTCTTGGCATATGTTTCCATTTTTTATTCAATTGGATCTCCATTTAAAATACAGTTAAATTCTGCTTGGGATGCTTTGAATAAAGCATGGAAGGAGCGTGTTGACAAGCTTGAGGAAGCCATGCAGGCTGCTGTTCAATATCAAGATGGATTGCAGGTAAGATTATTTTAATAGGGAAAATCTTTACAACAATTCTACTGTTCTTTTTTAAAAAACTAAGATTTTTCATTGAGCAGGATGTGGATCATTGGCTGTGTTGGCAGTAGCTATATTGGCTCTCCATTTCCTTGTAAGGAAAATCTTGGTTTGAGCCTATCAAAGTGCCAATGGCTATATATTGTAGATTCCTGACTTCTGACATCAGCTAGGAAATACCCTATTTGGTGACATTTGTGTGTCAGGTACAGAAGGTACTGGCAGAATTTAAACATTTGTCTCAGTGCATAATAAGACGTCTTGTTTGTGTGGATTTTTGATGGAATTAGGCATTTTATTGTGTTGTTGTTATTTATGTTGATAAAGTAGCATTCTCCACTGGGGGGGGGGGGACGACTTCCTGATGCTGCAAATTTAAATACAGTGAATAGATAGATGAAGGCATGATTCAACCTAGGGTTGCCAGATCCAATTTTGTCCCCATTGGAGGACTTTGGGAGACATTCCCAGAGGGGGTGGGATGTCTCCAATGTGATGACATCATGTTGGGGACATCCTGCTCCAAGCCCTGCCACCAAGAACAATCGCGGGCAGCCCCCCCTCTCCCTAACCTCCTGCAAGATTTAAAGGGCCTGCCAATCAAGTGGAGGGCCCTTTAAATCTTGCAAGAGGGAAGGGAGAGGGGCAGCCACTGGCCGTGGGCCTGCCACTTGGAGTTCAGGTGCACAGGACCAGTCCCCACCAGCTGGAAGTGCTGTCAGCTGGAGGGCCCTTTAAACCTCTTAAGAGAGAGGGGGGGGGCCTTCAGGTGTTTGGACTTGGGGCGGGTCTTCTCCCACCAGCCAACTGGTTGGCTGGTAGGTTGAAGCCCCAAAAAGCGGATAAATCCCTGCCCGGGCCGGGGGTCTGGCAGCCCTAATTCAATCAAATGCAAATACTTTAACTTTGACTGGATTGTGACTTAAATTGTTCTTCCCACTGTTATTACCATAATAGAAGGACAAAGTAGCAGATGTCTTATGTACAGTTCAGCCCTGGCTAAACACTTTTAAGTACCATTGATTATAACAGAAAAGAAACAAGCCAAATGAATCTCTTAGAAAAATAAAGTTCTTTATATATTATTGCCATCAGTTAAATATTGTATTTTGTTGCTAAAATTAAAGAGCTGTTTTGACTTATGACCATAAGTAAGGTCATCTGTCAATAGCCATAGATGAGGAGCTAAATTGAAATGTGTCCCTGTGATATAGTTATTTCTTAAGACAAAATGTTAGATGATGAGGAGGACATGGAGTGACTGACAGACCTATTCATAATGATGTCCTATGTGTTGTGCTCCAGTGCGTTTTAATTTTGTGCAGTGCCACATTGGTTGGCATGAACTTTGTCTTCAGTAGAAGTATTTTATAGCCGCTTCTGCAGGAGTATACCACATACCATGCAGTTGTGGACAAGTTTACATCGGGACCACACAGCATAGCATTCAGACAAGAATAAAAGAACATGAAAGACACTGCAGACTTGGCCAACCTGAAAAATCAGCAGTGGCTGAACATAGCCTAACCCAAACAGGACACAGCATTTTGTTCCAAGACACTGAAAGAAATCACCATGTCAGATTACACAGGGAAGCCATTGAAATTCATAAACATAAATACAATTTCAACAGGAAAGAAGAGAGTTTAAAAATAAATAGGGCATGGTTTCCTGTCCTGAAAAACACAAAATGCTCTACAGCTGACAATAGCACTACAGATAAGAGTTTCAATAGCCATTCCACATACAAAAGAACCTCCTCAAGAAACAGGAAACCTCCTCAGGAAACAATCCATAGACAAAAGAACCTCCTCAGGAAAGCTCCTCCATTAGCATGTTCATAGCCTAGAAAACTACACAAGATAATTGACTCAGCCCTACCCCACCTTCCAGGGTAGAGATAAATTACTTGCCTACAATTTTTCTGCTCACCTTGACATAGAGAGTACTCCATCTTTCTGTGTTATACCTCTGAGGATGCCAGTCACAGCTACTGGCAAAACGTCAGGTCCTACAATGCCAAGACCATGGCCACACAACCCAGAAAATCTACAGGAACTAATGAACTCCGGCCGTGAAATCCTTCGACAACATATTTTATAGCTGCTTCTTTATCATCTATTCTTATGTTAAAATTATTGTTCAAGTACACTGGGTGAGTAATGGGGTCACTCTGTTTAGCAGTACATTTTTCAAGCAAGGTTTTTAAAAGGATAAGTCATTGAATGAAGCAAAAACTTGAAATGTTAAAATTCATTTATCTAAATTTCCAAACCTACTATTGTCCTCTCCTCCATTATGAAACTAAGTACTATATGTCCCATTTTTAAAAAGAACATTACTTAGAGAATTATTAACGTTCCTAGATTTAATTTTTGTTTCAATAATATCTTGGCTATTCTGTTTAACAGATTTTTAAGCTCAGTTTTTATTGTCGCTTTAATTATCATAAAATAATTCCACCTATCACAGCACACCAAATCAAAGAAAACTATTTTGTGGTTGCACTTTATCTTTATACTAGGAATAAGGCCCATTGTGGAAATACATACAACAAGCTCTAGAAAGAGGCTCTGGGCAGGTGCCCTGGTCTTGGGCACTCAGCGTCAATTTGCTGTGGTGACCTCAGCAGGGTGTAATGACACAGAGCTTACCATTTTCTTCAGAGGAACTGATCTCTGCCATCTGCAGAGCAGTTGCAATTCTGAGTGGTCTCCAGACCTCCCCTGGAGATTGGCAACAATGGTTCCCCAGGAGGAAATGGCTGGTTTGGAGGGTGGAGTCTATGGCATTGTGCCTGTCTGAGGTCCCACCCCTTCTCAAACCCCACCCTCTCCAGGCTCCACCCCTCAAATCTCCAGGAATTTCCCAACCTGGAGTTGACAACTCTATCTCCTTCCCAGACAACCATCCAACTACCTTTATCTCCCCTTCTGGCTTCAGCTTTCCATCTCCTCCCCCTCCCTCCTGGATAGCAGTTGTATTTCAAAGTGATCTCCAGCCCTCCCCTGGAAATGGGCAACAATGATTCCTTAGGAGGAAATAGCTGGTTTGGAGGGTGGAGTCTCTGGCACTGTACCTATATGAGGTCCCACCCCTCCTCAAACCTCACCCTCTCCAGGCTCCACCCCTCAAATCTCCAGTTGGTAATTTTATCTCCTCCCTCTCAGCAGCCTCTTCCTAGGCAAAGTTCTGTCTTTTTCATTAGTGGGGAGCAAAGCAGCTTACTTCATTCTCCTCTTCCACTTTGTGATCTGTACAGCAACCCTGCAAGGTAGGTTAGGCAGAAAGTCTGTGGCTGATCTAAAATTACCCAGGCAGCTTCCATAGGGAGGCTCCTGCTGAACAGGAACAAGCAGCGAGGGCTAGTGAAGTAATGCCAGTCAGGAGGCATGAAGTCACCCTGAGAGTGCTGGCAGGCATAGGGTTGCCAACAAAGACAGACCGATGCAAAGGAAGATGGAAAAGTCTCCATTTCTCTATTTTGCCTTAAATTGGTTTTGATTCCAGCAGAGTGAGAAAATGCCAGAGGCTCTGGATGGGTGCCCCATGGTAAATGGACCATAGAATCATAGAATGTTAGCCGGTATCGACTCCCTTGTAATTTCCACCCATTAGATCTAAGGGAATTTCACATTACCGAGACTCTGCCGGATTGAAGCCGTTTCTGATTCGTCTTGAAGTAAACCGGTACAGGGCTGCCATTTCACACATGGCTTTCCCTGACCGGAAAAGAGCCGAATCAGAAGCGGTTTGGCAATTCAGATTGCACCGCTTTGTTTTCCTGCTGGTTCCCGCCACGCCTTTTTTAAAAAAAAATGTTCGCTTTAGAGCGCTATAGCGCTATAGCGCTATAAAAACAACACTGCAGGCATTCCAATGGGGTTGCTATGATGCTATTGCGCTATAGCGCTATAGCGTTATAACGCTCTAAAGCGAACGTAAAAAAAAAAAAAGCCGGAGATCGCCCGCGTGGGCAAAAAAAGGCGGGAAAAAAGCGTATCGGATCCGGGAGAAGAAACTGACGACTACTTGGAAGCGGTTGACAGGTAAAACGCTTCAGCCCCGTTTCCTGAACGGGACAGAAGCGATTCTGTGTGAAATTACAAATATATTCCGGTAGGGAACCGGTTCTAAAACGGTTCTGTCTGAAATGCCAGACCAGAAACCGTTTGGGAACCGTTCCTCTTCCGGATTATATCATCTGTCTGAAATTCCCCCTAGTCTTGCAATCCAGAGCAAGAGAGAATAGATCTGCTCCATCTTTTACATGACAGCCCTTCAAATACTTGAAGACTGCAATCATATCCCCTCTAAGTCTTCTCTTTCCCAGGCTAAACATACCCAACTCTTTCAGCCTTTCCTCATAAGACTTGGATTTCAACGCTCTCACCATCCTGGTTGCCCTCTTCTGGACACGCTCCAGCTTGTCAACATCCTTCCTAAAGTGTGGTGCCCAAAACTGGACACAGTACTCCAGGTGACGCCTGACCATAGCAGAACAGAGCAGAACTACCGCCTCCTGTGATCTGGACACAATGCTTCTGTTAATGCATCCTAAGATTGCATTAGCTTTCTTCACAGCCACATTGCACTGCAGGCTCATGTTGAGCTTATGATCAACCAGAACACCTAGATCCCTTTCATATGTGCTGCTGTCAAGCCAAGTCCCTCCCATTCTATATCTGTGCCTTTGATTTTTTGTGCCGAGGTGTAGGACCTTGCACTTATCTCTATTGAATTTCATTGTATCTGCCTCAGCCCACTGTTCCAGCCTATCTAGATCATTTTGAATCCTGACTCTGTCTTCTTCAGAATTAGCAATCCCACCCAGCTTCGTGTCATCTGCAAAGTTGATAAACATCCCCTCTAAGTCCTCCTCCAGGTCATTTATGAAAACATTGAACAACACTGGGCCCAGGACCGAGCCCTGTGGCACTCCACTCGAGACTTCCCGCCATTTACAAGCACTCGTTGGGTACGATTTTTTAACCAATCATGAATCCATCCAATGGTTGTTCCATCCAGCCCACACTTAACCAGTTTATCCTCAAGGATATTATGAGAAACTTTGTTAAATGCTTTACTGAAATCTAGATACACTATATCCACAGCATTGCCAGAGTCAACCATTTTAGTAACTCTGTCAAAAAAGGAGATAAAGTTGGTCTGGCATGACTTATTCTTGATAAACCCATGATAGCTACTACTAATTAACTCATTCCGTTCAAGGTGCTCACAGACAGAGCATTTGATAATTTGCTCTGGAATTTTTCCAGGTATTGATGTCAAACTGACAGGCCTATAATTTCCCAGGCCCGACTTTTTTCCCTTCTTGAAGATCGGGACAACATTCGCTCTCCTCCAGTCTTCTGGCACAACACTGGTACTCCAGGACATCTCAGGACTAAACAATTCCTAAAGATTTTCCAAAACACTACTCTGTCCATAATTCATTTTCTACACTCACAGCGTCCCCTGCCAGAATGCAACACATCCCTGACACTTTGAATTAGCACCAGAGCTTTAAGAGCTCTCCAGCTGTCACCTGGAGATTGGCAACAGCTTGTTTGGAGGGTGGGGTCTATGGCATTGTTTCTGTCTGAGGTCCCTCCCTCCTCCTCCTCAAACCCCACCCTCAGCAGGCTTCATCCCTAAAATATCCTGGAAGTTTCCCACCTGGAGCTGGCAGTCCTATGTCCTTTCCAGGCAACCATCAGCCTACCGTTATCTGCCTATCTGTCTTCAGGTGTACATCTCTCCCCCCCCAGCCTCTGCCTAGAGAAAGGGCAGTCTTCCCCTGCAATGGGAACCAAAGCAGCTGACATCATTCTCCTCTCCCCTGTATGATCTGCACAACAACCCTGTTAGGTATGTTAAGGTAGAAAGTCTGTGAATGGTCCATAATCCCCCAGGCAGCTTTTATAACATGAACCTGGGACCTGCACACCATCCTCTGAAGCGCTCTCAGGTGCATATCTGTGGCAGCAATGGGGTGACTACTGGCATCTTTTCCTATAATTTTTTGTCTTGTGGTATTCTGCTTGTGGTGTGATCTGTCTTTTTTGTGGTGTGGCATGGTCGTGTTATTGGGTGTGGCATGGTCGTTGTTTCTTTTGAAGGGGAAGTGATGTGTTGTGGGTGAGGACATATTTTACCTCAGAATACACCAGGTCGCATATGCAACTGACAGTTCCAACTGTCTTGTGGGGGGGGAGTTTGAGGTGCAGAATGAAGTGAAGTCCATTCAGCTTCCATATGCAAATAACCTTGAAACACTGGCCCAATCAGAGAAGAGTGGCCTAGGATGCAGTGGGTGGGAGAGAACTCAGACGACGCAGCCAGTGGATAGAGACACCTTGTGACTGACACATCACGGAGCCAACTGATTTGGGAGTGCATGGAATGTTGCCACTCAAAAATAGAATTATATATGAGAAATTTCTTGTTCCAGAAATTTATAAATAAAAACTGTCCATAAATCTATCTAAATACTTTTTTTTATGATGGACTTGTGTAATAGGTCAGTTTAATAAGCTGCATTCCAGACTTTTCCAACTCATCATTCAATGGTAATTGACCCTCATATTTCCATTTTTGTGCTATACACTTTTGTGCTAGAGTCAACCAACATAATATCCATTCATTATCATCTAGCAGTGCAATTACATCCTTGAAATGTCTCAACAGTGGAACAATCAACATCTTTCCCCAAAGTTTGAACAATTTTAGGGAAGAGATCTACTTCCAGTTGAAAGAGATCTACTTCCAGTTTATAACATGTTCATGTTCTCCCTCTCCCAACCTGCACTTTCTACCTGACGCCATATATATGGTCTTGGCAGAAGGGTCCATAGGGTCTCAAATCAGAGAAGGGCGGGGGTTGTGCCACCTGATTCCTTCTCTACTCTGTGTCCTCAGCTGTTTCGGGTACAGAGCTGGGACACTACCATTCTCCTTGATCTGCCTCCAGCCCTCCCTAAATAGTCCATCTTGTGCTGGCTCCTCACCACTACCACCCTCCACCAGGAAGTTCAAGAAAGTGGCTAAGCCACTTCCTGGAGCATGAGCCTTTTGGCCCACCTCCTCTTTGGTATAAGGTTGCCAATTCCAGCCTGGGAAATTCTTGAAGACTTGGAAGTGGAGCCTGTGGAAAGGGGAATATGAGGAGGCATTTCACCTAGAATCTGTGGTATATCATAGTGTTTGCTATGTTGGAGTTGTAGAAGCTGGTGCTCGTGAGGTCAGACTGCCCAGGTCAGTCCTGTTGGGGCTTCGATCCCAGGGGCATTTGATTATAATGTTTATCCATATAAAGATGACACCCTGGTTATGTGCGTCTGATTGCATTTATTTAGTCTTTTTTAGTCCCACTTTGCTCCCCAAGGTGACCCAAAGCAGCTTACAAAGAATACTAAAGTACAGTTTAAATAAACAAATAGTGTACATGAACAAGGTACAGTTTAAATAAATAAGCTGGGGAAAAAACAAAGAATGTACTAAACCGCATCCTGGACTGGTCCTGGATCCACTGTGCTGACTCACTCAAGGCCACAGATTGTGAGCCACGGGCTGGGAGCTCAAGGCCAAGACCATACAACAAAAGCCTTGCATCTCTGGCCAAGCCCGCACTTTGATTTAATCAAGCTATTGGTGAAAGTTAGGTTGCTGTATTATTGGATAAAACAAAATATATTGCAGTTTCTAGTTAATACATGAAAAGACCAGTGGCTGCCCATGAAGCAGACACTGGCATTTGCCTGCCCCCCCCCCCTTCTTGGATGAAGCACGAAGGTAGAGCAAACCAATCATGGCTCAGCATGGGAGTGCTGGCCAATCAAGGGCAAGCTCCCCAGCCAGATCTGGGAGCAACCGCCCTCCCAGGACAGATCAGCCCAGCACGAGCTCTGGAGAGGTTGGAGCTGCATGGCAGGGCAGGGAGCAAGTTTCCATGTGGAGTGTCTCTTACTGGTAAGACTCCCCATCAGTGGCGTGTGCTTGCTGTAATAGGCTAGGTTTGGAAGGCTCTGGCCGGGGAAGGGTGTGGGGAGGCTCTGGGCTGCTTCTCCCTCCATACATTCCCTAACAAGGAGAGGGCTTGTCCCATGCGGATCATCACCCTGTTGGCTGGGTGGCGTGGCGGGGGCAACTGGTAGGCTCCCTGCCGTTGCTCTCTGCAAGTTGGCTGGGGAGATCAGCTGCAAGCAAGCAGCGCCAGGCGGCTTTCCCCCCGTGTGTTCACTTGTGGGAGGTAGCTGGCCGTGCTTTTGGCCCTCCATCTTGCAGAGGGGCTCCCTTGAATTGTGCAGGACCATCTGGGAGCTTGCAGCAGGGTTTCTACCCACTGGGGTGGCAGTTGGGATCACAGCTGCATCCACCCTTGCCACCTTCCAGGTTTTTTTGGGTGGGGCAATGCCCCAGCAACTGGTCCCCTCCACCCCCAAGGTCCGGTTAGGCCTCTCAGGCCTTTGCCCAGCTTGGACCACGGCGGCGCCCTCCCCTTCCAGCAGCTGCCGGTGACCATTTCTCCAGCACCCTCCCCTTCACCCTGTCTTCAGCCACCTTCTGGCTTCTGCTCACCAGCGGTTGTGGTGACCGTTTTGTTTGTTCATTTGTTTTTCCTTTGTGGATGGGCATCAGGGACAGCGAGTGATTGTTCCTTCTGGGCCTCCGGGATCAGCCAGAAGGGCTGGCAGTGTAGGATCATTTGGCTGCGTGGTGCCGGGGCCCACCAGGCAGCCAGGGTTGCAACAGGGCCCACCCCTTCCACCATCAGGAGGCTTTTACAGGGGCTGATCCCCGGAGCCTGCCTTTTCGCATGCACATACACCACGTCTTGTTAGGTTCCTGAGGCTAGCACCCAGCGTGGACTGCGGCACCACCCATCCAGGAATATTCTCTGTAGCATGGGAGCAGCTTTGATGGCTGCAGTATGGGGGATCTTGTCCCTTGGAGATCTGGCATGAGGCCACAGCATTGGGCCATGGGTGACCATGGGCGTTTGGTGCTGAAGGCAGTCACCGGTGCTGGCTAATGTTTTTATTGTTTTGCAGGATGCAGCATGTGTATGGAGGCACTGGTTTAACAGTTGGCTGCCCCAGATGTTTGTCAGTTGGCAGGAGCACCTCCCCAGGCCGTAGTCATGCATTTTGGCGGCGATGATCTGGGTACTAGGTTGGCAGTCTCCACCTCAGGATCAAACCTCGGTGCCACATTCTTTGAGAGCATGGCTGGGTCACTGGACCAGTCTTTTGCGGCACTGATCTGCAAGGTGGTTTGTGTGACCAGTGGTTAGTTAGTGGGATGGGAGTTAAGCCAAGGCTAAGCCCCTCTGTGGCAGGAAAAGCACAGGTTGAGGGGATGTGGAATTGGCAAGCTCCCTGAGATATCAACGATGGGGGGGGTCCTCATACCGGGTACCTATGGGCTTTGCAGTCAGGGTGACTCAGTTGGGGGCCTCTTCAGGGTGGGGGAGCATATGATGAGCCTTAAGGCTTCGCAGCTGAGGGCTGGAATATGACCTTCCCCCCCTTCTATGCACTGGTGTGCGGGCTGTGAAGAGTAAGGTCCGGAAGGATGCAGGACTTGGCTCTGAGCCATGGTGGGTTTGACCTGTTAGGATGCTTGCTTTGCAAGCACAAGACAACTTGTGCTTTAATGTATTGATGCAGATCAGCTTATGCATAAATAAATTCCCAACTTAACTCATAACTCGTGTTGTGTTTCATTCAAGGGGTGGGCAGGCAACTTCTGTTTCCACTCTCACATTTGGTAAGGTTAGATTGTTGAGAGGAAGCAACGCTATGTACGGTGATATTGTTTCCTTCTTTCCTTCTTTCCTTCCTTCTTTCCTTCCTTCTTTCCTTCCTTCTTTCCTTCCTTCTTTCCTTCCTTCTTTCCTTCCTTCTTTCCTTCCTTCTTTCCTTCCTTCTTTCCTTCTTTCTTTCCTTCCTTCTTTCCTTCCTTCTTTCCTTCTTTCTTTCCTTCTTTCTTTCCTTCTTTCTTTCTTTCTTTCTTTCTTTCTTTCTTTCTTTCTTTCTTTCTTTCTTTCTTTCTTTCTTTCTTTCTTTCTTTCTTTCTTTCTTTCTTTCTTTCTTTCTTTCTTTCTTTCTTTCTTTCTTTCTTTCTTCTCTCTCTCTCTCTCCTCCCTCCCTCCCCTCTTGCAATAGTCATCCAAGCATTTGTATACCTTGCTTTGAAAGCTTTATTTGACTAAAGGATTGTAGTAATACATTGATGCCTCTTCCCAGCATTCATTTCTTGAAACTATCCCCTATTGGAAAGCAGTCACTCACATAGCCTTTGTTTAGCACTATCTCCAATATGCACTGGTTAGCTTGTAAATTTGGTTTATTCAGAAAAAGAAGTAGAGCTCCCCCCCCAACACTAATTATGAAAGCTCTTCATTTAGGATAGAAAAAAGTGGCTCTTGGCTGTGGCTGTGCGCTAGTGTAAAGGTAAAGGTTTCCCTTGCTGGTATAGTAGTTCTTAAATAAAATACCTGCAGCTCAGTTGGAGCTGAAGTGTGAGTCAACTGTTCAGGCCTCTAATGCATAATCTATGATAGTTCACACATCATTAGTAAGTGAAGTGGCCTTTGCTGTCTACTTTTTTGAATGTCCTGAATCTCCATTTTCCTCTCGTCCTGTGGTGAACCCTATGTGGATTTATCACCACATGGGTTGGGGTGAACATAAGAACATAAGAGAAGCCAATGTTGAATCAGGCCAATGGCCCATCTAGTCCAACACTCTGTCACACAGCAGCCAAAAATACCACGTGCTATCAGGAGGTCCAGCAGTGGGGCCAGGACACTAGAAGCCCTCCCACTGCTGCCCCCTCCAGCACCAAGAATAGAGTGCATCACCTGCCCCAGACTGAGAATTCCCATCTATACCCTGTGACTATTAGCCACTGATGGACTTCTGCTCCATATGTTTATCTAATTCCCTCTTGAAACTGTCCATGCTTGTAGCTGCCACCTCCTGTGGCAGTGAATTCCATATGTTAATCACTCTTTGGGTGAAGAAGTATTTCCTTTTATCTGTTCTAACCCGACTGCTCAGCAATTTCATGGAGTGCCCACGAGTTCTTGTATTGTGAGAAAGGGAGAAAAGTACTTCTTTCTCAAGCTGCTCAATCCCATTCATAATCTTATAAACCTTGATCATGTCACCCCTCAGCTGTCGTTTCTCCAAGCTGAAGAGCCCCAAGCGTTTTAACCTTTCTTCATAGGGAAGGTGTTCCAACCCTTTTATCATTCTAGTTGCCCTTCTCTGCACTTTCTCCAATGCTATAATATCCTTTTTGATATGTGGCGACCAGAACTGTACACAGTATTCCAAATGAGGACGCACCAATGATTTATACAGGGGCATGATGATACTGGCTGATTTGTTTTCAATTCCCTTCCTAATAATCTCCAGCATAGCGTTGGCCTTCTTTATTGCAGCTACACACTGTCTAGACATTTTCATTGAGTTATCTACTACGACTCCAAGATCTCTCTCTTGGTCAGTCTCTGCCAGTTCAGACCTCATCAATGTGTATTTATATTTAGGATTTTTGGCTCCAATGTGCATCACTTTGCACTTGGCCACATTGAACCCCATTTGCCAGGTTGACACCCATTCACCCATCCTCGACAGATCCCTTTGGAGTGCCTCACAATCCTCCCTGGTTTTCACCACCCTGAACAACTTCGTGTCATCTGCAAATTTAGCCACTTCACTGCTTACTCCCAATTCCAAATAATTAATAAACAAGTTAAAAAGCATCGGACCGAGTACTGATCCATGTGGTACCTCACTGCTTACCACCCTCCACTGAGAAAGTTTCCTATTTATACTCACTCTCTGTTTCCTATTTATAAGCCAGTTTTTGATCTAAAAACTGTGCTAAGACTGTGCTAAGGAGGGAAAAGGAAGGAATAATGCCCTATCTTCTATCTCCTGTCAGCATGACTCTACTGAGAGAAGAGGCGGGAAGGGCACTTGCATCCTGTTCCCCTCCACACTTCAGCACTGCCCCCCCAAGACCTGCTTCATTATTTCTGTGACCTTGGAAATCAACTTTCCCATGGTTGGAAAAGATGGCTGCAGGGGTGGTGTGGTGCAGGAAATGTCCTCATCCCTTAACAGCTTATACTGAGAGATCGCTGGATCCAACCCATTGTTCATTTCCCCCCTCTATTTGCATGTATGTTTCTGCCAACTAATGGAACAGTTCATACAGGTGATAAAGTAGGCTTTGTTCCATGAACCCTTTTAGGTTTTTAAGGTGCCACAAATTTTTGCTTTGCTGACTCATATGGTGTTGGTTTGTTTAGAATAAAAAGCAGTTGCCCAGACACCAGCAGAATAAGTAAATGTAGGGGAGAAACCCAATGTAAAATTCTCGATTCATTGTAATCTAATTAAATATTCCTGCTGTGCAGTGCTAAGCAGACTTATACCCTTCTGTCCATTGAAATCAATGTGACACATTCCCAGTTTTATTAAAATTGTATTGTATCAAGCATCATCTCAGTACTTTGTTGAAGTGTTATTTTCCCTATTATTAAACCAAATTATGTTATTTTAATTAAATCATTTATTTTACAGGCTTTATTTGACTGGGTGGATATTGCTGGCAGTAAATTATCTTCAATGTCACCAGTTGGAACTGACCTAGAAACTGTGAAACAGCAAACAGAAGAACTGAAGGTATGAAATATTAATCTTTTTGTTTTTCGAATCTTTCTATGAGGGTTGGCATCTAGAATCACTTTGCACTCACTCTGCAACAAAAAGTAAGTCATTATCAGATGAGCATCCCATTTTAAAATAGCCCTTTTAAGTTAGAAAATAATGACATCAGTTTCCCCTTTTACAAAAAATATATAATGCAAGCTCCATTTTCCCCACTGCATCAATTACTTTTATGACACTTAACTTCCCTTTCAGAATGTGTGCAAGTTCCTGCCAAGTCCATCATTCTTGATACCACGGATTATTCCTAAACAATCAACAATTGCTTCATTTCCACTAGAGTCTGCAAAGCTACGCAGCAAAAATCCCTAGCCAAATTTGGAATGGAAGTATGACTCATTCTGTTCATAATACCTGGATATGGCGGTGTGTTTTACACAGGAAGCAGAGATGGTATAGGGTATCCTGTTTCAGGGCATGAAATTAGACTAGATAACTCAATCTATTCTCATAAACAAAGAACAACAGAGGAAGAGAAAATATAAAAATGAGTAGGAAGCCCTGTCAACAGAGGTTCAGAATTGAAACAGAAATGGGTGAACCCATTGGCTATGCAGAAGGAGATGTAATGAATTAGTAGTGTAGTGGTGGTTGGGTTGCATTTTTATCTGGTCATTCCCAGATTCTCTTGAGGGTGAACAGAAATGTTTGTCCCTTTCCCGTAGATCTCCAACAAGCTTCCAAGCCTGCAGGTGGATAGTTTGCTCTTTTTTTCCGTGTACTCTTTCTGGATACCACATCTTTTATTGGTCTGGGCCCACGTGCCAGCAAATTCAACAGTCTTCTGAAGACATGTTTAGGGAGGGGCTGTGGCTCAGTGGAAGAGCCTCTGTTTTGCATGCAGAAGGTCCCAGCTTCAATCCCTAGCATCTCCATACATTATATCATCTGCTACCACTAGAAATTTCTGAAGGTAAATAAGCTGTAACTAGTCTTTTTTTGCAACCAGCATCAATATCATAGTAAAAACAGGCCTGTTGGCATTCCCCCTCCTAACATATACCCGTGTGCTAATTTGCCAAATTATGAAAGTACAGATGAGGGCCTTGCAGGGCTCATGGGGGTATCCCACACCCACAAACTCTTGCCAGTCAGTCCACCCATTTGCAGTACTGTCCACTTCTGCCTGCCTGACTTCTGCAGCAGCAGCTTCCATTCCATTTTATTCCCTCAAAATGGCAGCCAAGATCTTGAGATAGAGCTTCACAAATTTTAGTTTTTCTACACGTAATTAATATTTTTGTTTGGGGGGATTTTTGTGCAAATCTGGGGGCTGACCCAGGTTTGTACAAGCATCTTCCCTACTCTGTTCATGATGCCAGTATGCAGATTTAGTGGTCCAAACATTGAGGACCTGGTTCAGAATTAAATATAAGATATTCTAGATAAGGAGCATACTAATGAATTTTGTGCTATAGTACATGAATTTCCCTGGAAACTACAGGTGCATGTTCCTATGGAACACCTTGCACCAATCTGTTGGTCATATAGGTAACACATGACCCAATCTGAGTGGCCATTAGTTATGTGTATCAGTATTATCTCAGTCACCAATAATTACAGGGTAGGCAGGTGAAATCAGTCTCTGCTGATGGTCCTTTCTCCATGGTCCTTTTCTGTGGTGGCCCCTTTGTTGTGAAATACATTCCATAACATGTGATGAAGACTTCTACTTGGTTACTGTTTCAGAAGGATGAACTTTTAAAGAGGATTTTTAATACATGTGGTTAGTTTTTAAGCTAACCATTTAGTTCATCTTTTATGCTGACTTTCGTGATTCTATTTGTTTTTATTGATTTTCATTTTTGTAAGGTGCCTTAAGTTTGTACGGAGAAAGGTGGGATAGAAACAATTTAAATAAAAAGCACTTAGAAAAAGCAGACATACACACACAGATGATTCTTATGGAGAGTGAACGCCACTGACACCAGATGGTTCTTATTTTTCAACATTCAAAAAGTAAGCCAATTTGTATGCAAGAATGATTTATAACTGTAATTTCAATTCAGAAAAAAGCATTCCCCCCTTATCAGAAGTCTGGAGTACAGCATGACCTATTTGACTATACAGTAATTAGAGGGCAATTTTCTGTGAAATATTCACCTTTGATCCTCTGTTTCAACAGCAATTTAAGATAGAGGCTTATCAGCAACAGATAGAAATGGAACGACTGAACCATCAAGCAGAGCTGTTGTTGAAAAAAGTGACCGAAGACAGCGACAAGCACACTGTACAAGAGCCCCTATCTGAACTCAAGTTGTTATGGGAAACTTTGGAGAACAAAATTGTTAGCCGCCAGGTAAATGACAACTTAATTAAACCATGCCACAAGCTAAGAACTATACAAATAATGAAAAATAATAATAGTACATAGTTTCTGGCTTGGTCATCTTCTGACAGAGAAAGACTTCCTTCAATAAAGACTCTTCTTCATCAGAGGTAGTCTTCCTCTGTTAGAAAAAAGATATTCTTTATTGGAGAAGTCTTTTTATTTTTGAGGGAAGACTTAGCAGAGCAACCTAACAGGAGTCATATGATCCAACAAATAGTATCTAAGGCATGAGAAGTAATAGTTCCATTTTGTTCTGTGCTAGTCAGGCCCCATTTGGACTACTGTGTCCAGTTCTGGGTGCCACATTTTTAGAAGGATGTAGACAAATTGAAACAGATTCAAAGGAGAGAAACAATGATGGTCAGCATTATAGAAAATAAGTCCTTTGAGGAGAGGTTGAATGAACTGGATATATTTATCTTGGACAAGAGAAAACTGAGGGGGGAGACTGGATTGCTTGCTTCAAAAACCCAAAGAGTTGTCATGTTGCAAGGACTTGTTCTCTTGTTGCTCCAGCAAGCAAGGTCAGATCTAATGGACTGAAGTTACAGAAGTGTACATTGCAGTTGCACATTAGGGGAAATTTACTAATGGTAAGAGCAGTTAAACAATGGAATCAGTTGTGTATACAGTTGGTGAGCTGCCGCTTGTTAGAAGTTGCAAACAGAGGCTAGATAGCCATCTGTTTTTTTGGATTTCATTTACTGATCAGGGAGCTGGCCTAGAAGGTCTGTAAGGCCCCTTATAACTCTGTGACTCTGTGAAAGGATAACTTGAAATGAAAGTGAGCAAATGTAATCTATGTTCTAAGTACCAAACTATATATGATCATCTATGAACAGTTCTGTTGTTTTAAAATGGAGAAGAGCAGCTGTGTAATCCTCCCACCACCACCGGTTCAGATCCAGCAGATTGTTTCCATGAATGGAAAGATTTCCTCACCAAGGGTTTCCGTGTGTCCACTGTAGCTCCAAATGTTGTCCTGTCTCCCTGAAGAGGTGTGTGTGGGGGGGTGTTATTGGGCTTCATGGAGAGATGAGAAAGTTGCACTTGTTCATCAGGCCACAGAAATGCTCTGCTGGATCCTAGTCTGTTTTCTGTCTCTTTTGGATCCCTAGAGGAAAAACATGAACATAACATTCAGTTGCCTTTATATTTTCCCCTTGCAGTTTCAATAGCATCCCTGAGGTCAGGTGATTTAGAATGTGAAAAGGGCATGAATGATACAGGTTTTAAAAACAAACAAGCACAACACTTGTGCGCCTCCACACCATGGCCTGGATCCAAAATCCACCCCAGTAGTAGCTGTATGTGTCCAGGGATTTTTCAGCACCATATCTGTGTTTGCCTTTAGATTTCATTTCTTTGGGGGCATGAAGAACAAGAGGTTAAGATATTAAAAAGAGGAGGGAAAGGGTTAGAAGGAAAAAGGAAAGGCTGTGGAAAGGCATAATTGACGTCATCTGTTTAGGATCCTGTTTTGAGGTATGTGGCACAGAGGCAGCAGCAGAGGCCAGAGAAGCCCCCATCCGCTGAGTGAAAGGCAGGAGCACCTTACAAGAAGGCAGTAGCAGCCTGGTGGGCCCAACAGGAGCACCACCTGCAGGACAGTCTCCTTTTCACCAGGCAGTGGCCGAGCATAACAGCAGGGGTAGAAGGTCTGCCAGCCTAGGACATTAGCTGGGGGTATGGAGGACAGCAAGGGCTTCTGGCTAGCCCTGTGCAAATCTAGCTGGGGTGGGGCAATGCAGGGAAGGGGTTAAGAGTGGAACAAGGCTCAGAGAAGGAAGGGTCAGTGCTGGGCTTGTACAGCATGGGTGGAACCCTAAGGATAAAAAGGGAGATATCAAAAGAGAATGAGGAGGTGAGGAAGGCAAGCTGGCTGGGAAATGCTGAGAGGCTACAAAGAATGGAGGAATAGGCACCTAAACGAGGAGCTGAGGCCTGGGGCAAGATAAGGATGCCAGATCTGGGCAGGCCTGGTAGAACTGCCCCAAGGGGTAAAAGGTGGTGGATGAAAGGAACTGTGCTGGTGATGAAGCCTGTATGGACTTTGCTGATTCTAATAAAGAGACACTTAAGGAGTACCATTATGTCTGGTGAGTAAAACAACACATAAAATTCAGCAATTAAATTTTGAAATTTGAGATTTAGTATTTTAAAAGTTCATAGTTCCGTATAAAAAAGGAGTAAAAGTTGCCTTAGTTGCAGTGCTCAGATGTAAGCCTTCTGGGCGGTGTTGTGAGGTATCATCACTAATTACTAGGCTAGGGCTGTCAGCACGGGAGGCCAAGAATGGGAATTTGGACGCCTGCTGCCTTGACTAAAAGTCTGTCAGAACTGCTTTGTTTTGCAGGCCCTGTGGAATTGTAACAGATCCCGCAGTGCCCTGATCTCAGATGGGAGCTTGTTCCACCAGGCAGGGGCAAGGGCTAAAAAGGTCCTAGCCCTAGTCAAATCTAGCTGGATGTCCTCAGGCCAGGGACAATCAGAAGATGTAGATCAGTTGAGTGCAGATGATGTTGCCTAATTCCAGTCAATGGTTTGAGAGTTCACTGAGTGAAACAAATTTTGAAGCCACTTGGTACTTTCACATCATGTAACAATGTCATTTTTAAAATTTGTTTTGCAGCATAAGCTGGAGGGTGCTTTGTTAGCTCTGGGGCAGTTCCAGCATGCCCTGGATGAGTTGCTGACATGGCTGACACATACTGAAGACCTGCTGAATGAACAGAAACCTGTGGGTGGTGACCCCAAGGCTATTGAAATTGAACTGGCCAAACATCATGTATGTAACTGAGCAGTCTGGGGTTTACCTGTTGAGACTTATTTTGATCTTTCATTACCTTGATATTTACTATGTAGCATTCTGAAAACCTTTATGCTTATTTTTAAAGACACAGACTGGAAGCAGTGTTTATTTAAGAAACTAGATAGCCGGTGCCAAGATACTACTATTTCCTTCCTTCCTTCCTTTAAATTCCTCAATCATAAATGGCTCAAGGCACTCTCATTGATTTTTTTAAAAAATGTTGTCTTGGCAAAGCAGAGCTCAAATACATAATAAATGAAGCACATGTACAGTAAAGGTTCAGCAAACACATGCTGTTATGTACTTCCTGCTCATTCAGTCTTCCATGCATGAGAGAGAGAAGAGAGGGACAGAGAGATCACAGAGCAGAATTTCTACTTTGATCATCCCAAACATCAATGAGTTGGCGAGTACAAGTCATCAATTTAAAAAGATTATAGCTGGAAAGGAAAGGAAACATCACATCTGTTTCTCTAACAGAACTTTCACTTTTTCAAATTGGTAGAAATTAAATTTAAAACAATGAAAAATAATAAAATTTTCCCTCATGCTTGAATAGTAACAGAAGCCCAGGAGTGTGCTATGATGGAAATATTATTCAGAGATCATATTCATGTATGTATGCACACACAGAGAAACCTACTTACTAATTAAAAAAATTTAGGTGGCTTACAACACATTTCAAAATAATGCATATAAAATAATCAATGCAGGATCCCCTCCTCCCCCTGTGCCACTGCGGTGCCAACCAGAATTGAGCTCCTGTGATGCAGTTCCTAGATGAGAGTTCTTTAAAATAGTGGTACAGACTCAGGGATGTACATCTTGTCTTGTTTGGCCCTTACAGCCAAGTCTTCAGTGAAGATACTAAAAACCATTGCAAGCTGTTATGGTAGGTGGCAGGAACTCCCATTTTTTTTATAACACAGTAGTCGTAAGGAGAGGATGAGAAGGTGGTGCAGGTTTCCCCATGGAAACCAGTGGGAACAAAAATAAATCTAATAATGAAAATAAACGTGTAGTAATAAATACAATGCAAACAAAACATTTAAAATAAATATGAAAAGCTGGGGAGAATTCAAGTTTCTTGTCCTGACTTACATTATCTAGCCCATTACTCACTCCAGATGCTCAATACTGATGATATACAGTCACCTCTTCGAGGTATGCATCATTCCTACAAAGTGAGATGCTAAACAGGGTGCAGGTTTGTTTCTAGAAAGAAGAGGTCTGGTCTCCATTTAGTCAGTTTTGTTTCCATACAGTGCTTGGAGTGTAGGGGGAACTCAGGGGCAAAACTGGCAGTGACTTTGAGTGCTGAACAATGTGTTTCTGGTGTGACCAAAATCCCTGCCAAGAATTTGCTGTTGTGTCTATGAAATTCCCAGTTTCTGTGAGATATTTTCCACAATAATTTCTCCCTGGGGATATTGGGTTGAATCTAGACTAAATTTTCCTATGACAGACAAGAATTTCATGCCACCCCCTCCCATTGCTATCCACTTATCTTCTTGAAATGCTGCTTCTGGGTGACTGGAGACCCTAAGGCCAAGTTCAGACTGGCAGTTTGGCCCGATATAGGCACATTTCACAAACGGATTAAAGGGGCTGGTTCACACAGGCACAGCTGTCAGGCGTTCCCCAGCCGTACTCAACCCATCTTGTAATACTTCCTTCCCGAGTTTAAAAAGTATCAGGTGAAAGTGGTAGCAAACCCTGGAGAGCATATTGATCCCACTTCCTGGATGTGTGCATGCTAAAAGCCGCATTGATAATTGCTCCTGCGCCTATGCGGTCATGCGCATAGGTGCATAGGCGCATGTCACCAGAGTGAGAAAAAGCTGCTTACAGCCATGCCTCTGCCGGGGTGGGCCAACAGTGCAAATGCTCCCTTGTGCCTCCTCCCCGGTATGCTCCCACATCAGTTGGTGCAGTGTGACCGGGAATACCTAGAACACGTTGTTCCAGGTCTTTTTGCCATGACTCCCTCACGCTTCATACTGCCAGTCTGACCTCAGCTTAAGAAGGGGTCTACAGTGGAAAGGATGAAGGCATGGAAACTACCAGTTTAGTCTGGATCCAACCCTTTGTATGGAAACATTGACCATGTAAGCTGGTCTATAGAACTGAATTTCTGTTGTCATTTATATTATGCAGTAATGGAAACATGTGGAAAACAGTTTGAACTGTAATTATTTTACTCCATCTAAAGCTGTTTCTATTTTTCTGTTATATTTTGGGGGGTCTTGGGAATCAGACCCCTGGATCAAACAATTCTATAATCTGAATGTTAAAAATAGGACTCACATAGATTTCTACTATAAATATAAGTGTCCATTATTTTCTTATGGTAGATGCTATATATATGTCTTATTAAATACTTTAATAAAGATCCCCTGAGCCATAAGAGAGCCAGTTTGATGTAGTGGTTAAGTGTGCGGACTCTAATCTGGGAGAACTGGGTTTGATTCCCCACTCCTGCTCTTGCACCTGGCTGGATGACCTTGGGCAAGCCGTAGTTCTGATAAGAGCTGTTCTTGAAAAAGAGCCGTTTCTGTCAAGAGCTCTCTCAGCCCCACTTACCTCACAGGGTGTCTGTTGTGGGGAGGGGAAGGGAAAGGAGTTTGTAAGCTGCTCTGAGACACCTTTGGGTAGTGAAGGGCGGGATATAAATCCAATCTCTTATTATTATTATTATTTCCGGCCTTTGATTGTCCTTTCCCTTGAGATCTCATAGTAAAAGGATGGTCGTGATCACTCTGTGAGGCAGTCTCGCCCCTATATCAAACACCACAATAAAGTTCTAACAAAGGAATGTGTATTGATGGAGTGTGAAAAAATAGGAAAGTAAAAACTAGGGATGTTATCAGCTTTCATGGTAACTCTGATTCAGTTTGAAAATTAAATTGTTTAAATGTTTTCATGCTTGGAACAAAACAGCAGTTGTCTTTTTTCCAAGTTGGATAGAAATATTGACATTAAAATAGTCATTTATTTTGTGTTAGTTGCATATAAACAGTGTAACAATGGCATATAGCCTATCAGTGCTGTTAAAAAACTTATAAAATGGGACTCCCCCCAATAGGTGGGACAAAAATGGTCTTCCTGAACATGTTTGAAGATTAAAATAAGCCAACAGTATATTTTCATGAATCCTTAGTAAACCTTTGGCCTAATTAGACTATAGTGAATATTTTACAAATAGAATACATCAAAAACACGTCAACAGTTTACGGTAATAACTTGATGTTATAGTCTTGATAGCTGAAGTTTCATTCCTGTATGTGTGCATGTACTAGTTCTGAATACTTTCAGTAAAGCTGTACAAAAACGATAGTGCAGCTTGTGACAACCAAATGAAATTGGTGATATATATAAACAAGGCTTAACATGTTTTTTAATTGCAGGTGCTTCAAAATGATGTGTTAGCTCATCAGTCCACTGTAGAAACTGTTAAGAAAGCAGGAAATGATCTGATTCAGTCAAGTGCTGTTGAAGAAGCAAGCAATCTACAGAGCAAGTTGGAATGTCTCAATCAACGTTGGCAAAATGTCTGGGAGAAAACAGAAAAAAGGAAACAACAGCTGGACAGTGCTTTGATCCAGGTATGTAGGAGAAACTGAACATCATAAAGACTTGCTTGTATTGATTAAATACATTTGTACATGACCCAGCCAGAAATAAATGCTTCAAAACCTGACTGATGCTTATGTACATCTGGTGGATTCTGAAATGCTTATCTTAAGCTGGATTGTGTCCTTTATGTATTACAATAATCTGAAGTATTGTACTATAAATCTTAAACATCGTGGAATATCTTGGACTGCATAGCTTCCTGTTTATATAGCAAATAGTTGACTTGTGCTGAATTGTACTGTACTTCTTTTCAGCAATTTTTAATTGTATGGGTTAATTTTGCATGGGGTTTTGGTATTCCAAATGCTTAATTGGGTCTTGATTCAGTCATAGTTGTAAACTGAGATTTAAAGTGTATAAGCTTCTTTTTCCATTATAAATTCTGTAGTTATAATATTTGTGAGAGCTCTGTCTGTCTGTCATTCTCTATTCAGCAATGTTCCATTGTGTCTGCAATAATTTTCAGTAGAATCCCAGGGGGTATTTTTGGTTTATTGAATCTTCTTTTTAGCTTTTTTTTTTTTTAAAATGTTATTATTAAAGTCTGGTTTAATGTGCCCAAGTTCAATTGTCTCTTAGCTGATGAGGCAATTCTGAGTACTGAAATATGTTCCAAAGCACTATGATGTATCTCTTTAGGCACAAGGTTACCATGGTGAAGTTGAAGATCTGCAACAATGGCTGACCGAAACTGAGCGTCAGCTTTTGGCATCAAAACCTGTTGGTGGTTTACCAGAAACTGCAAGAGAGCAGCTTAATACCCATATGGTAAGGGTCTTACTATTTGCAGATGGTCCCAATTTGGAAGCTAAACCTTTGTGGCCATTCGTTGTAAAGTGCTGGAAAGCTTTACACAATAAAATGTCTGTAACATGGTTAAATGAGCAAACTCCTTTGTAAATTGCCAGGCTACAAAGTTTATTGAGTAGTACAGTCCTCAGCATTGTGTCGCTTAGGGGGAAATTTGCTGTGTAATCAGCATTCTTTTTATCCCTCTTCCTTACTGATCTTTTATTATCTATTTATGTTTGAGAATTCTATCCTGCCCTCCCCCGCAAGCAGGCTCGAGTGGGTCAACAGTTAAAATACACAATACATAAAATTTAAAAACTATAAAACCCATAATATAGTATGTCATGATCTGTGTAGGACTGGGAGACAAGACCTAGAGGTCTAGGCCTAGGAGACCTGTGTGGGAGTGAAAGCAGACAGCCTACAATCCCCAAAATGCTTAGCGACGGTTGTAACCAATCGGGGTCCGGGGATTGTTTCAGGAGATTGTAACTTAAGCTTTGTGGACTGTGGAACTCTGTTCTTTTCTCTTCTGCGTTCTTTCCTCACACAAAGTTAAGCTGAGGGGATGGTCTGGTCTGAGAGAAAGATCCCTCACTTGGGACAGAGTGAGTACAGGCACAGGCCTGGTATAAAAGGGCTGTGGTCCTTGAATAGTGACCAGTTAAGAGAAATAGGTGGTAGAGCACCTTGTCTTGTCTTGTTTTCCTTGCCCCATTACTGTATTAATAAACCATTTGTTTAATTGTTCTCTGCCTGGTCACCACACCTATGTTTCTTGGCTTAAAGGGGGCATTTTGGTTGGGCTTGGGAGGGTACTCTGGGCCTTCCCAAGGGACCCTAAGTCCAGAGTGCTGGCAGAGGAAGGTGGTAACTCACTAGGGGTCATGACATGGCGGCTTTTAGCAGTGGGATGTGCCAGATGTTGACCTGGAGAGGCAGAGCAGAATTGGTTTTTTAATTTATTTTTTAAAAAATTATCCTCCCCTTTGTCTGGCTACAGGAAGCCATATTTTTTTAAGGTGCCAATAAGACCAAGAGAAAGGTCTAATAACAGTGTTGTAAAGGGGTTTTATTTCTAGCTGTCGGGTCAACAGAGAGGCTAGAGTTAGGCAGTGTATGTTCCTCCATTTTGGGAGATAGAAGCCAGAGGACATACCTGTGCCTAGAAGCAAGATCAGGGCAGGGGCTGCTGATCAGATGTCTCAGGAGTAAGCAGATGGAGAGATGGCAAGCCCAAGTGCAGAGGTCTTGCATCTCCAGCTGCAAATTAAGCAGATGGAATTTGAGAGAGGAGAGAGACAAGGCAGCCCAGAGAGAGCTGTAAAGGGAGAGAATGCTGAAGAAAGAGAAAGAGAGAGACAGGGCAGCCCAAATCGAGCTGGAGAGAATGAGGATGGCGCACGAGCTTAAAATGGCAACGTTGGAAAAAGGGCCACATTCACTTTCTCCAGATGCTGATGTACAAGGGGATAGAAGGAAATATCCTCTGTATAAGGAAGGGGATGACATCGAGGCCTTTCTTCAGAACTTTGAACAGGTCTGCATAGACTATAAGGTTCCTGAAGAATGGTATATGGAAAAGCTGAGACCACAGCTGTGTGGAGTCTTGGCTTCAGTGTCTGGCCAGATGGAAGGCGAAGTGAGAACCAATTATAAGCTCTTCAAACAAGGAGTGCGTGAGAGTGGGGTACACCAAAGAAGGGGCCTGAAAATGCTTTAGGGAGATCAGGCTGGAAGGTAAAGAGCCCTACCCGCAGCTGATATATAGGCTGGGAAGAGCCTATGATTTATGGGTAGAGGTTGCTGAGGCCAAGACCATGGATGACATCAAGGCCCTGATGTGCATTGACAGGTTCCTGATTCTTCTTCCAGAGCATATTAGGCGCCCCCTTGTGGACAAGAGTCCTTCCACTCTCCAGGAAGCAGGACAGTAGGCCGAGCGACTGGCTGAAGCCTACAGAGGGCAGAGGTAGAGCAACCCTCATGACTGGAGTAAGAGGGAGTCTCCTAAGTCCCCACCTTGGTCTGGTACACCATCAGAGATGAAAAAAGAGCTACCATAACAGCAGTGGAATGTTCCCTCAAATACTGGGGTGAAGTCACCATGTGAGGAGAGGAGAGTGCCCCAGTGTTTTGCCTGTAACCAGATAGGTCACATCGAGAAGCAGTGCCCTGAGGATGGAACCAGCGTGCTGACGGTATTGTTGGCTGCCGCAAAAAATAGCAGAGCACCTCTGTTTCTTTATACAGAGTATTTACATTTATTTACACTGGACACTGGAGATATTTACACAGCTTCAGTAGCAAATTCAGGATACAGACCAACAAAGTGCTACGCAGACAGTTGCTCTCCAAATAGGAGTGCAGATGGTTGAACAGGTTCCAATATATATTTACATCAACCAATCACAGAATAATATGTACAATAGCTGAGTCATGGTGACTGCCCAGAAATGTGACACAGTTCTGGTCACCTGACCTCTCTAGCTGTCAGTTTAGATCAGCATGATCTAACACATGAGTCCATAGCTCACTGACATCTTGCCAGCAATATAACCAAATGCTGTCACGTGCACCACATGATACTGGAAACCAACCAAGCCATTCCTCCTATATTCAATCTGGAGTATATTACCCAGTGCCACTGGAAGAAGGTCTGGGGGGATGGCCAAGAAGTAGCAGCCTGGCAAGATACTGGTTCCCTCCTAACTACAATGCATCGCTTGCTAATCAGTCCCAAGTATCTCCTCCCAGGAGAAAAGAGGTGGGTAAAGCATCTGAACAAAGCAAAAGGGATCGTGCTCCTTGTGGCCCAGCTACTGATCAGCTACGAAGGCTGGAGTGGATCGTGGAAGGTAGCTGTGCACGATTATACCCCGGTAGCCATGTTTGTGGGGGAAGATTTAGTGGAAAGACGCTGAACTGCAGGCTGTGGAAGGTCAGTAGTTCAGCAGTTCGAGACCCGAGAGTGCTGCATGACGGAGTGAGCTCCCGTCTCTGGTTCCAGCTCCTGCCAACCTAGCAGTTCGAAAGCAAGAAATTGCAAGTAGATAAATAGGTACCACTTCGGTGGGAAGGTAACAGTGTTCCGTGCGCCCTGGTGTTGAGTCATGCCGGCCACATGACCACGGAAACGTCTTCGGACAGCACTGGCTCTTCGGCTTTGAAACGGAGATGAGCACCGGAACCCTAGAGTCGAATCTGACTGGCTTTCGAGCAAGGGAACCTTTACCTTTACCTATGACCTTGGAACCCAGAGTCCATGAACCTGAGATGGCAGAAAAGGAGACCAATCCAGAGGAAGATGTCTACCAGCAGTTCTTAAAAGACTTTGAAGACGTTCCTGAGGAACCCAGCCAACAAACCAATGTCTACATAGGGGTGTTAGGCCGTCATCTGTCTGAGAAGCAGCAGCAAGGTGAGCACACCTCATCAACTTCTCCAGACCCTGTTGCAGAGCCGACGGTGGTAGAGTCTCCTACAGTGACTCTGACTGCATTCCAGAGTGATCAAGAGGAAGACGCCAGCCTGGAAGAAGTCCATATCAACTTTGGTTCCGTGTTTCCATCTGGTTTGGGTGACTTTCCACACAACTATGCTGCTCAAACCAGTGAACAACAGCATCAGCAACCACCCATAGAACATAACACTACTGGGAAAACTGAATATATGGCATTTCCAAAGCCCTTTGAAAGTAGTTCCACAGCTGGAGCAGAAAAGCCAAGAAGTGTGAAGCAGCTTGAAGAGGAAGTGGAGAACAGTAGACTGACTTGGGTAAATGACCATCAGAGTGGAGGAAAAGCGAGCCAGTTGTTCCTCAAGACAGTTTGCAGTGCTAGTACAAAATTCCATTAGTGGTAACCACAAAAGTCAACCTGACACCAGCAGGAGAAGAGAATGTGATGAAGAATCTCTGGAGAGCTTTAGTAGCATGCCAGATCCAGTGGATTCTACTACTGTGACAAAAACATTCAAACCTAGGAAAGCATCTGCACAGGCCAGTCTGCCTTCCAAAGACAAACTGCCTAAGTCAAAGAATAAGAGAAGGAGTACTTCCCACTTTAAAAACAGGCCTAAAACTAAAGGTTATGAAAGTGCCAATGTTTCTAGTACATGTGAACCTTACAAGAGCAATAGGAACAGACACTCAGCTCGGAAGGAAGAAGTTGTCCAAGCGAAAGTATTCAGTAAAAAGAATCGGGAACAACTAGAGAAAATAATTAAATATAGTAGATCATCAGAAATGTCCTCAGCACATGCTAGGAGAATACTGTAGCTAACAGAAATGCATGCATAGAAGCACCAGCAACAGGCAGTGATGTTTCTATGTTTGAAGCTTTGAGGGACACCATTTATTCTGAAGTAGCTACATTGATATCTCAAAATGAGTCTCACCCTCATTTTCTAATTGAGCTTTTTCATGAACTTCAGTTGCTAAATTCAGACTATTTGAGACAAAGAGGACTGTATGCATTACAGGATATAGTAGCCAGGCATACATCTGAAGCCAGCACAAACGCAGAATGTCCAAAACCCCTGAACTCAACTCAATTCTGTTTTACAGGCCCTGTGGAACTGTACTAAGTCCTGCAGGGCCCTAATCTCACTAGGGAGAATGTTCCACCAGGCTGGAGCCAGAGCCAAAAAGACTCTGACTTTGGTTGAGGCCAAATAGATGTCTTTTGGGCCAGGGATTACCAGCAGGTGATGGTCAGTCAAACATAAGGCTCTCCGGGAAATATAGTGGGAGAGGCAGTCCCACAGATACGTTAGCCCCAGACCACAGAGGGCTTTAAAGGTTAGTACCATCACCTTGAACTTCATGCAGTACTCAACTGGAAGCCAATGCAGCTGGCGAAGCACTAATTGTATATGCACCCGCAAGGGCATCCCAGGGTTTCAAAGTAGAGACGTTGTTCTTTTGTGCTTTAGCATCTATACCAGCAAAACTATTTTATTTTAAAAGGAAAAGATCGCCCAATATCAAATAACTGTCCCAGTTGTCCTTATTTTATTTTTATGACTCATGATATCGGCCACAGTCCTGAACATTAAAGTCATTAGCCACTACTGTATGACTAATGCATTGCCCAGGACATACTGAGCTATGTCATCTTTCAAAGAATCCCCTGCTAAACTATAAACCTTTTCTTTAACATGGAGATGGAAGGAAGAACTTCTGAAGGACAGCTGATACAATGAATAATGATGGGTTCATGGAAATGGAACTTGCATACCTCTTGGTTGTAGACAGCTGACTCAGGATCTAGAATTTCAGGATAGAACTTGCTTGATGGAAGGCAGCATGGTCTAAGAAGTGGATCATTAGGCTTATACAACCGTAGAGGATGGTAAATTATAGTAGTCAACTATAAATATAAATAAAACAAATAAAGAGTGTAGACATCTTCATGTACCGACGCGGGGATTCAGGGGCTCGCCCTTCAATGGCTTCCCTCTTTTCTCCAAGGTCGGGGACAGAGGGTGGCGATCAGGGAACAGCAGTCCCGGAGGCACCCATTCAAATGTGGTGTGCCTCAGGGGGCGGTACTTTCCCTGATGTTGTTTAACATCTATATGTGCCCCCTCGCCCAGATTGCCCGGAGATATGGGCTTGGGTGTCATCAATATGCAGATGACACCCAGCTCTATCTGATGTTGGGTGGCCGGTCAGACTCCAACCCAAAAGATCTGTACTGGGCATTGCAGGCCACATGGCTGGGTGGCTCAGGCTGAGTTGGCTGAAGCTAAACCCGGCGAAAACAGAGGTCCTCTGCATAGGTTGGGTCGGTTCGGGGGTGGGGCTCCCCTTCCCAACCTTCGACAGGGCATCTTTGGTGCCAGCGGCGGAGGTTAGGAGTTTGGAAGTGCTCCTGGATCCCTCCTTAACTATGGAGGCCCAGGTGGCAGCAACTGCCAAGTCAGCCTTCTATCGTCTTTGGCTGATTCGGCAGTTGGTTCCTTTCCTTGATCGCGATGACCTGGCTACAGTGATCCATGCGATGGTCACCTCGAGGTTAGAGTACTGTAATGCTCTCTACATGGGGCTGCGTTTGTCGCAAATCCAGAGGCTGCAGCTAGTGCAGAATGCAGCGGCCAGGCTATTGATGGGCCTCCCGAGGTGGGAGCACATCCAGCCTGTGCTGAAAGCACTGCACTGGCTGCCAATAGCGTACCGGATTCGTTTCGAAGTGCTGGTGCTTACCTTTAAAGCCCTATATGGCCAGGGTCTGGCATACCTGAGGGACCGCCTTTCCCCACATATGCCCCAAAGAGCACTTCGGTTGGGGTCACAACACTGTCTGGTGACCCCCAGCCCTAGGGAGGCCAGGCTTGCTGCAACTAGAGCCAGGTCCTTTTCAGTGGCAGCTCCTACCTGGTGGAATGAGCTCCCAGAGGAGGTCAGGGCCCTGCAGAACCTTTTGCAATTCTGCAGGGCCTGTAAGATGGAGCTCTTCCACCAGGCCTTTGAGCAGGAGCCACCACTACCACCACCACCACTGACACCGGGACCAATGGGGTAAGAGGACGGCCCGATGAACACCTGGTGGAGGAGGACAAGTAACATCTATGGGGCATATCCTCCTTGGTGAAGGAATATCGTTGCTTTTAAGATTTGATATACCATCTTGTTTTATAGAGAGATATACCATTGTGACATATAGAGAGACTGAAACTTGTGAGCACTTTATTTTATTTTGTTTAATTGATTGTTTGTCTCCATTGGTTTTATTGTTTTTATATGTAGGCACTTGGTGCCCTATGTAAGCTGCCCTGAGCCCGTTCGCAGGGAGGGCGGGGTAGAAATACAATAATAAATAAATAAATAAATGTACTTCATTCATTTTTCTTGTTTTTCTATAATGATTTTTTAATCAGAGAATGTCCACAATTCCACAGTACACATCCTCCATGACATCTGCCATACCTACCAAAAGCTGGTGTTTATGCACAATTTTGTATCCAACTGCATTAACCTTGAGTTAGAAAGATGTAGGTAATTACACATTTCTGCTGCACATTATAGTAAAATGTGAACGTTTTTTAGGCTAATCTTTAGAGTATAATTGTTTATGTATTCATGATCTGAGGTATTTTCTGTCCTTGTTTAGGAACTCTGTTCTGCCTTTGAAGCCAAAGAAGAAACATACAAATGCCTGATGCACAAGGGCCTACAGATGCTTGCAAGATGCCCAGAGTCTGTTGAGACAAATGTTGAGCAAGACATAAATAACCTCAAAGAAAAATGGGAATCAGTAGAGACGAAGCTCAGCGAAAAAAAAGTATGATGCAATTAACACATGAGGAAATTTTCTGAAATGTGTTGAGGAATGTTTTAGTTGAATTGTTAGGTGTAAAATAGTTTTAGGTGTTGAATAGTTTGGCATCCTTTAGCTCCACACTGTCTAAGCAATAAATGATGTCACACACCAAAAAATCATATGGGAAAGCATATCAATAAAACATATGGTGGTGATGGACCAGTGACTGTATCTCCTATTGTAGTGCAGAGGTCACAAATTTAGGACTGAATGAAGCCTTTCAAGCCTACCAAGTCTGTCAACTTGTCAGCATGAAACTGATGGTTTAATTTTATTGCTGGCATTTTTAACATAACAATTCTTTAAAGTTTCAAGTGATGAGGCCTCTACTGCATCCTCTGGGAGGACTACCTCATACTCCAGCAGAAGCATCAGACTCATGTTTAATCATAGGTTTCCATGGGACTATACATTCCTTTTTAAAAATTGTTCCAAACGTGTATAAACAGTTTATTCTGAGTTCAAACTATAACTTACATCCTAAGGCAGCTGAAAGAAATGTTTGTAAAGAACAGAAATGATTCAATAAATAAAGGGGGCTATTCTTAGAAATAAACAGTATTTGCACTCTCCTTTTCATGGTAATATAAATTAATGTATCAGTTCAGAGGCCTGGTTCAGGCATTTGCTGGACAAGAGTAATTGCATAGTGAGTACATAGTGGGTACATCCTTTCTCATACCCCAGGCAGACTATCTACAGATGACAGCAGAATCCAGTTAGGGCTGATTTCACTATCACATGATCTTTGTACTTTCTGATCAAATTGCCCTTCATACCAAACCCATTCTGGGGGAAATCAAACAAGCAGTCCAAGATGGCTCATACTTTTTAAAATTTATTCTGTTTTGTTTCAGTTTTTCCGCTGTGCTCATGTAGACTGCAGTCACTGGGGAGGTTGTTTTCTGCAGGTCCTATAAACACATATCTGCGACAATGAGATTCAGGGATCCCAGAAAGATAAAACCTAAATGTTGTGAAAGAGACAAACAAAACAAAACAAAAACTACAAAGGAATACCTTCAGAACTCTCCTTTTGTGTGCCAAAAATACATATTTAAAGTACTTATTTATTTATGTATTAAAGGGACTGGTTTAGAAGGCATTTCAGAATAATTGAAACCCCTTCAAAAACAGCAGCTTACATGCTAAAAATCTTACATTTTTAGGGGGGGTTTAAAGCAAACCAAAGGCTAGTTTTTGAAGAGGGTTCTGTTACTTTGTTGTTGTTATTTTATGTTGTCAAATGGATGCACTTTTCCCAGGATCCCCGATTCTCACGGTTCTGGAAATGTACATCCATGGGACTTTGTCCATAGTCTCTATAGATACTGAGATAATATTGAGGTATGTCGTCTGTTTAATTCTTTGGTTCTATTCCCTGAAGTTCTGCAAAATTCAACAGAAGACCATTAGAAGGGGTGGAAAATGGTCAGTAAAATCAGTAAAAGTCATTTTTTTTCATCTTGGTCAGTAACTTTTCAGATTTTTAAAAAATTGGCCAGTAAAGTCAGTATTTCTTTGTTTTTTGTGAAAGCAGTTTGTGGTTTTTGTTTTCGTTACTTCATTTGGGGGGAAACATGATGACTTCCCAGTGAGAAGACAGATTGTTTTCAGTTCAGTTATGAAGTACTTTAAGGACTTTGTTCCTAAGAGTAAAAGTGATTTGGTGAAATCTTCTACAAAGTATAGAAACATAATTAACCTCTTAAAACATGAGACAATGAAAGCAGAGGTGATGTTTTGTTGCATGAGTGCCCACTTATTTACAAAGTTCAGTGGAGTGTTCCAGAAAGAAGAGCCTTTGGTGCATGTGATGCACAGTGAAGTAAAAACACGCACAAGAACCATAAGGAATCGTGTTTGTAAGAATTCAACACAATTGTCTCTTGAAGCCTTCAGTAATGAGCACTGCAAACCTGTGAGAGAAGTAATCAGTGAAAGTAGAATCTGTGACAAACTGGAAAAACTTTCTGAAAAGAAAGAACTACTGTGACGAACTGGAAAAACTTTCTGAAAAGGAAGAACAGGAGCAAAAAAAAATTAATAGTAGCCTTTTAAAACGCTAATTTATCAATAGGCTGACATTAAATTGTTCAATAATTTGTCAGTATTTGGTCAGGGTTTTTTGGAATTTTGGTCAGTAAAATCAGTATTTTTGACCCTCTGACTAGTTTCCACCCCTGCATTAGAATGAAACCACTGAATTAAAAGTAGAACAATTCTTAATTGAAGCTGGAGCAATTTGCTTTTCTGTAGTAATATTACACTTGATGCAGACACATCATTGAATACCTAATTCATAAGATTCTTTTCTTGTATGAGACATCAGCTGGATGCATCTGGCTCACCATACAAAGCCTCTTGCTGGCTCCATAAACATGTCAACTGGGTCTTTGTTCAGTAGCTGGAAGTAAACTTCTCTCAGCTAATTAGTACAGGAATGTTCAATCTAGTTGGCCAGTCAGTTCTCTGACCCTGTTTTATATTAATTGTGACTATTCTTCATGCAGTACTGATGCATATGGTCCTGATACATGCAATCATAATCAAAGCCAAAGTGCACATATTTGTTTCTGGAATCCTTTTGAGACACTTGCAAGCATAATCATTTAGCATTAAGAAGCAGGGTTGTTTTTTTCAGTACACAGAAATCTGTATATAGGACTGGATACTCTTGCCTGCTCACTCCCAATAGGTTTTTCCTCACAGTCTTTTTCTGTTGAAAACACTTAAAAATACCTTGTAATCTGTTTAGGAATACAAGTATGTCACTGTTATTCTAGAAACAATTTAGAGGGGAAAGTTGTCCCCTTCCAAAGTACAGTTAACTGTAAAACCGTTTAATTCCCTATAAACTGTCCACCACAATTAAAGTATGGTGTGTTCTTGCAGACCAAACTGGAAGAAGCCCTCAATTTGGCAATGGAGTTCCACAACTCACTGCAAGACTTTATCAACTGGCTTACTCAAGCTGAGCAAACCTTGACAGCAGCTTCTCGGCCAAGTCTTATTTTGGACACTGTCTTGTTTCAAGTCGATGAGCACAAGGTATGTAAAGAAACAGCAGTGGAGGTGTAACACTCTCCTGCCCACTCCTGGCAAGGCACTGGAATGGCTCATATTAATGTTTTAAGCAACTCAGGAACACTGAAGTCCAAATGACATTTTATAGTTTCTCTAGATAATAAAATAGATAAGCCAGCACATCATTTATTGTATATGTATGTAACTATGGGTCTTTACAAATATCAACTTTCTTTTGGAAGGTCTTTGCTACAGAAGTGAACACCCACCGTGACCAGATTATAGAACTGGACAAAACTGGAACACATCTGAAATACTTTAGCCAGAAACAGGATGTTGTCCTCATTAGGAATCTTCTGATCAGTGTCCAAAGTAGATGGGAAAAGGTAGTCCAGCGCTTAGTGGAGAGAGGAAGAGCTTTGGATGATGCAAGGAAACGAGCCAAGCAGGTAATGTGGCAAATGTAGCACACCTGTAACTAAAGCTCCATTCTTGAAACAGGTGGTACTTTCCAAGTCTTTTAAAGGACACTGAAGTTTTAATACAATGTTTGACTGGTTATAGCCAGAGCAGCTATTTTTACAGTTCCATCACACCACAAGATACTTTAATCTAGAAGGTGGAATTATCACTTATCCCTACCTTGCAAAATAAATTATTCTCCTTTTAATTGTTATGATTATGTAACAAACAGCTTTTCTGCAGTCAGTTCCCATTTGCTCATTGGCCTAATGCTTTTTTCCTCATATTGATATTTCAATGAAGGCTGAGGGCGATTTTACAATAAGTTCTCTCTCATTGGGCTGCTCTTCAAATCAAAACTTCAAATTAAAACCTGAGAAATCTGATGATCACCAGTCCAAAATGGGTTCTCACTTCTGGCTGTTTCTATTCTTTCCTGTTTGTTTTCTTTTAAATCAGTCTCAATGTAGATGGCAAACACTGAGGGAAATTATCCCTTTAAAGGCCTATATGTGGGCAGAAACATAAAAATGGCAATCGCCTGTCCATGTGCATTCTCTGTGGTGGCTTCTACATTGTGGAACAGTCTACCTAAGACTATTAGGAAGGCTTTCACACTTCTGTCATTTTGCAAAACGTGCATAACCAAATGTTCAGGAAGGCATTATTGTGGCTACTGTGTAATAATTTGTCTCAGGGAGTGAATTCTATTAGGGATAAAGTCTTTCCTATGCTGATTGTCCTGTTGTGTTAAACAGGTATGGTTGCATGTGTTGTGCTCTCCCCCCCCCAATTCTGCAGTCCCAACTCAACTGCATTGTGTTGTCTTACTAGGAATCTTTGTTGTTAGAGTCAAATGTTATTGTATCTTGTAATCTGCTCACTGACTGTCACAGCCCTGGGCACCCTACTTCTGGGGGGAGTTGCAGAGCTGAGGAAAGAACCAGTCAGGCCTGCAAAAGCAATGGAGGACCAGACAAGAGGAAGGAGCATTCTCTCTTTAATCCTTAGGTTGTACTCCTCAAAGTCTGATGGAAAATTGATTGAGCAGAACCCCTGGATTAAAGGTGGGGAAAGGTTGGCGGAATCTCCCACTCCTTTTATCCTGGGTATTTCTTGTAGGCTGAAATGGGGTGGGGCTTAGTGTTCCCTCTAAGCAGAGTTAGTTTGAGCTAGCTCACAGTTTTTTAGCCTCCAGCTCATCCATTTTTGTCTTCACTCAAGACGGATGACATCAGAGCAAACTGATTTATGCAGTAGCCAAATCGCATGCTCACAACTTTAATGCCAGTAACTCACAAAGTAGAATTTTTGCTCACAAGACTCCACAGCTTAGAGACAGCAATGTACTTTCAGGACCAAATCATAGTATGAAGGTGATATCACCCTTATATGGAGACAGCACCATTTCAGTTTGCATGTATGTTTTATGTAGGAGAGGGGCATGAAATTGCGACAGCTGGAAAGAGACTTCATTTTCAAAGGTTTTTTGGGCATGTATGTTTTTTCACATTGGATGTATTTTGTCAGGTGAGCTATTTTAGACAAAAGGTTTCCAATATGAAAATATAGACAGGATTGTATGTGTGTGAGGATTGTACCATCTAACTTTCATGGGTGGGAATTATCCCAGTGAGATAGAGTGCACATGGAACTTGAGTCCTGGATAAAAATCCCATCAGGTACAAATAGGTTCACTAATTTTCCTCTGGCATCACTCTATTGTATGCATCTGTTTGCTGTGGATAAAATTTGTATTGTAACCTATTAGTTATGAGAAGGAATTAGACATTTATGGTAAATTGCATATTGCAATCAAATTAAAAGTCTTCAAAATGTTATTTTCAATATATAGCTGTGCTAGATGACATAACTTTGAATAATATTTCTTTATATTTAATATTTGATTACACGTGGAATGTTTTGGATGCTTGTTTATAAAGGTATGCATAATGCAAGTGAAATTTTACTCTCCTTCAGTTCCATGAAGCCTGGAACAAACTTATGGAGTGGCTGGATGATTCAGAAAAGACTTTAGATGCAGAGCTTGAAATTGCAAATGATCCTGATAAAATTAAGACGCAGCTTACCCAACATAAGGTGAGTCATCATTAATGGAATGTAAAAGATGCTTCAGTCAGACTTCACAAACTTCAGTCAGTGGAGCACTGTATAATTAGCAGGGGAGAAAGATTTATTGGCTTCTATAGGCTGGAATGTTTGTCACCATCAGATTCAAACCCTTGCTGAGTTCCAAAAAGGCAAGTAAATAGAAGATGGAAGGTTCAGAATCTGCAGGGTCTGGGTGTTTTTTTTTTCTGAAGACAAAAGGAAGAACATGGATAGGGAAGGTACAGTAATAATTATAGCAGCTAGAAAAAATGTACATTAAAAGCTTGATTAAAAACTTTTTATCAAAGATTCTGCAATCATCTTGGTTAATAGGATTTAATCACACCTTTTTTGTTTGTTTCTATTGCTAGCAGTTTATGAGCATGGCCATTTTTTCCCCATTCTTATGAAAAAAGAAATTTCAGTTTCATAAGCAGCCCTTAGCTGGTTTAGTGAAAGAGTAATAATTATTATTTTTGTTGTTTATTGTTTGAAAGAAATTAGCAGCAATGGAGCTGTCAGCAACAAAAGCTGAACTTGCAAAAGGAATGGATAATTTTCCTGTTAAGAGTTTGCAGCTGCAAAGCTCCTCTCCATAAATCTCATTATGGGCAGATGAAAAGTAACCTTTAATCCCTGGACCTTTATAGCTCCAGGGAAAAGATCACACTGTGAACAGAGACAATCTATTTCATGATTCTGCTCTGCAAAGCTGCCTTCATTCTGAACTTCAGCAATTGCTGTTATGTTGGTCTGTCGGATAGCATTCTGGTCATTAGTCTTTCTAGATGTTATGCTAGATATTATTCTACTATGGTTATTGATACAAGCTTCAAGTCCTTCATTGTTACAGTACTGACAGATGGTCATCCAAACTATACTATATGTTTACTTACAGTCAAGAAGACTTGTATTTTTGTTATTTTTATAAACTCGTATACTCAGTTGAAATGCCAAAAATGTGACAGAGAGTATTATAGCTTGGTTTGACGTGTTTGTTGAATGGTGCAGCAGATTTCTCCATTGGTCCTAGGAGTGGGGCAGTCCTTACTCTCGAGAATAGGCTCCTCCTCTGGAACAGAGTCAGTTTCCTCAGATCAATCCAGGAAGGGGAGGGGGCCTGTCCCCTGGGAACATCCCAGTCTTACCGGCCCTGCTGCTTGAGTAGGACGTGTTTCACAGGTGTTCTGTAGAGTGCAGCGATCCAGGAATGAGAAGAAGAGAGGAAGAAGGGACAGACCCTCCCTCTTCATTATTTTGAGCTGTAGTCAGCAGCAGACTGCAAATGAAGCCAATGGCACTGGGAGATCCCCAGCAGCCAAGTCTGTATACGCAGACTCCCACTGGGCCCACCCTACAGCTGGAGGTCGCCTCCCCAACCAACGCACATCAGGAGAAGCGGCTGAGTCTGCAAGGAGACCGAGGCAATGCTGCAGACCCATCAAACTCCCTGGTCTCAGAGGACCCAGTGTGCAGTGCAACAGACAAGCCAGGAGCCTCTGGCCCTCGTCAGAATCATGGTAAGTCCTTATGGGGCCAAAAAACCTAGACTGGAGGCAAAGGAGGGCAGGGTGGTGGACTGGGGAAAACCCCCAAGCAAACCCCCGAGCTATTCAAGGAGGATGAAGAGAAAATTGTTTCCTGGGGCTTCCAGCCTCCCCAGCCTAGGACAGGCTGGAGTGAATTAAAGAGCCCTTCTCCCCTTCAGAGGGAAAGTTCCCATGGAATAGAAAGGGAGCTAGAAGGCCCAGGGAAGGCCATGGAAGGGTGGGGAAAATGGTGGTGGCCATCTTAGTTCTCTGGACCCTCGTGGCAGACTTACTTTCGCTTTCACTCCCAGGCAAGCAAATAGAAAATGGCTGCCAGTCAGACCTGCCAGTTCCCTGTTCCCAGAGCTGAATAGCCCAAGCTAGTTTGATCTGTTGAGATCTCAGAAGCTAAGCAGAGTCAGCCCTGATTAGTACTTGGATGGGAGACCACCAAGGAAGTCCATGGTCGCTACGCTGAGGCAGGCAAGGGCAGCGGCTCTGGCCTGGATGGCCCAGGCAAGCGCAGTTTGATCAGATCTTGGAAGTTAAGCAAGGTCAGCCCTATTTGGTTCTCCAGCTCTAGCTGTCTCTTGCTTTGAAAACCATATGAGGCTGCTGCTTGAGAGCACTTCCACCACCTCCACTGTTTGCCAGAGAGAGGCTATAACAGATTTGGGGGTGGGGGGGTACACTTAGCAAGTCAGATCTATTCAGATCGTAAGCTTCACAGTCCCCACAAGATTCTGTGGAGAACCAGGAAACAGAGGCAATAAGGATAGCTCGGAATAGCCTGAGTTCATCAAATAAGCACGGTCAGCTCTGGTCAGTATTTGGATGGGAGACCACGAAATACTGCCAGAGGCATGACACAGAGGCAGGCACGGCCAACCATCTCTGAACATTTCCTGCTTGAAAACCCGAAGGGGTCACCATAAGTGGGCTGTGACTTGATGGCTACAAAAAATCCAGGAAGGACTCAGACTCCCCAGTTCCATCCTCAGAGAGGGTAGAACGGGAATGGTCGGAGGAAGGAGAACGAGTAGTACTAACAGTACAGTCCTGACTATTCCCTCAAGAGCTGTACATGAAATTACTTTCCAAGTACTTAGAAATTCCTCCAGACTTAGGAAAAATAATGATTTTGACCCAGAACTTCTAGTGGTATCTGGCCAGATTATGTACAAACTGGCAGTACCACAAGCAGGGATGCCAGCCCTGACCTGGATGGCCCAGGCTCAGCCACGCTTGTCAGATCTCAGAAGTTAAGCAGGGTCAGTCCTGGTTAGTACTTGAATGGGAGACAACCAAGGAAGTCCAGGATTGCTATGCTGAGGCAGGCAAGGGCAAGCCTCTAACTGCCTGCAGCCTTTTAGAGTAGAATGAAGGCAGAGTGAGAACACCATTCTAAGCTAAAAAAGTAACTATCATATTTTTTTCCAAGCTTTACTCCCTGATACCAGAGGCTACCAGGATACTCAGGGTGCCAATGGTGGACGAACCTGTGACTAGCTTGACCTCCAGCTCAGTTCTACCTATGGATGCAGGTAGGTTGCCCAAGACCCCAGCAATAGGGGATTTCAGCAAGCCTTATGCAAAGACTTCGAAGTCTCAGCCTACTCCATCAGGATGTCAACAGCAGGCTCAGTGTTTGCCAGCGTGGCACATTCTTGCGCATCACAGCTAGCCTCAGCTGATAGTGAGTCCCAAAAGAACTTAAAGACAAACTTAAGACGGTTGCCGTGGCAACAGTGATTGTGGCAGATACTTCACTGGACATCCTGCAGCAGTTAGCTAGAGCCATGGCATGCAGTGTAGCAGCCAGAAAGAACACATGACTTAGAAATGGGATGGGGACTCTGCAGCACAAGCTAAAGCAATTCCCTTCAAGAGCATAAACCTTTTCGGAGAGGGCCTCGACAGATATCTTATTGAAGATAAACACGTGAATGTTCAGGATGAAAACTCTGAATTCCATTCTGGCAGATGTTCAAGCAAAGGATTTCCTGGCATCCATCAATCTATAGGAGAACCATTTACACATCCCAATTCAAGAGGCTCACCACAGGTTCCCACGCTTTGCACTTCAGTACCAGTGTTGTCATTCCCAAGAGGGTTCACCAAGTTTATGGTGGCCATTGTAACACATCTGGGACTTCAGGGAGTGTTGCTGTCACAATCTCTAGATGACATCCTTGTCAAGGCCCCTTCTTACCAACAACAGGGAAGCATCAGAGATGGTGGTGATGTTTTTATTTTTTGAGGGACCATGCCTTCATGGTTAATATGGAGAAGGGCACTCTAAATGCCTCTCAATCATGGGTACACCTGGGGGTGCAGGTAGGCACTTGAGAGAGACAACACAACATACAACTTATGACCACAGACAGGCTGAAAAAATGCACTGGCCAAGCTTCTGAGCATGGTGGTGTCAAGCCATGAAGTGCTTCAATGGTCAAGGTTCCATGCTGGACCTCTACAGACATTTTCCCTTACCTTACCAAGATGCGGGGGCCACTTAGGGCTATAAGCTGGTACAGTTGCCAAAACAACTGCAGTGGTGGCTGGAACCCTTTTGTTTCCAATGGGGATCCCTGAACTGAAATCTAAAGTGGATGGTAATGACCACAGATGCAAGTCTGCCGGGTTGGAGAACCCTCTCTCAAGGGACGCAAGGGTTTTGGTCTCAGGAAGAGACCTCACTGAGTATAAAATTTTTAGAACTCAGAGCCACCAGGCTGGGGCTCTTGGAATTCTCATCACGTTCTAGCCCAGACAGACATTATGACAACAAAGGCATAAGGAACCAGATTTTGGACCTTACACACAGAAGCAAGTGACCTGATCAGAAGGGCAGAGAGCCAGCTACAGTCATTGGAAGTGGTCCATCTGGCAGGCCAGGACAGTGTATTGATGGACTTGCTGAGTATATATGATTAGACCAGTCTATATGGATGCTCTGCAAGTTGGGTTTTCAACAGGTCTGCAAAAGGTACAGGATGATGGAAATGGACTTGGTTACCACAGACCAGAATCATCAATTTCTGCGTTTCAGCGGGCAACAGCAGGCAACAGGAACAGATGTTCTGAACTGCAACTGACCACAGGGATGACTGTAAACGTTCCAACTGATTTAATTGTTTCACACAGTGATTCAGAGGTTGTTGGAACAGAAGGCGAAATTAGTGTTGATAGCACCCTTTGGCCACAAAGAGCTTGATTCCGGGATCTAAAGAGATTGCCAACCATGGAACCATGGTGCCTACCACTGGGAAAGGACTTATTGACACTAGGATCAGCACAACATCCTTGCCCAACCCTCCTAAACCTAACAGCCTGGAGGTTGAGCGGAAACAGCTAGAATGGTTTAGTTACCCTGACAGGGTGACAGACACCATATTAGTTTTTTAGGAAGAGCTCCACAAATAGGGTGTATAACACAACCTGGTGGGTTCTTCACTCTTGGTATTCAGAACATGATAGGAACCATTAAATGCATCAGTTGGAGGTGTCTTAGCTTTCTTCAAGATGGTTTGGATAGAGGGCTAAGTGTGAGTACATTAAAGTGACAGGTGGCAGCCATATCGGCAGTGACGGGGGCTAGGAAGGGAAGTCCCTCAAATTGTGATCCACACGTTAAGAGATTCCTAAGGGCTTACTACATGGTCAAAACTGCCACAAGTGCAGAGGTTTCTGACTTGGAACCCACATAGGGTCCTGAGAGCACTGTATAGAAAACCTTTGAACCCATGGAGTCTCAGGGAATTAACATTCAAGACCTTGTTTTTAGCAGGCATAATATCAACTAGGCGGGTGTCAGAACTGAGGACCGTTCCAGTTGACAGGGAACTCCATGTTTTCCACAATGATAGGGTGACATTAATGCTCAGATCAAGCTTTCATTCCCAAGGTTAATCCAGTTCTTTCACAAGTCAGAGATCATTGTCTTACCTTCCTTTGTCCCAATCATAGGCATGACAAGGAAAGGGAATGACATTGCTTCGATGTCCATAGGGTATTCAGTTTTTACGTTTACAGGCCAAGTATTGGCATGATTCAGATACCTATTTGTTTCCTTTAGGATTTTTTCCTTAGTTCAGCTGGTATTGCCTTTTACCTTGAGTAGGTGGTTTTGGGGTGGCATCATTGTTGCATGCAAGGCTCAAGAGCTGAATCCACCCAATAGTGTTGCAGCATATTCTCTGTGGGCGGGCTGCTATTTCAGCAGCTTACAGATCATTTCCTATCCTTGGAGACAGTAGGTACAGTAGCCACTTGGAAGCCTGTGCACTCTATAGAGCAGAGTGCTATAGAGTAGAGAAGCTGACCTTGGCTGCATCAGCTTTTCATTGGGGTGTGCTGTAGCACACTCTATAAACCAAAAGCTGAATTTCCCACCCTGGGGCACACTGCTATTTTATGTCCCAAGACTGCCTATCAGGTAGCCCTGTCATGGTTTTGGAATGTGGAGGGGTACTCTTCCTCTGCCTGCCTCTGAGCCTCACTGTTTCTCTGTCTTTGTGTTATCACTTGCTTGACCTTGTAGAAGCTCCAGCTACAGAACTCCTGGGCCGGGAACCAACGGCTTTTAGTTTAGCTTGCTCTTTTTGCTTGTTTTGCCCATGTGCACGAATTATACTCATTGGCTTCAGCTTGTAAGGGGGGTGTTTGATTTTAGTGTAACTCAGGAGGCCCTATTGTTCCCCGGCATTCCTGACACAAGCAGTACACATGTCTTTAGTTTTGATTCACCAATAAACAGTTTTCTTCTGATGAAGCCCTGTGTTGTGTGACCTGACTAACGAGCCTGACACTGCCCCACTCCCAGGACCACCGGAGAATGGAAGATTTGTATTCACTTACAGTAAAGCTTCCTTTCTTGGTGGTCTGGGAGTGGGACAGTCCTACCCACCCAATTTTGGGGGGCAGCTTCCAGAGGTTATTTTTTTGGTGGGATGTAGAAACTTGATGAACATTTATGAAGTTTCTCTGAGATGCTAAAACAAAAAATTGTGAGTTAATCAGGTGAGAGAGCGACAGAGGGTTTAAACCTCGGTCTACACTTGCTGGAGGGGCATAAAATTACAAGACTGGTTGCCCCGAAAATTGAATTTCACTATGGTGGGGAGAAGTGTTTTTCTTTTCCTTAGTGTGATGTTAGGGGATGCATGGCTTGGAGATGACTGGGATGTTCCCAGGGAACAGGCCCCTCCCCTTTCTGATCTGAGGAAACCGACCCTGTTCCAGAGGAGGAGCCTATTCCTGAGAGTAAGGACTGCCCCACTCCCAGACCACCGAGAAAGGAAGCTTCATGGTAAGTGAATACAAATCTTCCACTTTCTGCCCACTCCTCAGCTAACCTCATCAGTTGCCCACAAGTTTCTAAATATCACTAAAGTTACATCACTGAAGTGGCTCTCTGGAAGAATTTTGAGGATCATACTGAGAGTTTAGAGCCTCTGTCTCAACTTCCTCTTTCACCAAAGTAATTCTTCTGTGGGCCAGATCAATTATTTCTTAGAAGCCAGGCATGTCCACTAGTATGGTTGTCAGGAAAAATTTACAATAGCAGATGTCTCCATGGATTCCCTTAGGATTGGTGCTGTAGCTGCCAATGGGTAGCCAGAACAGTTTGCAGCTTCAACTGGACCAGAAGTGGTGAGCGTAGTTCTGAGTCTGAGATATCAGGGGCAAGATCCCTATTTTTGGTCCAGGGTGGGTTCAGCAGGTTAGCAAAAAATAAGTCTCCACTTATCCTAGTAGGAAAAACAAGAATTTAAAGCATCCTCAATAGGCTACTCCATACCTGAATCTTTGGAATTTTCTGCTTGTTCTTTTGAGACTGAAACTATTTATAAGAATTGTAAGAGTCTGGAAGGGGACTAATAGGCTATTGGCTCCAAACCCCTGCTCAGCGCAGGAATTCTAATCTAGAGCTATCCAATCTGTTGTCTGAAAACCTCCAGCAAGGGGTAGCCCACCACCTTGCAGCTAGCCTGCAGAGATCGTCTGGAGGCTTTAGCTGACAGACAGACAACCTTTGTTGGCATGTCAAAGATAAAAGTACATTAAAAAATTTAAAAAGTACATTGAGGTAACAAAGTGATTGTAAGAACAACCAAAATGAAATAGCTTTCCTGAATCAAATTGCAGACTGGAGAAAACAGGTGACATTAGAGGTTATGAGAAAGTTGTGTCCAGAAAGTAACCACTGAACCTTGACACTGTCAGGGAGGCCATGCCCTGTACAGAGAAGGGAGTTCAGGTTTTTCTCAGATCTTAATGTATAATGGACAATTTAATAGAACATGGGAAACGGATTCAATAGTACCCAGTCTACTGGGGCATCATCTAAATTCATAGGGGATTTTTTGACATCTTCTAAAGAAGATGGCCAATGGCAGTACGTTAAATCTGGCCAGCATAAATGCCCTTCTTTAGTGGGAGTCAGTTAAAGAACAAAAATAAGAGGCTATCTGGTCAGGTATCAGAGATAATTCCAGATGAATTGTAGAGCAAGTTTTCTTAGCTGCTTCAGTCAGGCACTGAAACTGGATATCTAATAGCCTGCATTTAATTATCTGAAATGCTATTGAGGCAGATGATAAAGCCAATCGAGAGATATACCTATAGACCTAATTTTGTTAAGGACTAATTTCAACCAGTTAGATTCATGATAATCTGTCAACATTAAGAAAATAAGAGAATCCGAATCAGAATTAAACAAAAGATGAAGCCAAAAACCAGGCCCGAGTTTCTAGCAACATTTGGCTGGTTTCAAGACAAATCGCAGCATATGGAACACAGTCAGGGAGACCAAGGATTTTCCATAGAAAAAAAGATTGTAGTCCCTCAGCTGATTGATTGAGTGCATATGGGAGCTCTGTAGAGGAATTGTGGGCTGAATTTTGCATTAAAGGCTTTTAAAACCATGGGAACATATCTGTTGCCTCTCAAATAGAAAAAATGGGCAATGGCAGTAGCACTATTCCTTGCTAAGTTGGAGGCACATTTATGGTGTGTAGCCCAGCTCCCATTGTAATAGAAGTTGATCCCCAAATATTTGAAGGTTTTAACCTGCTCAATGGGATTTCCCTGAATTGTCCATACAAACTGTTTCCAGGATTTAGCAAAAACTAAGATCTTTGTTTTCCTATGATTCAGACTTAGCCTGTTGTTATTGCAATAGGTCAAGCATTGATGTAAAAGACGCCTCAGTTCACTTTGGGAACATGAAAGTAAAACAGTGTCATCTGCATATAAGAGAATTGGAATATGGCATTGACCAATTTTGGGGAAGTGTCCATTAATTTCAGACAAAACTGTGGGCCAGGTCTTTTAGAAACAGATTAAACAATGAAGGGGCAAGGATGCAACCCTGTTTTACACCTTTACAAATTGGGATTTTTGGAGTTAGATTTCCCTGGTGATTGAATTTGACCTGGCAGTTAGTGTGTATATAAAGTTTCTTATTTGCAAAAAGTAATCTGGGCTCCATATATATTTTGGCCATCTTATCCCACAAGAGATCTCTTGGGATTGAGTCAAACACTGCTTTAAGATCTAAAAAGGTGGCGAAAAGCTTATTACCAGGTTTTCCCACTGTATTTGGCAACTAGATGTGACAATACTATACAGTGATCCAGTGTAGACTTTCTGTGACGAAACCTAGTATATTGTGGTCAATCATCCACCCTTCTAATTTAGTTAGAAGATGTTTGGCATAAAGCTTGCCAATTACTAATAACAGGCTAATTGGTCTGTAATTATCAGGTGAAGAGGGATCACCCTTTTTAAAAATGGGGACGATGATTGCATTTGTCCATGACTGTGGCATTATTCCCATGTTATTTATCATGGACAACAAAACAGATAAAGGGGGGGCCCACCACTCAGGGTGGGACTTCAGTAATTCTGGAATAACTGCGTCAGGGCCAGGGGCTTTTTTGATTTAAGATGTGTGATCAAAGTAGTGATATCCTCAGGAGACACAGGTGGCCACTCAAGCATCACAGGGATATCAAATAAAGTAGGATTAGGAAAATTTGCACCATCTTCATTGAAAAGATTTAGAAAATATGAAAACCAGATTTGTGATGGGATTGATGGTGATGAGATTAATTTCGCCCGTGAGACGCCTGAGATTAAAGCCTAAAATTTCCCACAGTCATTTGACCTAACTGCCTTGATCAACAATTCCCACTGGTCTCTGGCATACTGGAGCCTCTTGGCCTTGACTAGGTCTGATAATTGTTGTTTAACAGTGAAATATTCCTTCAATAAGGAAGACTTTTTTGGGCTGCAAAAACGATAGTAAATGGAGTGAAGAGTGGACTTCAGGCATAAACATTCTCCATTGTACCATGTGTTATACTTGGGTTTATGTTTGAAGACTGAAATGGGAGCAGGATTGAGCAAAGAAATAAGATTTGAGACTAAAGTGTCATATGAGGATATAACTTCTGTAGGATTTAAAGAGGTCATAAGTGAGGAACACAAGTACTTAATTGCTTGATCAGTAACTAGTAGCTGGACTCTCTCTGAGAGATTATCTGACCGGATAGATCCAGGAAGGAACTCAGGGCAGATCATCAAATGGGGGGCCCAAAGCAGATTCAAGGTATATCTGAGGAATGATTGAAAAAACAAGAAGGAAATGATCATTCTCGGTCCAGACATCAATATAAAAGAGCTCTAGGTTAGCTTTAAAGGATGAGGGGATTAAAATGTAGTCCAGTACACTACAACCTCACAGATGTCACCATCATGAGAACCATTCAGAATCAGTTTATCAAATTGCATACAAAATTTAGTAAAAAGTATGCCTGCCTGATTAATATGAAAAACTTTGGAAGACCTAGCAAGACTAAAAAAGTTTGAGAGAGAGTCATCAGGAACTAAGTTCAAAGCAGCCAGAAGGTCTTGGTTGTTTTTACCAATTCTGGCATTAAAATCACCAAGTAGCAGGAGTCAGTTCGAGTCGGAGCGTGGAGAAACGGTGCTCCAGAAATTAACAAGCCTAGGAGGAGGAGGCTCCAAGCCCCACCCCCAGCTCCCATCAGCCCTTAGTCAGGCTTCGAGGTTCGAAGAAAGCACATGTCGTATGGCATTCCTCTATGGCCCTCTCCCAGATGGTCTCCTCTTCCTACCTCCAGTCCTCCTTGCCTGAGGGGAGTGCCTCATCTTGCTCTAAGCCATGCCAGCTACCCCACCCCTGGAACAGGTATAGGGGGAGGTGCACAAGGGTACCTCGTCTTCTTCGCCTAGCCACATGGGTTGTTGGTGTGGTCCAGGGTGCTGAAAGAGCACCTTTCCCAGCAGGACTAGTTCCTGGACATGATACTGACCCCACGGCTCAGTTCGCGATGGCTGATGCGTTTTGAACATCCGCTGGCTCTTTGTAGGTTAACGGCCATGCACACAGCTCTGTCCTCTCCCCCGAAGCCATTTGAGCAGCTACTGTCACGTAAGTGTGCTTCCCTCTTTAAAAAGAATCCTTCTAAAATATGGGTGTTAATATAAACAGTAGTTTTTGAGGCAGTAGAACTAGAGAACAGAAATTCATCTTTCCAAAGTGCTGGAGGTGACGCTGGAGCGACGTTTGGCCAGGGACGGGGCGGGGGGGGGAGCCACGTTCCTCCTTTCCCTTTTGCAATATTTTTTCTCCTTCCAAAGAACCTTTTTCTTTCTTCCCGGACCTTCAGTTGACGGTTCCAGTGCCTCTGAGCAGCCAAGCCAGCCTTCGGACTTCATGTTTTTTTCCTTCTTTTCTTTCTCCAAAGTTGAAACCCCCCTCCCACCTGGCCTCATTGGTGGCGTTGTCGTGCACCCCCATCCTTCCTTCCCCAGCTGTACGCAAGCACTTCCTCTGCCTCCTTCCACCATCATGCTCCCCTCCCAGTTTGGAAAGAAGAGATTCGAGTTTGGGCACAGGGCGAAAGGGGGACGGGCAGAGCCAGACAGGAACTTTCGAAGAGGAGGAAGCCCACCTGTTGGACTTAACTTTTCTTTCTTGGCAAGTGGTGGTGCAATTGGGTGGGCTTGTCTTCAGCTTCTCGCATCTTAAACGGAGACCTTAACTTGCTCCCCTGCTGGAGGAGGATTGCCTGGTGGGGGATGGGAGTGGGGTAGGGTTGCCAGATCCAGGCTGGTAAACTCCTGGAGATTTGGGAATGGAGCCTGGGGAGGACGCCAGAGAGTCCACTCTCCAAAGCATCCGTTTTCTCCAGGGGAACTGGATTCTCCAGTGGGAGTCTGAAGATGAGGTATGATTCTGGGGTATCCCCACATCTCACCAGGAGACTGACATCCCTAAAGAGGAGCTTAATTAATTTGATTGCCACAGATGGAGGTGGCCAGTGACCTGGAGAAGAAAAATGTCTTGCTGTCTAAACAGAAGCTTAATGGGATGATATTTAGCAGGTGATGTTACTTGCCTCTGTGCACTGAAAAGCATCATCTGCCCATTTTCACACAGTAAGGGATGAGACATTACCCCCCCCATTGAAAGCCTTGACATTGAATGTTGGAATAAAAGACCCCCCCTCAGAATAGGTCAACAGTTGTGGAGGGGGAGGGTATTGTTGAAGCTTCCTCCTCTAGCCTCAAGTCTATTGCTGGTTCTGCCCCCTCTTCCCAGACTTCTTTGCCTTCCATTCCAGGAGGGGACATTTCTCCCTCTGCCTTTGACAATATTAATACCCCTAGTGTGCTTGCTCAGAAGTCTCACTTGTGTTTGGGGTTTATTTCCCGGGAACCGTGCATAGAATTGCAGGCTGTTTTATTTCAAACATGTGCTTCCCCTTTGTGTTTGTAGTTATCCTCGGTATATTGCATGTGCCTGCCTGCTTCCTACTTTGATGAACAAGACTAGTGATCTAGAGAAGTAAACTTGCCAACATTGTGGTGTTCTGAACAGCTTACCATGTGCTTTATTGGGGATGGGGGAGGCAGTCTAAGTAAAAAAACTTGCTGTTCAGAGTTTAAAACTGTTGGGGAGTGTGCCACTTTATCTCCATTCTCCACCCCAGATATTAGTGGCTGTTATGTTTTGGGATATTTTTTACAATATTCAAAGATTCTTCTGGGCTCTGTATTTTGTTGTAGCAATTTCTATCCTTGTGATTAAGTTACCATAATTAAAACTCAAACATAAAATTGGGACTACAGAGGAAAAGCTGACTAGCTGTACTTCAGTTGATACAAAACCTGCAGCCCAATTACTAGTGGGTGCAAGTCAGGAAATGCATGTCACACCTGCAGAGGGGCTTTGGCTTACTGGAAAAACTTCTGCTTGTCATGCAGAAGGTTCCAGGTTCAATCCCTGACATTCCCAGTTAAAAGGACCAGGCAGTAATAGGTGATGTGAAAGACCTCAACCTGAGACTCTAGAGAGCTGCTGCTAGTCTGAGTTCACAATACTGATGCTGAGGGATCAAGGGTCTGATTCAGTATAAGGCAGCTTCATTTGTGTTCATTTTAGAATACCCTATCCTGCAGTCGCTCCATCAGTTGCTGGTCCCTTTAAGGTACTGGTTGCCATGTACAAGGCCCTTCATGAGAGGCTGCATCATCTACTTTGTCACAGCAGCTTTGGTCTTCTGAAGAGCTTGCCAGCTCTGAGTTGGGAAATACCTGGAGATTTTTGAAATGGAGCCTGGGTGGTGGGTGTTGCCTTCTGACACACTTCCGGTGATGTCGGAGTGTGGCATATGCAAATAAGTTCTGCTAATGAGTTATGCTAATGAGCTCCTGCACCCCTTTTTCTACGAAATGACCCCTGCCAGGTAGAATAATGTCTACCATAGAAAAACAATGGTCTAATTGTTCAAGATATGAAGCCAAATGGTCTCAAAAAGAACATAGGGGCGGTTTATCAGGCGTAGGAGGTAAATAGACATTAACAGCAATAAAAATAAAATCTTGAAGGCTAAAATGAAAACCATGGGCAATAGGATTACAAGCAAATATTTCCAAAAATTTAAATTTGGAATGTTGGGAGAACAAAAGGGTTAAACGCTCTTGGAAACGACTCTGAGGATTGCTCTTGAACCCAGGAAGGGAGTGTGTTAGAACATAAGAACATAAGAGAAGCCAATGTTGAATCAGGCCAATGGCCCATCTAGTCCAACACTCTGTCACACAGTAGCCAAAAATACCAGGGGCCATCAGGAGGTCCAGCAGTGGGGCCAGGACACCAGAAGCCCTCCCACTGTTGCCCCCCCCCCCAGCACCAAGAATACAGTGCATCACTTGTCCCAGACTGAGACTTCCTATCTATACCTTGTGGCTAATAGCCACTGATGGATTTCTGCTCCATATGTTTATCTAATTCCCTCTTGAAACTGTCTATGCTTGTAACCGCCACCACCTCCTGTGGCAGTGAATTCCATATGTTAATCATTCTTTGGGTGAAGAAGTACTTCCTTTTATCCATTCTAACCCAACTGCTCAGCAATTTCATGGAGTGCCCACAAGTTCTTGTATTGTGAGAAAGGGATACAAGTACTTCTTTCTCTACCTGCTCTATCCCATGCATAATCTTATAAACCTCGATCATGTCATGTTGAGAATCCTGCAAGGAAGATTGTAGATTCTGTCCAAGTTTCTTGGAGAAAAATGATCTCGAATTGCTTTAGATAGGAGCAAAAATCATGATCCAGTTTCTTACTACCCCATCCAACTATATTCCAGGATAACAGCTTCACGGATGAGGGCTGGGGTTTCACTGGCCATCAATCTCTAACAACTGTTCCAAAGATTTATTCATATCAAAGTTGATGCAGCCATTGTTGTTGTTCAGACTGACGTTTGTTCCAGAAGAGGATTTATTAGGATTAGTGACACTGGTCTGCACAGGACTGGCTGGTCCTGGGGTCATGTGAAAATGGATCTCTACCTCTGACACCGTCAGTTGGTTTATTGATCCAGCTGGATTCTGTGCGGAGGAAGGACATAAAGTCATATTAGCTAGATCTTGTGAGGGAGTTGAAGTCAGTTGCTCCTCGCCCTTGTTCTGATTAGATAAAAGGCACATTCTCAGTTCCTCCAGTCTGGCTATAATTAATTGTTGTTCATGTGCTGTCAGGTTTTTGTAAGAAACCAGGAGGTCTTCTTCCAAGGTGTGATGTCCCGATGGGTACTCTCCCAGGGAACAATATGTCTCAGCAGGGACTTTCTGGTTGGTCAATTCATTCAGCATGGTTTTGTTTGATGTACTATAGTTAGCAATGGTGGGATTGGAGGCATTGCTGGAGAGAGCTGTTGGCCTAGTGGGTGCAGCTTTAAGAGATGGAGGAGATAATAGGGCTGCTGTAGTATTCTGGAAAAGACTCTTTTGGTCCTGAGAAAAGCTTTCTTGCTCAAAAGAAGCTGTGGAATTTTTGTGCAGCCAAAAGATAACAGGACCTTTTGTACTTGGTTGGAGTTGTTCAGCTACTCTACCAATATCAGGTCAACATGCTTAATCAGCAAAAGGGACTTTAGATGCCTCACTGCAAGGGGTTTTGTGCATCAGGATGGAGTGTTGCCCTTGAAGTCACAGATAAACGTATTTTATGTGATTGTAATTACAAATGCCAGGAAGACGCTGACACTAAATTAAAGTTGAGGCTGGTAGTGGTATCCTGAGGAGAACTGGTCCAAGAGAGGGATGCTGGTATGCAAGGGGTTTTTTTCCTCCGCTACTTTTTTATGACTCCAGCTTTGGTGGATTAGATAGTCCAACTTAGGTCCTGTCCACACTGAGCATTTGCCCCACTGAAGGCATGGGAGCCCTGCGGACTTTCCGTGCACGTTCATACGAGCACATCTGGGAGGCGTAGGGCTCCCGTGGCCAACCCGAGGCTTCCCTCCAAAAACGCGGAGTAAAAAACTAGTAGGTCCAAGGTACTAGTTTCTGGAAACCCCAGGGCAAAGGCTGGCGTCTGATCGCGGGAGCGCCAGTATCCCACGGCTTCCGACGCCTGCCCATGTCCCCGGGGTTTCCGGATGTTGTAAGTTTCCCTGGGATGCGCACCAACGCTGGACAGCACATGTGCACACACAAGTCACCGACAGCAGCCCGCCCCCCCCCACCAGCGCATGTGCACTTCGCACTTGCGTGGTCTGCTGTGCTGCTGTTTTGACGTGCTACAGCAGCGCGGTGTGAACGCGGCGCAGAGCTGGAGCGTGGCAACCCGGTGGTCCGTGAGATCGGGCTACCACGCCTTATTTAGCTCCGGGGCAAACTGCCACGCCTCTCCCCCGCGTTTTCTGGCCCGTATGACCGGGGCCTCAGAATGCAAAAGAGTTAAACTGCTGTAAATGTGCTCCATAGTTCTTGCCATAAGGATGCAGTAGTCAGCCAAGATGCAGCCAGAAGCTTTAACAAAATCATTTACATGGGAAGACCCTGCTTGCTTGGCCAGGCACTCTCTCAGACCCAGGGAAATTTGAGCTGTAAGCAAGGTCACTATTGCTGCAGCCACTTCCATCATTACAGGGTTCATCGGGACCAGGGATTGAAGTGCTAATTGTAGCAGCTGAAGCTCTGATTACAGAAGGAGAATCAGGAAGATATGCGAAAGCAGAGAATCTGTTCCTAACGGGTACTTGCATGGAAAAATAATCTATCTTTGATTGCTTAGACAAGGGGAGCGAAAGTTCTCCTGGCTTTCTTGGACACTTGGATGGCCCCATTGTAAGCTGGGTGAAAAACACTTAGAGTCTCACAAAGTTCAGAGTAGCCAGCAAGCTGTGTACTTGACAAAAGGGCTTGACAAACTCAACGCCTGGGGGCTGCTTCCTCCCCAAAGCTCAAATCCCAATTCTTACTCACTTCTGGCAGCAGCCGTCAAGCCATTCTGAGATAGTAAAAGTTCTAACACACTCTTAACCAAGCCCAGTCAGGAAACTGTTTCTCTGAAACAGGAGATAGCAAGGTTTTCTGCCTTAATTAGCTTGCTGTGTAAATCATTTCTTGCAGGAGGAACCTCCAAAGATAACAACAAGAATGCTTAACAGCTCCTTCCAGCAAGCTAAACAAATGTCTTGTGCTTGATAAGCTGGGTGGACTATACAATATTTACTGTTACCAAAAGAAAAAAATAAAAGCTTATCAAGCAATTTTAAAAAATAAAACCTTAGAATCCTCGGAGCTCTGCAGTAAGCGTCTATGCTGGTCACCACCCAGCTGTATGAACGGAACACCAGGTTAAGGTGCCTGATGCCGGTGCTCACCGCAGTTTTATCTGGTAAAGGGAATTATTGGAGGTCTTGGGGCTGAAACGATCTCAATCTATTCTCAAACTTTAAATGGGTAAGAAGTCCGGCCCACTGGCGTGGGGCCAGGTGTGGAATGCAAGCCACCTAGTGGGACACTTTTAGTAAGCAGAACTGGCGCTGCGAGGCTTTAGCTCAGCTTTGTTCATAGGCAAAACACTCCTGATGTTGCTTTGAGAAGAGCCATTTTCAGCTTTCTTTCCAGACACTCCTCTATAGACCGAGTGCTCTACCTTTGGCGCACTAGAGCAGACATCATCCGTTCTCTCTCCCTTAGTTAATGAAATGGAGCTCGCAGGGAGATAAGCTAGTTGATCCCCCTGCAGCAAGGTTTTTCTGTCTATCTCCCCATCCATCCATGATTTGTTGCCTGCCTTTAGATGAGGGTTTGCAGGACTTTTCCACCAAGACTGAAATGTTTGGGGACAAACTTTGAAGTGGTTATATAGATAAGGCCTAATAATGTTGCATTTGAGTTACAGTGGTTTAACTATTAATTCAAATGGTTAGTTAGCTCAGGTCCTGGTCACACATGCCAGATAACGTTGGGGGGAATGAGGCTATTTGCCCGTAGTAATTTGACACGCCACTGCGCAATGAGACGCAATTCTTTGCCACATGTTTCCAGTGTGCTTCAACGAGGGAACACTGACGCAATAAGAGCGTGCCGGTGCAATCACACAGAGATGTCCATCTGTGGCCCATCACAAACCCGTTTGCTACTGCACTTTCCCAGGTATTTTTAACTCCACTTCTTCGGAGGGGCGAGACAGGTTGGCGATAGGTGCAGGACACTTGCCAGATGTTCCTGTGGGATCACGCCCATAAAATCTGCCCAGCATTCGTCCCTCTCGCGCTGCTAGTTCTGCATGTGATCGGAGCTTCAGATCTTTTAGCATCAGCACAAAAAAGCAAACTCCAGAATTTAAAAATTCTCACACATGCAGGTAGGGTGGGATATAAACTGAATTAAATAAATAAATAACCTATTAGAGAGTATCAGTTTCTCTTTCATTTCCATATATTGGCAATAACAAAATAGTCTCCCCAAATCCTAGCTAATCCCATTTTGGGGATGTTTACATACTTTATAGTTTGTATTGGTGCATGCTTTGTTTCAGCTATTCCTTTTACAAATAAATCTTTAAACCACTGTTGAAGATTTTAGTGGTTTTATTTTCTTAGACTGTGGTAATAAACTAAACAGCGTGTGATCACTGCCAAAAATTGGAAGAAACCAAGATAAAAAATGCTCTCTGTCTCATATTTGGTACATGTTGCCAAAGACGGGGATATTCATTGCTATTTTGTCTTTTTGTTTGTTTATTGTTACATGTAACATTTAAAAGTCAGAGTCATGGAAAGAAAGACATTGGGTCACACAGTTCATCACTGCCTCTACTCAGCTTTTTTTTTTTTTTTTTTTTTGCTTTTTAAAGGGATAGTAGTTACCTATTGACCTGACCATCTATTTATTTATTTTTAAGAAATGGTACCAGCAGAATGCTCCAAAACAGATTTTAAAATACAATAATTAAAGCATCATAAACACAGTCATCAGCCACAGGAAGCCTGCTGAATCAAGAATTATTCACCTTGAAGAGATTAGATCTACGGCTGGATTGTGCTAGGGATGGTCAGCTTCTTCCAGCTCCTCCCATTTTAGGGTTTGACTCCTCTCTACTTTACCTGTGTCAGTTTCCTTCTTCAGTGCAGTGCTGATAAGATAGCTGTGTTTGACCAATTGGCTTTAATGCCTTGTGAGTTTCATTCTTGAATATTTGGACATGAGGGAAAAATTAACTGAAATATTGTGTCTTCTACAGATAAATTATGTGGCTTGCAAAAACATGGTAGTTCTACAACTGGGTGTCTTAACAAGTCCCTGTCACATAGGAAAAAGCACCACAGAAACATGCAGGCATTTTAAACTTTTTATATTAGATGATCCATAAATTCCCATTGTTTGCAATTACAACAGTGTTAGCATGTGCTTTTATCTTTCTCCCATGGAAATCAGCACATCTTAAAAATTATTCACTTTAGCTAGATTGTGTGTCTGCAGTTTATTTAGCATTATAATTTTGTCTGAATCTGAGAGGGAGCACACAGCATGGTTTCCCCCCCCTGAAGTCTAAAGCTATTTAATGCTAGTCCTAGTCTGGGAAAAGAAAGGAAAACCAAGAAGCATAGAATTAAAATTGATCAATATGATTTAAATCATTTTGTATTTGTGGACTGAGTGATATCCACACAGCCTCAGGAGATTTAGAAAAATGTGCAAAACGTAGCTGTTCAAATACAGGGATTTTGACTCCTGGATTATAATTTACATCCACAATAAGAATGGTATGAAGTACATAACCCAGCACAGGAATGATTACACAGCTGTTGGCCTTTTTCCTCTGTGTGTCCTGAGAAAACATGGTTTGCTTTGTACTAGTTAGTGACTCCATGGCAAAGGCTGTAGCTCAATTCCTACTGAACTCTTGAATCAGATTTTCTACATAAAAGCGTCTTTGAGGGGACAAGGATTCCAATGATCAAGAGAAAGGCAGGTGTAGTGGTTAAGTGCATGGACTCTAATCTGGGAGAACCAGGTTTGATTTCCCACTCCCACTTGCAGCTGCTGGATGACCTTGGGCAAGCCATAGTTCTGTCAGAGCTGTTCCCTAAAGGACAGTTCTGGAAAGAGCACTCTCAGCCCACCACCTCACAGGGTGTCTGTTGTGGGGAGGGAAAGGGAAAGGAATTTGTAAGCCATTCTGAGACTCTGAGTGAAGGGTGGGGTATAAATTCAATTTTTCCCTCTTCTGACACAGGTGATCAAACATGTACATCTTGGGTACACTTTTTATTCTCTTGCCCACCAAGATGCTTTAGATACTAGTCATCTCTTAGCATTAACATGAAGACTGCATGTTCTGTATTTGACTAGTTTATATGATTTCTTTAGCTGCATTCTAATGTTTCTCATGCTGCTAATGACAACAAGCTGCACAATTATTTCCACTGCAGCTTCTTCACAGGTCCACTTAGCTGGGTTGCTTGGCTTTGAGGGTGATTTTTGACTCGTCGTAAATTAATAGGGATTCAATGGGTCTGAATGCAAGAGATTTGGTGCAACTGCTTTGTAGATGATAATCCAAAATGATAGAATTTAGCATCCAACTGGAGGTCATGAACCTTCTTGCATAACTTCCTTTAATTGCTCCATTAAAGCCAATTGAAGATAGATCCAGATGGTCAGCCATGTTGGTCTGAAGCAATAGAAAAAGTGTGCCTTGTACATGAAAGCTCATACCTTGAATAAAACTTTGTTGGTCTTAGAGGATCCACTGGACGCTAAATTTGTTCTAAAGCCAATTGATTAAAGTACTATTGATTTCAATGAATGTGAGGCAGACTAAGAAACATGTGGCCAGGTTTAAAATTTGTTCCTGGGATTTCCTTGCTAAATGGAGTTTTGTTTTTGTTTGTTTTTTTAAAAAACCCTAGACACTGAATTTGGATCCATCTGCTATGAAATCCTAATAATGTTAAGCATTTTTATAGTGTTTTCAAATGTTCTAACTGCCCTATTTATCTAGCATTGTTGTGATCCTTACAGCACCCCTGTAAGGTAGGTCAGTATTCTTATCCCCATATTGCAGGTGGAAGTGATGAGGCTTCCTTGTTAAAACCTCACAATGAATTCATGGTAGAGGCAAAATTCAAATTGGGGACTAGAGTAAAAACTTTGTTACACCCCACTTGATTATCCAGAATGCTCATTTAACCGGTACTGCTCAGAAAACAAATTCCACCCTCCTCAGCCATCATACCCCTGCATCTTTGTGTGTGCGTTTGCCCACTCTTGCCTCTCCAGCTGGCCAGCTTGATGGCTGTGGGTGTTGCTGGGTTTCTGTCAGCTGGTGCTGCCAGCTGACATCATCCTTGGTTGCCTCCTTCCCCCTCGATCTGCCTCAGGTTTTGATCCAGCTCTGCCAGAGGGCTCCCAAGTATGTGGCCTGCGTATCTGCCTGCTGTGTAGGACAGTTCTGTGGCTCATGGGGAAGAGTCCTGCCAGACATAGGGGCTGTCTCTATGGTGTTCCCAGTAAGGGGGGGCGGGGGCATTGGTTGGTCGCTGCAGATTCCTTTGAGTGAAACAGAGCCATAGCCTTGATTATCTGGTACAGCTGGTCAACTGGTAACCCCATGGGTACTAAGGAAGATTTTACTGTATTTTATTTGCTGTTGAAGCCACTATGCTATACCAGTTCTCTAGAGCAATTTAGTAACACTGTGTTGTTAAGAGTCTTATTGTTAATTTTTCTTCTTGTTCAGGAATTCCAGAAAGCTCTTGGAGCAAAACATTCTGTCTATGACACCACAAACAGAAGTGGACGTTCTTTAAAAGAGAAAACCACTCTTGCTGATGACAATCTGAAACTGGATGACATGCTGAGTGAACTAAGAGACAAATGGGATACAGTATGTGGGAAATCTGTGGAAAGGTAAAGAAAAAAAGCAGCAGTGCATCTTATGTAAAAGATCTCATAAAGTAGTAGCTGTTATGAACAGTGGAAGGGGACCTGTCAGTGCAATCCTAAGCAGAGTTACACCTTTCTAAGCCTATTGACTTCAATGGACTTAAAGGGTAGAACTATCCTTAGTGCTGCATTGTATATCCGTCATTGCCTTATCTACTTTTCCCTGCCTCAGAATTGTTATATCCCTCTGGTTACAAACTAGTTTTATGAAAGAGTCACTTTTACTAGAGGATACAGGTTCTTGGTACAGATGTCTCTCTCCATCCCCACAAGCATTTAAATGTGCTGTTTAAATCTCCTCACGTAGCACATGATTGATTTCTGCTATTGTGGCTAGAGAAGGAGGAGAACTACTCAAGCTCATTTAGTGTTTCTTGGGTGATACAGGGCTCCACCTCAAGAAGAACTTATGACATTACAGGTGCATAGTCCTTCTCTGTACATTTTCCTTTGTGTATTGCTTCAGCCCCAGGGTGAAGAGAATTACTTCCTTATGGGTGTTAACCAATCTTGGTAGTGGATTTAAGCTAAAATATCTTGTTGTTCTTCTTATTAGTCAATTCTAAAACAAGCATGAAATTTTCCCATTGGGAAAGGACGAGGAAACTGTCAGGTCATGACAGTTATGCATTTGGGAAACTTATAATGGAGGGGAGCCATGGTTATATCAAGGCATGGCTTCCTTTTCTGGGGGAAAAAGAGTTACAGAAGTGAACTTGGAACATTAAAATAGCCTTGGAGCAAGTGGATTCCAGTGTCTCATGTGGTACTGGTAGTGACTCAGAGTTCACCTGGCTCAGTCCTAGGACAGGGCATTGAAGACAACTGCTATGGGATCATCCACTGGACAATATTGCACCTGTTGGCACCATCACCGTGGTGTGGGCTTTTTGCTGAGTGGCTCTTACAGTGCTGCTGGCAGCAGTGCAGGGACAACTTGCTCCTGATCACCAATGGCCCTCCAGGGCAGTGGTCCATCATGAATTTTCCCAGTAAGTTAAAGGGCCAATCTGCCGCTGAAGAGCTAGCAGGTGGGACAAAGGTTATGAGAGTGTTGTGCTAGGTAATAGACCTTTACCTAGGAATCATATGGAGGCTGGCTTGTACCCAATAGGGCCTGGATTATAGTGTTACAGTGGTATTTATTAATGACGGCCAACTTCCTACAGTCTGATTCAGAAATAAATCAGTATTTACAAGCAGTGTGGTAGAAAACACTCAAGCGTTATGACCTCAGCAAATTTATATTCTGAATCTGGCAATTGTGACCTTTGGCGACATTACTAGTATCTGTTTCTCGGTATGATATTCATAAGTCTGGTCAGAAATGCCATTAAATTTCCACCACATGTGTTCATGGGAGAGCACTCTGCTCACAGCAGCTTACCCAGTAGCATTCCCTGACCAAAGCTGCACTTTCATTCAGCTTCTGTTGCTCATAAGAATAAAGGAAGTAGTGCTTCCTTTTCCACCCTCGATCAAAATGATTCTTTTATTTGCATACCAGCTGTGAATATGAATACGGTGGTAAATGATGACTGAGCATTACTATTTCCCCCCCTCTATTCTGTTTGTCTGTTTTCTTTTCCAACTTTAGACAAAACAAACTAGAAGAAGCTCTGCTGTTTTCTGGACAATTTACTGATGCTCTTCAGGCTCTCATAGATTGGCTGTACAAAGTGGAACCCCAGCTGGCCGAAGATCAGCCTGTGCACGGAGACATTGATTTAGTGATGAACTTAATAGATAATCACAAAGTAATGGCAACAAAATTACAGTGATTTTCATATTATTTTAAATCAGATTGTTCTAAACAACTTGATTAAATGTCTTTTGCAGTAACATGTAACTTTACAAAGATTGGTGAGTCCAGTACATACATAGAAACTCTAGGCTGATATAAAAATTAGTTGGAAAAGATAAAACTCTGGCAAAACTTGAGGAAACTAATTTGCTTTGAAACCCACCTCATAAGTAATATTGCTTTATTTTATGGTACTTTCTGGGTATTTTAATTTAATATACTATTTTAAAACCTCTGGGTCTTAAAAGTAAGAGCAAGGTTAGTACTTGGATATGAGACTACCAAGGAACTCCAAAATTGCTACGCAAAGGTTTCTCAATGCAGCCATGGGTGCTGTAGGTAATACTGTAGGTGATACTGATACGAGACTACCAAGGAACTCCAAGATTGCAAGCAAATGTTTCTCAATGCAGACATGGGTGCTGTAGGTAATACTGTAAACATTCACTCCTTGTAGGCTTAGCCTTTGCCACAATCCATCTAGCTTTTCAGGAAGACAAGAATGCTGACACACACATGGTTTCCTTCATCTGCAAGGACTGCCCATTTATTTCAATAGAGAAGAGATCTATGAGCACATTCCTTTGTGTACATATATCTGGAAAAGACTGGTGAATTTTAAACGCACACAGACACACAATTGCATGTTGTACTTCTGGATTGGGGTATAAAGGCAGGAAAGAGCTTGGAGTTCAGTGGAGGGTCTGGAGAGAGAAGCTACATGAGAAACACATAGCTTGGTTTGGATTTAAGATGTTCATGTGCCCAGAGTATGCTGGTAGGGATTTCAAGCAAATTAATTTTAAAAATTAACAATTTTTATCTGAATTCATACAGCACAAGGGAAACAATGCTAACATAAGAGGTTTCCTATAAAATGTAAGTAGAATTACTGATTAAGAGTAAATTAAGGACAAATTAAATACAACAAAATAACAAGGTTCTGCCCTGACCTGAATGGCACAGGCTAGCCTGATCTCATCAGATCTCAGAAGCTAATCAGGGTCAGCTCGGGTTAGTACTTGGATATGAGGCTATCAAGGAACTCCAAGATTGCTGCGCAAAGACAGGCAATGACAATTTATCTCTGTTCATCTCTTGCCTTGAAAACTCTACAGGGTTGCCATAAGTCAGCTGTGACTCCATGGTATTTTCCATCAGCAGCAAATTTTAATAAATCAAACCCAACTTCTTTTGAAATCTTAGAAGAAGCAGTGGCTCAGTGGCAGAGCACTGGCTTTGGATGCAGAAGGTCCCAGATTCAATCCTTGGCATCTCCCATTCAGAGGGTTGTGTTGTAGATGATGTGTGTGAGGGACCCTGTGCCCCCCCCCCCCAAGGTGGCCTGCCTTCTGTGCCTGACAATGTGAAAGACTTCTTCTGCCTGAGACCCTGAAAAGCAGCTGTCAGTGTACACAATACCGACCTTGATAGACCAGGCATCTTCATATGTTCATGTGAAATATATAACAGAAATAATGTATAAGCTAGTGGTATTTGCTCTGAAAATTGTCATTATGAAGCTTTTTTAACACAGGTAAAATAATGTCATTTTCATATGCATTATGGAGATAACTTTGCTAAACAGAAGGGTCCAATCTTTTTTTTTCTGGTCATTAGGTGTTCCAGAAGGAACTAGGAAAGAGGACCAGCAGCGTCCAGGCTTTGAAACGCTCTGCCCGAGAGCTGACTGAAGGCAGTCGTGATGATTCCTCCTGGGTAAAGGTTCAAATGCAGGAACTTGGTACTCGGTGGGAGACTGTGTGTGCGTTGTCTGTCTCCAAGCAAGCACGACTGGAACAAGCCCTCCACCAGGTGAACAAATGAACCCATCACACCAAATTCAAATAGTTTAGGGGAGGGCGGGTGGTGGTGCAGTATATTCCTAGGGTATTGATGTTAGGGGGAGACAGTAAGGGCCTTCTTCATGCCCTTCCTATGCCACAAAGTTTTGCATGCACAAATGGGTTGCAGCGAATGGGCCAATCACTGTAAAGCCAGCTTACAAAAATATTAAATTGAAAGACAGAAACAAAATCCCTGAATCTTTAGTCCTGATCATGTCAGCAGAACAGTGAAATAGTGTCTAGTCTAGCCAAATTCATATCTAAAAGGAAATTTTTAAAAGAAAAGCAAATGTTTTTAAATAGTAAAGGTAGAAGAAAGGGTAGAGTGGCATTGCTGTTTGTTTATTTGTTTATGGCTATGAATATGACTATAAGCACTTGTCTTTCCACATGGTTAAAATGATTTAATAAATAAATAAAACCTTTAAAATCAGTTACTAAATTGTTCCAGATAGAGTGGAGAGGGGTAGGGCATGTTGCTCATCCTTTGTATTTTCCATGAAGTGTCTGCAACAAACCCACTGAAATGCACTCACACATTTTGCAGCAATGTGGGGTGCACCAATAGGAAGTGTTTTCTAAATGCTCCTTGACATGTTACTGAAACCCACAAAACCTGTTTGTCCAGCACCAATGCTAAAACACAAAAAATGAACACATGTGCCCTACTGCCAGAAATGACGATCTGTGTACTATTAGCCACCTGTGGTCGCCATCTGTAGATACTTAAATCCATGGATTAGGGCCATGTGGAGGCTAAAGAGATTTTTCTGCACACTTGGGGCACTCCCCAATTGTGCAGAAAAATCTGAAAATATAAAAAAAATACACCGGGTTTTTGAAATCCCTCGATTGGCAGCAGGTCAGGGGAAGCTGCACTCGGTTTGGCGGCAGTGGTGCAGCTCAGAGCTCCACCAGCAGCTGTTGGGATGCAGCTGCTGTGGTGGAGGACACCAGCTACTGCTTCAGGCCTAGAAGCAGCAGAGGAGTATGTCGGCAGCTGCTCCAGCCCGCATTGGGTGCCCCTTCTCCAATAACATTAACTGTATTCATTAGCATGGCTCCACCTATTCATTTAAAGCATGTCCGTTATAATTTGTCAATATGAAGTCAAGTTGGTATGAATGGGCCTTACACATATGCTATCAATTATATAGTTAAAAGCAGACTCAGATAGGCCTTTGGACTCGCTTCAGTATTCTTAAAACAGCATATGACATTTTTACAGTTATGAAAGTGAGGTGCTGTATGTCATAGATTCCTTAATGGAAAGTTAATGTGCTTTCATTGGTGAATGATGGATGACTTCACTAGTCTGGGCTCAGCTTCATTGTTTATGGGAGGAATCCAATATTGTATTCTTTCTGTCAGATCCCTTTAAGTGTCCTTTCCTCCCAACCTTCATATGTACAGGCGGAGGAATTCCATTCTGTGGTTCATGTTCTTTTGGAATGGCTGGCTGAGGCTGAACAGGCCCTTCGTTTCCATGGCATCCTTCCAGATGATGAAGAGGCTTTGCGAGCACTAATAGATCAGCATCGGGTGAGTAAGATAATTGGGACAATGCTTGGCTTTCAAGGCTAGATTTATGGGAAGGCAGAGTTAAAATAAAGCAGTGTAGGCTATTTATGTTTTATTTGGATCTGGCAGCAAAAGTTAATGTGCTTTCCTAGAAATGAGAAGTTGTGAAACAGTCTTTCCACAGATTGATGTTTTCACTAACATAAGAAGTGAAGTTTTAATAGAGTCATTGGCAATCTAGTTAAACACCTTAAAATTGGCACATTCTCAGGCTAGATCATCTGAACATTGCATATTACTGAACGCCATTATCCTCCTTGGGACCCTGGCATAAACCCTGACATCCTTAGCAATTCACAATGCCACCTTAAGCAGAATTACACCCTTCCACTGAAGTCAGGTGTTTTAGAAAGGTATAGCTGTGACTCTTGCCATCCTGGAGTAGTTCTGCATAGGACTGTATTGTTAGTCTTCTCTAACCGAATAAGTGGAACACAGCTTGCTTGTTTGTTCTCTTCCTCCTCCTGCTGACCAACCTCTCCAGTCATGGTAGATCACCACTTCGAATGGGTTTCCGAAAAAAGTGTTCAGCAGCAGGAAGGGCTGCAGGAGAAAGGCTATAGTGGAAGAGTACGGCAGAGCCAATGGTTAGAGGCCAGGTGGTGAAAATGAAAGTTTTGAACCTCTTCCATTTAAATCAAGGCTCTGCAGTTTATAGCTCGCAATGCTGAATGCAGTTTACCAACTCTGCTCTAGGACTTCAAAAACATGGCCTTCGATCCATCAGTAATTCAAGTGGACAGAAGGACATTAGTGAACTGCAACTCCCCTGCCCCTTGCAGCCCCAAATGCTTCCAAACTGCTACTCCTCAGGATGAGGGGATATTCCTAGGAACTGGATGAGGAGGAAGTCAGAAGTCTCCCACAGGTGTGTGTAGGGGGGAATAAAAGAAAATTGCTCCACTTCCATCCACCGAAATTTCTTATTGGATCCAACTCATGGTTGTCATACATTAAAAAAATACATGGCAGATGGGCTACATTCAGTTTGGTGTGTCACAAGTTTTTTAAAAATATTTTTTTTCTTTTATAAAACACAAACATGACATACAAACATATATACAAAGATTTCAGGGGTTCCATTTTACATTTTGGTTTTTTTTCTATTTGTTGACCTCAAACATTGTCCAATTATATTTTTTACCACCCTGTATTTTTTATGTATATCTCTTGTTTATAGTTAAACATATCATTTTTGTTTTCTTCTAGTTCAGTTGTATGTCCGTAACGCTAATTGTTGTACTCTTCCATCAATTTATAAAATCTTGACCATGTATTCTCAAAGGATCTCAATATTAAAGTTCAATTGTCCATCTCTGCTGTTTCAAGTATTTTATTTGTAATTTCTTCTTTTGAGAGTACTTCATTTTTTCTCCAGTATTTGGCATAAAGGATTCTCACAGTAGTCACTATATATATAATAATATAGGAATCTTGTTTTTTAATTTTTTCTGGTAATATATTCAATAAGACCAGTTCAGGTACATAAGGTACAGTATTTTTAACATTTTTGTAACATTTCATGAATCCAAGACCAATATTTCCGTAATATATCACAAGTCCACCAAATATGAAAATAAGAACCAACATTTTTTTGACATTTCCAACAATCATTAGGTAGGTCAGAGTAAATTTTTGCTAATTTATCAGGAGTAATATACCATCTATAAAACATCTTATAAAGATTTTCTTTATATGAAATTGCTTAATTATCTTTACATTCGTTTTCTATGTTCGAGACCATTGGCCTATTTCGATGTTATGACCCAAATTTTGTGCCCATTGGACTATATAATTTTTAACTATGTCATCTTGTGTTTTATCTTCTAACAATAATATATATAGTTTTTAATCAATTTCTCATCATCATACAACAAAACCTTCTCCATTTCTGTTATTTTCAAATAAAAACCTATTAATTTATCTTCAGCATATCTTGATTCTATTTGTACCCTTTCCCAATAACTAAGTTTTTCTGTTTTAGTTCATATTTATTGTCCAGCAGCTCTTCATCTCTTAAAAGCATATTTTTTTAAAATATGTTTGGATTTGTAAAGTCTTCAAGTGGTGAGACCTATTTGGGTATTTTGGTGTAAAACAGTTTTTTAAATACTTCAAATGTTGTTTGAAGTATTTATGTATATTCACTTTTCCATGCCATATAAAGGGATGCCATCCAAGTTGTAATTCATGTCCCTCTAGCATTAGTAGTCTAGTATTTTCTAATGTGAGCCATTCTTTTATCCGTGTTAGTGTTGTTGCTTTGTAATATAAAAGCCAGTGTGACGATGTAAATCCAGCTATTTCTTTGGCATCTTTCAAAGCTTTCATTTTTATTCTTGGTTTCTTGTTTTGCCATATAAATTTTGTCATCAGTTTGTCAAGTTCTTTAAAGTATTTTTGGTTTTGAAGAACTGGAATTGTTTGAAATTAAAAAAAAATCAGTCTTGGTAAAATATTCATCTTTATTGTAGCTATTCTTCCCATCAAAGATATTTGTAAATTTTTCCATCTTTCCAAATCTTTTTTTAATTTCCAGTATAAGTTCCATATAATTATCTTTCACCGAAGAGCTACATTTGTTATATTTATTCCTAAATATTTCACTCTTTTTTGTACTTCCAAACCTGATATTTCTTGTAGTCTTTGACTTTGATCTTTAGTCAAATTGTTTGTTAAAATTTTTGTTTTGGCTACATTGATCTTCAATCCAGCAACCTGACCGTATTCCTGCAATGTTCTTAGTAGTTGTATTGTGGAGTCCATTGGATTTTCTAGAATAAATACTAAATCATCTGCAAATGCTTGTAATTTATATTCTCCTCTTATTTTAGCTCCTTTAATATGTTTATCTTCTCAAATTATATCATTTAATATTTCAAGTACAAATATGAATAATAATGGTGAAAGTGGACATCCTTGTCTGGTTCTTTTTTGTATCTCAGTGTTTTGTGATAAGTCTCTGTTGACGAGAATATTAGCTTGTTGTGTGGTATAAATTGCTTTGACCATTGTAAAAAATTCTTTACTACATTGTAAAGTTAATAATTGTTCCAACACAAAGTTTCAAGTGACATCATCAAATGTTTTTCAGCATCTAGAAAAATCAGAGCTGTTTGTTTCTCTGGATGAGTTTCAAAATATTCAATTACATTTAATACAGTCCTTACATTGTTTCTAAGTTGTCTTTTTGGTAAGAAGCCTGCTTGATCTTGATCTTGATGAATTGTTTGTAGAAATATTTTTTTCCAATCTTGCAGCCAGAAGAGAAGTATATATTTTGTAATCCACATTTAGTAGTGAAATTGGCCTATAATTTTTAATTTTTCATCTATATTTTGTTTATATATCAGAGTTATTATGGCCTCATTCCAGGTCTCTGGTATTTCACCTTCAGTTACTATATTTTGTGTTACATATTTTAAAGGTAATAACAGTTGATTTTCAAAAGCATGGTAAAATTCTGCTGGGAGGCCATCAGGTCCTGGTGTTTTCCCTTTTTTTGTTCCCCCCCCCCCAGAAATAATTATTGGATCGTTTAAAACTTTTCTTTGTTCTTCAGTAACTTTAAGTTATTTTTTTTAAAAAAAATCTTGAATCTTGTGTGGCTTCTCTTTTTTGATATGACTTCTCATAAAATGTTTAAATGGCTTCTCTTTTTTGATATGACTTCTCATAAAATGTTTCAATGATCTTTTTTAAGTCTTTAGGTATATTTTTCTTCTCCTCCTTCATTATTTCTCAAAATTTTTATGTTTCTTTTTTCTTTCCTTAATTTATATGCAAACCATATATGTTTTGTTTGTTGATATAAATATGGTTTGTTGACATTTTCAAAGTAATTCTGCTTTGCATAAGAATTTTTTTGGCTATTTCTTGTGATAGCAGACAGTTCATTTGATGTTGTAATGGCTTTAATTTCATTCTTATATTTTCAATTGAAGGGTCTTGTTTCATTTTCTCTTCTTGTTTCTTAATTTGTTCCTTGATTTGTGTAAATGTTTCTGCCTTTTGTTTTTTAATATGTGCAGCTTCTCTAATTATCCAACCTCTAGCATAGGCTTTGAATGCATTCCATACAGATCTAATGGAAATATCTGGTTGGATATTTTGGCTAAAAAATATTTGAAATTCTTTTTTTTTGGTCTGTATTACAAACTTTTCATTCTTCAATAGGTCCATCTATTTTTCTTGGTGTATCTTGTAATATAAGCAGGGCTTTTTTTGTAGAAAAAGCCCAGCAGGATCTCATTAGCATAATAGGCCACACCCCTGCCAGCACAGCTCATTAGCATATTAGGCCACACCCCCATGTTACCAGAAGTGTGTGGTCATCCAGCTACACCCACCTTTTTCTTATTATTCTGTTTACCTTGTTTGTTGTTAAAACTCAGGGCTTTTTTTGTAGCAGGAACTCCTTTTCATGTTAGACCACGTACCCCTAACGTAGCCAATCCGAATGAGTTCCTGCTGTTGGGTGTGGCCTGTTATGCTAATGAGTTCCTACTGGGCGTGGCCAACTCGGGAGCCAGCCGGAACTCCATTCCTGCGCGTTCCTGCCCAAAAATAGCTCTGAATATAAGCATTACAGGGTTGTGGTCTGCAAAGGTTGCTGGTAGAATTTCCACTTTGATTGTTTCTGAGATCCAGAAGAGGGCAACCAGTATGGTGAGAGGGTTGGAAACCAGGTCGTACGAGGAAAGGCTGAAAGAGTTGGGTATGTTTAGCCTGGGAAAGAGAAGGCTTAGAGGGGACATGATTGCAGTCTTCAGATATTTGAAGGGCTGTCATGTAGAAGATGGAGCAGATCTATTCTCTTTTGTTCCGGATTGCAAGACTAGATCTAATGAGTGGAAATTACAAGGGAGTCATTACCGGCTAAATATTGGGAGAAACTTCCTAACTGTAAGAATGGTTGAGCAGTGGAACAGACTGCCTCGGGAGGTGGTGGATGCTCCTTCGCTGGGCATTTTCAAGTGGAGACTGGATGACCATCTTTCGGGTATGTTGTAGGGCTATCTTTCGGCTATGCTCCTGCAGAGTGCAGAGGGTTGGACTAGATGACCTGCAAGGTCCCTTCCAACTTAAGAACATAAGAACATAAGAGAAGCCAATGTTGAATCAGGCCAATGGCCCATCTAGTCCAACACTCTGTCACACAGCGGCCAAAATATACCAGGTGCCATCAGGAGGTCCAGCAGTGGGGCCAGGGCACCAGAAGCCCTCCCACTGCTGCCCCCTCCAGCACCAAGAATAGAGTGCATCACCTGCCCCAGACTGAGAGTTCCCATCTATACCGTGTGGCTAATAGCCACTGGTGGACTTCTGCTCCATATGTTTATCTAATTTCCTCTTGAAACTGTCCATGCTTGCAGCTGCCACCACCTCCTGTGGCAGTGAATTCCATATGTTAATCACTCTTTGGGTGAAGAAGTATTTCCTTTTATCTGTTCTAACCCGACTGCTCAGCAATTTCATAGAGTGCCCACGAGTTCTTGTATTGTGAGAAAGGGAGAAAAGTACTTCTTTCTCAACCTGCTCAATCCCATTCATAATCTTATAAACCTCGATCATGTCACCTCTCAGCCGTTGTTTCTCCAAGCTAAAGAGCGCCAAGCATTTTAACCTTTCTTCATAGGGAAGGTGTTCCAACCCTTTTATCATTCTAGTTGCCCTTCTCTGCACTTTTTCCAATGCTATAATATCCTTTTTTTTTTTTTTTGTTGTAAAACTCTCTTAAAGAAGAGAGAATTTTATTCTTTTTATAAGAAAGGGGAAGGGTAGACAGATGGAGAAAGAAAAGGGTGGAGTGAAATTTTTTCTGTTAGTGAGGGTTAGTTTAGGTTAATAACCAATACCAAGTTTTGGCATCAATCATGGTTAGAAGATCTTCTTTTTAACTAATTCAAAGTCCAAAGTCACTCTGTTAATACAGTTAGTAAAGTCCATTGGGGTTAGTAATTAAACAGCTCCTTCCAGATGCAACACGAACAGTCCTCAAAGTATCTTCTTCTTAATTTTCTTCCAATTATGGATTAAGTCCCTTTTAACTTTGAAGTCTTCCGTTCCATCACCTTCCCCTAGGCTGCTGTCTTCTGCACTTATCCCAATTTTAGGTGCTGCATCCTTCCTGCTGGTGTGTCTCTTCAGGCGTTTCCGTGTTTTAAAGATGGAATCCGTCTTCTTTCTTTTCTTTTTTTCTTAATCATCTGGCCTTCAAGCTTCCAGGGCTCCACAAACTCTTCAGATGAAATTAGATCTCTCGTCTGTCGCCTGCTATGTTCGACATCCCCTTCTACTGGCAGAGTACTTCTTTTTATAAAGGCGGAGTAGGCTTTGGGAGCCTTTTCCCCCTCTTCTTTTAACTTTATCGCTTCACTGCCAGTTAGGGGTGCCAAGACATTTGTCAAGGTAAATCCGAGATCTTCTTTCTCTTCCTCTTTAGCGCCCTGGAAACCTGGAATCAAATTCGATTTCTGTTCAATCTCCTTCATCCTACTAGTTGTTTCCAGTATCTGTTTCTGTCGGCTGATGAGAACACTTTCCATTTTAAACAATGTTTGGTTGATCTTCTGCAATTGTTCCAGCAGGGGGCACAGCATCTCCTTTTTCTGTTGATTGACAGCAAGCTCTTGGGGGGGGCTGTCTGGACCGGAAGTCCCTCCTCTCTTCTCTTCCGGTAGCAGCAGGGCTTTTTCCATTATCGACATTTTGTTTTTTTGTTTACTTTTAAAAAGTTCGTGCCGCATCCCCCAGGAAGCTAAGATGATCACATTCTTCTATGCAGCCCCAACGGTACTTTCACCAACACTTTGTTTTCTTTCTGCCCCCTTCGCGCTCCCTTTGTATAACTTGCTTCTCGAGGGGGTGGGGACTCCTCCCTCCTCCCAACGCTTATCCGCATATAGGGGGCTCCGATTTACGCTTCAAAATAGATCTTCAACTCACGATTCGATGCTACTTCTTCTTTTTATGTTGAACCATAGCGCTGTTTTCACTCCTGGAATTCGGTGGCGCCGCTAAGTCCCATTACGGGCACGCCGCAGCGGGGCCGATTGGGGCAGGGGGAAAGCCTCAATTTCCCGGCTGTCTGCCGGTGAAGAGGCTACTCCCCAAGCGCCCCCGGTTCGGAGCCTTAACCTAAGGCTCACTAGGGTCTTTCGCATAAGCGAAGACCCCCCCTGACTGCGCGTGGGCTAACCGCCTCCGGGAGCGTCCCGAGAAGCGGCCGCCATTCGCGACGCCGAAACCGAAACCCTATAATATCCTTTTTGAGATGTGGTGACCAGAACTGTACACAGTATTCCAAATGAGGTCACACCAATGATTTATACAGGGGCATGATGATACTGGCTGATTTGTTATCAATTCCCTTCCTAATAATCCCCAGCATAGCGTTGGCCTTCTTTATTGCAGCTACACATTGTGTAGACATTTTCAGCGAGTTATCCACTACGACTCCAAGATCTCTCTCTTGGTCCGTCTCTGCCAGATCAGACCCCATCAACGTGTATTTATATTTAGGATTTTTGGCTCCAATGTGCATCACTTTGCACTTGTCCACATTGAACCCCATTTGCCACGTTGACGCCCACTCACCCATCCTCAACAGATCCCTTTGGAGTACCTCACAATCCTCCCTGGTTTTCACCACCCTGAACAACTTTGTGTCATCTGCAAATTTAGCCACATCACTGCTTACTCCCAATTCCAAATCGTTAATAAACAAGTTAAAAAGCATCGGACCGAGTACTGATCCCTGTGGTACCCCACTGCTTACCACCCTCCACTGAGAAAGTTTCCCATTTATACTCACTCTCTGTTTCCTATTTATAAGCCAGTTTTTGATCCACAAGAGGACTTGTCCTTTTATCCCATGACTATTGAGCTTACTTAGGAGACTTTGATGAGGAACTGTATCAAAAGCTTTCCGGAAGTCAAGGTAAATAGTATCTATTGGGTCCCCCTTGTCCACATGTTTGTTCACTCCCTCAAAAAACACTAACAGGTTAGTGAGACAAGATCTTCCCTTACAGAACCCATGCTGAGTCTGCCTCAATAGTTTTTGTTCATCAATGTGCCTACTAATTCTTTCCTTAATAACAGTTTCCACCAACTTACCCGGTATCGATGTCAGACTGACTGGCCTGTAATTTCCTGGATCTCCCCTGGAGCCCTTTTAAAGATGGGAGTGACATTAGCTACCTTCCAGTCCTCAGGAATGGAGAAAGATTTTAAAGAAAGATTACATATTTTTGTCAGGAGATCCACAAGTTCACATTTGAGTGAACTTGTGGATGCCATCCGGGCCTGGTGATTTATTAGTTTTTAAATTGTCCATCAGTTGGAGGACTTCCTCTCTTGTCACCGCAATCTGATTCAGGTCTTTCAAACCCCCTCCCGAAATCGGTGCTTCTGGAGTGGGCAAACACTTCTCCTCTTCCACAGTGAAGACAGAGGCAAAAAATGTACACTGTTCCCAAGTAGTGCAATCACTTTCACATCTCTCACCAGGTCTTGGGTGTTACTTAGGACCAAATCCAGGATCGCCTCTCCCCTGGTAGGATCTGTGACCATCTGTTCCACAGCACAGTCATTGAGAGTGTCTAAGAACGCAATCTCTTTTTCCCGACTAGAACTCATATTGACCCAATCAATGTGTGGGTAGTTAAAGTCGCCTATTACAACACAGTTATTTCGTCTAGCTGCTATCTTTAATTCATTCATCATTTTATAATCCTCCTCTATCTTTTGATCTGGTGGGCGATAACAAACTCCCACTGTTAAGCCTCCTTTTGGACCCACTATTTCAACCCATAGCATTTCCAGAAGTGAATCCAATTCTCTTACCCTCTCAATCTTACTGGACGGTATACCCTCTCTGACATACAGAGCCACCCCACCTCCAACCCTTTCCCCCCTATCCTTCCGATATAATTTATAACCAGGAATCACCGTATCCCACTGATTTTCCTCATCCCACCAAGTTTCTGAAATACCCACAATGTCTATTTCCCCCCCAACACCAAGCATTCCAACTCCCCGATTTTACCTCGGAGACTTCTAGCATTTGTGTATAAACACTTATAGTTTCCCAGGTTTGTTAAGCCCACAGCCTTCCTCTTGCTGCCTCAAGACCTTGCCAGGCAGTTCCTATCATTAGCCACAGTCTCAGTGGACAATTGTAATCCATTTCCTTGTACAAAAGTAATAGCTACCCCTTCATCTCTTTGAGATGAGCCATCCCGAACCAGAGACTTTTCATCTCCTGTCGGCTTTCCCCCATTATTCAGTTTAAAAACTGCTCTGCCACCTTTTTGATTTTGAGCGCCAGCAGCCTGGTTCCTTCTCAGGACAAGTGGAGACCATCCCTTTTGTACAGCTCCCTCTTGTCCCAAAAAGCATCCCAGTGCCTAACAAACTTGAACCCTTCCCCCTACACCACCGTCTCATCCACGCATTGAGACTCCTGATCTGTGCCTGTCTCTCCGGCCCTGCGCGTGGAACAGGTAGCACTTCCGAGAAGGCTACCTTGGAGGTCCTGGCCTTGAGTTTCCTGCCCAGCAGCCTAAATTTCTCCTCCAGGACCTCACGACTGCATTTCCCCACATCGTTGGTGCCGACGTGCACCACGACCACTGGCTCCTCCCCAGCACTATCTACCAGCCTATCTAAAACACGCATAATGTCCGCTACCTTCGCACCAGGCAGGCAAGTCATCATACGGTCAGTACGCGGGTTCGCCACCCAGCTGTCTACCTGCCTAAGGATCGAATCACCAACTACCAAGAGCCCCCCTCCCACCCTTTTCAGGGACGGTTCCTTGGTACGAAAGGATACCCGTTCACCAGCTGAAGAAGAGGTCCCTTCTGAGGGCACATTCCCCTTATCTGCAGCATGGTGCCCCTTTTCTCCTTGACCCTCATGCTCCCTGGCAGTAGCCGGGCTGCCAGATCCAGAGTGGGACATATCTAACAAGTCCCCGAGAGTCTTCCCCGTGCACCTAACTGACTGTCCCTGCTTCTCCAGGTCAGCCACCTTGGCCTCAAGGGAGCAAATTCGCTCCCTGAGAACCAGGAGCTCCTTGCACCGAGCACACACCCAAGACTTCTGACCAGTGGGCAGATAGTCATACATGTGACACTCCAAGCAAAACACTGGATAGCCCCCAACCCCCTGCTGGCATTCTGGCTTCATAATTGTTTTTAAACAAATACTTTTCTATAACCCCCTTTTAAAACCCTTTGTATTTATATGGCTCCTGCTGTAGGAGTCTACTTACCTTACCTTACCTTACCTTACCAAGGAGCCAAGGTCCCTGGCTTCCTGGCTCTTCCTGGGCTTCTTACAGAGCCCCTAGGCCAAGAGCCACAGGCAAAGAGCTTCGCCCTTTTGCTCTCGCCCTTCGGCTCGTGCCAGAGGCTCGTGCCTCTTGCAAACTTCCTGCCTTAAATGGAATTGTCTCCCAGGAGAGGGCGTGGCCAGCAGCTACTCAAAATCACCCAAGGCACTTAATGACGGTCAAACAAAGCCCCTTTCACACCCCAACTCCAGCAGCCAGGAGTCTGCTATTCAATTTCATCCAAGCACTTAATTGCAGACAAACAATGACCCTTTCACACCCTAACTCCAGCAGTCAGGAGTCTGTTACAACTCAACCACACACTCCCAAATACAGTCCCTGACACAATACCTTCTCAGCTAAAGCACCTCAGCTGAAAGTAAATAAATAAAATACCACTCACCCCTCTGGCAACTCAAACACCTTGCTCCTTCTCAGAGCTCAGGTGGGTCAGCTCATAGAACTCTAACATTCTATGATTCTATATCTATCCTGGACCATGAACTATGTCTTGCTGAGTAAAAGGTGAAGTATCTCTTTTTTGGGTTTCTAGCTTTCCAAGAATCAATCAGATTTTGTTCTTCTGCCGGTTGTAAAAATGTGTTAGGTAGTTAATTGCTGTGTTTCTGTTTTCCAGTTATTGTTTTCAATCTATGAGTCGGTCAAATACCGCATTATATCTCCAGTCATGCAAATTTCATTAAAGTTTTGTTTTACAATAAGTTCTTGTAAGAGTTTGTAGAATTTTTCCTGATGTTGATTGGGTGCGTATATATTTATGATCAGAGTTGTTTTGCCTTGTCTTTGTATTCGAACAATCAAGATTCTACCATCTTCAGAGCTGTGAATCAATTCAGGATGTAGATGTTCTTTCACATATGTCACTACACCTCTTTTTTCTTTCCCTTGTCTGAGGAAATAAAAGTTTTTCCATTTTTTTTAATCTCTAAATGTTTTTGGTTTGAGTATTTAATGTGGGTTGCTTGTAAGCATATCACATCCAGCTGCATCTTTTTCAATTGTTGAAATAACTGTCTCCTTTTGGAGTGTGTTAAGTCTGTTGACATCTTGTAGTTATGTTTTGGAGTCTTCTTTATTCTTCAGTTTAAATCTTGTAACCATTTGGGATGGTGTGATCTTTATGGTTTTCCTAGTTGCTATAGTTTTTGTGGTTGTTCCTGATGCTCCTTGTGTTTCTTGCTTTATCAATTTATTGGGAATTGTTTTTAATATTGTATGCCAATAAAAGGTTGTTGTTGTTGTTGTTGTGTTTCTTCCTTGTCTTCTTCTGTAGTCTCTGTTGTTCCTCGGCTTTCAGGTCTTCTCCATTAGTTTTTATGAATTCCTCTGCTTTAAAGGTTGAGTTGATTCTGTATCTTTTCTCTTTATATGTAAAGACGATGCCTTCTGGAAGTAACCATCTGTATGATTTTCCATTGTTTTTCAAAATGCTTGTTAGTTCTGTACATTCTTTTCTTTTCTCTCTCACTCTCCATGGAATATCCTTTAAAATTTTCACTTCAGAATCTTCTATTTAAAGAGATGTTTCACTTGTTGCTTTAAGAATTTCATCCCTTATTGTTCTTTTATGGAATCTTACATGTACTTCTCTGGGTAATTTATTTCTTCCTGCTTATGCAGAGTTCATTCTGTAGGCCACATCAATTTCATCGTGAACTTCATCTATATCTTCTGTGTCCATACATTTTGCAAGTGTTTGTACCATGTCCAATTTTAAATTTTCTCCCCCCGCCCCCCGGATATTCTAAAATCTTAAAATGTAAGCTGCTTTATCAAATTCTAATTTTATAAGGGCTTCTTCCATAGAGTTTTGCTTAGCTTCTACTGTTTCGAGTTTGATTTTCATTCTTTAGCTTTGCTTATCATCTGATTGGTTGTTTTTGCCAAGGCAGAAATTTCTTGTTTATCTTCTTTAGTTTGTTTCTGGACTTCTCATTTGTTGAGAAAGTGAGTCTAATTTATTTTGCATAGGATTAACAGCTGCTGTTACAGCATCTTGCATTAATGTTTGCAGTTCTTCTGTTGAAATATGTGCCAAGCTAGTAGCTACAGATTTATGTTGTCCAGGAGATGGGGCATTAGGAGGTCTTCTTTATTTCTGTGCCACTGGCCATGTTTATATTAGTTTCTTTTTATATATACATGTCTTACTATGTTAAGCTCCAGAGGTACTTGATTGCCAGCAATCCAACCAGGGAGTGAAAATAAAATGATAAATAGCTAATTTAAAGCCATATATAGAGCCAAAATATTAATGTATATATCAAATGTTCTATACATGTGCGTGCACATGCCTGCGTGCACACACACACACATATATATGTATGTAAAAAGTCCCCTCACTGTAAAATCAACACCCAGGCCAAACCCCTGGACCTAGAAAAACGAAATTTGGGGAGAGTGCTCCTACCATGACGTTGATGCTCACTAAGAAGAGATTTTTAGAAATTTGACCCCTAAAGTGGTCAACAGGGGTAAAATGTGCTCCCCCCATTGATTCCTATGTGGTTGCCAGGCTGCTGCCTCCTTGCATCCCCCACTCTCTGATTGGTCAGCTGCAGAGCTCAGAGGTAAAAAAAAAAAAGTTACAGGAGACTGCAAAGAGCTAACAACAGTTGAGGAAATCAGGAATGACCAACAATCCCCTGTGAGGTGCAATAATGCCACTGGTCCAGTCTCTCTGATGACTTCCAGCACACTCCCCCCACCTCCTACACCTAACAGGCAGTTGTCTGTCAGGTGCAGCAGCAGTTACAGGGTGCTTAAAGCCACAAGGGAGCCTGCCCCAGCAGTAACGCCATAGTGATCCTGCCAGCCCCGCCTCCACAGTGAGTTCAAATACTCTTTCCCCCTCCCTGTCCTACACTGGACAGGCAGCTGCCTGTCAGGTGTAGGAGAGGAGGTGGGATGCTTACAGCTGCCAAGGAGGGTTGCTCAGCAAGATCGCCTTAGCCCTGCTGCTGACCCAGCCTCCCTGATGCCTTTAAACATATTTTCCCCAACACCAGACAGGCGGGTGTCTGTCAAATGTAGGAGCAGAACCAGGGTACTTTAATCCATCAGGGATGCCACCCCAGCAGGATCACCTTAGCAGTGCTGCTGGCCCAGCTTAGCCACACTCCCACCCACAATGGAAATATACCCCAAATTTGTAGAAAACTGGTTTCCTTTATTAGATTATTTAACTTCTCACAATGTGGGTTCTAGAAAATTGGTTCATATGAACTTGCTTAATATCTGATTGCTCAGATGATGCTTTGAATATTTTGTTATGTCCCAGTTCTAAAATGTAACATAAATGAGAAGCATTTTTGTATAAAAAAGAGGGGGGGTATGCCCTCCCCCCAAATTCAATGCCCAGGCCAAACCCTCGCACCAAGAAACCCAAAATAAGGGGAGTGCATTCTTACCATGACATCAACCCCCCCAAGAGATTTCTGAGAAACATGACCCCTAAGGGGGTAACAAAAGAGGCAAAATGTGCTCCCCCAATTATTTTCCATGTGCCTGGCAGGCTGCTGCCTCCTTGCCTGCCCCCTCCCCTGATTTGTCAATTGTGTAGTTCTGAGGTAAAACCTGCCTACTTGCACCCACCTCACTCTGATTGCTCAGCTGTGGATCTCAATGTTCTGAGGTAAAAACACAGTTAGAAAAGACTGCAGACAGTTGAGGATAGTTACAGAAATCAGCTATTCAAGACTCTTGAATAGACATTTTTCAAAAAAGCCAGCATGGCAATTGAGTTAATGAATGTTTATGGGGAGATAGTAAATGATCTTTCTAGGAGCCATTTCGATGGATGCCTCCCTCATGAACCTGAAGAAATATCCACCACATCACCAATCCCTCACACCAACTCCCCCTCAACCTCTCACCTCTTACTGCCCCCAAGAAAGCTCCAGGCAAACATCGAGCCAGATACACCAACACTATAAGGAGGAGGCAATTTAGGAATGCGGCAAAGACATTTGCACATAGTACTCCTGCAGTGCACTGAGCTGCGCAGGCCAAGTACCATTGAGATCACCCTGAGGTGCTCAGAACACAGTCTCCATATAAGCAAAACAATCCAGAAACACAAGTAGAGAGGCCATCACTTTCATGGAAGGTGGCAGGAGCTGATTTAACAGATGACTGCTTCTCACATGGACAGTTCTGTGTGGCCTCCTCCAGAGTGCAGCCAAGCAGCCTGGTGATCCTGGCAGCTGAGGGCAGAACCACCAATGTGGTCTACAGAGACATCCTTCAGCAGAGAGAAAAAAAGTACATATGTCTCACTTCATTTTTTACACTACAATCTTCTCCATTAGAATTTCTACAACAAATGTTACATTTCAAACTTCACATCATCAGTATTATAACTCGATTTACGGAACTTAAATACCATAGCGAAGCACGGGTATCAGGCTAGTAAGTACATATACACATGACTTGTACTGGGAAGCAGACAGCTTTTGCTGTTTTATTACCATGTCAGTACTCTCTCATTGTAGCAGCAATACATATGTACACCTGTTTGAAAGTAGGTTCTTGAAGTAAATTGGACTTACTGCTCAGATGCTCAGGATCAAGATCAGACACAGCTTTTGTGTCAAGGTACAACTAAAGTAGGTGAGAACAAGATATTCTGAAAGGGGCAAATCCTTGTTTGTTCACAATTAGTAGGGCATAACTACATACTGTAGCAGGCACATGAGTGTTGCCAAGCTTGTGGAATGGGAGCTGGGAAACTTGGAATTTGATTATGTCAAGTTGTATCACCTCTTCTCTTTTGCTATATGTTTCTGGGGGTGAGAGGTGGAGAAGTAGACACATGGCTGCTGACTTTGGAAGTAGCCAAAGCATTTCTCATAACTTATGGGTCTACGTTTGCCTGCAATTGAATTGTGTTACTGTAAGTAGCCATGGGAACACTGCCCAGCCCTGTAAGAGGGCATATTACAAGTCAGGCCATTTTTGGTGCACCATTTTTTGGGGGGCTACTTTTGATGTTTCTGTTTCCATATAACGAGATCATGGAAAGGTTGCCAATGGTTATATTGCTGAACAGGCTCCAATGGTCATCTCTCATGGGGGGGGGACCCCCGATCCCTTGATCACAAAAAGCAATTCCTGCATCCTGTATGAGTAATGCTTGATTAGAAGAATATTAGATTAGGCCTTAAATTACAACATGAGAAGATTCTGCTGACTATCTAGAAATGTTTAAGCATCTGCTACGTTGGTAGACTCACGGAAGTTCAGCATGACCACATGCATGTTCACATAGAAGTGAGTCCCCACTAAGCCAGTTTAGTGTATTGGTTAAGTGTGTGGACTCTAATCTGGGTTTCATTCTCCACTCCTCCACTTGCAGCTGCTGAATGACCTTGGGCAAGCCATAGTTCTGTCAGAGCTATTCTTGAAAGAGCAGTTCTTGAAAGAGCTCTCAGCCTTACCTACCTCACAGGGTGTCTGTTGTGGGGAGGAGAAGGGAAAGGAGTTTCTGAGCCACTCTGAGACTCCAAGTGAAGGGCAGGGCAAAAATGCAATCTCTCTCCTCCTCCTCTTTCTGCTCTTGTTCCCAAAAAAGTTTGCCGAAGATTGTAGTCTTAGCTACTGTCCAGAAGAATTATTTTTTTGTATAATATTTGTGCCAAACACAGTTATGTCAAAGAGCTGGAAGCTAACCCAGAGCAAAGCAAACTCATTATGCTCTTGTGAATAGAGATGGGCACAAACCTAAAAAGGGCAGTTCTGTTCATGGTGGCCCATGAACCGAACCCCAAACCAACCCAAACGGAACCCAGCTGTTCTGGCAAATTTGGTTCCCCTTTTCTTCCAGCCGTGGGAGGAGAAAGGTAGAAGGAAGGTGAAAGAAAAGTCCCTTCCAGGGTGATCCCCATCCCCTTTCTCCTGGCTGTGGCTCACCACAGCTGGGAGAAAAGAAGCAGGGATCACCCAGGAATATTTGGCCACAAAAAGCCAAACTGAACCAGCCAAAAGTTTGGTAAATGTTTGGGGAAGGTGCCTTACCCAAACATCGGTTCCTGAGTTCCGAACCAGCCCAAGTTCATGCCAAATTTTGGGTCATGAGTTGGTTTGTGCCCGCCCCTACTATTGAATCCAACCAAATATCAGTGGCATTCATCCCCAACTGAGCAGAATTTCATTCATGCAAATATCAGTGCACTAGTGTTCAACTTGGCACAGTCCTTGAATAATGAGCATTTCACATTTCTTATCTTGAAATATTATTGTCCAATGCATTATTAAATTAAAATTTAAAAATTTAGACCAACGGAGCTAATCCTAGTACTTTAGTTCTTTATGGACGCAATGGATTTTCTTTATGCAACAGCATACCACAACTTTTTTAAAAAAGCTTCTTTTGCTAGCAGAAGTGGACTGCATATTTTCTGGACTGCATGTACCTATTTTCTGTTGCTAGTGGAAGTGGACTGCATGTGGCTATTTTCATAAAGCAGAAAATTGAGGGTTTACAACATTTTACAAGAGAACAAATTTGTGAAATTTTGAATTAGGTAAAGGCAGGAGACCTGTGATGAAAAGAAAGTAAGCAAAAGACAGCATAAACATATTTCTCTTATTACCTAATTCTTTGTGTTAACCTGCTGTACCTTTTGGCCTTAAAGGCCCCAAAGAAAGGTAATATGTTAGTTGTCTAAGAACATAAGACAAGCCAATGTTGTCAGGAGAACCACAAGTTCACATATGAATTCTTTCAGAACTCTCAGATGTATGCCATCCAGGCCTGGTGATTTATCAGGTTTTAAGTTGTCTATCAGTCTCTCGTCACCTCAATCTGACTCAGGTCTTTCAACACCCCTCCCGAAATCAGCAGTTCTGGAGTGGGCAAGCACTTCTCATCTTCCACAGTGAAGACAGAGGCAAAAAATGCATTCAGCTTCCCAGCCATTTCCCTATCAACCTTCAGTACTGCTTTTACCCCTTGGTCGTCCGAGGGCCCCACTGCCTCCCTAGCTGGTTTCCTGCTTCTAATGTATTTGAAGAAAGTTTTATTGTTGGTCTTTATGTTTTTCGCTAAATGCTCCTCATATTCCCTTTTTGCCTGCCTATCACAGACTTGCATTTTATTTGCCACAGCCTGTGTTCCCTTTTATCAACCTCACTGAGACTAGTTTTCCATCACTTAAAGGAATCCTTCTTACCTTTTACAGCTTCCATTACTTTGTTTGTTAATCATGCAGGTTTTTTTCTATACCTATTTGTGCCTTGCCTAACTTGTGGTATATATTTTTTCTGAGCTTCTAGGATTGTAGTTTGAAATAGTCTCCAAGCTTCCCCAATGGTTTTGACCCTTTCTACTTTTCCTTTCAGTTTCCTCCTCACGTGTCCCCTCATATCAAAGAAGTTACCCCTTTTAAAGTTAAAAGTGGTTGTGTCAGTCTTTTTGGGCAACTCCCTATTTATACAAATGTTAAACTCAATAACATTATGGTCACTGTTCCCAAGCAGTGCGATCACTTTTACATCTCTCACCAGGTCTTGGCCATTACTTAGGACCAAATCCAGGATCACCTCTCCCCTGGTAGGTTCTGTGACTATCTGTTCCATAGCACAGTCATTGAGAGTGTCTAGAAACTCAATCTCTTTTTCCTGATTTGAACACATATGGAGCCAATCAATGTGTGGGTAGTTAAAATCACCTATTACGACACAGTTATTTTGTCTAGCTGCTATCTTTAATTCACTCATCATTTTATAATCCTCCTGTATCTTTTGATCTGGTGGGTGATAACAAACTCCCAGTGTTAAGCTTCCTTTTGGGCCCACTATTTCAACCCATAGCATTTCCAGAAGCAAATCCAATTCTCTTACCCTCTCAATCTTACTGGATTGTATACCCTCTCTGACATACAGAGCCACCCCACCTCCCCAATCCTTCCCCTCCCTCCTTCCGATATAATTTATAACCAGGAATCACTGTGTCCCACTGATTTTCCTCATCCCAACAAGTTTCTGAAATACCCACAATGTCTATTTCCCCCCCAACACCAAGCATTCCAACTCTCCGAATTTACCTCAGACACTTCTAGCATTTGTGTATAAACACCTATAGTTCCCCATGCATGTTAAGCCCACAACCTTCCTCTTGCTGCCTTGAGACCTTGCCATATCCTTAGCCACAGTCTTAGTGGACAATTCTAATCCATTTCCTTGTAGAAAAATAACAGCTACCCCTTCATCTTTTTGAGATGAGTCATCCCAAACCAGAGATTTTTCATCTCCTGTTGGCTTTCCCCCAATGTTCAGTTTAAAAACTGCTCTGCCACCTTTTTGATTTTAAGTTCCAGCAGGCTGGTTCCTTCTTGGGACAAGTGGAGACCATCTCTTTTGTACAGCTCCCTCTTGTTCCAAAAAGCATCCCAATGCCTAACAAACTTGAACCCTTCCCCCATTCACTATCATCTCATCCATGCATTGAGACTCCTAATCTGTGCCTGTCTCTCCGGCCCTGCACTTGGAACAGGTAGCACTTTTGAAAAGGCTACCTTAGAGGTCATGGCTTTGAGTTTCCTGCGTAGCAGCCTAAATTTTTTCTCCAGGACCTCACAACTGCATTTCCCCACATCGTTGGTGCCAACATGTACCACAACCACTGGCTCCTCCCCAGCACTATCTACCAGCCTATCTAGAAAACACATAATGTCTGCTACCTTCACACCAAGCAGGCAAGTCACCATACGGTCAGTACATAGGTTATCTCAGGACAAGTGTTCATAGAAGTAGGGGGTTGTGCAGACTTCTGTACACAAGCAATCTGAGCTATCAAGTGTCAGCATAGAAATCATATGCAAATACTTTACAATACACCAGTAGAAAACATTAATTCTTACAGTCCAGTGCTAAACATGCTTAACTGGAAGTCATTCCAAGAGGCTTGCTTCCTAGAAAGTACATTCAGGATCTCAGTTGTAGAATGAAAAATAATATTAGAGGGGCAAATACCATCAAATGCTGTGATTTAGTTATGTTTGGAGCCTAAGATCTGTAGGGTTAGTCCAAAGTTGTATGAGAAACATGCATTGTATATACATGCACACACATAGAGGTTTTGGTCCCTATTAGCCTTTTGCACTGCCATGTTGCAGTGTTTAGTTACAAGAAGAGTTGCAACTATCCTAATTCACCTGTTAGGTACTAGACTTGAGAAAACAGTCCTATGCTCCTTTTGAGCCCTTACACACAGTCTCCCAGTCATTTCTGTCTTGCCTATTTCCTTCTGTCAACAATGCACTGCCCAGGCCCCACATGCTCATTGAGCCACAGCCCTACTCCTTAGTTACTTCTTTCTTCCTAAGTATGTGCAGATTAAAAAAAAATCAGTGTTTTTCAGATCCGAATATCAGGGAGTCAAAAAAATCAGTATTCCTGGTTTTCCAGTAGGATTTGTTTGTTTGATTTTCCAGAATTCCAACATTATTTGGCTCCTTTATTCCTTGTGGGGAATCTTTCTGGGGGGCTGGATGGGCTGTTTTTACCGAATTGCACCAAAATTGCAGTGAAGCTGCTGGTGCCTGCCCTTTAAATAACCTCAAAATGTCTTGTGAATTGGACCAAGAGGCAGCCACTAGAATGGAATGACAGCCACTAGAATGATATGATGGTCTCTAGGAGTAGCATAAATGCTTTGGGACTGAAATGAAAGCCCCCAGAGTGGAGCAGTAGAAGTGTTCTGGGCCTAGAATGACAGCTCCCGGAGTGGAATGACATCCATAGGAGTAGCGGAAGTGGTCAGATACTTCCAACAAGCCCAACAGAACCAGTGCAGAGTCAGGGAATTCCAGCAGAACCAGAAGCCAATGTGGGAAGCTCAATAGAAGTAATGTCAAACCATAGAATCCCAGCAGAACAAACTTAAACAAGGGAGAAAGGACTTTTTTGCAAGCCCAGGAAAACCAGTGTCGATCCACAGAAGCTCAGCAGAGCTGAGGGCACTTTTGCAAGCCAACAGAATCAGTTTCAATCCACAGAACCCCCAGCAGAACCAGTTTAATCAGGGGGGGAGGATTTTTGTAACAAAACTGGTGCAATCTACAGAAGCCCAGCAGAACCCAGGGCCAGTGTGGCAGCAGAAGTCCAACAGAACCAATAGCAATCCACAGAAGGCTGGAAGAACCAGAGACAGCCAGGCACATCTATAAGACACTGACACAGACACGCACACAGTAACAATCCTGCTTGCCTCACTCCTGTTGCCTGGGAAACTTGCAAAATAAAAATCACAGACTGACTTGGAGAGCTTTAAAGTTTAAATTGCTGGTTCTGGATATACCCAAATATATCCAGATATATTCTGTATCATATTTACTGGCTTTGGCAAAGATTCTCTGATGTGTATTCAGATTCAAATATACCAGAAAATGGGGTTTAGTTTTGATAGGATATATCCGAGTGCAGATCCTTATTTCCTCCCCTGCATGTCTCTGTTTTTTCTTTTGTCCCACTTCCTTTATCTACCCTATTGACCAGTGATTCCCCCCATCAAAGCCTCTTTCTAATTAACCACCGCTGCCTTTCTTTTCAAATCTTAATTCATATCTCTTTTCTTAAGTATCTTCCTTCTCAGTCTATTGTCTAATTTGTGCCTTCTGCCTTCTTGCCTCTGGGTTCCTTCCTCCTTAGCTTCTCAACTTTTTGGATCTCTTCTAGTTGTGAGATTTTAATCCCAACCGAACTGACAGTTTTGCTAAATTAGACAGTGTTTAAATCCCTGACCAACTGAACAGTCTATTATCCCACAAGCTTAGCTAGAACTTCATTTTCACAAATACTTCGGGAGGGACTTCACAGCCAATAATCTAATCTTAGGATATATAGCAACTCTATGGGCACTCTTGAAATACCACATATTTTGGATTCAGAGGGCAGCTTTATTTGATAAGCAAATCATTTTATGACATTGGAAATCTCAATGATCTCAGTCTATAGATCTCTGAATCAACACTATTCTAGACCTTTGTACAAAAGAGAGAATAGCATAGGCAAGAAGCTCCCAGAACTTTCACCTCCATTTGGCATGAATTCTTGTACCTATTTGAGCAATGATATCTCCTCACCATTATACCCTGTTTAATTAAATTCATAATGTCGCACCTTAATTTCCTAACCTACACTCCTGCCCTACCTTTTTTTCTTTTCTCTCTTTCCTTCTCTGCTAATAGGACACATTAGGGAAGAGGGAGGGGGTGGGCTATATGGGGCTTATTTGCTATGTTAACTTTTTTGTGAGGAAACAATAAAAATCTTTTTAAAAAACCAACAGGATTGGGCTGTGGTATCTTTTCTGGAGCTAAAAAAGCCCTAATGGTGTAAATGACAGATAAGGCATTTGAAATGAAAATATTACAATTTTCTTTAAGATTCATCCCAGAAGTGAGTGTTTGTAAATTGTTAAAATAGGTGGTATATTCCTTAAAAAATAGATTTTACTTCTGTTCCTCCTTAAGTAATATCATAAGTACAGTCTGACATGGGATGGATCTCAGATTCACCCTCTGCATCTCCCTTCTTTCCCCTACTGACCATCAGGCCTGTAGCCAGGATTTTTTAATTTAGGGGGCCTTTAAAAAAGTCAGGGGGCACCCCGCATACCCTCCCAAGGGACCGCCACAAATAAAATAAAAAATTGGAAGTTGGGGGGCCTGGACTGGATGGGAAGTCAGGAGGCCTTGGCAGTAAGTTGGGGGGACAGGCCCCAAGATGCCCCACGATGCCCCACTGTAGCTACGGGCCTGGTGACCATGCAGTGAGACCGACATCACTGCTTAGAGTAAGTAAACAATAGTGGCAACTCTCTCCTTGCCAGAGACAAGGAAGGGAGAAGACTGAGAAAGTATCGTTGGCCAACAAGGTAAGATGGGGAAAGCATTTTTAAAGCCAAGCCCACACCAAATCTTATGGGAAAGCTCTTTGCCTTGCATACATGTTTAAAATCAGACCTCAGTCTGAAGGTGGGCCTTGGGCATATGCACCCCCACACTCCCTCCCACAATTCCCTGAATGCAGGTAAATTCAGTGAGTGCACAGAGAGAGATTGTGTTTGCTGGACACCTTGGGTAACCAAACCTGATTTCTCCCTCACTCAGTTTATAACCAAACCAAGTGTTTAGCACATGGGTTCCTAGGAGAATCCCATGGACACCAGCAAACAGAGATCCAGTCCAAGGAATCATACTGTGCATTATTTTGTGCTTTATAATTTCCTACATTAGACCTGTGCTCACCTACAACATCTCCTCTGAGCAGGGTATATAATTAGGCTGCAATAAATGATTAGTTTTTTGGGCTTCCTGAAACATGTGCAGTAAAAATAACTTGCTAAGTTCTGTGCATTTTTTGTTCATGTTTATTATAAGCAAATGTATACTTGTTGTTGCAATAGTAATAAGTCACGTGCTCTAGCACATGCCTTACATCTGATGTTAGCGGTTTGACTGTGGATTTTTTACATAACTTTCTTTTCTTATAAAAGATGAACTTGTTTCTCTGCTTCCATTCTATTGAATCCACTGAGGCATCAAATGATTCAGTGTAGGCATTTGTCCTTTTTGACTCAGCCAGCAAAGCCTGAAGGTTGCATGAATTTTTCTCTTTGAGTCACTGCCAGCACCTAATTGAAATCACCATTTCTGCCTTAGGAATTCATGAGGAAACTGGAAGAGAAAAAAGCTGAGCTAAATAAAGCCACAGGTATGGGAGAGGCCGTCTTGGCTATCTGCCACCCAGACTCCATCATTACCATTAAGCACTGGATAACAATCATCAGAGCAAGATTTGAAGAGGTAAGTCCATCTCAAGCAGTTCTTTGTGGTAACAATCAGTCTTTGACAAGCAAGGCAGTTACACTGAGGAAAAGATCCAGCTGTAAAGAGCAAAACATTTAGCATACATATCCTTGCTATCATATATATTGTAGGCTGATTTTTTTCCTCATACCTTGTTATGAAAAAGAGGTAAAGAGAAGTGAAACCATGCCCGTGTCAACTTACATCTCTTAGCTCCACCACTAAAGAGGGATTAGAAAAAAATGTTAAGATTCTCAAGCAGTGGAACATCTTCGTGGCAACACAATCTGTCACCAACACTTAGACATACTAGTGTTAAGTAAATACAGTGATTTTTTTTGTTACCATTTTATATAGGAAAAGTAACACCAAACTGTATTGGGATTGCTCATATTCTGAAGGCTTCTAAAGCCAATTTGAGCGTATGTTTCCTGGAAATGTTTTGAGCAGCATTCTTGAAGTAGCAAGAACAGTGACCCTCAGTCATCACTGCCTTTAGCATGTAAGTCAAGTACAAGTGGGCATTGATAGTCACTGGAAATTCTCATGCACTGCTCTTCATTTAAAGGTGTTAGCGTGGGCAAAGCAACATCAGCAGAGACTGGCAGCAGCCCTGGCTGCATTGATTGCAAACCAGGAGTTACTGGAAGCGTTATTGTCCTGGCTGCAGTGGGCAGAGACAACTCTGAGTGAAAAAGACAAGGAGGACATTCCTCAGGAGATTGACGATGTTAAAGCACTCATAGCTGAACACCAGGCAAGTGAACCATGACTGTATTCTTAAGATCAGGCTAGTCATTCTTAAGTGTATGTATGTTTTGGAACATTATGTGGAGTAGATGTATTTGCTATCGTATTGTTGTTCAAAGTAAAAGCAAACAATGAAAGTCCTCCCAGCTGATAATTTGGCAATACTTTTAAATCTCTCTGTAAAATGGTGCACATTCTAACAGCACTGTGGATTACTGCTTAGAGAATAAAGAGGTTGAACCATTATTTTTAAGAAACCAGAATTATGGGCTGCAAATCGAAACAATATAGTTTTGCTAGTCAGTAGTACAACAATATAGTTGTACAGAACCTTTAAAATTGTTCTTGGTATGTATATTCCCTTCATTTTCCTATAAAGGCTCTTCATTTTTGGAAAGCTAGTGTATTAGGGCCATTTCACTGCATTCTGTGACCCACAATGAGGTTGCCGTTTTCAACATGGGTACCCAGACCAGGAAACTGATGGCTGTTTTGCCTTCTTGACAAACACTCTCATAGAAGAAAAGATAGGCAAAGAGGCTGCCTTTAGAGTATGACAAAAGAGAAATGCTCAACAGAGCTAGTTTAGTGTAGTAGTTGGGCTAGGGAGACCTACATTCAAATCCCCATTCAGACACGGAACTCAGTAGGGGGCTTTGGGTCAGTAAATCTGGTGTACTTCACAGGATTGATGTGAAAATAAAACAGAGGATTGGTGGACCATGTATGCCACTTCAAACCCCCCAGTAAACCTAGCATAGGTCTTCTGGCAGGTAGAAAAAATAATGTTTGTGAAGCTGGAGTTCTTATGTGTACATGAAGGATCTCCCAAACCTCTGGTGAACCTCTGTTTCAACTAGATATGCTACAAATTATTCTTGCACATTGTTCATCAAGGCAATCAACATTTAATTGTAGATGTTCATGGAAGAAATGACTAGAAAACAGCCTGATGTTGATAAAGTTACTAAGACGCACAAAAGGAAAGCAGCCGAATCTGTTCCAATCCAATCTCAGATTCCTGTACTTGATAAAGGAAGAGGAGGACGTAAGTTAATGAAATCATAGAATGGGAGGGAGGTGGGAACAGCACGCAGATTCCTGTTTTTAGTATAATCTATTGTTTGTACACTTGCAATGTAATCTCCCTGAATATTGGATGAATTGGTTTGTCAGTTTATTTTGGCTGATTTAAGAAGTGGACAGTAAAATCTAGAAAGCAGCAAATTGTGCCTTAAGGCCAAACCCACCTTCCCGAGAGCAAGCCATATGACCCCCACAAACTCTCTTTTCTCCTGCATGCACAACCAAGCTATATGCACAAACAAGCATAAATGCTGTTATATCCTTTGTTTAAATTGCTTAAAAATGCATACAGAAAAATGAATGAATAATCGTTGTTTTCACCATATTTTAACAGGGAAACGTTCCCCAACACCAAGCTTGTATCCATCAGGTGCACAGACCCAGATTGAGACCAAGAATCCACGGGTGAACCTGTTAGTTAGCAAATGGCAGCAAGTCTGGCTCCTAGCCTTGGAAAGAAGAAGAAAATTGAATGATGCTTTAGACCGACTAGAGGAGGTCAGTAAATACTAAAGCTAACGATAATGTTACTGGTAGCAGTACTTCTGTTGTTTGTATGAGAATAACAGAGTCATGTGGCACTTGAAAGACTAAGTTTTGTACTGTAGCATGAGCTGTCATGGGCCTGCTTCATCAGAGGCATCCCCTTTGTGGGATGCAAGAGTGGATAGACATCATACCAAGACCACAGCCACACAACCTGGAAAATCTACAGCAACTAAAGACATCATACTTCTCACCATATTGATTATGCAGCACGTTTGCTGGCCATTGCACTCTTTATACTCCAACACTGAAGTATGTGGAGGCTCTATTCTACTCATACAATTTCTCCCCTGTGTTTTCAAGAGAGAAATTACACAAGCAGATGTCCTCATGGGGTGCCCAGAATATACATTACATTGTCTGAATGGTGGAAGGAAAGGATACCCACCTGTTTCTTCTATCACATAAAAAGAGTGTTGTCAATGAGATATGCACCAAAAAACATGATTATCAGTCTTATGTATGTAATATATATAGTGCAAGTAAAATGCAACCTTGATTTGTCTGTGGAGAATTATGCCTATTGGCATTTTGGTTTTAGTATTAAATAGCATAGGAACAGTTCACAGAATCAAACCCTAGTTTCAAAACCCTGGTTTTAAATCCTGTTAGTGTTAACCATTGGTAGTGTCAAAACATATGTAATGCTAAATTATGTTTAAATGTGATAAAGGAAGGGGGAATTTGGGAGTGTGTGTGAGGGGAGTGGGTTCCTGATCCTGGCTGCTTCTTTGCAAAACACAGTTCGTAGAAGCCAGCATTGACTTCTTTCCTAACCTTTTCACTGTGTGGTTATATGAGATCACAGGGCAATACTGCTCTTAAACCATTTTTCCTTCTTCCTCTCTCTCTCTCAGCTGAAGGAATTTGCTAACTTTGATTTTGATATTTGGCGGAAAAAATATATGCGGTGGATGAACCATAAGAAATCTCGAGTGATGGACTTCTTTAGAAGGATAGATAAAGATCAAGATGGGAAGATAACAAGGCAGGAATTTATTGATGGGATTCTTTCTTCTAGTAAGTTTTCAAGGAAGAGTTTCTATAATTCTCCAAAGAAGTTTCAGTATGCTTTTGAAGTTACTTATCTAAAATATTTATGTGTCCACATCTTCATATGAATGAAGAGGCTAACAACATAAGAAATAACAATAAAACATCAACCATTATAATAATAAAAATGGTGGCAACTACAAGATACAAGAAACAGCCATTTAAAACAACATTTAAAAAAGAAGACAGCTAAAACCCCACATGGGGTTTCAGAAAAACTTGAGAAAATGAAAAGATGTCTTCTCCTGGCATCTCTAGAGGGCTGTCAGATGGAGCCTCTGTAGGGAGAGAACTGCAGTTCCTGACAAGGTCCTTGATCATTTTCATGTTGACCAATCACTCTAATGCAATCTGTTCCTTTGGTCTGCAGAGTTTCCTACCAGCCGATTGGAAATGAGTGCAGTAGCCGATATCTTTGACAGAGATGGAGATGGCTATATTGACTATTATGAATTTGTAGCAGCGCTTCATCCAAACAAGGATGCATACAAACCTCTAACAGATGCAGATAAAATTGAAGATGAGGTGCGTTTCTCCTCCCACCTTTTACTACTGCTAACATATGCTAACTGTATAGTCCCAATGTTCTCCTGCTTGATTCCATAATGATCAATTATGCAAAATCCTTAGAGAATAATAGTATGGTTTTGGTTATCTTTTGACAGGTAACGAGACAGGTAGCAAAATGTAAATGTGCAAAACGATTCCAAGTGGAGCAAATTGGAGATAACAAGTACAGAGTAAGTTTTTAAAAATCATCATCTTTCTTGTGTAATCCCAAGTATTTTCCAGAGAGCAGAGACACTGGAGCATGCCAGTTCAAATAGAGTGAATTCATTCTGTTTTCTCAAAATCTGGAAGTAACATTTTTTAAAGCTTAAACCATTTTTAAATAAATTAACGAGAAAAAGGATATCCTTTAATATTGTCAAAGATATCCTTTAATATTCCATTTGAGTTGTACGAAAGCTTTTCTCTCATGACCTTTGTAAAGAACTTTGCTCTTGGTCGAACTGTTCAGAACCTCATGATAGAGCTTGATTTTTCTGGGCCCCATGTGCATTTGGATACATCAGTGCAACTTTTGGGACCTTATATGGTGACACTGGTTAACATTTGTATAATAGGGGTGTTTTTTCTTCAACAGAATGAACCGTTGGAATTCTATTAGGCTTTCAGGATATTTGAATGAAATACATTCCATCATCACCATCCTGTGTGTTTTTCCATTAGAGCCTACTTTCCCTTCATTTAGATAGGAAATGTTCCAGGTATCTTTAAAAAAAGAAAGAAAGAAACATAATGAAAGAATCTGTCACATTGCAGAGAAAATACTTCATTTCCTTTTGGTTCAGTAATAAAATCATTTTCCAATAAAAATTTGGCTTTAGAAGTTTATGGAATAAAGCAAGCGATGGTTGATTTATACAAGGCTCCCTCAGCATTCGCAACTTCAGATGTCTAATTTACCTTCACATCTCTGAACTAGTAACTTGGATTGTGTATGTTTTAGAGTCATGTTAGAGGATTTCCTGTTTAACTAATTATGTCTTTCTCCCATTTTCCATCTCTTATCAGTTCTTCCTGGGAAATCAGGTATAAACAGTGGAATGTGTTATGGAGTTTCTAAGTACTCTCTTAATACATTATCATTTCAGCTTGTAGTAGTCTGTCCTTCCCTCTCCTTTCACCTTGAGCTAATTCATTCTTAGTCAGCTGTGGTGCTTCTCTGGAAATGCTTAGCAAATTTTCTTGTTTTGGGAGTTGCCTTTTTTTTTTGCCTGTTGCTGCCTTGTTAATGAAATTACTTTAAAGGGAACCAGATAATAGATTGTTAGAATTCATAAATGCCATCAATGTTCTTCCTGTGGCTTACACAAAGGAATTCTATAATTTTTTTTGGCTAAGATTGAAATATGGGGACTTTCTAGCAGTAACCTTTATGGTTTCCATGTTGCATCCATGCCATCAGATAATGTAGAACCATGCTCTTTTTAAACCTTTGGGGAAAGTTTGGATCAATTTGAAATTGGAAAAATGAATTACACCCCAGTGTGATAAAAGCCACCCCAGTGTGAATAGGCATCATAAAGGCAGTATCCCAGATTAGTACTGTTTTTCCCTGTTAGTTCTCTATATATTCTTAATAATAACTTGATTCCAGACTACCACATTGCCTACTTTTTAAACTCAGTATTATTTGCTATCATTGCAACATTATTACATCATGCAAAATGGGATTCACTGTACAACTGAGGGAGCTAGTTTTATTCTGGGCAAAAAGGCCTTAGCAAAGCTGAAAGAGAGACCTTCCTAGAACCAAAATTTGAATTACTTTATCAGTGACATAGTTGTCCACAACATATTGTTACCAACTTTTCAGTTGTGCCCATTTCAGATTAGATGAAGTTTGAATAATAATTTGTCACCAGAATTCAATTGTGCACTATTAACGCAGCATTTCACCAGACAACATAATTCTGAGTAGTCTTACTTACAAAGTCCATGTAGTAAATCATATCTCTTTAGAATTTTATTTCATCAGTAGTGAGTGCTAGTGAAAGAATTCAGCTTTCCTTGCCTTCTGCATCATGGCAGAGCTGCCTTTGCTCCAAGCTCTGCAAAAGAGTAAAGTAGGGAGATAGTAAAGGGATATAGTAAAAAACCTGCACATGTGACCAGTGGCCTTGTGAATTCCAACAAATGGAGCAAAGGTACGAGTGTGTATCCTCCTTTTATGGTAGAGTCGTCCGCCCCCGGAGCAATCTGGTCAATTCTTCCTTCACTCTAAAAAATAGGGCTAGATGAGTGCCACAACGTTAAACAGGAACTGTTTGCTCCCCATCCCAAATAAACCAGTCGATACGGTGCTTTTCACCTTCTCACTACTGCAGCATTTGGTCAGAGTGATGCCTGAGCAGGATGGGTTAGGGATTATATGTTATAATAACAAAGAGTTTCATGAGATACTTGTATCAGTCACAATTTGATCTAGTGCAGGGTTTGGGAGGGAAATGAGAGGGAAATAGTAAGCGCTACTAATGAGCATTGTAATGGAGGGAAGAGGTGTTTCCAAACCAGCCTCTCAGTGCTTGGAGAAGTGGAATGGGAACTGTTCTTGGGTCCACCTGACCCAAAGGCTTTATTGGGTTAGGAGTTTCCAGTATGTCACTGGCACTCTGGTGGGGTGTGTTGGCAAAGGTGAGTGAAGAGTTTAAAGCTTGGAGCAATTCAAAAGATGGAAGCCTGAAGAGGCATCGTCACTGTTGACATACCTTAGGGTTAATAAGTTCCTGCACTGGGAAAGCAAAATGTAGTTGAATAGATCTTTTCAGCTGCAGGTCAGCATTAACACAGATGTGACTTTAAACACAAAGTGTGCATGTCCTCCTTCCAAGATCCTGGAGTAAATCCTTCCCAGAGCTATTCAGAATAACCATACTAAGAAGGACCATTTTTCCAGAGGTTTTGATTTAAAAAGAAGTCACTGCAGCATAAACCATTGAATGGAAAAGATGGCACCTTGTTACAAAGCCATTTTATCCTTATTTAGGAATTTACATTGTATACATTTCAAATTTGCGTTTTTGCTTATTAGTAATATTTTGGATTAATGAATTCAGTTTTGTGTGTTTTCCTGTTATTTGGTTCCCCAAAGTAATATGCCTTCCCCCTTTGCTTAAGCAGTATCTCAATGAGGTATTTTTAAAATGAGATCAATTATATGATTTGGATTGAAATTATTTACAGGACAAGTAGTGCTGTAAAAGCATCATTTACTTGAAAGAATGAAGTTCTGCATTTTACTGAAGTTTAACCATCATGGCCAATTTCCCACAAGCCACTGCTCTGCGGTCGCTCTTCCTTTTGCCCCGATGGTAATGTCAATTTCATAGTAAGTGCTGCGTGGCCGCATTTTGTCCCGCAGCTTCGCGCAATTTTACCTGTGTCTGCTCAATCCTCAAAAAACAGGATTGAGTAGATGCGGGGGAAATCACGCGAAGCTGCAGACCAAAATGCAGCCACGGAGCACTTAGTGTGAAATTGACATGTACCATCGGGGCAAAGAGAAGAGTGAGCGCGCAGCAGTGGCTTGTGGGAAATCAGCCCATGTGTCTGTTTAGGCAGGAGGTGGCCTTAAATATCATCAGTCTGGACTTATTTAATCTCTGTGAACAGTTTTTTGTGACATTGTGAGGTCTTTTCTGTAGTCAGGAGTATCAAGTGAACTTAATCAGTGAAAGTTTGCATAGGATGGATTGGTAAGTTGGAAGAGAAAGGTTTCTGTATTGATAAGGGTTCAAATGATGCAGCCCTGAGATCCATGCTATACTACTACATTTCCCAGTGCAGCAGGAGACAAAGAGCAGCCATGGCTTCTCTTCCCACTGTACCATCCTTCACCTGTTGTAACAAGGTGTGTTGCAGGTGTATTGCACAGCGGATGGAAAGGAGAATGACTGATGGTATTGGGAAAGGATTTGGCAGGAGAAGCCATAGCTACCTCATCTCCAAGCATAGCAGGGAATGTAAGGGTATGCCATGAATCTTCAGGATGCTACCTGATATTCCTAGCTTTTGATTCAGCACATTACTTTGCACTGAGAACAGAAGTGCTCCACTGATAAGTACATTGAAAATCTTTGAGCCTCTTCGTATGTTGCTTTTTTTGACACACCATCTGCAACTCATGTGGGGTTGAAGTATGTTTACGCAGAACATTTTTGTGGCTTTTCTCTCATTCTATTTGCCACTTTACCCCTATGTGTGAGAAAATAAGTTTTTAGCTTTCTTGAATGAGTCTGTAGATTAATCCTCAGTGTTGCAGATATTGACAACAGAATAGTTGAATTCTTGGTTCACCTGTGAATTTTGCATAAAGTAAAAAAAATCTCTTTTCATTTTGTCACAGTTGAATAATTAGTTAATCAGAAAGAACATATTAAAGGGCTTTAAAGCTTTTCATGTGTTATATAGTTGGGAAAAAACTGTTTCAAGGCTACTTGACTGACATGTTTTGTAGAGATTGTACTGGAGGCTCCCAGTGTGTTTTCCATATGCTGTGGGCACAGTTGACATTTTTTTAACTTTGATACCAAATGTAGTTGTGAAAGTAGGATGGAGAAGTAGTATGTACTGGTTGCTTGGAAGTGGTAATAGCTTGGAGTGCATGTTCCATTCAAAGAAGCAGTATCCAACAGATGTTTATTACACTGGCATATAGTGAAACAAGAACTATGTGGGGACAAAGGGGATAAAAAATATGGTAGCTTGCATGCATGAAGAATGTTGTTCCATCCCACACATCAAGTGAGGTGGAGAGAGGAAGAGCAGAGTTTGGTGACAGTTCCCGGAATGGGGAGGCACTTGCTTACCCCTGTGCTGGGTGTGAAGCCAGGGCAGGAAGGGAGGGTTTAATGGCCTGGTAGGCATGATATCACTCCCTTTGGGGGATGGGGATGACCTATTACCTGTCATGGCAACTGTTCTGAGAAGTGGAGCCATGCAGGGCTGTTACAGGAGTTTTAACATTAATTGTATAAGTTCTAAACATACTTTTCAGTGGGTAAGTTTCTTGACATCATTTCTTCAAGGTGGCTTGATATGAACTCTTTAATGTCAGAGTTACTGATGCAATAATTCCATGTATTACATTACTAATGAAAAGATATCAAACACAATCAACAGTCTAGCATAAAATCCAACCTATTGGCATACGCTTGCTCTCTTCCTTCCCTTCTTTCCCCCACATAATTTCATTGCTGCTTTTCGGATTAATGCAGTTGCATTCAACTTAAAAACAACCTTGACCCATGTGCATAATGAAAATATCTTTGGTGATTTTGCTACTAATTATTAAGGAGCATCTTGTGTGTGGCTAATTTTAACCCACTTGGCTTGAAGCTGACATTGCCTTTGTGAACTTCTCAGGAAAACTTTAGCATGTTTTCCTATTTTCTGCACAGTTTGGTGACTCCCAGCAACTCCGTCTTGTCCGTATTCTGCGGAGCACTGTTATGGTTCGAGTTGGAGGTGGATGGATGGCATTGGATGAGTTTCTAGTGAAAAATGATCCTTGCAGAGGTATGTAAGAAGACCTTAGATACAAATAATCAAGATAATTGCTACTGTTGTAGATTCTTTGGGGAGGTTGTGTATGTGTATACAGGAAGAGATGTGTATAAATCTGGTGACTGATTAAGCAGTGATTCGTTCACAGTGTTCTACACAGACACACATATATCTTATTATTTAAACGTGTGCATACTAGAGGAAACGTAAAGCCTGGTTACACATTACCACCACCACAAAGGAGCTTTAACTATCTGTTGCGAATTCTAAAGGATCAGCTACCAACAAGCAGAGACTGCTGGAGAGGATGGAAATCGCACATAGAGGGAACAATGAGCTGCTGTCTCTCTGTCTTTATTCATTGTTTATCTCCCCTTATCTATCTTCTTAATTTTCTTTTTTTTGCCCTTGCCCCTAAGAGGGAGGATAAGGTGAATTAAAAACTGGAGGGCTGAAGATAGCCATCAGCCTCTCTTTTTTCAGGTGCATAACTGTGAGCAAATTACATGTTACTATTTTTAAAGAGTTGGGTGTGGGTTCCCTGGACTCAGCTTATGTTCCTTGCAGCCACACAGCAGCTGTGGGGAATGGGTTCTTTAAAAAGGGGGAAGGAGCCCAAATGGGCTCAGAATAGCATCATGGGAGGAGGAAGGGCTCCTGCTTCTCCCCCAAGCTATTTTCTTGCACAAAAATCTTTCGGGGGGAGGGAGTTATTTTGCCTATTTTGCTGTTCCATGTTGGAGTATCTATGCACATGGAGCAGCAAAATTGGCTCTGTATCTGTTCCATCTATCCAAGTGTGTCAGGTGAGTCCTCAGAATCCTCAACAGAAGGAACTCTTATGTGGTAAGACTGCTTTCCACATGTTGAGTACAACATGCAGCCAGGCTGTCAGTGAAACAAGAGAAGGTACTCAGTGGAATCAGGCCTACATCTGCAAATGATTCTGAGTTGAATAGATCCGATTTGGTGAGTTAAGCCCAACAGGTGCTTAACTACAACAGTCGTCCTCATAGGCTAAGAAACTTAATGTGGGGAAAACTCAGCTGAATCTCAGCATGACTTGCAGTAAGTATTGCTTCAGTGTAGTGGCACAGAATTGGAGGAAGTTGGTCTTACCAAAGGGCCAGGTGGGACAGTCACTATAGAGATCAAATTTCAGAAGGGAACAGTTTTCCTCTTACCACTCTATAAACATTATGAAAAGAAAGTAGTGTGGAAGGGATTCCATTGTCATAGGAGAGACAAAATATACCCTGATATAACTGGGAATTGGAAATATAAGATGCAGCTTAGAGTTGCTTCCTGATTTTATTTTATTTTATTTTAAAAAAAAATCTGCTTCCCAGGCGGAGCCTGAGGGAAGAGTCAGCAGACTGAGGTAATCATAGAAGAAAACAATTTTGTTTGCCCCAGGCAGGTTGGATGCACAATGAGCTCAGTCTTCACTTGGTTTTGAGTGTGGCGCATACAAACTGCTTAAAGGGGGGGAAAGTGACAGGGAGAGTCCCTGAAGCTGCCACAGCCACATTGCTCTGCTACTTCCCTCTTTCATTTGGCCTTCTTTGGTCACCTTGCTTCCCCTTAATAGGCTCATCCATAGAGACTGGCTACACACACGAGTACTGTAGTCTTAGCATATGAAATGCTGTGCTGGAGCTGTATTCATCAGTCTGGTAACTTCGTGCACATGCATGAGTTACTAAGTAGCTTCTGCTGACTTTTGCTGAAAAATAATACTGGTGACTTTTGCTGAAAAATAATACTGGTGACTGGCCCAATGGTCAATAGAAAACAGCTCAGCCACACATTTAGGAGGTGTCTCCTGGTCAGTTAGCAATGTGAGACAACAACCATTGAGATGTCACAGCACGTACAACAAAAGGATGTCCTCTGAGAGAAACCTGAGTGTGCGGAGGGGGCAGACTGGGATGGAGCACTAGAGAAGCTCTGAGCTAAATTTAGATGAGGGTGTTTCCAAGCCCCTATGTTGCATCCTAGTATGTATTGTATATGATTCTCAACTCATATGGAGAATGGGAAAATTCAAGATGAATGGTAAGTATTACTGCTTGCTGATTCCAGGTGGAATAACAGTAATGAAAAAGGGATCAGCTACTTTTATTTTATGAAAATATGAAGTAGCGACAGATGTTATTATTTGCCTGTTTAAGTGTTCTTTATTTTTAACAGTGCTGTAAATTCTTAGTGAAAAGCTGTAAGTTTAGAAACGAAAGTTACATTTGTGGTACTATAACTATTTCTTGGCATATATGTGTATATAGTTTTCCTTTTATCAAGCTAATTCAATTTTATCCACTCCCCATTTTATCAGTTATATTCCTAAATGCAAAACCAAGGACCTTTCTGTGATCCTAAAGATTTACAAGTAGGGTTAAGAAGAGGAGTGAACTAATGAGAAATCTCCCTCTATATAGCTGAGTTGTACTGGGAAAAGTGAAAAGCAGGCTGAAGAGATAGTTGTATAGTCTGCACTGAAAATCCAACTAATTACATCATCACATCTCACACTCCACTCTATAGAATCTAACAGGGCATAAGTGGCTTTTAGAGATCTGACTCTGATTATAATTGACTGCTGCAGTCATACAGCTAATCAGATGAAATAAGGACTTTTTCTGGTTCAATAAAAAACCAATTAATGAACCTTTCTCTCCCCTTCTTTGATTAAGAGCAGCCTGTGTTTGAATATAGTCATATAATTCCTTAGAGCCAGGTTAAAAACAAATGTACCATGAAAAGGGGGAGTCATGTTTAAAAGGTATGGATCTTCTTGGTACACATGTGTATCAAAAGAGTTGACATAAATAACTGGTATATAGTTATATGCATAAATTATTTGCATATTGATGCCAGGAAAAGGCCAGATGGAACTCTTTATTGGCCCTTGAGCACAGGGCATCCATGGCCCCTCCATCATGTTCCTTCCTTCCTCTTCCCCATTTTGTGATCACTTTCCTCTCTAACTGGAGGTGCCTCCACCACCACCCTTGCAAAGTCCAGTTATGCTGGAAGGTACACAGTTAAATTTTCTCATGTTTTCATTATTTCCATTTTTCCTTAGTACCTCTGGATCTAAAAAGGGCTCAGAATAGTTTTACATATTCCCTGCACTGCTGCTTCTCCATCTGGAAGAAGGGAGATGGATGCAAAGGCCTCCAGGCTGATAGGGGGAGGTGCCTGTAGGAGACAGCAATGTGTGGTTCTTTTGCACTCTGCTAACTCCTGTTTCAACAGGCACTTCTTCCACTGGGAGGTGGGAGGTGATCCCTCTACAATGGCAGTGGACCTCAGTGCCTAGTTATACTGACTGTTAATACCAGGCCTACAACAGGAATTGTTATATTCATTGTTTGACTATAAGATAGCATTTGCTGGAAATAAATAAATTAATGAATACATACCCCAGAGAGCACTACTGTCAGGAACATAACATCGACTGACCGTTCTTGGCCTTAAGGATGCCAGGCCTTTTCAGTGGGGGTTCCGTACTGGTAGAATGCGCTTCTGGAAGAGATCAGGGCCCTGTGGGACCTTCTGCAGTTCCGCAGGGCCTGAAAGACGGAGCTTTTCCACCAGGCTTTCAATTAGGAGCCGCCACACCACCAACAACAACATCTGTGGTTTTGGGTCAGCCCTGGTCTGGGGGGGACTGTGTTATACTATTGCACTAAGCTGAAGATCACCAAGCCAGTGAAAATTGTTAGTACGCCATCTGATTTATTTAAAGATTACCATCACTAGCACTTTAATTGTTGGATTGCTTTTAATGCTCAATGTTAATGTATATATGCTGTTTTAAATTTTTGTACTTGGCTTTTATGGTACAGGGTACCAACTAGTGTAAGCCGCCCTGAGCCTGCTTGTGGGGAGGGCAGGGTATAAATTGAAATAATAAATAAATAAAAATAAATAAATAAATAAATAAATAAATAAATAAATAAATGAGGCTGAAATCCCAGTAAATTATCACCAAGTTTAGCATAACCAGAGTGGAGCACCTCAACTTCAGGGAGTACAAACATGAGAAGACTTTTGGTTTTCCACAAAGTTGAGAAGGTTTTGGGGGTTTTTTAAAAAAGAAGTTTTCACTAAAAAGTGTGTTTAGGGTTTTCAATATCAGTGGATGTGAATCTAATTTTCCAAAAATGTTGGTTTACTTTAACAGTACAAACATTTTTCCAAAGGTCAACAGGTTTTCTGCAAGAAAAAAACTTCTCTGCAAATGAGAAATGCAAGATAGCATACCTCTGTTGACCTGACTCAGAAAATTATGTATATGTAGTGCCTGTGTGTGGACCTGCTGAGGGTCAGAGGTGAACTGCAAGCAAATAACTGTTGACTGAATGGGGGTGGGCTGGCTTAATAACTATCCACATTCCATCATATTCAAACACTATGTTGTGCACTCATTTCATGCAACATAAGATTGCATATTTATTTTCCACTCCCATCTCTTCCTTGTTTTGCCAGGGAAGCCATTTTTGGCACAGATGATATTGGGGCTGTCTAAAACTAAGATTTTACCAAAAGTGTTCTACTTTTGCTGAAGAGAACTCTGGTTCTTAGTGAGAACTTCTTACCACTTAAGATCTGTCTCTTGGCCTGCAGCTTTGAATCTTTTGCATATGCAACTGCTGTAATTGATTTCTTCTCCTCCTAACAATTTTCTTTAATATGACCCATATCCTGTGTCATTTTTTCTAGTTCATCATCATGGGAGTAAAATGTTACGTTCGGAATCAAACTCTTCAATTACCACTCAGCCTACTATAGGTTGGCAAACCCCTCTCTTTTGTCTCTCCTGTTCTTATGTTCTTTTCCATTTCCTTCCCACTTTGCTTTGAGATATATATACATACAGATATATATATAGACATATATATATATATATATATATTTAACAGAACGCTTCACGTAATCAGATTTTTTAGCTTAATACTTGCTGCACTGGCTGGTGCTTGAGAGCTTGCCTATACATTTCCTTTGATACACTTGAAGTGAGTGTTTCAAAAGCATTTGCTATTAACATAGAGAAACCAAAATGCTAACCTGTTTAGACATCTGGTTCTTATGGAAGGTTCTTATGTTTGCATCTTCACCTGTGTGTGTCTGCCCAGCATCCAGTTTCTTCTTTATCATTGAGGAGTTTCTGTTTGTCATTGCATGCTGCCAAACTGCATTACTTTATAGTTTAGTGTTACTATGATTTATCCTTTACGTTCAATATGTATTCATCATAGCCAGCATCTGAGTCATCTGAGCGAATATGAGTAGCCGTAGCATTAGTCAAATGGGTCTTCAGGTTCTGTCTGTGCACTGGTATACTGAGTAGCATGTTGAGCCATTCCATTATCATGCTGATTTATGTTGACAGCGGTTCATCTTTGCTGGCATAAAATGTTAGACTACGCATATTCTAAAAATGAACTCTTCTGTCTCAACCAAATACATTATTTACTAATGTGTTTGATTTGTGTGGCCTACTTGTGTGACACTTGGCATCACTGACAGCATGAAAGTGGATGTACAGAGATGATTATATTTCTTGATTTCTCTTCTTCATGTGTTATAGCAAAAGGAAGAACAAACATGGAGCTACGTGAGAAGTTCATTTTGGCTGACGGAGCCAGTCAAAGTATGGCTGCCTTCCGACCAAAGGGGCGTAGATCACGACCGTCTTCACGAGGTGGTTCACCCAACAGATCCACTTCTGTGTCAAATCCACCTGCCCAAACAGCTCCAACAGCATCTGTTGCTATCAGCACACCCAAGGTATGTCTCATGCACTGCAGCATTGAATATGTCAGTTAATAAAATGAGACCAAGCGTGCTACAGTTTCCTATAGTGTTGCTTTATAATCAATAGGGAAGTTTTTAATTCTTCTGTTTTTCAAAGAAAGCTAACAAAGTTTTTCATTGTTTCCCTGCCTACAATTGCAGCGGTCATGCAAGCCTGGAAAAAAACATGTAAGCTAATTGGAAACCTGGATAAACTTTTAAAATGAGAAAAACATTAACCCTACCACTTGCATTTTTAAAAGCGCACATACATCCTCCTTTGTGTAGAGTGTATGTTGTCAGTTTTCCTGCTTTTGTTTTGGTGTCTTTTGCTTTTGCTTTTGATTTAGAGATTCATTCTCCTTAATCTGAATATTCTGCTCCATGACACTGTGTTCCATCAACTGTTCTTCACCCTTGTGATTTGCCATTGTTCCATACAGACACCCCATCATTTAACACGCAACTATGGTAAACCATGGTTGATAAACAGCAAAACGACATCTTGTAAACCACCAGAGTGCTCTGAATATCAAGTGTCATCCACAGAGGTACAGTAATGGATGGATATTCTAGTCTAACAAAAATTTCCTTCACTAAAGCTATCCTATTAGCTAACAGTCACTACAGTTCTTCAGCTGTGCAGCACACTTTGCATATTAATACACTATTATTTGTTATCAGTCTTCTGTCCAATAATGTTATTTTCTCTCTCTTTTTAAGCCTATAAATTGATCAGTCTTTAATTTGCTTTTTATGTGTGATGGTTGTTTGTTTTCTCCTAGAGATTTGTCAAATATCTATTTAATACTATAAATAATCCCAAACAAAATTATGTTGTTCCATACGTATGGAATTTCAGGCACACATAACCCAGATGATGTAGTTTGTGTTCATTTTCTTTCTCTTTCTCTCACTAAGATTCTCCTGCCTTTCCATTAGACCTGATAAACAGTTCTTCAAAATAAAAGAGCTCTCAAATTCATGCACTAACACGTAATTCCACTATTGTTTTACCTGCATGTTTCCCCTTGACTTTCGTGACCCATTTGACTTTGTTTGGTAAATAGATCACAATCCCACATAAGAGTTTGCAAACTATGTAATCTGTGCATTTAAGCATATTTAACTCTGTGTCAGACTACAGTTTGTATTTGGTTGCACCCCTAAAGGCTGAAGATGGGGAATGACAGTAAAATAAATATTTGATAAACCCAGAAATAAATATCTTGTGAAACACAAAACACAATATAATGGCAAAAATGAAACTATCCCATTCCTCCTTGAGCCCAGCCACTAAAAGCAAGTTGAAATAAAAATGTCTCACATAGCATCTGGGAAATGTTCAGGATCAAACTTCAATAGTTCTCCAAGGTGAAAAGTCCCATAGGTACAGGGGAAAATCACTGTACAAGTATCTCTTCATGCCATTGTGGTACAGCCCTTATGCACCGATAGTTTAAAGACTGTGTTTGAGATCAGTTCTTGGATGATCATAAAAGATGCAACTGAAGATAGGGCAGTCTTCAAAGTTTGTACATGTATAGGTTGTCAAAGATGTAAAATACATTAAAGATTTCAAGGTTCTCCTTTGATTCAGTAATAAAACTCCTAAGTAAAAGATGAATGGAAGCAATCAACATCTCCTGCCACTTTTATATAATTCTAAATTATTTTAGGATATATAGCACATGGATGGTTAGTGCAGGGAGGAATGTCTTACTGCTAGTCTTGCTTGTTGGTCTGTTGTACATCTTTAGAAGATTTCCAGTTCTAGCACTATCCCTCAGATTCTTTATACCACTGAATTTACTGGACGTTTTATTGCTTTGCTTTGCTTTCTGAGAAGACAAAACACACAGCTGTACTCATTCTCTCTGCCACAGTATGTTTCTCCGGTGGTCCTGGGAGTGGAGCAGTCCTTGACTCCTTACTCCTGGGACTTAGCTCCTTCCTCCGCAGGCAGGGCCAGCCAAACTTGATCCTGGAGGGGAGGGGCTTGTCTTCTGGATCCCCAGTCATACTGGCCCTGCCTTTGGAGCAGGATGTTCTGGCTGTGCTCTAGGGAGCAAGAAGATCCTGGCAGAAGAGAGGAGGAAACAGAAGAAAGAAGGACAAAGTGAGTGTTTGGGAGGCGGGGGAAGTTATTGTCGGCCTCCCCACCCCTCCCGGCTCTACCGGTGAAGATGCGGAGTACGGCTGCCGACAGTATTGGGAGGCCCCCAGTCAGTCACAGCAGCTGGAGATCCCATCTCTGCTGACATGCATGGACTTTCTTTCGCTGCTGGAAGTAGCTTCTCCCCTGTTCCATTCAGAGATAGAGGGGGGGAGAGCAGCAGGGGCAGAACGGGCACCGGTGGCGTGGCTTCTTGCTGGCACGATCCCATGTGGTGCTGGAGTCTTGCCCACAGCTCTTAGATGGGCAGCTCAGTGGCTCCAAGCAACTCATCCTACCCTGCAGAGCCATGGTAGGAGGATTTTGGGCATGGGGGGAACCAGGCAGTACAGGCTGGATCTGGTGGACTGGCCCAGCTCATGCTTGTTGATATGGAGGCTGTCCCCCCCCCACTCTGCCCCTGGTGTGTTTGGAGTTTGTGTGCCTTTTTTTACTTCACTACCCTGGGGTTACCTTCCTAAGGACAATTGTGACAGGCGTGTGGAAAAAGCTCTGTGAAGGGATTTTGAAGCAGCAGCTAGTTCCCTGAGAGCATCTGGCACGGGCTCTTTATTTGCTAGAGCAGCTTATACCTGGGCTTCAGACCTTACAGCAGCAAGCAGTGGCATACCCAAGAGTCTGAAAGATGAGCTAAAGAAATAGCCTTGGCTACAGCCTTTGCAGCAGGTGCCTCTCTGGATGCACTCCAGCTTGCTGCTAGGGCTATGGCCTGTAGCGTGACAGCTAGGCATAGTATGTGGCTCAGAAATTGGGATGCATATCCCTTGGCAAGAGCTAAGGTGGCAGCAGTGCCTTTTAAGGGAGTCAATCTCTTTGGTGCAGGTTTGGACAGATATCTCATGGAAGACAAGGACAAGAAATGAGTCCTACCATCTAAGAAAAGGGAAGTGAAAAATAAGAGGCGTTTTCAGTCCTTTTGTGACGTCATGAGAGACGACAGACAAAGCTACAATAGAACCTTCAGGGGCAGATGGCAACATAGAGCTAGGGAATCTAGAACCCAGCCATTTTCAGGGAAAGCAGGACAGAATCCTAAAGGTACGAAGAAAGGAACCTAGGCATGACTATGCCGAGACCTTGGAGGTACTGAATGTGGGGGGTTGTTTGCAGCTGTTCTCTCAACAGTGACACCAGACAGTCACAGACAAGTGGGTGCTGGAGATGGTTATGCATGGCTACTCTCTGGAGTTCGAGAGGTACCCCCCATCTTGGTTCCTGGAGTTGCCAAAGAATCGGTCAAGGAACAAGCACATTCTTCTCAAGAAGGCCATTCAATATCTACTTGACATTGGGGCTATAGAAAGGGTTCCTGAGAGGGAGACATCACAAGGCGTATACTCCATCTTCTTCATGGTCCCCAAGAAGAATGGGGATGTGAGAGTTATTCTAAACCTCAAATGGTTAAACAAATACCTAAAGACTAGGAAATTCAAGATGGAGACACTGAGGACGATCCTCTCTTTCATACAGACTGAAGAGTTTATGGTGTTGATAGACTTGGCAGATGCCTACCTACACATTCCGATCCGGGAAGTTCATCACAAGTTCCTGCAATTTGCTTACCATGAATGATATTTTCAGTACCGGGCCCTCCCACTTGAACTGAAATCTGTGCCAAGGGTCTTCACCAAGGTCTTGGTGACATTGATAGCGTTCTTGAGAATGGTGTGTCCCTGTTCCTGTTTCTCGATGACATCTTGATAAAGGTACCTTTGGCACAACTAGTGGTTCAATTTCTAGAGCTGATGATGCAGGTGCTTAGGGACCATGGATTCATAATCAATGTGCAAAAGAGTGTTCTAATGCCATCCCAGAAATTAACCCACTTAGGTTTACTGTTCCATTCAGCAAGCAACAGAGTCTTCCTATCTTAGGAGAGACAGCAAAAGATTGTACAGTTGTTGAGTCAAGTTTTACAAGGCCCCTCAATAGAGCTGATGACCTTGGCCTGCCTCTGGGGAACACTGGTCTCATGTCAAGATGCAGTGCCTTGGGCCAGGTTCCATACACGGCCTCTCCAGAAGTTTCTCCTTCCATATCAGGAAGACATAGTTCACAAGTCAGTGAGGAAATTGATGTTGCCAGTGGCTATGAAGCAAGAGTTACAATGGTGGCTAGAGCCAACCAGATTTTCACAGGGCATGCCACTGAGGGACCCCAAGAGAACTGTGATAACTACAGATGCCAGTCTGTTTGGCTGGGGAGCACACACCTTAGGAAATATGATGCAGGGGATCTGGTCAGTGGAAGAGTTGACCAGGAGTATCAACTTCCTGGAATTGAGAGCGATAATGCTCGCCCTGATTCAGTTACAGAGTCAACTCATAAGTCATCATGTCCTCATTCAGACGGGCAATATGATGGCGAAAACCTTTATGAACAAGCAGGGGGGCACTCGCTTTAAGAAACTGAATCAGGAAGCGACAGACGTGATGGTCTGGGTGGAGACACATATCAGGTCTCTCAAAACCATTCATGTAGCAGGTCAGGAGAACATACTAGTAGATTGGCTCAGCCGACAGACAGTGGACCAGTTGGAGTGGATGCTGCATACGGAGATGTTCAGACAGATATGCAAGTGGTTTGGAACAGTAGTGGTGGATCTGTTTGCAACAGCCCAAAACAGACAGGTCAAGTGTTTTGTATCAAAGGCAAGAGACCCGAAAGCCATCGGAATTGACGCATTGAAGTTAACATGGCCAAGGGGCCTTCTATACGCGTTCCCACCATCTCCGCTAATTCTGAGGGTGATACAGGCGATGGTGGACCAGAAAGCAGAACTGATTTTAGTCGCACCCTTCTGGCCAGGGAGGGCGTGGTTCCAAGATCTGCTAAGGTTCTCTGTACAGGAATCGTGGAGACTCCCACTAAGAGGAGACCTGTTGATGCAGGGCACAATGGTGCATCCAAGACTGGACATGCTGAAGTTAGCAGCCCAGAGATTGAAAGGCGGTAGGAAAAGGTCTGGCATTGGCTGGACATTCATAGGGCTCTGAGCTTCTACCTGGACAGGACTAAGGGGTGGAGGAAAACAGAGTCCTTGTTTATGTTCTTTTGGAAATTGGCCTTGAGTAAATCCATTTCGACGTCCATCCTGAGTAGGTGGATCAGGGGGTGCATCATTGAGGCCTACAAGGCGCAAGGGGTAGATCCTTCTGAAGGGATTACTGCTCACTCCCTAAGGGAAGTGGCCACTTCGGCAGTGCATAGAGGGTTTCCATCCTTAGTCATTATTTGCAAGGCGGCCACCTGGAAATCTACCCATTCATTTACTGAGCATTATAGGGTAAATAAGCTGGCCTCAGCAGAGGCTGCTTTTGGCAGAAGGGTACTTGCCCTGTGAGGAGTGGAAGCCATCAGACCCACCCTGGGGAGTACTGCTCTTTTATGTCCCAGGAGTAAGAAGTCAAGGACTGCCCCACTCCCAGGACCACTGGAGAATGGAAGATTTTCTTCACTTACCGTGAAGCTTCCTTCTCGGTGGTCTGGGAGTGGGGCAGACCTGCCCGCCCTGGTTGAGGGAACGGTTTCTGTGGTGGGTCTGGATATTTAACTGCTATGCAAGTTCTCATTATGGGAATCATTGCTGAGAGTCTGTATGTTTTGCGTTAATTACAAATAAAGTTGGTTGTTCTACGTGTGTGGCTTGCACTTGTTCCTGGTGTGGGAGGTGGTGCAGGTTGTTGGTTTTTCAGTTTCTAGAGATTGTGGGGATCCAGAGGACAAGTTCCTCCCCTCCAGGATCAAGTTTGGCTGGCCCTGCCTGCGGAGGGAGGAGCTAAGTCCCAGGAGTAAGGAGTCAAGGACTGTCCCACTCCTGGACCACCGAGAAGGAAGCTTCATGGTAAGTGAAGAAAATCTTCCGTTCCTTCGCATGTAGGATTATTATTACTAAATATCCATAAGACATAAAAAATAACGTAGGATATTAATTGCTGACTTTGAATATAATGGATGCTTTTTCTTTGGCTCCTTAGTTGTCAAAATGTAGCTATAAAGCTGACTTGATTATACTAAAGTTATGAAAGGTATACTGTCATTGCCAAAGCTAGTCATTTATTGAAGAAACTGGGCATTAATTTAATTGCTCTCCCATGTGGAACTTAATTAGCCTTGCTGACTATGTATTGATCCTTCAAAGCCTTTGCTTGTAGTCTGGAATTCCAATTCCGTACATTGCCTCTTGATAGTCAACATGTGCATTAAGAGAAGTAGGCTTAGAATGCTAGAGTTCAAAAAAAATTTAATACTGTGACCAAAGAATCCTTGAAACATGATATTCCTCATCAGTAGCCTCATCATGCTTTCCTTTCTCTGGTTTGTATCTTGGGTGCCCCTGTGGGCCTAAAATCTGTGAGCTCAGTAAAAATGAGCTTATTTCAAACCATTACTAACCACAACTGTCAATATGTGTAAGTTTTGCCAGACACTAGCTAGATCATTATTGATCTTCTGTGCAGTCCCACATGGGGACTGCACATGAGCAGGCTTGCCATCGGATAGGTCTGTACAACTTCCAGGGGGAATTCTCTTAAGAACACTGTACTCTTAACCAAAGTTATAAACTGATCCAGTTAACAAATTACAGTGGTAGCAAATATCCATGTATGCAAAGGTCTGATAAATATTTTGTTTTCCATTGGCAGGAAGTACTTTTGGCAGCAAAAAGGGGTGTGTGGTTTTGACCATTTTCCTTCTCCCACTGTAGATCCCCACATAGTGCCTGCCCCCATTCCCAGGGCTCCACTGCTGTCTAGGGACATGATTTCCGAGGACACATCAAGATGCATGGAAAGGGGGATTGGAACGTTCACTTCAGTGAGCGCTGTTATGCTTGTGCAAAATAGGATCCATGACATAGTGATCAACTTACTATGTATTATTACTGTTTGGTTCCTTTTCCAAATCATGTCACTTTTCAGAACAGCCTTTCCTTTCTCATGCATGTTCCAAGATGGTATGGATGGAATCCTGAATTCATTTCTACTTGATACGGATCTTCACAAAGTTTTTTTTCCCCACTCATTTATTTTTGTGTCTAACAGGGAACTCCAATACAAGGAAGTAAGCTTAGATTGCCAGGATATCTGTCGGGGAAGGGCTTCCATTCTGGAGAAGACAGTGGTCTAATCTCAACAGCAGCTACAAGAGTCAGGGCACATTTTGCAGGTGAGTGCTAGCGTCCTTGGAGCTGTAGGGCTGGAAGGTCACACAGTGGAATTAAAATCTTACCTGGCACAATCAGGTTGGCTAACGTATTCACACAAATTGTAGTTGAGATGCTATTAGTATGGTTGCATCTGGTCCAAAATTGCTTCTTCCATATGGCTTTGTATGCATGAAGTTTTAGCACATTTGAACTTGTGTCTGGTTGTTCATTGAAGATTATTATACTACCCTCATAGACATAAGGGTCTCAAGGTGATGTACAAAGATAAAATTATTGTACCTCTTTCTTGCTTTTGCTTCTTCATAACCATATTATTTGAGTTGCAGGTCATCCACTTTGCTCTTTGTTGAAATGTCACCCCTTCAGTAAAATGCACAATGTTTGCTATCTGCCTGTGATAAACTGTGGCCGCCTCCTCCTCTTTGGGAGATTGATGTGGCAAGGATTTGGTTTTCAAGAGGTTCTGGTTCCTTGCAAGGTTGGAACTGTGTCACTATTTGTACAGTGCCATCCACATGTGTGGTGTACAGAACACAGGGAGACAAGTCCCTACTCTCCTTAGGGAGAGACAACATAAAATTCTGGAAAGTTAGTTAACACAAATGGAACAGAGAGGAACAGTTTGGTGGAGGGGAGTAATATGCTGTCATATTCTTGGTTTAAGTAAGGAAAAAGGACTTTGGTGTTGTCCCAAAGATTTGACAGAAAAAAGTTAGTTTTGTTGAATTTGAATGAAAAGGGTAACATCACATAGGTGTCCAATGAGGCATAAGAACCATCCAAGGAGGAAGGGCACAGTTATTTGAGGGACTGGAGACCTTTGGAAGACTGAGGGTAGTGATGTCATAGGAGCAAAGCTCATGGGCAGGAACATACTGGGATATTAGGTAGCTAATTGCTCTGATCTTAGCAACAGGGACTGGCATGCACACATTCCAGGTTATACCCATTTTCTTGTGTGAATCAGAGAGTGCTCCATGTACCTCATGAGGAATATTCAGATCATTCTCGACAGGACATTGTCAAAAACCAAGCAACCTTGCTCAGCCAGCCTTCTGTATTTGTGCTGGAGCCCAGTGAAGCTCTTGGCCTAGGCTCATTGGGTGCAGGATGAACTTGTCTGTGGAGAGACACCTGTTTTGTTGCCTCTCTTGTCTCTAATTGCAATGAATTTATATCCTGTCTCCCTTTTGCAGAAACTAGAAAAACTCCAAGCAGGCCAGGAAGTCGGGCAGGAAGCAAGGCTGGCAGCAGATCTAGTAGCCGCCGGGGCAGTGATGCATCTGACTTTGACATTTCAGAAATCCAGTCTGTGTGCTCAGACGTGTCAGAGACTGTTCGCATGGCAAGTAGACCGACACCTCGACCTTCTTCTCGGTCTGGAGCTAAGCCTTCCAAAATTCCAACTCCGCAAAGAAGGTTGCCAGCTAGCAAATTAGACAAGTCCTCCAAGAGATAGTGTGATTGGCTCAGTCAAGGTCTTCTTTGTCTTCTGCATTAAAAATATTTAAGTTTGTAAGATGTAAAATATTCTGTAGAAATTATTGTCAAATATTGCAAGGATTTGGATTTTTAATTTTGCAGATGGCCTTATTTGTGTATTTGTGTTGTTTTATGTGTATAATTTTTGTCAACTTTTGTTTTGTTTACGCCATATCCTATGTGAACAGGGGAAAGGGTTTTTTTTAATTAATAAGTGTAAACTAACGGTGGCTTGCAGTAATGTTTAGAGAGATCACTAAAAGCAATTTCTGAATGTACAGTGAAGTCTTTGCATCCTAAGTCAAGAAGGCCTATTGTTAGGATAACGGTAAAGGATACCTCATAACTTTGTCTTAAAATACAAGACAAAAGGCAAAATTATGCATTTTGAGCAGAATGGACACTAAAAGGTGTGTGGCTGAGATACTAAGAAACAGAAAACACAGTTCACAGAGCAGTTAAATAAAAAACATTCTCCAGAGAACTCACCGAAAAAGTTACTTAAAGAGCACTTGCCAGTACTACAATACTCTGATATCTTGCAGCATTTTCTGTGCCATTGCTTTGAAAGAGGCCAGACACAATCTGGATAAAACACCTATTACACTTGTATAAGAATGCCAGTATAACCTGCATTGATGTCAACATGAGGTTTTCTTTTGCTTGAGTGGATGATAGCACTGTATCATTGGACTCATTTTATATCGAAGCAGTTTTGCTTGCAAAAGAGAAAAGGAAAAAAAATCTATGAAATAAATCTTGTTCCTTCTCTTTGTTGCTGTTGTGTTACTTGTATCCCATGAAAATTGTTACACTGTGTCATAGTTTACAGTATTCCTAAATCGTTATTTTTGGGAGAAGTTTTAAAGTAGCTTTCCCATTCTCCACCAGATTTTAAATAATTACTGTAATACCTTTTCAGTGCAACTTCTTTTGTAATACGTGATGTTACAGGCTGTCATTTGTTTTATACTGGCTATGTTCCTTTTGTACAAGAACTTAATATTGTTTGGTCATGAATGAAAGAAAGGTAAGTGGGCATATGAAGAAAAAAATGAGAAAGTCAAATGGGTTGAGGTGAGGTTGTGTGAAGGAGAGGATGCTCTCTGGAGTTTAGAGTGGCCGAAACATTGCTTTAGGAAATGTATCAATGTATCTAATTCTCAACTTGGCCAAATCTGAGGACTCTTAAATATGGAGTCTGGAGCTGTGAACATGCAAGGCCAATCTTTCTACAAACCTGTAAAGTGCCTCAAGTTTGCAGGAAAAATCTAAAATCTAATTTAAAAAATGTGTTGGGGGGGGGTTAAAATCTCATCAAAAGATAAAAGGAGCACCTGTAGCTTTAAGAAACAGATGACCTCAGTAGTCCTTGTTAGGCAACAATTTTGCCAGCATTCCAGGCTTGGTTTCTGTTAGTAAAAGGCAGGGGAGGGTGCAGGGCCATTTCCAGGGCTGTTGTGGCCTTTTAGGGAGGACTCATTGGGGCCAGGCCTGGTGACAACCTCTGGGCAACTTGCTACCAACCAACTTGCATGACTGACCTAGACCATAGTGCTTGCTGTTACTCAAAATCAAAGCTAGTGTGCTTTAGCAGTTAGAGTTTCAGACTAGGGTCTGGGAAACCCACTTTTGTATGCCCACTCTGCCATGGGAATTCACTGGGTGACCCTAGGCCAGTTACACATTCCCAGAGTAACCTAATTCACAGGATTGTTGTGAAGATAAAATGAAGGAAAGGAGAATGATGTTTCTCTTGCTCCTTACTGTGGCAAAAGGCAAATGAAGTAAATAATACAGCTGAAAATGGGGGCAGAAAAAGGTAGGTTGGTGTGTGAGAAGGAGGTTATAGGAGCTGTCCAGAGAAGAGAAAGGGGAAAATAGTGTGGTGAGGTGGATTCAGGGGGAAATGAAGTGCCCCCTGAAAGTCTTTTTGCATTCTCTACTAGGTGGCTGGATCTGGCCTGGGGGCCAGCACTGCACAACTGGGCCATATTTTTCCCATGGAGAGGCTGCGGGGGAGGGGGGAGTTGAAGATGGGGAGAAAGATAAAAATAGGTTGGCTGTTGGGTGGAAAGGAGAGAAGGAACCAGGAAAAGAGAGGCTATAGGGGCTTTCTGGGAAGGGAAAGAGGAAATAAGTGAGGGAGGGGGAAATAAGATGTCCTCTGCAAGTCTTAATGGGCCCCCCACTTGTACCATATCTAATGCTGAACCTGGTCCCCATGTGGTTCAATAGACCCAGAGAAGAAAGCCAGATTCAGTTAGGGGGTATTATTCTGCAGACCAGGGTGTTTGCAGAAAACTCTGAAAACCACTCATAGTGGAAGCAGGACAAATTCCCTGGAACATCCACTTCTCATAGGCTGTGAGATGGAGGGAGAAGTAGAAGCCAGTGCATAAGCTGTGTGGGAGAGAGAAAGAGAACTTTAGCTGCTGCCATCACATATGCGAGAAGGGGAGAGCTGGAGCCACCACCACATGAGCCGGGAAGGTGACAGAATTGTAGGTGGGTAAGGGAGCTGGAGCTGTCCCCCCACTGCCATGAAAGCCAATAGCTCTGCAGGTTGGTGGTTGAGCTGGCTGGGGGCAGGGCAGTAAGGAAGGAATCCCTCCCCCCTCCCGGTCTTCCACTGGATTGGCAATCTGCTGCAAGGGATACCTGAAGACCATAACAAAGCATACATAGTAGAAATAAAATAAAAAATGGCAATTGGTTGTTTTCTGTTCTGAGATCTAATAATATAACATACCGTACTCCTCACTTTCTTGGTACCAGTAGTTGCTTTCTGCTTCTGTATCATAAGTATTTTAATCAAATTATACCTTTTATTTAAACTTATGACAGGAGACCCTTTCATGTACTATTGCTGCATGTTATTTATGTCTGTATGCATAAAGTGCCATCAAGTTTCCACTGACTTATGACGACCCCAGCAAGGGGCTTTCAAGGCAATGAGAAGCAGAGGTGGTTTGCTATTGCCTTCCTCTCCCTGTTTTTTATATATCTAATTCTCAGCAGTCCCCTCTGTGTGCAGATACTTATTTCTGCAGATAGGGGACACACTCTCCCCCAAGAGGTTTTTCTACAGAGGGACTCTGTGTGTCTGCAGAACAAAATTAAAAAAAACAAACTCAGGGAGGGTTGAATCCCCCCCCAATACCTTTGAAAATGGCTGCCGCAGGGATCTACTCCAGGCCCTGCTGCATCAACAGTGAGAGAGAGACTGGCTGATAGCCAGAGAGAGAGAGATGATAAGTGGGGGAAGAGAGCAGGAAGCAAAAGCAGAACTGGATCTGGGATTGGGGAGAATTCCTCCTACAGAATGAATGGCTAAATACCAAGCAGATTGGAGCCAGGCAAGGATTGCCCGCTCCAGGTTGGGAAATTCCTGGAAATTCTGTGGTGAAGTCTGAGGAATGCAGAGTTTGGGGAGGGGAGATGCCTCAGCTGCATATGCCACAGAGTCCACCCATTTTCTCCAGGGGGACAGATCTCTGTTATATGCAGTTCAGTTGTAATTCTGGGGGATCTCCAGGTTCCACCTGGAGGCTGGCAAACCTAGGCCTAGCAGCACCTTCTGTGTGACTTGATACCACCTGACTTGTGTGATTCAGCTAGGGCTGTCTACTTGCTACTGTTCAACAGCAGCCACCCTATGAAAGTCAGTGTAGTACAATGGTCAGAGCTTCAGAGTAGGGTTTGCGAGACCCAGATTTAGATTCCCATCTTGCTGTGGAAGCTCACTGGGTGATTTTGGACCAGTCACATGCTTTCAGTCTAACCTATCTCATAGGGTTGTTGTGTGGATAAAAAGGAGGAGAGAATAATGTAAACTGCTTTAGTCCCCAGTATGGAGAAAGACCATAGTTTTCCTCAGGAGAAGCTGCAGGGGGAAAGGAGATGGTAAGCTGAAGACAGAGGGGCAGATAAAGGTAAGTTGGCTGTTGGGTGGGAAGGAGTGTCAGGATCTCTGTGAATTTTAGAGCTCGCCTGCCATTGAGGGAGGAGGCTCCTCTCCCTTTGATGTACCCAGCGCTTGCCACCTTAATGGAGCCAAATGTCCCAGCTTCTCAAATGTCTGTTATTCTGTTTCCTTGTTTGTAGAGGTTGCGTGCCTGGGGGGGTAGTTGACGGTTAGTTCTGGCGGGTAAATACTGGGTGGTGATTGGGTCTTGATCTTTATTGCTTCTGTTTGAATGCTGTATATCTGCAACCTTCGTGCGTTCACATTTAGTCCTAACAATAGATGTGCCCAGGATGGTACCTATCAACTGTGTCAATAAAGTTAGCTTTCCATAACTGACTGGCATTGAGAACTGATTTAACCGGGATCCTGACAAGGAGATAGGGATGTCATCTCCAGGTTGGGAAATTCCTGGAGATTTGAGGGGTGGAGCCTGGGGATGCAGGGGATTGAGGCGAGGAGGGACTTCAGACAGATATAATGCCATAGACTCCATCCTGCAAAGCAGTCATTTCCTCCTGGGGAACTGATTTTGCCAACCTCCAGGTGAGGGCTGGAGATCTCCTGGAATTACAACTGCTCTCCAGATGACAGAGATCAGTTCCCCTAGAGAAAATGGCTGCTTTGAAGGGTGGAATTTATGGTATTATACCCTGCTGAAGTCACTTCCAAGCTCAAATATCACTCTCTCAAGGCTCCAGGAATTTCCCAACATGGAGCTGGTAATCCTAAGAGGAACTGATCTCTGTATTTGGGTAATGTGTTGTGATTCCTGGAGAGCGGCTACTGCCACTACTGCTGGGGGAAGGAGGAAGTAGATGGGAGGCCAGGAGAGTGATGAGCAGAAAGAGTGATAGGGTGGGGCCAGAAAGGAAGTGACAGGTATGGAGGAGAGAGTAATAAGAAAAAGGGTGTCAGGAAGGAGAAAGCATGTGAGAGAAGTAGGGGGAGAGGAGAAGAAGCAGAGGTGGGGGATTGAGATAGCTGCTCCCGCAAGCTTTTTGCAGGTCCCCACTTCTTTATATATTGATAGTAAGTTTGGCCAAATCTGAAACTACTTAAATCTAGAGTCTAGAGTGGTGAACAGGCAAGACAGATCTTTCTACAAACCTGAACTATGCCCCAGGTTTGCAGAAAAATCTGAAGTCTAAAAAAAAAATTAAAATGAGTTTAAAAAACACTAAAATGATAAAAGGCGCACCTGTAGCTTTAATAGATGGATTCTGGCAGTGGCTGTTACTAGGCAACCACAACATTCCAAGGCTTGGTTTCTGTGAGTAAAAGGTGGGGGGAGGGGGAGGGTCCTTTTCAGGGCTGTTTTGGCCCTTGAGGAAGACCCATTGGGACCAGGCCTGAAAACAAGCACGGAGTAACTTGAAACCATCTGTCCTGCATGATTCACCTAGGCCTGGCTGCTTGATCCTCCAACTGAGTCAGCTGGGCTGGAACAAGGAGGACAGGAGAGAGCTAATGGTGAGATGAGTGGGGATTTTTGCCTTTCCTAAACTGCTGGGGAGCATTACTGAGGTTGCTGTTTTAAGAGGACAGTGTTTGAGGGTGAGTAGGTACTTGTAGCCTGCTGCAGAGTGGTTTCTGTTTGGTTCTTTTGTCTGGTTTGTTGCTGATTGGAAAGGGTCTACTTGCCTGGATTTGATTGCTGACGCCCACCCCCCCCACCCCCGGTCTGCTGTTGCTGTTGATTGGCAGGGACTATGAGCCTTTGTACTCTAAGGTTCTTCCTCATCAGAGCTGTGAGCTGAAAAGTAAAAGCCAAAGGGCTCTTAGCCTGGGGATTGGTCCTGTAAGACCGGACACTGTAAGAAGCTAAGAAATGTTTATGTTCTTATATATATTGTGTCTTTTGACTGATAGATGTTAGATCAGGCCAGGTTACAGGTTCCAGATTGCATCAATACACGATGGAAATTCTAGAGTGAAAGAATCCGGTTGGAAGGTGACAATGAATGCTCAAGATCCATTTCCAGTCACCTACAGAAAGTGTGCCATGTTTGTTTTGCTCCCTGAGGTCAAGATGGACTTCATTTGTCAGAAGTGTAGGCTGATATGGTTCTTAGAAGGTTTGGAGCTTGGAGGAAAGAATTGCTACCTTTCATGAGATTTAGGAAGAGGATAATTTCATTAACAGAAACCATGAGGCCCTGCATAGGAATGGGAGACCAATCAAAGGGACAACAGAGTGGGTGACTTTCCTAACAAGTCTCCTCTGAGTGCTACAGCACAAACCCAAATGTGCCGAGCAAGACAGCACTCAGTGCCATTGGAACTCAGGAACTGATTCCAGTCCCTTATGGTAGTGACAGAGATGGAAATACTAGTGGAGGAAGAACCACAAGGACAAAAAAGAAAGAGGAGGGCATGGGGATATGAAAAAATGGCATTGGAAGGAAAAGGAAACCATTGGTCATTGGTGACTCTCTGCTGAGAGGTGTGGAATGCTGTGTTCATCAGCGTGTCTTCTGTGCAGTCCTACATGGGACTCCCTGAAGGCAGGCCTGCCATGGGAGAAGGTTCCAAGAGCTTCTAGAAATATCAAATATGAGTGCTCCTCCTCCCTTTGTAGAGGAGAGCTCTAGCTTGTTTTTCCCACCCATTCAGTCACATGATGAGGGGAGGGGGAGGCACTATTCCTTCAGTCCTTTTTCTGCCGCCATAGGGAAAGGACATTCCAGAGCGTTATTCTACTAGTTACCTCACACTGTTAAAATAAGACAAAAAAAATCACAAACATGCTGTTTTATTTGAATGGGTGCCATGGCTTTGTTTTAAAAGTTCCAGTCCTGTAGTACTAAAATGGCTTATAATGATGAACATTTAAAATGTCTCCTGTGCCTTGGTGAGGGGCATAAAACATCATCCTATGTGGCTTGCAGTCTGTTAACTCCTAAAATGAGACAGGATAGAGCCCTTCAGCTGAAGGCTGCTCTCTGGGAGAGATATTTGGAAGCTCCGTCCGATAAGGACTCCCCTCGAAAGAGAGATAGGCCTCCCTCGGGGGCACTCAATAAGTCCCATTGCCTAAAGCAACGCTCGGCAGGGATGCCTCAGAGCTCATCCACTTCTTCCCAGCCTTCCATGAAAAAAGATGAAGTCTAATATGGGCAAGGCAACTCCAGCAGCTCCGCACCCTGACAAAGTGCGCCCACTGATGACAACAATGTCCCCATTATGAGTTTTGGCCTCCAGTTTTGTCAGTCCACCAGCCACGCCACTCAGCACTCTCATGTCAGCAGCAATGGCACTTTCGACAGCAGTGGCAGTGCTTTCGACGGCAGCATCACTTTTGATGGCAGCATCGCTTCTGCCATTGGCAGGCCCAGCCCCATTGCCGGTAGCCACTCCCTGACAATTGAGGTCGACACGATGGCGAAGCCCCACCACTCAATGTTGTAGGCCTTCAGGGTCAAGCTCCAAAAGCTCTCGATGCTGTGAACTGTGCTCACCTGACTCTGTGAGCTCATTCCTCAGCAGATGACATTGAGATCATTGAGCCACTGACTTCGAAGGGCTCCCCCAGGTCCCGCTCATCTGGCACCATGGCGCTGATGATCCCTTACTCGCTCAAGGTCTTGTGAGCGTTATATTTCTCCAGTTGGGCAAGGGACATCCTCCATTGCCTCGGATCCTGTGCCAGATGCTGGTTCAGATGTTGAATCAGAACTCACATCTCTACATTCCCTGATGAAGCAGTGGGGGATCCAAGTCCTTTATCTCTGACAGAGGACTTGAGAGTGTACTCTGAGCAGCTACTCAGGATGGTAAAGGCTCTGAAGATAGAATACTCTCCATCAAAGCCAGCCGAGGAAGATCCAGTAATGGACATTTTGTACTGTACTGACCCCGGGCCAGCTGCAGTTCCCCTAGTGAAAGGAATTAAAGAGATTACCAAAAATACCTGGGCTAGACCTTCCTCCAACTATTCTTCCATATGGAAAGTGGATAATCTTTATAAGATTAGGGAAGAGGATGCTTATTTTCTGTACCACCATCCTCAACCCAGTTCTATGGTAGTGGAAGTGATCCCTTCAAAACAGACTGGGGGACCTCACTCTTCCCCACTAGATAAGGAGGGGAGGAAGTTGGATATATTGGGGAAGATTTATTCTTCTGGGGCCTTGACCCTCAGGGTGTCTAATTTTAAAGCAATTATGGCCAGGTATCAGGTCCTTCTCTGGGATCAGATGACTCAATTCATAAATGCTTTGCCAGATGATAAGAAAGAGCAAGCGAAACAGATCCAGACAGTTCTAAACTGGCTAAGCAGGAGTTGAACACTGCCAGGCATACCGCTGATGCAGCCAGTAAAATTATTGCATCTGCTATAGTTTTGCGCAGATACTCTCGGCTGCGCACGTCTGCCCTTCCCCTTGACACCAGGTCTCGCTTTGAGGGTAAGCTTCTTTTCAGTGAACAGACAGGTGATGTCCTGGGGAGGATCAGGAAGACCAAGTTTACTGCAAAATCCTTGGGATTAGCAACACAACAATCTACCACAACTAAACCTAGGTATTTTCCCAGGCACTTCGGCAGCCTTCTCTTGATCGAGGATACAGGTTTCAATCCACCTCCTTTCAGGCATACCGTGCCCGTTATAACGACAATTATCCAACACATAGGCACCAATCTCGCCAGTGCAACCAATGTAACAGTTCCCCCCATGATTCTTCTTTGAAGCCTAGGCCATCACAATGAAGGTCTCCTCTGTTCAGGGCACGCATCATTCCTCTTTCTCATTATTGGTCTGTTATTTGTTCTGACGATTGGGTGTTAGACATAATAAAGTTTGGTTACTTTTTGGAGTTCAAAGATGTGCCACCTTGCTTTCATGAGGTATCTGCTAAGTCGCACATTGACACGAGGTTGGATACTGAGGAGCATGCCCTCTGAGGCAAGGGGGCTCTAGAGGTAGTCCCTGACAGAGGAAATGATGGGTTTCTACACTAACTACATAATAAAGAAAAAAGTGGCAGTCACAGGCCTCTTCTGTGGCCTGAATGACATAATGACTGAATACTTACCTTGATGTACGTAAGCTTAGAATGCTGTCCCTTGAAGACAATTATCCTGCTATTGCCCGACATTCATTGATCTACAAGATGCTTACTTTCATATCTCAATACATAATGACTGTAAGAAGTACTTCAGGTTCAAATTCCATGGTGTATCATACCAATACACCATTCTGCCCTTTGGCCTGGTTACAGCCCCTAGGGTATTTACTAAGTGTTTTTCTGCATTGTTGCTTACCTGAGACTTCAAGGATGTGCGGTGTATGCATATTTAGATTCAGGGCAATTCAGGCCATGGTGACATGGTTTTCCAGGTCTAGATTTCAGATGGCCATAGAGATTCAGAAACTCCTAGGTCTCATGGCCTCTACCACTTCCACAGTTTGCCATGCAAGGCTCCACATGAGACCATTGCAAAACTGGTTCCTTCAGGTTTTTAATGTGGGTGTTGATCCTCAATGGAAATGATTGACCATTCCTAGATTTGTTTTAAGATCCCTGACATGATGGACTCAGGATTCTAATTTGGTAGAAGGTTTCCCTTTGGTCCCAGCACTTCCCCAGTTGCATCTGTATACAGATGCTTCCCTGTCCAGCTGGGGTGCTCACTGTGACTCTATACAACTAAGCGGTCACTGGACTAAATATGAGTCTACCCTGCATATTAATATACTCGAGCTTAGAGTGGTAACACACGCTCTTTTTTCTCTTGCAGACCTTGCTTCCAAAAAGAAAGTCTTGTTATCTACAATGTCACGACAAAATTTTATTTCAACAAACGGGGGCAAAGGATCCCTAGCACTGTGCAGAGAGGCCTCCCTTCTTTGGACTTTTGCAGTTTCTCATGGGGTTCATTTGGTTGCCATCCACATCCCTGGTCAGACCAACACCATAGCAGATGCTTTGTCCAGGCAGCCTCAGCTCAGCCATGAATGGTCCATTCCCATGGAATGCCTGGTCCCTATATTTCACAAGTGGGACACTCTGGCCATAAACCTTTTCGCCTCACAGGAGTCTGCATGGTGCCAGGTATTTTGTGCAAGAGCACCGAGAGCCAAGAACTGCCTAGGAGATGCGTTCCTGCTAAAATGGACGGGCGTTCTATTTTACGCTTCCCCCCTTCTCACTATTACCAAGGGTATTAGTGAAACTTCCATACGACAAGACATGATGCATTCTAGTTGCACCTCTGTGGCCTCACCGCCCTTGGTTTCCTCTCTTGCAGAGCCTGTCCAAGAATCAAGCCATTCCTCTGCCACTTGTTCAAGATGTCCATCAAATGCAACATCACGATGTTCACATGCTCCACCTGAACGCATGGTGCGTTTCTCCATAGATGGATGTTCTGAGCAAGTGGCAGAGGTCCTGCTCGCATCCCGTAAACCATCCACTTGGAAGTCTTACACAGCTAAGTGGAAGAGGTTTTATTCATGGGCACAGGAACATAAAGTTCTTCCTGAGACTTGTTTTTTAATGGAAGTTTTCAATTATCTTCTGAATTTACTGGATGCAGGTCTTTCTGTTTCCTCTGTGAAGGTGCATTTTGATGCCATTTCCACATTTCATTTGAGTATAGACTCTAAACCTATTTTTTCTAATGCACTAAACATTTTCAGAAAGGTTTATTTAATAAATTCCCTCCTGTTGCTCCTCCCTTACCACCATGGAGCCTCTCAGTTGTTTTGTCTCACTTAATACAGACCCCATTTGAACCTATGGCTACTTGTGAGTTGTCTCTTGTCTTATAAGGTTGCATTTTTAGTAGCGATTACCTCTGCCAAGAGGGTGGGGGGGTTGAAAGCACTTTGGTGTGGTGCCCCACTTATTAGATTTCATTCTGATATGGTTGTGTTACGACCCAGTTTAGAATTCTGCCCTAAGGTACTTTCAAAATTTCACCTTTCACAAGATATAATTCTGCCTATTTTCTTCCCAACTCCTTCCTCTGTTGCAGAACAATCACTACACACATTAGATGTGAGGAGGGCTTTATTTATTTATTTAGATTTCACAATGCTTCCAGAAAACAGCTCAATTGTTCATTTCTTTTTCTGGGTCCAAGAAGTTGTTCAAGAACCTCCTGTGTCTCTGCACAGTCCATATCTAAATGAATAATATCAGCCATTAGGCTGTCTTATGAGGCTGCACACCTACCATGCCCCTTTCCACTCCACGCTCATTCCACCAGGGCTCAAGCATCATCTGCAGCATTCCAGGCAGTGGTGGACATCTTAGATATCTACAGGGCTGTGACATGGTCCTCTCCATTGACTTTTATCAGACATTATTTGATTGATGTTAATTCTGGGGCAGACACAACTGTGAGGAAAGCCATTTTACATTCTTTGTTTAAATAAATTCTGATATAGCCCACACCCACCTCCAGTGTTCATAGCTTGCTAATCTCCCATGTGGGACTGCACAGAAGAGATGCTGATGAAAACATGGTTGCACTTACCTGTAACTGATGTTCATCAAGTGTTTTCTGTGCAGGCACACATCCCTCCCTCCTTCCCCACTGTGAGCTATATGCATTCTCTTCCTATGGCGGGAGGCAAGGACTGAGAAAATAGTGCCTTCCCTTCCCTTCATCACGTGGCTGAATGGGCAGGAAAAACAACCTAGACCTCTTCTCTTTGAGGGGAGGGGGAGCACTCATATTTGATATTTCTAGAAACTCTTGGAACCTTCTCCCATGACAGGCCTGCCTTCAGGCAGTCCCATGTGTGCCTGCACAGAAGACACTTGATGAACATCAGTTACAGTAAGTGCAATCATGTTTTCAGGCCTCACCCCCCAGCCTGAGAGGTGTGTGGCTTGCCAGGGGCAAAGATTACAGATATTGCAGACCAGATGGCAAAACTGATCAAACCTACAGATCATTACCTGTTTGTAATGGTCCACATGGGAACGAATGACACGACCCTGAACACCATTACAAGCATTAGAACAGGTAAGAGCAGGGCTATTTTGGGGTAGCTGCCCCTCCCCTCCCTGCCCCTCCCCCACCAGGGCTGAGCAAGAGTGCTGCTGCCACTTCCTGCCCCTGCTGGCCCTTGCCGTCCTCTTCAGCCTGAGGTGGGCTGCTACTCCATGCAGGGGCCCCCATCCTGGGCCCTCTCCTATCATCAGCAGCCCTGGGCCCACCACTCCTGAGCACATGCACTTCCTGGCCCACACCCTGCTGCCCTCCGGCAGCCCCAGCCCTGCCAGCACTCAACCATTGGGCCCCTGGGACTGCCTGCGCCTTCCCGCCACTCTGGCACCCATGCACTACTCACTGCTGCTGTGGCCCCACCTGGCACTGGGCCTGCCCAAGCCGCGCACCTTTTCTGGCCGGGGGAACATCACTGTGCAGTGCTGCCAGGAGACCTCTTGCAGGTCCTCTTGCACAACCACCAGGTGACCTACCACGATGGCACCATCTGGGGGCCCCTGGACAGGCCTCGCAGTGGCCCCAATGCCATCCGCATCTCCCTGGCTGAGCTGTGACTGGCCGAGCACCACCAGTTCACCCCCTCCCCTCCACCAGAGGTGCAGCCTGTGAGTGTGTGCTTTGGGGGAGCTGTGCTTTGGGGGAGTGGCCTAATATGCTAATGAGCAGGGCTATTTTGTAAGAAAGCCCAGCAGGAACTCTTTAGCATATTAGGCCACACCCCCATGTTACCAGAAGTGTGGTCATCCAGCCACACCCACCTTTTGCTTCTTATTCTATTTACCTTGTTTATTGTCAAAACCCAGGGCTTTTTTTTTTTTTGGAGAAGGAACTCCTTTGCATGTTAGGCCACACAGCCCTAATGTAGCCAATCATAATGAGTTTCTGCTGTTGGGTGTGGCCTGTTATGCTAATGAGTTCCTGCTGGGTGTGGCCAACTCAGGAGCCAGGCAGAACTCGGTTCCTGTGTGTTCCTGCCCAAAAATAGCCCTGCTAATGAGTTTCTGCTGTTAGGTGTGGCCTATTATGCTAATGAGTTTCTGCTGAGCCTTTTTTTTTTTTTTACAAAAAGAGCCCTGGGTAAGAGTATAGAGTAGGGCAACCAAGATTATTAGGGGATTGGAGCACCTTCTGTATGAGGAAAGGCTAGGACTTTTCCGTTTAGAAAAGAGACTACTAAAGGGGAAAATGATAGAGGTGTATGAAGTTATGCATGAGGGGCAGAGAGTTGACAAAGATCTTTTTCTCCCGCTCCCAAAATAGTAGAGGGCATCCAGTGAAGCTGATGGGCAGTAGGTTCAAGAAAGACAAAAGGAAATACTACTTTACACAGAGAGTGATTAAAATGTGGAATTTGCTGCCAGAGGATGTAGTGATGGCTACAGGAATAAACAGCTTTAAAGGTAGGGATCAGATAGATTCATGGATGATAAGTCTATCGCTACTAGCCATGGTGACTGAGAGGAACCTCCATTTTCAGAGATGCTAATCCTCTGAAACTTAAAGCTATGAAGTTCTCAAGAGAAAGCTAAAGGGAATGAGGGCACAGCTGGTATTGGTATTCTCTTTGATCCTTTCCATCAGAGGGAGAGGAATGTGATGAAAACAAAATGAAGGAGATCTACTGGCTGTGTTGGAGGTGCCTGCAGGAGCAATTTGGATTCTGGCACCACAGGTTTTCTGGAAGATGGCCTACTAGTACATGAGGGACTTCACCTATCAAGGTCGGGGAAGAATGTGTTTAGGAGGAACCTAGGGAGATTCATCAGGAGAGCTTTATACTGATACCACAAGCGGAAGGAGATGACCAACATAGTGATTTCAATGAAAGAGAGCAAAGAGCCCAGGCCCACCTAGGAAAGCCAGGTCAAATGGAGCCAATGGAATGGGGCTTCAAGTGCCTATGTACCAATGTCCAAAGCTTTGGCAATAAGAAGGAAGAGCTTGAATTTTTAATGAAGACAGAGGTATATGATTTAGTAGGCATTACAGAAACATGGTGGGATGATTCCCATGACTGGAATTTAGCAGCAGATTGATTTAAGTTGTTCAAGAAAAACTGAAAGGGTTGAAGAGGAAGAGAGGATTTGGTCATCAGGAAATACTGTAGAAGATGTGTGACAGTCCAGTGAAAATGTCTGGGTGAGGATAAGGGAAGGAAGGACAAATGGTATTGTGGTTGGAGTCTAACCATCTGACCACAGTGAGGAAGTGCATGCTGTCTTCCTTGAGCAGCTTGACAATGTATCCAAGCAACAAGACCTTGTAGTAATGGGTGACAAACTTCACCAATGTGTGCTGGAAAACAAACTGCTAAACTTCCATAGTTACACAACTTCCTGACTTTTTTCAAATGGTGGAGGAAGCTACAAGGGGCTCAAAGCCATACTCAACCAACAGGCAAGAGTTGGTAGATGTGGTGACAGCGGTGGGGGACCTTAGGGGGAAGTGACTATGTCCTCCTAGAATTCCTTTTGCTGTTGGGGGCCAATGAAGTTTGTAGCCAAATGTGCATGTTAGATTTTAGTAGGGCAGACTTTAATGAATTCAGAGGCATGCTGAGAGCCATTCCTGGGAGAGAAAGGAGCAAATGAATGGTGGCCTCTCCTAAAACAAGAGCTCTTGCAAGCTCAAGCCATCCATATACCAGCAAGACAGGAACATCATCGAAGATCCAATAAGCCATTCTGGGTGAACAGAGAACTGCATGATGAACTAAGGCAGAAAAAGGAAATGGAGAGAAATGGAGAGAAAGACATACCTCTAGAGAAGAATGTCTGAGAATTGCTCGGTACTGTAGGTCAGCCATCAGAGAGGCCAAAGCTCACAGTGAGTTTAGGTTGGCCAGGAAGGCTCATTACAACTAGAAAAGCTTCATCAGCTATTTGAGGAGCAAACACAAGTTAAAAGAGGCGATATGCCCTTTGCTGGGTGAAAATGAAAAAACTGTGAAGGAGGACAGAGAGAAAGCAGAAAGGCCCAGTGCCTATTTTGCCTCAGGTTTTTTCCCTGACGAAGAGAACAGGCTGATCTAGAGATAGTTGTAAGCAAGTCCTGGTGTCTGAGCTGCTAGTTGACATGGACAAAGAGATTGCTGAGAGGTACCTGGCTTTATTGGATGAGTGCAAATCTCCAGGCCACATAGTGTGCACCTGAGAGTGCTCAAATAACTTTCTAGAGAGCTTGCAGAGTCTTTGTCCAACTTCACGAACTGTTGGAGGATTGGCGATATGCCACAAGACTACAGGCAACCACAGGCCTGTCATTCTGACATCTGTCCCAGGGACGATACTGGAGCAGACTTTAAAGGGTTCAATGTGCAAGAATCTGAAGGATGACTTGGTGATCCTAAGAAATCCACAAGATTTTGTTCCTAAAAGGTCCTGCCAGACCAACCTCATTGCCTTCTTTGATCAAGTGATGAGCTTACTAGATCATGGGAACACCATCAATATTTTTAACCTGGATTTCAGTAAGACGTTTGATGAGGTTCCCCATGATGTTCTTTTTTTAAAAAATCACAATGTATTGATTTCCATAGTGCACGATAATACAAAGCACTGACCTTATTTCCCAACAATCCTACAGTTATTTACTAATAGAAAGTATTCTCACGTTAAACCTTAACTTCTAATATATCTGTTTACTAACCAAGAATTACTTCCTATTCTGACTCCTATTATCTTATTCCACCCATTATATGTGCCTCCATTCAGTTTCTTCACTTCTTTCCCCATGTTCACATCAAATACCTTACATGTCTACATAATAAATTACATGGCCATTCTTTGATTTACTGTTTACTGTAACAAAATTCCAGTTAACCATATTCTTTAGAAAAACCTGTTCCATCTAATACAAAAAGAAGAAGAAGAAGAAAGAAATCCAAATTGAGATGCCTCTCATTCCTGGGGCTGAAAACTCAGTGGGAAGAAAGCCTTCCCTCCTCCTGTGAGAGGACTTGGAGGGGGCACTCCCCCTCTCTCCCCGTTATGCCCACTTTTGCAATTAGAGTAGATTGTTTACCTTCTAGCCCTTTTTCCTTTTAAACCTCTTAATCAATACCCTTATAACAAAGGCGCTATTTTATTATATACTAAACTATAAATCATAGTTAGCATTACATATTCCATATTTCTAAATACCATATAGCATTCTAGTCTTTGAATTGCTCTTCAGTTGATTCTTAGAAGCATTATGTCTCTATAAATTTTCAAGTAATTGTCTTCAAACAGACTGAAAACCAGCCTATTTTCTATTTCTCTTATGATTTTACACATGCAGCCAAAAGTTTTTCACCCAATGCTTTGTCAAAAGCAATGTGAGTTTTTCCATTCAAATGTACTATGATATGGCCCAGTTGTAACCAACGAAATTTGACACCATTATTAGTTAGCATTGCTGCTATCTCATGGAGCTGTCGTCTTGCAGCCAAGATTTCTGCTGGACGATTAGGAAACAAATACACGGTTGTAAACCCTGTTTTTCTTTAGCTAACTGAAATAAACATTTTTTATGCTGGACCAGGATGTCCTTTGGCACTCTGGGAGATGCTCTCTTTGACATGGGCAACTGAAAAACTGCTGTAATTACATTTGGATTTGGCTCTGCTGTCTCTAACAGAGATGAAAGCCAGAGGTTTAAAGTGGTACACAGATCTTCCTTTAATGAGTAGTTGCAACCCCTCTGATTTTAGCATGCCAGTCTCTTGATTTTATGTCCTGCAATATTATTTTGTTCTTCGTCCATGTCTCAAAATCCTTGACTGCTTTTAATTCACTTGCAGCTTCTGTTGTTGCTTGCAACGCCCTCTCAGCTTTTCTCTCAGCTTCTCTAATTGCTGTTGTTAAGTCTTCTATTTTCTTATTCATTGGTTCTACTATTTTTTTAACTTGTTCTAGTTCTGTATTCAAATGTCCAATCTCACCTTTTATTGAATCAATTCCTTTGCTGAATTCATTTTTCATTTCTGTGAGGACTTGCATAATCGTTGTTTGGAAGTTTGAATCTGCTTCAGCTCCTCCAGTCCGCCATTTCCTCTAGCAAAAGCAGTCCCGATTCCTCTCCTTCTGAGTCAGATTCTGGTCTTCTTGGAGGTCTATATGGAGGATTTTTGGTGCCCTTCTTGTCCCTGACTCTTACCATCATAGACCTTGTGCCATGCATCTGAATTCATATGCTATTTCCAGAGCAATTCATGTTTATCCAGTAGGAGTAACAGGAGAGAGGACAGGATGCGGCCAGCCGGAAGCTCTGCCACAACGCCCCCCACCACGATGTTCTGATGGGTAAACTGGAAGACTGTGGAGTGGAGTCTAGTATAGTTAGGTGGATAGGGAACTGGTTAGAGAACTGCACCCAAAGAGCAGTTATCAGTGGCATTTCATTTGATTGGAGGGAGGTGTTCAGTAGGTTGCCACAGGGCTTGGTTCTGGCCCAGTATTTTTCAATATTTTTGTAAATGGTCTGGATGAGAGGGTGGAGGGAATACTCATTAAATTTGCAGATACTACCAGGGGTCATTGGGGGCCGGAGCACACCGGAGCACGGCTTCAGCAGCCCAGGAGCGGGTACAAATGGCAGTGGCGGTAAGCCCTGCCCCTGTGCTTCTTTTTTCTAGAGTCATGCTGCAGGAGTGGTGTAATCTTTCCTTTATATTCTATGGCCCCATAGAATCTAATGGAAAGATCATGCCACCACTGTGGTGCGACTCCAGATTAGGCTTGCCAGGAGAGGGTGGGGGGCTGCAGAAGCCTTCCTCAGCTTGCCTGCTTGGGCAGGGGAGCCGAGGAAGGCACAGGGAGGCCTTTAAATGCCTCCCTGCTCTCTCCCTGGCCCTTCCTGGCTCACCCACCAAGGCAGGCGAGCCAGGAGTTCGATATCAGCTGATTTTTTTTGTACTTTCCCTACTCCAGAGAGAAGGGGTTTAAACTTTAAAGCCCTTCTGTATTCGCTCCCCCCCCACACCTTGGCAGGCCGGCTGGGGAAGCAAAAAGCAGGGGAGGCATATTCAAAAGTTTCCCCTTCCCCTCCCCTTCCCTGGCCTCATAGAATATAGAGGCAGCATGACTTTAGAGAGAAGGGGTTCAAACTTTAAACCCGTTCTCTCTTCGCTTCCCCAACTTGGCAGGCTGGCTGGGGAAGGAAATGGGAGGCTTTTGAAGATGTCCCCCTTTTTGCTTCCCCTTCTGACATCACTTTTGATGATGTCAGGGGGAGTGGCATATGCTAATTAGCTATTATGCTAATAGCCTTTAGATATGCTAATGAGCTCCTGTAACTCTTTTTCTAGGAAATGACCCCGGATACTACAAAACTGAGAAGAGTAGCAAACACACCAGAAGATATAAATTCAATGAGATCTGTATACACAGGAAAGTGGGTGGATGTGAACAAATGCAATTCAACACTTATAAGTGTAGAGTTCTACATCTGGGTAACAAAAATGAGAAATGTGCATACTGGATATGGGATAAACTTCTGAATAGCAGTGTTTGTGAACAAGATCTTGGGGTATAGGTGAACTCTAAGCTAAATATGAGCAGTCAATGTGATGCAGTGGCAAAAAAGGCAAATGCCATCTTGGAGTGAATCAACAGAAGTATAACATCCAAATCACAAGATGTCATAGTCACACTGTACACCACATTGGTCAGACCACACTTCAAGTACTGTGTGTAGTTCTGGAGGTCTCACTTCAAAAAGGATGTGGACAGAATGGAGTGGGTGCAGAAGAGAGTGACAAGGATGATCAGGCTCCTTGAGAACAAACCCTATGAAGAAAGGGTGAGGAACTGGAAAGAGTCTGAAGAGGTGATTGAGGGGGGGACATGATTGCTTTCTTTGAGTATTTGAAAGGCTGTCAGAGGGCAGGAAGCTGTTTCTGTTGGTGGCAGAGGATAGGACTCACAACAATGGGTTGAAATTATGGCTAGATATTAGGATTTATTTATTTTTTTACAGTAAGAGTAGTTCAACCTTGGAATCGGCTGCCTAGGGAGATGGTGAGCTGCCCCTAATTGGCAGTCTTCAAGCAGCAGCTGGATGAACACTTGTCACGGATGCTTTAGGCTGATCCTGCATTAAGCAGGGAGTTGGACAAGATGATCTTTATGGCCCCTTCCAACTCTATGATTCTATGAACAGCAGCCACACTAGGAAAGCCAGTGTGGTATAGCTTCAGACCCTGGAGACCGAGGTTTGAATCCCCATCTTGCTGTGGAAGCTCATTGGGTGATTTGGACAGTCACATACTTTCAGCCTAACCTACCTCACAGGGTTGTTCTGAGGATAAAAAGGTGGAGAGGAGAATAATGTAAGCTGCCTTGGTCCCCACTGTGGAGAAAGGTGGGTATAAATTAAGTAAATCAATAATATAGATAAAGATAGGAGACAAAAAGTCAATTGGAGAAAGCTACAATGTGGCAGGGAAAGGGGAGAGTATATGGGAGTTGACAGGAGAAGGGAAACAGGAAGTGTGAGGAGGGGGGATTCAGGGAAAAGTGAGCTGCACCCCCCACAACTCCTTGAGGGTTTCCTACCATGCAAGTAGGCCTGGCCCAGTGGCCATTACCACACAACTGGGCCATAGTTTTCCTAGGTAGAGGCTGAGGGGAGGGAGAAGGAAGCTGAAGACAAAGGGGCAGATAAATGTAGGTTGATTGTTGGATGGCCAGGAGAGAAGAAAACAGGAAAAGGGGTGCAGTTATGGGGGTTTCAGGAAAGGGAAAGAGTGAAGAAGGGGGGAATGAGATGCCTCCCTCAAGTCCTTGCAGAGTTCCACTTGTACCATTTTTATTTTGCAAAGGGCTTTATAGTGTTTATATTTTTAACCTTGTAAAGTAGGGCATTTTATTCTCATTTTGCATTAAAAAACCCACAACCATGGCAGGGATGGTGGGACTTTTCTCAGGATTCCCACCTAGGAACTCCTAGCAGTCCACAGCAGAAAGTGACAAAAAATTAAGCTTGGTTATACTGAACACCTGGGAGAACAATTTGAAGCCACACATTATTTATTCCAGTCTTTCCTTTAACAGAACTACTGTATTTCTTTGATCAGCTAGTCTTTTGTAATTTAATTGCCGTATTTGGGTTTAAATGGCAGGTTTAACTTTCTATTTGAGTTTTTGCCTAGCAGCCATATAACAAGCACAGATGGTTATTTGCAGTTCCTGAACTGTTGATGAACTCAGCACGCTTGGAATGACTCTGTGGCTTCTGTCAAGTTAGTATGTGCAGCTGCCTACTCTTCCAGAGCCCCTGGCAGTCTATGAGATCTTCCCTTTTGGTGAGGCCTTGAGTATTGGTGCCTGCAATAATGCTCTTGACAGCTTAGTAGTCTGACCACAGATCTTGTGAGTCCAGTTTGCTTGAGGGTGTTTTTTTTTTTTAAATCTGTTCTTTTTAAAACATACGTGGAACAATCTACCTAGGTTTTTTTGTTTTAAAGCATAATGCTTTGTTAAATATTGACTGTACATTGGCTTTTCTCAAGTGGGAGACAAAAAAATAGCAAAGAACAAAATCATGAGTTTGATCCTGCTTGGAGTTTGACTCCCATTCAGTGTGATGAGTTTCCCACATGGAGATAGTCTTTTTCCAGTGCCAGTACGCAGATCAGGGAGCCACGGCGTGCACTGACTGCATGAACAACACTTACAGCACACTTGGCTGATGGCAGTAATGCCTGCGCGTTTTACTCAGAGTTGCCTTCATGAGGGAATTTATATTGTGCATGATGCAGCATGAAGCTGTTAAACAATGAATAGCACTGTTGTCTTCTTAAAAGCCTCTCTGGATCCCCTGAAGTCACAGTGCTAAAAATTAATGGCAGCAAGTCCAAGGACATTACATCTGTGTCATAAAGTAATTCAGTCTGGTGTAGTGGTTAGGAGTGTGGACTTTAATCTGGGAGAACTGGCTTTGATTCCCCACTCCTCCACATGCAGCTGCAGGTGTGCCCTTTGGTCAGTCACAAGATCTTTCAGAGCTGTTCTTTCAAGGACAGTTCTCGAGAGAGCTCTCTCAGCCCCATCTACCTCACAGGGTGTCTGTTGTGGGGAGGGGAAGGGAAAGGGATTGCAAGCTGCTCTGAGACTCCTTTGGGTAGTGAAGGGCGTGGTATAAATCAAATCACTTCTCTCTCTTTTCTCTATTTCAAGAAATCACAATTCTCTTTTTGTAAAAGGGTCTACATCCTAATTAAGTACATGGAAAAGGGCTGCTTCCACAAACTTTCTAACATGGGATTATTCTGTCTTCACTATAAGAAAGTGATTTTTCTTAAGTAATATTGCAGCAGGACATTAGTTACTTAACAGAAAGACAACAGATTAGAGTGTAAAGATGCTAACTAGTACTACCTTTGAACTGGCTACCATTTGTGTCTCTAATATTTTCCTGATGGACTCCAAGTATACAAATAAAAAGCAGTCCTGGTGACATGATCCCAAACTATTTCGAAGTGGGACCTGGCAAATTACCAGGAAACTGAAGACCTCTGACAATGTGCCCACATAGTCAGTCTTAGTTTACCTCAGAAATGCTTTGATCATTCTTTGTGTTTCCAGCAAACATGAATATAACAAACTCTGCTTCCCCCCCTTTTCATGGTGCAAAAGAACCTTCTTTAGGGTATTTAATATTTATTTGCAGTGCAATGTTAAAGAGAATTGTTATAAAATGATGTATAGATGGTATATGACGCCTAAAAAAATTGCTATTATAAATGAAAGTATGTCCAACAAATGTTGGAAATGTAAAAAACATGAGGGGTCTTTTTACCATATGTGGTGGACATGTGATAAAGCAGTAAAGTATTGGACAGAGATCCACAATGAGATACAAAAAATTTTGAATTGTACTTTTAAGAAAGACCCACAGATGTTATTGCTAGGTCTTAAAATGGAAGAATTAAATGTAGCCAAGAGAACACTACTATGGTACTTGATTACAGCAGCAAGACTGACTTTTGCTCAATGTTGGAAACAAGATAAAGTACCTGAAACATGGGAATGGATTAAAAAGACGTTGTTTTTAGCAGAAATGGATAAATTAACAAGAAAATTAAACAACAAAGAAGATGAAACTTTTTTTGAAGACTGGAAAGACTTTCAAAAATACTTGTTGAAAAATTGGGACATTAAACGTGGTCTGATTTGTTTTGATAGTTATTAAGTGGAAAATGAAATAGAATTAGATTTCTGAATTGTTACCGTTTGTTAGAGAAAATAAGTTTAGAAATAACTGTAACAGAATAAGAGTGATATTACTGGGGTTGGAGCGGTGCGGGAAGTCTTGTTTGGGGGGGGGAGAAGGGAAATTAGAAAAATGGGTATGTAGGTTGGTTGAAAATGTTTGAACATGTGATATATCCAATAATAAATTGTATTTACCAAAAAAAAAAAAAAAAAAAATATTTATTTGCAGTGCCTCATGAATACATCTGGCTATTTTCACTCAATCCAGCCACAGGATTTATCCAGGGTTGATCCCAGGGTTTTTTGCACACTAGGCGCGGCTACCTTCTGGTGCCCCCCCCCCATGCGCCCCCCAATTTTCAAACATAAATGCATTTTAGGAAGAATGAAAAACACAAAATTTGAAATTGCTAATTTTTTTTTTTTTTAATTGTGAGAACAAGTAATACAATCTCTGACTTTCTTCTCTCAAACAGGAAAACACAAATCACAAAGCATTTTGAAAAATCCTGTTAATTGTGATATTGAAATTTAAGTCTCTAATTTTCCGTGCGTTTTCTTTAGCAAATTTTGTCACCAATTCCTTCAGGTCAAGCGCTGATGCTTCAGCATGTTCAATTGAAATAGTTGCCAAAACCAGTAGTCTGTTTTGCAGCATTGTTGAGCTTATGTGTGTTTTTAGAAGTTTGAGTTTTGAGAAGTTGCGTTCACCACTTGCCACTGACACTGGAAGTGTGAGAAGGATCCTTAGAGCAACAGAAACAAGGTTTCCGGTTTCAGCAGCTTGCTGGCAGGTGTGCTCCATTGATGCTCTGATGAGAGCAACACACAATTGCGCTGGTTGGGAGGGGTCCACGTTGATCTTGGACCCCCCCAGAGCCCTCGGAGGGGGCTCACAGCCTGGGGCATGAGAGTGCCTCTCCTGAGGCGCTGGCCAAAGGATCGAGGCTCCTCTTTGTCCCGATAGGTCTCATCGGTGCAAGATCAGCTATGGCATAAAAAATGCATATCGGAGAGAGCGCTCAAGTGATCTGGCAATGGAAGACGTTCCCTATCTTTTGAAGTGAAATGAGAGCAAAGCGTGAGTTGATATTCGTCCATCCAAACAAGTGCCCAAGCAAAAATCTGAGGAGCTATCCCGAAGCCCTAAACTTAGTGGAGGGGGGGAATCTGCCCTACACTGGGAAGACTAGCTTCTTAAAAGAAAAAAGCAAGGGGCAGAAGGGCAGCTTGAAAGGGAGACTGATTATTTAGCCAAGTGGTGTGCAGATTAGTAACAAGAGTGCAATTCAACAGACTTTCAGAGACTTTTATAACTTTTCCTTTAATGTAAACAATTTCACATCGAGCTGAAAAAAAGGCGACCAGGGTGAAAACTTCTTCAGGAACTGCCAGCTCATCTACTCCGGCTTCTAAACCGGAAGCAAATACAGACCTCCCTAAGATGATTGCTGTAGCACTGGGCCCTCTGCTGGACCAGATGACTAATCTCAACAATAACTTTGATGTGCTTCAAAAGGAACTGAAAGAAATGACTGCAAGAACAGAGAAGACAGCCCAAAAGCTGGAAAAGGTTGATGCTAAGACTAATAGGCTAAATCAGAGACTGGAGGCAGTGGAAAAAGAGAAGACCTCCAAGAAACAACAGCTTTTACAACTACAGATGGAAAAGTCAACATATGTCCTGAGATTTCAAGGTATCCCGGAGCAAAAAGGAGAGAACCTGAAAGAGATCTTAAGTGAAATTTTCGCTCCACTTGCAAGCTTTAAAGAGGAGGCTCTACAAAGCAACATGGACATGGTATATTGTACCTATCCAGAGTTTATTAAGAAAAATAAGCTGCCTGGTGAAGTTTTTGTGAAATTCTCCAAAAGGTCAACAAGAGATGCAATATTGAAAGCGACCAATGGGATTACCCTAAAAATCAAAGGAGAAGAAGCTAAAGTTTTAAAGGATGTTCCATTTGTGATCAGAAAGAGGAGGAAGCAATATAGAGACTTGACACTATTTCTACAGAAAAACTCCACGCCCTACAGATGGATGGTACCAGAAGGACTTATCTTCAACTTCAAGGAGAAAAAAGAAAAGATTGACTATGTTATAAAAGCCAAAACATTTCTAGAGGAGCAACAGAGACCAGCGAAAGAAACTGAGAAAGTAGAGGACAAAAACATTGCAGATGGAAATGGCAGAAATTGTTCGGGAAGTTCTGACAGCTCCTTGGGCAGCTCTACAGAAGAAGCTTCTGACTCGGAATCAGAATTAGGAGCAGCCGCTCCTAAACTTCTTAAAGTTAAACTGACCTTTGATAATAATAAGCCTAAAGGAAAGAAAGCTATAAAGTAGCTTAACACTGAAAATCTGATTCTTTTTTTAATTATTGAAATACTAAGATACACTTACTAGAGCTAATTATGATTTTGCTTGTTTGATGTAGTCATATTAATAGCTAACTTTTACAAGTTTTAGTTTAAGTAATAGGGAAACTCCAAGAATTTGATGTTTTAACTGATTCATGATCCTTGCTACTCTGTATTTTAGTTTAGAGTATCCCATACCCCATCCCTGAGGTGAGTAGTAATAAAAGAAGAAGAAAGGAACATTAGGCACACTATCCTGGAGGTTTTGTTGAAGTATGAACAGAAATACTCTTTGTGGTGGCATAGACTTTGGAAGTGTTCGAACTACTGCTTCCAGTTCACAACACAGATCTCCAGCATCAATATCTTTGTTTCCATCGTGCATCAATGCTTGTTCCAAATTCTTGCAGGCCTTAAGTACATCTTCTGTGCATTTTTTGTTAATACTGTATATATCATACAGGAAGCCAAACAGGGAATTATGTAGTGTTATAGTTGTTGGAATCTTTCTTCAGCTGATTGTATGGCCACATCTAAGACAGCATAATAGAAATTCACTTTGAATTTTTGCTTTGGATCTTGTGGTGCCTCTTCTGGGACCTCATACTCAAACTGCTTTTTCTTTCTCTTTTGTCTTTGTTCTGTCTCAAAGTTTGGTAGTATTTCTAGCTCTTTTGCAATCTCAGTAGCATTTACCAAAACTTGTTCAAAAGCCTCATCACACCTATAGCCTTCAAGGTACTTCTTGGTAACTTGTAATTGTCTTGTAGCTAAATTTAAATCAGTTTCCTTATTTTGTAGTAGCGTGCTTGTCAGATTAATTTCAAAAAGGATCTTGTACCATGTAACAAGGGATACCACAAACTTGAACTTACTAATTGCATCAGCAAGAGCCTTAGATTCAACTCAAGAATCACTTGTGGATTATTTTTGTAGGCTTGGGTCATTAAAGATCTCCTTTAAGGCATCATATATACTACCAAGATGATATCTCAGTGGTTTCAAAGCATCAATCTGACTCTCCCATCTGGTTTGACTCAGTGGCTTAACAGTAATGGCTGGTACATGGCTAGTTAGAATTTGCCAATGATGAGTTGATGCAGAGAAATAATTATAGATCTGCTGGACCAACATGAAGAAACATGTTGCTTCCAGGCAACACTTAGCAGCATCATTACCAGGTTTAAAGAGTGTGCACTGCAGGGCACAAAAAAGGACTCTCTTTTGCACTCCATGTTCTCTATCTCTCATGTTACTCCCATTATCATAACCTTGACCATGCAGATTCTCAAGTGGTAATCCCATTTGCTTAAGCAGTCCAAGAAGAGTTTCTGCCACAAAGGCATCTGTAGTCTCCTTTAGTGGAACAAATTCCAAGAAATGTTCTCTTATCATAACCTCAGGCTCAGACATCTCAGTTATTCCACATCTACATGTGCCGCCTTGCACAGATCACCCCAGAGGCACAGGCTTGAGTGTCACCAATATGCAGATGACATCCAGCTATATCTGTTGTTGGGTGGTCAGTCCGACTCTACCCCAGATGACCTGGAGCGGGCACATATAGACTCCTAACATCTTGCGTAACGGGGGGGATGGCTGGGGAGATGGAAAGATGTTACCCCCCGGTGGTGTCTCTCTATAAAGGAGCGGTGGTGTAAGTGGCCGTGGCGGCTCCTACTCATAGGCCTGGTGGAAGAGCTCCATCTTGCAGGCCCTGTGGAACTGCACAAGGTCCCACAGAGCCCTGATCTCCTCCAGGAGCTCGTTCTACCAGATAGGAGCTGCCACTGAGAAAGACCTGGCCCTTGTTGCCGCAAGCTTGGCCTCTTTAGGGCCAGGGGTCACCAGCCGGTGTTGTGACTCCGACCGAAGTGCTCTTTGGGGAATATATGGGAAATGCAGTCCCTCAGGTAAGTCGGACCCTGGCCATGTAGGGCTTTAAAGGTAAGCACCAGCACTTTGAAGCAAATTCGGTATGCTATAGGCAGCCAGTGCAGCGCTTTCAGCACAGGTCGGATGTGCTCCCAGCCCGGGACGCCCACTAACAACCTGGCCGCAGCATTCTGCACCAGCTGTAACTTCTGGATTTGCAACAAAGGCAGCCCCATGTAGAGAGAGTTGCAGTAGTCTTTAAAGCCCTGTACGGTTGGGGGCCTGCCTTCCCCATATATGCCCCAGAGAGCACTGAGGTCAGGGTCACAAAATCGCCTGACCCTCCCTGGCCTGAAAGACGCCAGACTGGCTATTATGAGGGCTAGGGCTTTTTCAGTGGCGGCTCCACACTGGTGGAATGAACTCCCGGAGGACATCAGGGCCCTGTGGGACCTTCTACAGTTCTGCAGGGCCTGTAAAATGGAGCTCTTCCACCAGGCCCTTGATTAGAAGCCGCCACTGACAACCTTTGTAAATTGAACATACTACAGCCCTGTGCGCTGCGGTGGCTCAAGTGGTTAAGACACTGAACTGCAGGCTGTGGAAGGTCAGTAGTTCAGCAGTTCGAGACCTGGGTGCCGCATGATGGGGTGAGCTCCTGTCTCTAGTTCCAGCTCCTGCCAACCTAGCAGTTTGAAAGCAAGAAATTGCAAGTAGATAAATAGGTACCACTTCGGTGGGAAGGAAACAGCGTTCCGTGCGCCTTGGTGTTTAGTCATGCCGGCCACATGACTACGGAAATGTCTTTGGACAGTGCTGGCTCTTCGGCTTGGAAACAGAGATGAGCACTGCAACCCTAGAGTCGGATTCGACTGGCTTTCGAGCAAGGGAACCTTTACCTTTACCTTTACCTTACAGCCCTGTGCAACGACGCTGGACATGGCCCCTCTCCATTAGACCATGTACAGAAATTCCCGCCATCTGTTTATATTAGCACTTTATGTAATTGTTCTTATTGTAATTTTATTGTATTTATGGGTTTTACTGTATTTTAACTTGTGTAAGCCGCCTTGAGCCAGTTTATACTGGCAAGGCGGGATATAAATTGAAAGTAAATAAATAAAATAAAATATCTGGTGGTTTGATTACACTGACAAAACATACAATCATTGTCATTTGTTCAGTATGACTAACATCAGGTGTGCAGTCCAGAATAACTGAGTAGTATTTGGCTGAGTTTACACATGCTAAAATGTTCTGCCTTATAGCACTTGCTAGAAGCTCTATAAGCTCATTTTGGATGCCTTTTCCTAGGTAGTGAACCATGGTTTCTTCACCTTTAACTATGCGAACTTCAGTCATGATAGGGTCAAAAAGGGCTAAAAGTTCAACAAGCTTCAAAAAATTTCCATTGTTCTCACTGTACAGCTTTTCAGTTGTACCACGGAATGCCAGGTTTTGCATGCCAAGAAATCTGACCATGGCAATCAAGCGTTCCAAGATCTGTCGCCAATATTGCTCTTCTTCCCTGATTTTCTGCTGGTTGATATCATCAATTGTTTTTCTTTTCCATAAGCACAGTTCAACTTCTCTCCAGGCCTGGTAGCTGTCAAAATGGAGAGTACTGCTCTCATGTGTAGACAGAATTGCTCCAATGTTCTTCCAGTCTTTTGAGCCTGGGTCTTTTAGAGCTGTTGCAGCACCATCTCTTTTGCTGAACAGCCTACAGCAAAAACAGAAAACCACATCTTTTATGGTGGAATATATCAGCCATTGACAGCACGCTTCTTCACCATTTGCCAGTTTCCTCTTGTAGTAGACAACAGAGAATCTTCTTTTTTGGGAGTCTTTTGGGAAATCATATGATACAACCTGCTGTGGTCTATAGCTGTCTCAACTATAAGTTGTCGCAAATTATCACTGCAATACTTAGGCCAGTCAGCAGGGTCACTGTAATTCAAGCCAGGCACAATACAAACTTCTTTCATAGTCATCGCAGTACTCTCAGTTTCCTCAAATCCTCTGTTTCCTCTGTGTGTTCCATTGGAACATCTTCAAATTGTGCGACTTTTCCCTTAGAAGTAATACCACTTGTCGTAGGAACAACATCACTTGTCGTAGGAGCTTCCTCAGTGGTAGTTTCACCAAAGGTATCACCATATTCTCGTTCTTTACTTATTTTTCGTGTGCCAAGGTATTTCCAGAACAACACCTCTTGCTTGGCTTGCTCCTTCTCTCTTTCTGCCTTTTGTTTGTGGAACTGAGCTCCAGATGGGGGTTTTTTTATCAGTCATAACTCCCTAGAAAAATGACCAAATGTATAAAACTACTATAAGATCAGGAAAGATGGAAATTGATGTTGCTCCACGCCCCTTAAATCCAGTAGGAGTCTACGCCACCTCTTTACTGGTGTGTGCATTTATACCCTTTCCTTCCAAGCCAGTTTGGTGCAGTGGTTAAGAGTGGTGGACTCTAATCTGAGAACCGGGTTTGATTCCCCACTCCTCCATATGCATCCAGCTGGGTGGCCTTGGGCCAGTCACAGCTCTGTCAGAGCAGTTATCTCAGAGGCCCCTCAGTCCCACAGGGTGTCTGTTGTGGGGAGAGGAAGGTCAGGAGATTGTCAGCTGCTCTGAGACTCCAAGTGAAGGGCAGAGTATAAATCCAAACCTCATTATTAGTCTTTGTCAGGCCACTGCGGCAGATTACATGAGCACAATCAGCTTCCTCAAAGCCTCACAAGAGCTAGCTGATCTCAGGGGACTCTCAGGCTTTGGGAGGGGAGGGACTTCAATGAGGCATAGAGTCCACCTTCCAAAACAGCCATTTTCTCCAGGTGATCTGATCTCTGTTGCTTGGAGATCAGTTTTAATACCAGGAGATCTCCAGCCACCACCTGGAGGTTGGCTACTGTACTAAAAATCATGAGAAACAGGGGATCTGAACCTTTTTTAAAAATGAGGTCAGGGTAACTGCATGCCTGTCAAGGCTAGGAGTTCAGGGAATTTTGATAAGAACATAAGAGAAGCCAATGTTGGATCAGGCCAATGGCCCATCTAGTCCAACGTTCTGTCACACAGTGGCCAAAAATACCAGGGGCCATCAGGAGGTCCAGCAGTAGGGCCAGGACACTGGAATCCCTCCCACTGTTGCCCCCCCCCAAGCACCAAGAACACAGTGCATCACCTGCCCCAGACTGAGAGTTCCTATCTATACCTTGTGGCTAATAGCCACTGATGGACTTCTGCTCCATATGCTTATCTAATTTCCTCTTGAAGCTGCCCATGGTTGTAGCTGCCACCACCTCCTGTGTCAGTGAATTCCAAGTGTTAATCACTCTTTGGGTGAAGTAGTACTTCCTTTTATCCATTTTAACCCGACCACTCAGCAATTTCATTGAGTGCCCATGAGTTCTTGTATTGTGAGAAAGGGAGAAAAGTACTTCTTTCTCAACCTGCTCTATTCCATGCATAATCTTATAAACCTCGATCATGTCACCCCTCGGCTGTCGTTTCTCCAATCTAAAGAGCCCCAAGCATTTTAACCTTTCTTCATAGGGAAAGTGTTCCAACCCTTTTATCATTCTAGTTGCTCTTTTCTGCACTTTTCCCAATGCTATAATATCCTTTTTGAGGTGTGGTGACCAGATAGAAAACAAGACTGCAATGTTACTCCTAAAATTTACTGGAGAGCAATAGAGCCAGCCACATGAAATATAGAGAGCATTGGCCAGCCTATTTGAAAAGAAGGCTTCGAGCCAGATATAAAAATAAAAGGACTGGTTGCTACTATTAACAAATGATTTAACTGGCTTGCTCCTTATACAAGTACTGGAAATGGAACTGAGTAAGTTTAAATTTATTAAAGTTAAAAATTAATAATTTTCAAAAATTTAAAAAATTAGAACTAGTTTCCATTCAGCTTCATGTTTCTTTCAATGCTTAATAATCATGTTTGTTTTAGGAGAATTTGAAGAAGTCAGTTATAGTTTGAAGAAAGTAGAAAAAGAAGTTAATGCTGCCATGTTAAAATGTATCAAAAGGCTGACACCTTGCTACTTAAGAGGATTACTCCTGAGGAAGACTATTGAAATGAGTGTATAACCGGGTGCTCATTGAGAATATTGGATGTTGTTTTGAATATGTTTAAATTTCCAAAGTTTTGTCTTGAATATGTTAGAATTTCTAAAGTTGTCATTAAATGTTCAATTTCATCACAGTGGTTCTTTGTTTTGATATATTGTCTGTCACTGTGACCCCTCCTTTGGTTCTTGTTGTGAAGATAAAACAGAAGATGTGAAAACAATGGACAGCACTCTGTATATTTCTGATTCTGTGAATTTAGGCAGATCAGGAAGGGATGAGTCAGTGCTCAGCTCTCATGGCCCTTTCTTACAAGCCCAATCTAATACTGTTCAGCATTTTGGGGTCAGGAAGGAATTTTCTTTCGGCCAGATTGACCCAAGGATCCTGGAGGTTTTTTGCTTTCCTCTGGACATCACTGGACATCACTGGACATCACTGGACATCACTGGGGGAGGGTAGTTGTGAATTTCCTGCATTGCGCAGGGCATTAGACTAGGTAATCCTTGAGGTCCCTTCCAGCTCTATGTTTCTATGTTTCTCCGTTTACTTAAAGATTGTCTCATTTTAATCAGCAGAACAGCAAATGTAAAGTTAAATTTGTACCTTTTCTGGGTTATTGGTTAACTATAATCTTTTTACAGAAATGTAATAATTGAAGGAAAAATAAGGACCAATCCTTCTTTGCTGTTTAACACCAAAAAATTGAAGCTGAGATTTGAACTCTGAACCTCGTTTCTTTTTTGAACAACTGCAAAACATTGGCATTCACATTTTTCAAGCCCAGTTTTTCTCTCTGGACCCCCTCCCTTTTCTGGATTTTTTCCCTTCTCTCTTTAGGGTAGTGAGCAAAAGACTTTGTGTTTGTGCATGCATGTGGGGGGGCCTGTTTTCTGAAAGGGGGAAAGTACCAGCCTGTAAAATTATGTAAAAAAAATTACAATTCAAACAATACCGAGAAGCCCATTCTTACTATTTTAACATTGTTTTCAAGTGACTTTCCATAAGAGAACTAATTCCACCTGCATTTGTTAGCTGCCAAATTACTAATTACTAATTGCACAGAAGAACAAATCTGCACCTGAATTTAATCTTTGGTTTAACAAAATATGGGATATTTTAAGTATTCAGAAGCTTACATATCAATTACAAGTTAGTATAAGAAGAGCCAGCTCTGAAAACTTCTTATTCACATGGTCCTTAAAATCAAAACAAGGGCTTGTTGAGTTGAAGTGGTGGAGCTGCAAAATTTGGTAGGGGAGTAACCACACCCTAAATAGCAGAGGAAAGAAGGAAAGCAAAAGGCAAAGGTGAAAAGGAAAGATTTACCCAACTGAATGCAGATTTCCAGAAAACAGCAAGGAGAGATAAGGAGGCTTTCCTGAATGAATAATGCAAAGTAATAGAGGAAAACAATAGATTGGGAAGGACTAGAGATCTCTTCATGAAAATTGGAGAAATCAAGGGAACGTTCCATGCAAAGCTGGCCATGATAAAGGACAAAAATGGTAGGCACCTAACAGAAGCAGAAGAGATTAGGAAAAGGTGGCAAGAATACACAGAAGAACTATACAAGAAGGACCTCAATGTCCTTGACAACCACAATGGTATAATCACTGACCTTGAGCCAGACATCCTGGAATGCGAAGTTAAGTGGGCATTAGAAAGCACAAGTGGAGACCCGCAAGAAACTTGCGGGATGGTTATCTCATTCGTCACACCTTTGCTTCCTCTGCTCACCCCCTACCTCTCTCACACTATTTCTCCCCTCTGCTCCCCTTTTCTTACTCTATTTCTGCTCCATGCATGTGATTTCCTCTCTCTTTCTGATCTGTCATCTTTCTCTTTGTTTTTCTGCCTCCCCACTTCATCACTCTTTCTCTTTCTGCCCCCCACCCCATCATTCTTTCTTTCTGCCCCCAGCCTCCTGGCTGCTTTCTGCCCCCAGCCTCTCTCCCAGCCTCCTGCCTGCTTCTTCCCCCACTCCGCAGAGCAGCAGTAGCAGTGGTGGCAGTGCTCTCAGCCACCCACCTGCTTTCTCCCCCCCACAGCAGCAGTGGCAGCACTCTGGGAATCACAATGGATCTCCCAGCTACAGAGATCAATTCACCTTAGGGTTGCCAGCTCCAGGTTGGGAATTTCCTGGAGATTTGGGGGTGGAGCCTTAGGACAGTGAGGCTTGGGGAGGCAAGCAGGGTATGATGCCATAGACTCAACCCTCCAAAACAGCCATTTTATCCAGGGGAACTGATTTCTGTCTCCTGGACAACAGCTGTAATTCTGGGTGATCTCCAGTCCTCACCCAGAGGTTGGCAATGGTGGTTCTCATGGAGGAAATGGCTGGAGGGTGGAGTCTATGGCATTACACCAGTCCAAAGTTCCTCCCCTCCTTAAATCCCACCCACTCCAGGCTTCACCCCTCAAATGTCCAGGGATTTCCCAACCTGGAGTTGGCAACCCTATTTCCTTCCCAACCAACAGCCAACCTACCTTTATCTGCCTCTCTGTCTCCTGTTTTCCATCTTTACCCCCCAGCCTCTACCTAGGAAAATTACAGTCTTTCTCCACAGTGAGGGCCAAAGCAGCTTTCATTATTCCCTCCTCCTTTTTTCTGCACAACAACCCTGTGAGGTTGGTTAGGCTGAAATATGTGACTGGTCCAAAATCACACAGTCACCTTCCACTGCAAGATGGGGATCTGAACCTGGGCCTTGCAGATCCTACTTTGAAGCTCTAACTGCTGCACCTCACTGGCTTTCATAGGGTGGCTGCTGATGAATGGTAGCAAGCAGCCGAGGCTAGGTGAGTCATGCAAATCAGGGGGACCTGGCAAGCCTAGAATGCTGCCAGGCCTAGAGTGGCCAACCTGCAAATGTGCCCTGGAGACCCCCAGAATTACAACTGGACTCTAGACAGCAGAGGTCTGTCTCCCTGCAGAAAATAGCTGCTTTGGAGGGTGGAAACTGTGGCATTATACCCAGCTGAGGCCTCTCCCTTCCCAAACCCAGCCCTCCTCCTTAGAGTCCACCACAAAATCTCTAGAAATCCCCCAGCCTGGCCCTGGCAACTTTTGTGAGGCCTGGCCCCAAGGCTTCCTCCCTCCCTCCCTCCAAGGCTGAAAGAGGCCTGGAAAGGGCCCTTCCCCCACCCCTTCCACCGACAGAGCCAGTTAGAAGCCTCTCCCTCCCCCTCCCCCCCAACGTTCTAATCTCTCACCGTTGCTGCCTGGAGTCAGGTCCCTGCAGAGGCCATTTCAAAAGGCTTTTTGGGGAATTCAAGAGTTCCTGAAGGGATTTCTTCACTTCTGGGATTTTTCTACAAACCCAGGAAGTCTACTGACTATGCAGGAAAAGCTGTTGGGGGAGAGTGAGGCCCCTGTTGGAGGGAATAGGTATCCACACTTTTTGGCTATTAGAATAAGGATTACTAACAACAAAGCTAGTAGAGGTGATGGTATCCCAGCTGAACTATTCAAAGTCTTAAAAGAAGATGCTGTTAAAGCATCTGAACAACAAAAACCACACCCTCTTCATCTCAAGGAAACTAAGCTTTGCAGATTGCTGTGAAAACTGTGGACAGAGCTGCTGTGAGGCAGGTCTTATGGAATTATTAATTTTTTAAAAAGACAAGAAAGGGTCAACCCTGAAATGCCTTCAGTCTATGAAGCCATCTAAAAAGAAAAAAGAAAACCTTGGCTATACATTTAACTCATCCACGCACCTCCTCCCCCCACTTCTAAACAAGAAAACATGCAGATTTTTCAAGCAAGCCTTCTGTATTTATTTCACTTTTTTCCCTTTGAGGGCTCTAATTGTGTGTGTTTGTGTGTCATTTCACTTTCCAGACCCTTCAACTTTCTTTTCTTTTTCTTCCCCTCCACTTGGAAATGATGCAGCTCTCTCCTCAGAAGAGGTCAGTCAGAACTGAATGGCCGCCTGCACAGCAATGACATTAACTGGTGCCTCAGTCTCTTAAAATCTGCAAAGCAGCTACATATTTTGCTTTTGAGGAATCACTTTTTTATTATTTTAGGGAGGGTGGGGCAGGGAAGAAGGACCAACATGAAAGCCATGCAAGCAAAACCCATTCACTTGCTGTTACCTCCCCCCACCCTTTCATCCCTCTCACACAGAAGCAGCACAAGCCGCTCTCCCTGTGCACATGTGCAGCCCAGGTAGTTGGCCCATTCCTTTCAAGCAGTGGATCAACTGCTCCACAGGTAGTTGGGACTGCCTTCTCCCAACCCCAAGCTGCAGGCACCTGTTTCCCCCCTTTGGAAATCACAGCTAACCAAGTGGGATCTTTATTGCCTCCTCTGTGGTGTCCCATTTTGAGGCAGGGGGATGGGGAAGACAAGGAAATGAAAGAATGAAGGGATCCAGGCAAGTTCCTCCCGCCTCTGTCTGTCTCCATTGGGCTGTCTGAGGTGTGCTTGCTTGGCCCAGATGGGAGGAAAAGGCAAGGTGTTCACCACTCACCTAAACAACAGTGAATCTCTCCTCCAGCTCACCCAGAGAAGGAGGACGCCTCGGCCAGGCCCACCCACCTGCTCCCCACTTGGGCCGCAATTTACTACTACCCTGTTTACTACTGCTGCCAGGTTTCAGCTCTCGGGGGCCTCATAGATCAGGTTGGGCGGGTGCAGGCATCCTCGTTAATGGTGCTCCACCGAGAGAATCGGGTAGGCGGGTGGGTGGTGGTGGGAAGGAGCGAGTGAGGAACCAACCTTTCCAGGGGTGCAGGTTTGACATGCAGATTGATGCTGCTGGTGTTCTCTGACTGGAGAGCAGGCGGGAGTTGGGATGGGTGGCAATGTGTACTGCTGTGTCATGGTGTGCATATGATCGGATTGTGCAGCTCTTAGGAGAACCAGTTTGGTGTAGTGGTTAAGTGCATGGACTCTTATCTGGGAGAACCGGGTTTGATTCCCCACTCCTCCACTTGCACCTGCTGATGTGACCTTGCGTCAGTCACGAGCTCTGGCACAGCTGTTCTCTCAAGGACAGTTTCTGTCAGAAGTTCTCTCAGCCCCACCTACCTCACAAGGTGTCTGTTGTGGGGAGGGGAAGGGAAAGGAGTTTGTAAGCTGCTCTGAGACGCCTTTGGGCAGTGAAGGGCGGGGTATAAATCCAAACTCCTCCTCCTCCTCCTCCTCCTCCTCCTTCAGTGTACAGCCTGGTGAGAGCAACAGGACTTTTGATGAGGTGTGGGTGGGAGGGGAGGGGCGGCAGGCCAGTGTGGCGCCTCCCTCCAGGGGGCTCTCCAGGCAAGTGCCTAAATCTGTCTATGGGTGGTCTGGCCCTGGATATATCTAAAATGACTGGTAGATAGCATACCTCAAAGTGTCACCGTTACTGGAAGTTTTGGGATGGGGTTCAGCTTTTCCTGGTTGCGGCTGAGGTAAGAATACCATCTGAAAACAATTTTGGGATCTCTCTGTTTATTGTCATGAACTGGGGGGGGGGAGTTGTTAAAAAAAAAAAGTACCAGTACTCATATATAAGATTGTGCTGATTTCCAGGGTTGTGTTTGTTAAGCAGATAAATTTGTGTTAACCCTCTGTAAATGTTTACCATGAAAAAGGATACCAAGATATACCAATGTGGTTTTAAGTTTGTCTTTCAGCATGAAACTTTAGAAAGTGGGTTCAAGTCTAAAAATTCAGAAATTTTCTTTTCCCCAGCAGAGCTATAAATAACTGATGCATCAATTGGTTTATACATGGCATTCTGCTTATGGAAGAAATGTTGTTGGTTCAAAAATGTGAGCTTTAAAAAAAATTCTTCTTGTTTTTCATTTTGTATTTTATTAGAGTCAGCCTATCTCTGTGGTAGAAAAAGAATGCTGTTTAGAAGAAATGCTGCTCAGTGACTCGGAAATGTCAACTTAGCATGACTGTATGTTTTGAGGTTTCCAAACTCTGTGATCCATAGAAAACACAGTGGAAGGGATAAGCTGTGACACCCAGTGATAAATGTCACTGGTTGCATGACTTTGGAAGGTCCAGGGGGAACTGTCCTTAGGTTCCCCCTATGGGGAAAAAGCAGGAGTCGCCATCTGCTGCCAATGTCATTTGCATACCCTTAATGCTGTGTAGTGTCCAGATGGCATTTTGTTTGCTACATTTACTTGGACACAATGTTCAGTTTTGTTTGGTTAACCTTTAGGGAGCCGGAGTAATTTTCATGGACTGGGAACTTTCTGTTAAAATAAGGTAGTTCTAACCCCATTCTCTCCATCCCACCCCCAGCATTCCATAGCAAAACCCTGTGACCATTACTCTGAAACTCAGCAGGAGTTTAGGCTGTGGAACAGCAATTGAATTAGTAGCCCTCTTCATATTGGGTGGATGTGTTACATTTTTGCAGTACTTTGCCTGGGATTCAGTTCTTTCAGACCTATCATTTCAGCTCTCCTCATGATACATCACAGGCTAAGTATCTTGCCAGAAGCAGAGCTGATCCAGCTGAGCTCTGAGAAGGAGCAGGAGATAGAGCTGCTAGAGGGGTGAGTGTTTTTTATTTACTTTCAGTTGAGGTGATTTAGCTGAGAGGGTACTGTGTTTGGGAGTGTGTGGGTGAGTTGTGAGTTGTTGCAGTGTCCTGGCTGCTTGAGAAAGGGTGTGAAAGGGTCATTGTTTGACTGTAATTGAGTGCCTGGGTGAATTTGAATAGCTGCTGGCCACACCCTCTGCTGGGGGAAGCTTCTATTTAAGGCAGGAGCCGAAGGGTGAGAGCCAAAGGGCTCTTGGCCTGTGGCTCTTAGCCTAGGGAGTAGGTAAGAAGCCTGTGGGTCTTGCTTGGAGGCTTTGTAAGAAATTGAATAGAGGGGTGTTACTGAGTTCTGGAGAGAGAACTGCTGGCAAGGTAGCCATTTGGTCAGTCTCAAGGTTTTCAGGGTACATCACCACAACAAGAGTTTATGTCGGACTTTGAGGGAAGTTCCTGAGGCTGTAAAAGATAGATTTGTTCCTAGGGAGATGGATCATGAAGAATCTATTCCAGTCATGTGCCAGGGTTGTGCCATGATCATTTTTCTGCAAGTACAAGCTTATAAGAATGCTTCAGGAGAAGGTGGGAGAACTTGAGGCACAAATCTGTACACTGAGGAACATTAGGGAGGGAGAAAGGTTTTTAGATGTGAAGGAAGAGGGGCTCCTGAGAGAACAGCAAGAGCTAGCAAATCCTAAGCAAGAGGAAGGAAGTAACAAGGAACAGGTGGGTGAGTGGAAGAATGTGACCTTGAGGAGTAAGATAATCTGGAAACACTCACAGCCAGTGGAGCTGCAAAATTGCTACCAGCTGCTTCTGATGGTGGAAGATCAGAATAGCACACTCCGAGATCAAAAGGATGTGACTGACATACAAACACATAGGCAGAGAAGGAAACAAGCTATTTCATGGAGGAAGAGATGAGTAGTGGTGGTTGGTAACTCCCTACTGAGAGGGACGGAAGAAGTTGTGTGCAGACTGGACAAGGAATCTCGAGAGGCTTGTTGTCTTCCTGGAGCGTGTATCTGAGATGTGACGGAGAGAATTCCAAGACTGGTCAAAATCTCTGATTGCTACCCACTCCTGCTGATCCATGTGGGAACAAACGATATGGCCCGAAGAAACCTTGAATGGATCTCCAAAGACTACGAGGCTCTGGGCAAGAAGGTGAAAGATCTGGGGGCACACGTGGTGTTCTCCTCCATTTTGCCTGGAGGGCCATGGAGCTGGAAGGGAGAACAGGATACTGGAGGTGAATGGCTGGTTACATAGATGGTGCTGTTGAGAGGGATTTGACTTCCTGGACCATGGTATGTACCTCCAACATGAAAGACTGTTGGCGATGGATGGGGTATACCTTACAAAGAATGGGAGGAATGTCTTAGCTGGAAGACTTGCAAATCTGCTTTAAACTGAGGCCATCGGCGGTGAGAAGAAAAAAAGCCTGCTGTTGTGCAGCATCCCCAACACTAAGTTCAAGAAAAGGAGTGACCAGAGAATAAATGAACGAGAGAAAAGTGAGTTCAATAATTCTCAGGTAAATTCAAAGGGACCTATAGTAGGAAAGGATGTCTGTAATCTGAGATGTCTTTACACTAATTGACACAGAGTATGGGAAATAGAATGAACTTGAACTTCAAATATTGGAAAGTAAGTATGATCTGATAGGTATCACTGAGACTTGGTGGGATGAGTCTCATATATGAAGAATAGCGATTGAAGGATATACCTTGTTCAAATGGAACAGAATAAACAAAAAAGGTGGCAGGGTGGCACTATATGTCAAGAATGAGTACATTTGCACTGAAATTCAGGATTTCAAGGATTACCCTGTTGAAAGTGTGTGGGTAAGGATAGAGCGAGGGAAAAAAGAAGGGGATATTGTTGTGGGGGTATACTTGTCAGGGCAGGGCCCCAAGGTGCGACACGAATGAGCGCAAGTCCAGGAACAGTCCAAGGTTAAAGCCGAGTAAATCAGGTAGCACGGTTCAAACAGGTTTTAAATCACAGTCCATAAGTAGGGTCAGACATACCAGAGAGTCAAGTCCATAAATCACAACGATGCCAGAGGAGTCAGAGAGAAACGCAGGGTCCACGAAGCCAAGGGTCAAAAGCCGGTAAGAGTTTCACAAGGGTTGAGGCAGAGATACAAAGATTCAGGTCCTGACAACGACATTAGTAGCACAAGTGTGCTCATGGCCAGAGGCTTTCCTAAATAGTGCTCTGGCTCCGTAGCCCATGAGCACCTGTGAGCAAGGTCCTGACTGCTGCTAATACTCAGGGCTCAAGGTTCTTTGCCCTCTGGAGTGTGATTCTTTTCTTCGGCTGGCCAGGTCTTGACGCTGACGATCCCTTAGCCGGTGCACAGGTGGGGGAGAGGCAGGTGGTGAAGTGCTTGCTTCAGGCACCGCTCCAGGTGCAAATCGTCCCACAGTTGGCTCAGGCTGCTGTGTATCCTCCACAGCACTTACATTGGTTGCAGGTCCTGGTGCCTCTTCAGCCCTTAAAGGTACCGAAGCCTCCCTGTTTTGGCTGTCAGGGGCTGGTTCAGGGGCTGAGTCAAGGACAAGCATGACACTATCCCCCCCCTCAGAACCCCCCCCATCTGAAGGGCCGGGTTTGTCGGGGTAGGCGTCATGGAACTGCCGCACGAGGTCTGGGGCATGCAGGTTCGAAGCGGGCTCCCAGGAGCGATCGTCGGGGCCGTAGCCCTTCCAGTCGATGAGGTATTGCAGGGTGCCCCTGTGCACCCGGGAATCGAGGACCTGCTGGACCTCGTACTCTTCCTCATCGTCCACCAAGATCGGTGGTGGCGGTGCAGCGGGCGTATCCCGGTTGGGATCCGGAGGGCCTGCCAACTGGAGGAGGGAGCGATGGAATACGGGGTGGATCCGGAGGTGGTCGGGCAGGAGCAGATGAAAGGCAACAGGGTTGACTTGGGCGACCACCTCGTAGGGGCCAATGAATCGTGCGCCTAATTTATGGGAACGACCAGGAGTCCGAAGGTAATGAGTGGACAGCCACACGAGGTCGCCCACTTTGAGGGGCGGCCCCTCCCGACGGTGTCAATCAGCGGCCAGTTTGTAGGCATCCTTGGCGCGCTGTACTTGGTCCCGAAGCAGGGCGTGGAGGGCGTGTAGTTCTTGGAGCCGGTCATCTGCGGCGGGAACGTCCGACAAGGGGCCGAGGGGTGCAAAGAAGCGGGGGTGGTAGCCATAGTTGGCCGTAAAGGGCGTGGTTCGGGTTGACACATGCACCACGTTGTTATAGGCGAACTCAGCTAATGGCAGCAAGGAATACCAATTATCCTGCTGGTAATTGGTGTAACAGCGCAGGTATTGCTCTAGCGTAGCGTTGGTTCTCTCGGTTTGTCCGTCGGTTTGAGGGTGGTAAGCCGAGGACAGATGGACTTCAGTTCCTAAACCCCGCTGCAGAGCCTGCCAGAACCAAGAAGAGAACTGTGGGCCCCGATCTGAGATGATACGCGTTGGAGTCCCGTGCAGGCGAAAGACGTGGTGCAGGTATAACTGGGCCATTTCAGGTCCGGTCGGGACTTTGACGCACAGGATGAAATGGGCCATCTTTGTGAATAAGTCTACAACCACGAAGATGCAGGTGTGCCCTTGGGAGCGAGGGAGTTTGACAATAAAATCCATTGATATGACCTCCCAAGGGCCCGATGGAACAGGTAAGGGATGAAGGAGGCCCGGAGGCTTGGCAGACACGTCTTTGGCACGGCGGCAGACATCACACGTGCTGACATACCGATCACTGTCAGCCTGCACTCGGGGCCACCAAAAGTCCCGAGTGAGAAGGTGAGTTGTTTTGTGACACCCAAAGTGCCCAGCTGGGAGGGCATCATGGGCGAGGTGCAAGACTCAGGCGCGGAGTGGCCCTGGAGGGACGTAGAGCCGGTCCCGATGGAAGAGTAAGCCATCACGGGAGGTCAGGTTTCCGGAGGCACCTTGCTGCAGTTCTTGGAGGCATTTTTGTGCCCAGGGATCTGTAGCCTGCCTTGCTCAGATGTCCTCAGAGAGGGATGGCCGTTCCGTGGTAGCGGCAAATACCGCCGGCTGCAGGATGGTAGCTTCTGGGGCTTCTTTGGCTAGTGCGGGCGTGTATTCCGGTTTCCGGGATAAGGCATCTGCCTTTTGGTTCTGGGAGTGAGGGATGTATGAAATCTTGAAGTCAAAACGTGAAAAGAAGAGAGACTAGCGGATTTGGCGCTGGTTTAACCGACGGGTTGCCTGGAGGTGCTCTAGGTTCCTATGGTCTGTGAGCACTTGGACCGGATGTCGGGCCCCTTCGAGGTGGTGGCGCCAAACCTTGAAGGCGGTCTTGATGGCCAGCAACTCCCTCTCCCAGATCGTATAGTTCCGTTCGGCTGGGGAGAGTTGCCTGGAATAGTACGCACAGGGTTGTAGTGGTTGGGCGGGGTCATCTCGCTGGGAGAGCACGGCCCCTAAGGCGATACTAGAGGCGTCGGATTCCACGGTAAAGGGGAGTTGAGGATCAGGACAGCGAAGGAGTGGTCCGGAAGTAAAGCGCTGTTTCAGCGTGGCGAAGGCTTGTTCGGCTTCAGAGGTCCACTGAAAGGGTTCTTTGGGCCGGAGGAGGCGAGTCAGGGGTGATGTCAGGTCGGCGTAGGATGGGATGAATTGGCGATAGTAGTTCGTGAAGCCCAGGAGGCGCTGGACGTCTTTACGGGTCTGCGGAGCTTGCCATTGGAGAATGGCTTCCACCTTCTTGGGGTACATTGCGATTCCTTGGGGTGAGACGATATGGCCCAGGAATTCGACCGCTTTCAGGTGAAAAGCACACTTTTCCAGTTTGGCGTAAAGCCCATGGATGCGGAGTCACTGGAGCACTTGCCGTACATGCTCGATGTGTTGTGGCATGGAGGTTGAGTAGACCAGGATGTCATCCAAGTAAATGATCACGAACCGGTCCAGAAGATCTCGGAACACGTCGTTAATAAAACGTTGAAAGACCGCGGGGGCATTGGTCAACCCGAAAGGCATGACCAAGTGTTCATATTGCCCGTAGTGGGTGCCGAAGGCCGTCTTCCATTCATCCCCGGCCTTGACACGGACCAAGTTGTATGCTCCTCGGAGATCCAGCTTGGTGTAAAGCTGGGCCTCGCGGAGACGGTCCAGGAGTTCGGGGATCAACGGCAGGGGGTAGCAGTCCTGGATGGTAATCTTGTTCAGCGCCCAGTAATCGTTACAGAGCCGAAGGTCTCCTGTTTTTTTTTTTAACAAAGAGAACCGGAGACGACAGGGGAGAGGTGGATGGTCGAATAAAGCCGCGGGCCAAGTTTTTATCAAGATAGTCCCGGAGTGCGGCCAGCTCCAGTTCTGCCATGGGGTACAGGCGACCCGTGGGCAAGGGAGCATCGGGTATCAGGTTGATGGCGCAATCGTATGGCCTGTGCGGGGGTAACTGGTCTGCCTCTTTTTCATCGAACACGTCCACAAACGAGTGGTATGGTGGGGGTAAAGTCGTAGCTGCTCCAAGCAGCAATGCGGATGAAACAGGATCAGATGGGAGAGCTGAAGGCGAAGGGTCGGGGGCGCTGTTCGGGGGAGCTGGCGACTGGGTGCCTGGTGAGAACTGAAGGTCCTGGTGAGCCCAATTGATTTGGGGGTTGTGGGTTCGGAGCCAGGATAGTCCAAGGACAACGGGAAACCGAGGCATCTGCACCAGGTCGAAAATCAGTCGTTCTTGGTGTTGGTGGACCCACAAGACGAGGGGTTGGGTCTCGTGCACCACAGGTCCGGAACGAAGTATGCGTCCATCAATGGCTTCCACTAATGTTGGATGTTTTTTGTCCCGGAGGGGGATGCCATTTTCTTTGGCAAAGAGGTTGTCCATGAAACAACAGGCGGCCCCCGAATCCAGCATGGCGTGGATGAACAGCCATCTGCCATCCGGGAGCTGTAGTCGCACCGGCAACAGAAAGGGTGTCTGTGGTGGATATGAGGAGCTGGAGGACCCAAGGACAGGCCCCAAGCAGGAGGGTCCCTTCAAGCCTGGGGCTGCCGTTTTGCTGGTGGGGCGAGAGCTTGCGGGCGCCTCTGTTTCACAGGGCATCTGGAGGAGAAATGCCCCGCCCCTCCACAATAGAGGCATAAGTTCTGGGCACGCCTTCGTGCCTTTTCTTCAGGAGTGAGACGTGGTCGGGCGACTCCTAGCTGCATGGGTTCGACAGCAGGAGAAGACAGGGAGGGACCTGGAGAAGCGGCCCAGGGAAACTCGTGGGGTTTGCCAGGCAGGGTGATGCTGCGCATTTTGCTCTGGTGACGGCTCTGCAGCCGGCCATCAATGTGGAGGCACATATGGATGAGTTGTTGCAGGGTCTGTGGGCGGTCACTGCGAGCTAGTTTGTCCAGGATCTCATTAGACAGCCCTTCCGTGTATTGGTCCATAAGGGCTGCCTCGTTCCACGCCAAGTCTTGGGCTATGAGCTGGAAGTCCGTGGTGTATTGTGCCACTGATGCCGTGCCTTGTTTGAGAGCCCGAATCTTGCGGTTGGCAGTCTTGGTTTTTACAGGGTTGGCATAGGCTGCAGAGAAGTAAGCTTTGAAGCTGGCATAGTTGGATAATAAAGGGGAAGCTCCCACTAGCAAGGGAGTTGCCCATTTGGCAGCTTGCCCTTTAAGCAGGCTTAATACAAAACAGACCTTGGTTTTGTTTGAAGGAAAGTCCCGGCTACGTAGTTCCATATACAGTTCACACTGAGCCACAAAGACGGGGAATTCCTCCACGTTCCCAGAAAACCGGTCAGGAGGATTCAGGGGGCAGCGTGGGGGAGGCACAGCAGCAGCTGTGATAGCAGCAGCATTGGCAGTAGTCTGCTGTTGGAGCGTGAGCACAGCTTGAGTTAATTGCTGCACTTGGTCCAGAACACCTACAAGCGAGTCTGCTCCTTCTGTTGCACCATCCATCATGCTACAGACGGGTAAATGTGTGGGGTTGTGTGTGCCGGGTGCTAGCAATCTGTCAGGGCAGGGCCCCAAGGTGCGACACGAATGAGCGCAAGTCCAGGAACAGTCCAAGGTTAAAGCCGAGTAAATCAGGTAGCACGGTTCAAACAGGTTTTAAATCACAGTCCATAAGTAGGGTCAGACATACCAGAGAGTCAAGTCCATAAATCACAACGATGCCAAAGGAGTCAGAGAAAAACGCAGGGTCCACGAAGCCAAGGGTCAAAAGCCGGTAAGAGTTTCACAAGGGTTGAGGCAGAGATACAAAGATTCAGGTCCTGACAACGACATTGCTAGCACGTGTGCTCATGGCCAGAGGCTTTCCTAAATAGTGCTCTGGCTCCATAGCCCATGAGCACCTGTGAGCAAGGTCCTGACTGCTGCTAATACTCAGGGCTCAAGGTTCTTTGCCCTCTGGAGCGTGATTCTTTTCTTCGGCTGGCCAGGTCTTGAAGCCGACGATCCCTTAGCCGGTGCACAGGTGGGGGAGAGGCAGGTGGTGAAGTGCTTGCTTCAGGCACCGCTCCAGGTGCAAATCGTCCCACAGTTGGCTCAGGCTGCTGTGTATCCTCCACAGCACTTACATCGGTTGCAGGTCCTGGTGCCTCTTCAGCCCATAAAGGTACCGAAGCCTCCCTGTTTTGGCTGTCAGGGGCTGGTTCAGGGGCTGAGTCAAGGACAAGCATGACAATACTACAGACCTCCAAACTAACTGGAGGAACTGGATGATGCATTTGTACAACAGCTTGCTAAACTTTCACAGAGACAGGATGTAGTGGTTATGGGAGATTTCAGCTATCCAGACATCTGCTTGAAATCTAACTCTGCTAGACATGGGGCATCCTTCAGATTCATCGTCATGGCTTCTATGCAGTCCCACACGGGACTGTGCAGTTGCAGGCCCACCACGGAAAAGATTTCCAAGCTTTCTAATAGACTAGGAGTGTCCCCCTCCCTCTGGTGCTTTCCCACCAAAACGCTCACATGACCAGAAGGAGGGGCGCTACTCCTTCAGTTCTCTTTTTGCCACTGCAGAGAGGTCATCTGTGCCTTGGCTGCCTAGGGATTCACACAGCAGAGCTGCCTGCCCTTGCTGTCACCAATTTCCCCTGAAGGCATGTGTGGAAAGAGCTGGAGTTAGAAGAGCTCTCTTTGAAGGTTACCCCCTCCCTGGTGAGGAGGGATGGACAGAGAGCCCGGCTGCAGTGGCCCTCTTTGGAGGTCACCTAGCCGGATGAAGGCCTATTCCCACCTCTGCTGAGGTGTGGTGGACAGAGACCCTGGCTGCAGTGGCCCTCTTCGGAGGTCACCCAGCCTGATGAAGGCCTAGTTCCGCCTCTGCTGAGGCATGGTGGACAAGGGGTCCAGCTTAGACAGCACTCTTCGGAAGCCACCTGAGTGCCCAACAGCCTAATGAATGCAAATCCCCCCCCCTCTGCTGAAGTGCTGGGGTGTTGTAGACAGCATCAGAATGACTGGCTCTTATCTTCCTGTTTTTAGTGCAGTGATGGTGATCGCTCTCCCCAATACCCGGGGGAGCAATTCACACACTAGCGGCATGGAGGGAAGCCGCCATTGTGGTTTCCCCACGGAGCCCTAGGGATTGGCTCCAAGCCATAGGGCTTTTGAGGAGTAGCCTCTTCAATGGTGCAATGCCAGAGAATTGAGGCGCCCCTCCATCCTGACAGTCCTGCCGCTGTGTGGCCTTCGGGCACAAGCTGGGCTGACAGAAACAAGCGCTGGAGATCAAGCGGAATCGTGAGGATGTAAATGTGGTTGAATGGGACCGACAATGAATGTGAGTCAGATGTAAACAAACTTTGAAATAAGCTGAAAAAAACCCTACCCCATCCTATCTTCAAGGCAAGAGAGAGGAGGGATGCCTCCGACTTGCATGAACAGATAAGCGGAAAGAGGGGGGAGGAACAGATAAAAATAAGCAATTGGCTTGTTTTGAGAGACTTATCAGAGTGGATTTAGTCTGGAAGCGATTTTCAGAGATGGTGAAATAGTGGGTGGCTTAAATAAACAATACACCATGTTGGTGGGCACGGGCAAGAAAGGAACGAAAGTGAAACCAACGGGCGGTCAGAGTCCAAGGCCGGAAGAGGGAGTGGATGTGATGAAACTCCTAGCGGATGCCATCAAGCCCATGATGGAACAACTCGCTGGTATTAACCAGCTGTTGATCACACTAAATCAAAACTTTGCATCACAGCAACTTCAGTTGGCGGAAACGGCCAAAAAGACGGAGCAAAAGGTGGAAGCTGTGAAGGAGATGTATGCCACAAATAAGAATATGAAGAAAAAGATGGGAGAGTTAGTGAATAAACAGAACTACCAGGAAACTCGTTTGCTGCAATTACAAATGGAAAAAGCTAACTTGGTACTTAGATTCCAGGGAGTTCCTGAATCAGCTAAAGAGGACCTGAAGAAAATACTCAGTGAAATCATCGTGCCAGCAACAGGCTTGAAAGCGGAAGAAGTTACATGTGATATGGAAACAGCATATAGGGTGTATTCTAATTACACCAAAAAAAAAGACTGCCTGGGGAACTAATGGTCAGATTCTGAAGAAGACAGACCAGAGAAGCAATCTTAAAAGCAACATCAGCAACTCCACTGAAACTGGGAAATACAACTATCAAGACCTTAAAAGACATTCCATTTGAAATTCGTCAAAAAAGAAAGAACTATAAGGACTTAATTCTTTTTCTCCAAACCAATCAAATTCCACACAGGTGGGCAGTGCCTGAAGGTGTCATCTTTAAAATCAATGACAAGAGAGAGAAGATTGACTCCATTTTTAAAGCCAAAGAATTTCTAAAACGCCATCTGGGATCTAAAGAAGAAGGAGAAACCGGGTCAAATGGCTCCACCCCCTCGGAGATGGATGAAGACCTGGCCGCGGAAGAGGGAGCTGCCGCCATCAAATCATCTTATGACTTTAGAGCTAGAAAGCCTAGATAAAGGCAGAAGGACTTTGGAAATTGCCTTTATGAAGCGAGCTGGAGGGGATGCTCTGGAATCTCCTCATAACAAGTAACAAATTAACAATTTAGCTGAGATAGACAGGAGCTCACAATATGCATTGTTTATTAACACTAAAATACTAACATTTAGCTTAACACGGATAGGATCTCCTTCTCTTGGCGTTTTAGTATAGTGTGGGTTTACTTTTCTTTATCCCTAGATGTAGTTCACTTTCCCTTTTTTTCTTTGTAGTTTTAGTAGTATATATAAAAAAGCAATAAAAAATCCTCTTCGGGTGGCCAAAAAAAAAAAGAATGATTGGCTCTTTTCAGGGGTTTCCGCTGTGTGCATTGAAGTCACAACCCCCTTGATGTCAAAGCATTTCTGCCTGGTCATTCCCTAGGGGGCCTCTGGCCTCTATGCTTTCCACGTTGACCTAGAAGCCCTTCCCTCCCCCTCCCTTCTCTTGGTGCTGAGAGAGAGAGAGAGAGAGGAAAAGGCTGGGAGGCGTGGCCTGGCAAAGGCTGCCTGAATGAGGGCCCCTCCCTTCCCTTCAAATGAAGAAGCTTGGATGTGCGGCCTGGCAGACACTGCCTGCCTGAAAGATTCTCTGGCCACTCCAATCACTTCCAATGAAGCAGCTTGGAGGCATGGCTTGGCAGAGGCTGCCTGCCTGAAGAAAACTTCCCTCTTTCTGCCTTTCTGTCAGTTCTGACCAGAAGCCTGTAGCCTCATGAATCTTTGCTGTGCCTGACTGAAGGAACCTTTCCCTGGCTGTCCTCAGGTCCACGGTGGAATCTCTGGAGGCATGGGTTCACACAGCCTTTTAAATTTCTATGCCCTTTTGTGGGGGAGATATTACGTGTCAGAATGCGATTGTGCCCTTTAGTTGGGGTTGTTTGGACCTCTTCAGCTTCTGTAGTTTTGAAGAGTGGCTGAGGTGGGCGGAGTTTCCCCTTCATGTTGTTAGCCATGACCTAGACAACAGACTACTTATGCTTAAGTCCTGCTGTGGTTTTTGACCACTCACTCTCTTGGGACTGCCTGGATTCCAAGGTCAGAACCAGTCCTCTGCTGAGCTCCACTCCAAGCCCTATTCCTAAGATCTAGTTTTAAAGGCTGACATTCTGACACAGCAGCCTCAGTCCACCGCTTTGCTGCATTCTCTCAGCACTGATTCTTAACCCTACAGGGCTTTTCAATGCAGGTGTTATTTCAAGCACAGGCAAGGCTTATTGTTTTCATCTTCATGGGGAATTCAGAATTAATTGGCAAGTATGTTTTGGGAGGCAAGCCACTCCTCTTGGTTCCATGGTATCCTTCGGAACCATCAATGAATCAGGGGATTCCTTAGCCCACACAAGTCACTCTTATGTGACATCATTCACAGCACGACCCAGTGCCATATGTGGATTCATTGTTGGTCTGGCCCCAGGAGATCAAGTTCAAATATCAAGTTGTGTTACAATTTCCTTGCCTTGTACCTTCACAGCTTCTCATGGTGCCCTACATTGCAGGGTTCTATTAGGGTAAGAAAGAAAGATGAGGTGTTATAACACTCTTTGACTCCAGGTTACAGAGTAAGATAAACCCCTTACTACTCTTTTTAAGAAAAGAGCTTATGTTTTTTCTTCTCAAAACAGCTGCCCTAGTAGACAAGGGTCCAGTGGGCAAACTATAATTAATGGCTCTTGTTGCATCCTCTGCTACAATCAGTGATTGTATTCTTGATTCCATGGGTCATCTGTATTATTCCTGATGGCCCTACACGTCAAATACTACTTACTCTTTATTTAACCTGTGCAAAGTTTTAATGGTCTAAAATAAACCCAGGTGGGATGCAGTTTGTTTCTTTTCATTCTATACTGCACTTTCCCATTAGTTTATAAATCAACAGGTCACTATGACCCTTACACTATTCTGTTTGAATGTATCTTAATGCACTGTGGCTCAAAGCCTATGCTGGTGATCTTCATGATAAATTTAATTCAGATCACTCATGTTACCCTACCCTAGTCCATGCTAGGAGTTAATATTTAAAAAAAACCCACAGAACAAAACAAAGCATTAAAGTAAATCATCTCCTCACAGACGCTTGAATTCTGCTGTCCAGTCGGACAACATTCTGGGGGCAATAGCAGGTTTGTAGTTGGATCCCTGAGTCAAGTTTATTTCCCGCCTTCACTTAATGTGATGTCTCAGGGATCTGCATACCTTTTGTCCATGCACAAGAGGCCAAGTTCCATCCTTCCATCAAGATCCTTTCACCTCTGCTGTTTTGTCCACCAGGCTTCCTGCTATTCTCTGTGCACTTATGTCACTTGGTGGACTTAGATCCAACAATTTGCCCTCTTCTCCTCTATATGAGGGCTACTGGTCTCCAGTTGATTATATCATTCCATTTAGTGATAAATGGGGAGGATCTATAGATCAGTGGAAGAGCGGCTGTTTGGCATGCTGAAGGTCCTAGACCCCCGGTTAACGGTCTGGTGGTAGGTGATGTGAAGGATCTTTCTCTGCCTGACTCCTTAGTGAGCTGCTGCCAGTATGAATGGACAATACTGACCCCGATGAACCAATTGTCTGATCCACTATAAGGCAGATTTGAGGTCCTCTGTTACATTCCAACCCCCCTCCTGGGACAGGAAAAATGATGTGATTTCAAATTATTCTTATGTCTTCAGTGCAGCACCTGAAGAGAAGCCTATGATAGCCCCACATCCGGTGACTAATAATACATGTCTTTTGCTGGGCAGTCTTGTGTCTTGACCGCTCTACTATTCCTGCAGATAATACCCCTCTTGTTGAAGAGGGAAGCTTCCCATGGTAGAATTCCAGTGTTCCCCTTCACTGGGTTTATACTTAGCTGCCTCTCAATGTGTGCAGAGATTAGTGTAGCGTATGTGAAGCTTCTATATCAATTTTTCCCTGCTACTTTGACAGATCTTTATCAATCCTTTTCAAAGCAACCTACCTGAATCCCCCCCCCCATTGTACAAAGATTGTCAGCTCTGTTCAGCTTCCACTGCTAAATTTCCTGGCATTTTTACATATCTATATGTGACACCTTAAATAAGACTGTTGTTTTGCTATGACTTTTACCCTTCATGGGATGCCCGGACTTAGTTTTCTTTCTTTCTGAGATGGACCTACTATGCATCATGCATGTGGTCTCAGCACAGCCTTTTCTCTCACAGCATTTATTTTGTCTATGATCTTCCAGAAGTAGTGCCATTTCTGATGGCTACTTCACTATATGTGGGAACTCCTGTCATTCTGCAATATTAGTTGTCTTGACAGTACTGTACCTTGACATGATGGCCATATTTACTTTGTCTCTGATTTTAGTCCAAACGCTCCATAGAGTTAAGGAGTTACTGTTATCATGTTTTAACTGATTAGCAGACACCAGTTCCCTGGTATTCTGATTGGAGGTCTGGGCTACTTAGCATGGTGATGTTCCAGGCCGTGGCCTTTATGTTTAATTCCTGACAATAACCTTGTCGTTAAGGAATGCACTTCTAATCCCTGACAAAGACAACCTGTTTTTTTGACTTTCCCCCCTCTCTGTCTATTGCTGCACAGATTGCTCTGCAGACTACACAAGTTGTTTTCCTTGTGGCGCATTGTGTCCATCCTTTCTTTAGCCATATCACACCTCTTTTTACTGCCTTCATTGCCATCGTGCAAATCTGCTTATTCTCACTCCTGCTGACAAATTAATATGCTGAGCATCTCCTTTCTTGCATTTTAGCAGTACCCTCCCACTTGTTTGAGTGGCAAACACCACTCTTGTAGTACCAGACCTTGCACCTCTAAGTGGGGAGGAGAGTCTCTATAGAAACTGCAGCAAGGTTTGGACCCTGCTTCTTGTGCTATTGAATGTTTTTGACAACTGATTTGAAAGGAAACAAAAACAAAAAACAAAAACCCTCTCTGATCTTTTCCTTGTTGGATTACTAAGCATACTACAAAAGTGGGGTATAACCCCTTATTTTATTTTTGACACTTACATGGTGCTTCATTTATGATACGGTTCTAACTTATACCCTCTCCATGCATGAAATTTCAAAAGGTGACATCCTGCTGGAATCCCCTACCAAGGGTTATCTCTTACTTCTCATGTAATTCATGGTCAGTGTCCTTACACAACCCATCGTTGTGGGTCGGTTGATGCTATCACACTGTTTTGAGTGCATGGCCATTCATTACCACTCTATGTATGATGGCTCTTTCAAAAGAGTGCTCTTTTTTCTTTGCCACATTCCCACATGTATTTTGATGGGGACACTTGCACAGAGCTTACTGCTCTGGTATAAGAGAGTTCTGGGTGAAGGTCAGTTTGTGCTGCTAAACAACTGTTGATAAAGTGGTCCTTGGTGGTCTCCTTCTGAGAGCTTCACACCCACCTCCTTCACTCAGTGATCTTGCTAATCTTCCCATGTGGGACTGCACAGAAGCCACAATGATGAAAACAAGGTTGCACTTTCTTGTAACTGTTGTTCATTGAGTGGTCTTCTGTGCAGGCACACATCCCTTCCTCCTGCCCTGCTGTGAACTCTCTGGAACTTTGGTTTTCTAGGGGTCTCTGGTGGCAGCATGGAGAGAACTGAGGGAGTAGCGTCCCTCCTCCTGGTCATGTGAGCATTTTGGCGGGAAAGTGCCTGAGGGAGGAGGGGTGCTCCTAGCCTATTAGGAAGCTTGGAAATCTTTTCTGTGGCTGGCCTGCGACTGCGCAGTCCCATGTGTGCCTGTACTGAAGACCACTCGATGAATTACAGTTACAGGTAAGTGCAACCTTGTTTTCTTGAATAGTCTTGCGGACAACTTCATCTTTCAGAAGGTGGAGGTGGGAACCAGAGGATCTGATATCCTGGATTTAATCCTGACTAACAGGGAAGAACTGGTTGATGAAGTGAATGTTATGGGATCCTTGGGGAATAGTGACCATGTCAGCTTGGAATTTGACATAGAGAAGGATGTGAAACCAGGACATAGTAGGACTTGTATCCTGGACTTCAGGAAAGCTGATTTCAAAAAACTCAGAGAAATATTAGGTAGGATCCTGTGGCTGGAAATGCTAAGGGGGAAATCTGTACAGGAAGGATGGGTGATGATGAAAAATGAAGTGCTTAAGGCACAATCACAAACTGTTCTGGTAGAGAAAGAAAGGTGAGAGACAGGTAATGAAGCTGAGGTGGCTGAACAAGGAACTTTCTGAAGAGCTGAGACTAAAAAGGGAAATATACAGGAAATGGAAGGAAGGACAAATTACTGAGGGTGAGTACAAGAAGCAGGCTCGAATCAGTAGGGATGGTGTCAGAAAGGCTAAAGCGCAGGTGGAGCTGAGGCTTGCAAGGGATGCTAAAAATAAGAAAGGTTTCAGAGCAAAAAAAAGAACAGGGATGGGGTAAGCTCATTGCTAGGGGAAGACGGTCAAGCCTTAACAAGGGATGAAGACAAAGCAGAATTACTCAACTCTCACTTTGCGTTGGTCTTTAATCATAAGGCGAGCTGTATACAAACTGAAGAATGCAGGGCATATGAAGGAAGGAGGAACTGCCAGTCCAGAGTAAGTAAGGAAATGGTTAGGGAGCATCTAGCTGCCTTAAACACTTTCAAATCTCCAAGGCTGGATGGCTTGCATCCCAGGGTGCTAAAAGAAATTGTAGATGTTATTTCAGAGCCTCTGGCTCTAATCTTTGAGATGTCCTGGAGTACTGGTGTTGTGCCGGAAGACTGGAGAAGAGCGAATGTTGTCCCTATCTTCAAGAAGGGAAGAAAGACGGACCCAGGAAATTACAGGCCTGTCAGTTTGACATCAGTCCCTGGAAAAATTCTAGAACAGATTATTAAATGCTCTGTCTGTGAACACCTTGAATGGAATGAGTTAATTGGTAGTAGCCACCATGGGTTTATCAAGAATAAGTCATGCCAAACCAACCTTATCTCCTTTTTTGACAGAGTTACTAAAATGGTTGACTCTGGCAATGCTGTGGACATAGTGTATCTAGATTTCAGTAAAGCATTTGACAAAGTTTCTCATGGTATCCTTGAGGATAAGCTGGTTAAGCATGGGCAGGGTGGTGCAACTGTTGGATGGATTCATGGTTGGTTGAAAAATTGTACCCAACGAGTGCTCGTAAATGGCTCTGTGTCTACGTGGAGGGAAGTCTCAAATGGAGTGCCACAGGGCTTGGTCCTGGGCCCAGTGTTGTTCAGTGTTGTCCAGAAGAGGACAACCAGGATGGTGAGAGTACTGGTTTTGGCTGCTTCTGCTGCCTCTCTGCTCTGCTCTCCCGATGTTGTCTCCTTGGCTGCTGTCATGCCCTTCCTTCCCAAGCTTCCTCCCTGCTTTTCCCACCCACCTTTTAAATCCCATGCATGGCTGCACTCTCTTCACCCTCCAACCAGCATCAGCCTGCCACTTCTGGCCTGGCTGTGTTTACTTCTGACCAGGCTGCTGGAGGCTTCCAAACAGTGGTTGGGGCTTGCAGGGGTAGGCCGTCTGCCATACATGGATACAAAACCATCAGAGTTATGCATATGGCTACAGAAAATAATATGAACTGTGTACTATATAAACAGATGAACAGCATATAAAAATGAACAAATAAAATGTTAGTTTGCAGCATAGTTCTAACCCAGTCCCCAGTAGGTAGTGGAGACGTGAACTATAAATCACTAGGCATTGTAAATACACTTGCAACAAGAGGCTGCAAACATGAGAGTGAGCCTAATGCATGTTAGCTAGTATTGGTTTTAATTATATTGGTTTATTGGTTTTAATTATAAGTATACTGTGATGTTTTAAGTGTTTTATTCTGTTATAACCCTCCCTGAGCCCACTTGCAGGGGAGGACAGGATAAAAATATGATATCTCTCCTTATATATGAGTTTTGATGTCCCTCCTGGACACGCTTCCACAGCCTTTGGTCTGCTGAGATGCCACTCTCACAGTCTCCCAGTTCCATGGCTGCATTGGTTCGCTGCGTTGGCTCGGCCCCACCCACCGAGCCGGCAGCCAGCATTTTGCCCTCAGTCTGGAGGGAGCCAGCGAAGGGGATGGATGCTCTGCTGAGAGAGCAGCAACCCCTCCATGGGGGGGAAGGAGGCAGACCTAGCGAGTGGCGGCAAACAGGGGAAGCACTCACCTTCGCTGCCTCTTGTGGCCCCCTCCCTCGGCTTCAAGGCCTGCACCACAGAGAAGGTTGCCCAGTGCCTTTCAAAGGCTCCCCCACCTTCCTTCAGCAGTGGCAGCAGCGCCAGGGAAGGTCTGGCCTAGAGGAAACGAACTGCGGCTCCTGGAAAGCCAGACTCTCTCCTGAGGAAGATACTTCTCTTGGCTCCTGTGTGAGACTAACTGTGACTGTCTCCTCAGTGGCTGTTGGTAGGCAACCAAACAACCAAGCTTGCTTCTGTGAGTAAAAAAACAAAGGACTTTCAACATAACCCTGCTTCCCGCTTGGCCACTTTCCTGTCAGAATACATTTAACATGCCTGCCACTCCTTTTTGGCTCCACCATGACTGGCTGGCTAATGAGGTGGGCCAGTGACCATCAATCCATTTTCTTCAACCCCCTGCTGTGTGGCTGACTTTCCCCTAGGTTTGCCAATCTCAAGGTGAGACCTGGAGATCTCTCGCTGTTACAATTGATGATGACAGAGATCAGTTCCCCTGGAGAAAATGGCTGCTTTGGAGGGTAGACCCTATGCCATTATCCCCTGCTGTCCTTCCACCCCCCCCAATGCTGCCCTCCACAGGATACATCCCCCAAATCTCCAGGTATTTCCCTAATCAAAGATGGTAACTGTGCTTTCTCCTCAGTGCCTGTTGCTAGGCAACCAGATTCTGTCAGTAAAAGGCCCTTTCCACACCTGTTTTGGCCTTTGGGCGAAAGCTCATTGGGGCCACTCCTGATAGGGTTGCCAACTCCAGGTGGGAAATTCCTGGAGATTTGAGGGATGGAGCTTGTAGAGGGTGAGGTTTGAGGAGGGGTGGGACCTCAGACAGGTACAATGCCATAGACTCCACCCTCCAAGCCAGCCATTCCCTCATGGGGAACCATTGTTGCCAATCTCCAGGTGGGGGCTGAAGATCACTCAGAATTACAACTGCTCTCTAGGAGGGAGGGAGAGGAGATGGAAAGCTGAAGCCTGGGGGCAGATAACGGTAGGATGATGGTTGGCTGGGAGGGAGATCGGGTTGCCAACATCAGGTTGGGAAATTCCTGGAGATTTGAGGGGTGGAGGCTGAAAAGGGTGAGGCTTGAGGCGGGGTGGGATCTCAGACAGGTACAATGCCATAGACTCCACCCTCCAAACCAGCCATTTCCTCCTGGGGAACCATTGTTGCCAGTCTCCAGGGGAGGGATGGAGATCATGCAGAATTACAACTGCTCTTCAGATGGTGGACTCTGTGTCATTATACCTTGCTGAGGTCACCACAGCGAATTGACACTGAGTGCCCAAGGCTGGGGCACTCTCCCAGAGCCTCTTTCTAGGACTTGTATTTATTTCCACAACAGGCCTTATTCTTAGTAAATAAATAAATAAATGTTAAACTATTAGCTGCTATCCTACCACCCTCCTGCCCTTCTAGTTTTAGCTCTGTTTCCTAATAAGCAAGCTAATATAGTTTAATAGCTACCTATCCCAGGATCCAGGAAGGTTGAAGAGACAGTATTCTCATAGGATTGTAGGCCTCTCAACCCTTAGACTCCTGGAAATTAGGAGGATGGGAGGGCATCATGACAGTAGGCCTCTGGAGGCTTCAGGGGATCCTCAAAACTGGTGGATACTAAACTGAAAAGGTTTCTACTACCCAAAAAGAAAAGGCTGCTTCTGGCTTTAAAAGAAAAGTTGCTAGCCAGCCTTCCACATGGACTTTTCTACCTTTGCCTCAGGCAAGGGATAGTACCATGGTGGTATCCCACTCCTCAGAGGTGGAGACAGAGGCATGGACTTAATTTCCCCTCATTCATTGTTTACTTTAGCACCCAGAGGACTGGAAAACCCCATACCCATAACATCTTTCCAATATCCCAAACTGATACGCCAGTCTGAGTTCTTCTGATTGGTCATGAGCCTGAACTTGTTTATAGGGATTGCGAAGCCCTCGGTTGGGGTGGAGGATGCCCCGACCTGAATTCTCATTCCCCATCACCACATCAAGCAATAGCGGGGGGGGGGGATTTAAAATTACACATTAAAATTTAAAATTAAAAAACTGACCAGAATCGTTTGTGGAATGATGTCACTTGCATGGAACACGGGAAAGTGATGGTGGCAGCTCTAGATATTGTCAGGAGCTCTATGGTACAGCCATAGAATTTCCAGTGATTCCTAGAGCTACTAACATTGTTTTCAGGTATTCCAAGGAAGTGGTGTCTTTCCACTGGTCCTGCTACCCCATCACCATTTCACTACCCTCCTGCTGGTTGCTAGGCTTGGCCTGGCAACCCTACTTATTTGTCAGATGTGTGCTTTGTCAAGTGTATTTGTGGGTCTTCATGCTTGGTCAGCAATTATTAGGGCATTCTGAGGATTTTCAATGATGAGTTTCAGGCTGGGGTTCAAGGAAAAGTACTCCTTTATAACATGATTATGCATGCAAACAGGGGTGGGGTTGTTCCCCCTTATGTATGGAATGCAGTCCTGTGCAATCTGGTTTTCATGGCATCTTGACAGCTGCTTATAGTAACTCAGTTGGCAAAGCTGACACACCTTTCTGGGCTCCTTCAGCTGAATCCACAGATTCTCCCAATCACAATCACACAAAATAATATTTAAAAAATCCAGCAAACCATACTTCTCCTCACCCCCTAATATCATGTTGGGCCAAACACAGTTGAGGTCCTCTTGTGGGAGGGGTCATCTGTTGTAAAAATCCATTTGGACAAGTTGCCCCCCACAAACAAAAGTTTTTCTCAATACTGAGAGGTGCTTTCCCAGTGTTTACAGCCACTTGTGGTTAGATGCTCCCTATGAAATGCACAGCAATCACCCAATGTAGTATTGCTGCAGTCTCAAGAAATGTCACAATTTCTTGTGGCAGACTACAGAGTCAGTGTCTGAAATCTGCTTTGTTCAAAGATGGAGGCTGTAACTATGCCATTTCAGAGTCAGAAATGTACCTGAAATTAGCAACTACTTCATAAAAGTTTGGTAGCAGTGCCTGCCAAATCAGTAAAAGGTAAGTATCCATTGATAAGAACAGACCACAAATTATCTTGAGGTGCAGAGAGTATGAGACAGCAGAGAGGTAAGTAGTCAGTACACCATATGCCCTTCTTCATTCCTTGCTTATGCTGCAAAATCTCATGGGATTTTTAAATTTCACATTTAGGAACTTAACCAATCAGGATAGCCTTCCCATTCCGGCATGATTTTTTTTTTTTGCCAAACAAGAAAATGACTCCAGAGTCAAAAGCAGGCAAACATGAAGAAAGAAAAATATATTTGTTTTTTCATAATCACATTCTACACTCTCAGCCCTTGTCGGATACTCATAAAATACAGAAATAAAACATAACTAAAAAGACTGAAAATAAATTAATAGCCCAGGCAACAGAAATCCAAGTTAAAATGTGACCATAGGAAGGTCATCCTCCATTTCTCTTTTCCTTTCTCATTAAGCAAGAATGCATACATTAAGTTTTTCTGTTTCCCTCACACACCCTGATTCACCAACACACAGTGATGAACATGACAGGGTTATCCCCTGTGCCTTCTCCCTCCCTGATTCAGAAATCTAGCCAGTAAACGCATGGATGGGGGAATGAGCAAGTTCAACAAAGCCACTGCCAAATAAGGTAAGGTAGGAAAGCTCTGGCACAGGCAGTCAGAGGCCATCATGTGACGTAAGCAGCCCATAGAAATGCCAAGAGCAATCATTGCAGCAAAGGCAAAGATAGAAATCAGAAGCTTGCTTAGGAGGAAATAAATACATCTAAACCAACCAAGTGAAAATATAATAATAGAGGCAATGGATACTCAGTTTGGAGCACTACAGGAATAGCTGAATACTGCAAAGTTGGGGCTCAACCAGAACTTTCATATAGCCCCAATTAGGGTGACCATAACTGCAAAGAAGAGCAGTGTGGTGAAACCTGTAACAGTTGTGGAGAAGAAGGAATTTTATCATATGCAACCTGTCATGGTCAGAAAAGCTCCACCTGCTGAATACCATTATTGATGTTGTCTCTGTCCCCCTGTGCATCTAGTCACCCCAGCCTCAACCCCAGGGACTTTCAAAATACCACAGATACCTACTTGCCACCCACCCCAGATCATGTATTCATCAGAAGAGGTGAAGAAAAGCAGGTGCAGCCAACTCGATGATCTCTTCTTGTTAGAGTTTATTAAACTGTGTTTGGTCAACAAAGGATGGCATGTCCTCCCTTAGAACAGCAGTGGTAAAAGGTGCTGCCAAGTCACAGCTGACCTATGGCGAACCTATAGGGTTTTCAAGGCAAGTGATAAGCAGAGGTAGTTTGCCATTGCCTGCCTGTGTGTAGCAACCCCAGACTTCCTTAATGGTCTCCCACCCAAGTACTAACCAGGGCTGACGCTGTATAGCTTCAGAGAACTGACAAGATCAGGCTAACCAGGACAATCCAGGTCAGGGCCCCTTAGAGTAGTCCTGTGTTGTTTAGCAGATGACCAATGGCCCTGAAGGTGGATGCCCATCCCTATAAGACAAATTCAAAGCAAACCAAAATGGCTGAATGTTGCAATACATGCAGGCTTTTCTAGATGGACAGGTATATATCAATGCTCATTTTCACCATAAAACTGTTAAAGTAGTGCTTCGATCAGTTTCTTTGTGAAGCATTGCTTTCTGCTATGGCTTTAATGTGCAGCTCCAGCCATGATGTCATTTTGGTGCAAGAGGCAAAATGGAAACTCTCTGCATTGGGCATCAGAATAACAGTATAGGTGGCACAATGCATCACAACCAAACTGAACCTAAGCCATCATACGGATGCTATTTATTTAAAAAACGTTTATGCTGCCTTGGACTGCAAGGAGATCAAATCATTCAATCCTAAAAGAAATCAACCCTGACTGTTCCCTGGAAGGCCAGATGCTGAAGCTGAAGCTCAAATACTTTGGCCACCGAATGAGAAGGGAGCATTCACTGGAGAAGACCCTGATGCTGGGAAAGACTGAAGGTCAAAGAAGAAGGGGACAGCAAAGGATGAGATGGTTAGACAGTGTTATCGAGGCAACGAACATGAAATTAAACAAACTCCAGAGCACTACGGAAGACAGGAAGGCCTGGTGTAATGTGGTCCATGGGGTTGCAAAGAGTCAGACTTGACTGTGCGACTGAACAACAACATGCTGCCTTTCCAGAGAACCTGCCTGAGAGAGGTTAAAAAATAAAACATAATAAAAACATAAAACATTAAAGTTTATTAATTAAAATCCAGAATAAAATAAACAGGCAGAGCACAGATAACTGAGCAGCTTAAAATAACAGTTTTCAGACTAATCACACTATAAAATGGTGTTAAAAGATCAGCCCCTTCATTAAAAGCCTGGGTGAACAGAAACATTTTTGCCTGGTGCCTAAGAAAGAGCAATGGAGGTGTCGGGCAAGCCTCAAGGGAAGGGCATTCCATGAACAAGGTGCCAATGCTGAAGATGCGCTGTCTCTGGTTGCCACCTGTCTCACTTCCGAAGGTGGGGACACAGAGAGCAGGACTTGTGAGAGAGATCTTAACTGGCGGGTTGGACGGTAGGGGAGGAAGTGGTCATTCAGGCACCCTGGCCCAAAGCCATTTTGGATTCTAAAGGTAAGAATCTGCATTTTGAATTGTGCCCAGAAACAAAATGACAAGCTAGTGTATTTCCCGTAGTTCCCAAGTGTAAGAACATAAGAACATAAGAGAAGCCAATGTTGAATCAGGCCAATGGCCCATCTAGTCCAACACTCTGTCACACAGCGGCCAAAATATACCAGGTGCCATCAGGAGGTCCAGCAATGGGGCCAGGACACTAGAAGCCCTCCCACTGCTGCCCCCTCCAGCACCAAGAATAGAGTGCATCACCTGCCCCAGACTGAGAGTTCCCATCTATACCCTGTGGCTAATAGCCACTGATGGACTTCTGCTCCATATGTTTATCTAATTTTCTCTTGAAACTGTCCATGCTTGTAGCTGCCACCACCTCCTGTGGCAGTGAATTCCATATGTTAATCACTCTTTGGGCGAAGAAGTATTTCCTTTTATCTGTTCTAACCCGACTGCTCAGCAATTTCATGGAGTGCCCACAAGTTCTTGTATTGTGAGAAAGGGAGAAAAATACTTCTTTCTCAACCTGCTCAATCCTATTCATAATCTTATAAACCTCGATCATGTCACCCCTCAGCCGTTGTTTTTCCAAGCTAAAGAGCCCCAAGTGTTTTAACCTTTCTTCATAGGGAAGGTGTTCCAACCCTTTTATCATTCTAGTTGCCCTTCTCTGCACTTTTCCCAATGCTATAATATCCTTTTTGAGATGTGGTGACCAGAACTGTACACAGTATTCCAAATGAGGACGCACCAATGATTTATACAGGGGCATTATGATACTGGCTGATTTGTTTTCAATTCCCTTCCTAATAATCCCCAGCATAGCGTTGGCCTTCTTTATTGCAGCTACACACTGTCTAGACATTTCCATTGAGTTCTCTACTACGACTCCAAGATCTCTCTCTTGGTCAGTCTCTGCCAGTTCAGACCCCATCAACGTGTATTTATATTTAGGATTTTTGGCTCCAATGTGCATCACTTTGCACTTGGCCACATTGAACCCCATTTGCCACGTTGACGCAAAAAGTGTCATTTATAAAGTTTGTTCTTAAGTCTCCATATGAGCCAAGCAAAAGCAGCATGTGTCTTTATCAGTTCCTTTTTCTGTCCCACTTTTGATTTTCATTGACAGCTGTACACATGTTCTGCCCTTGGAAATATATGTGTTCTTTCTGGTTAGAAGAACAGCCTTCAGCTTACAGATGTCAGCACCGTGCTTTTAAGCATGTTACAGACATATTTTGTGGACCATCCTCCTTTTATTTTTCCTGCCAACCTAAGCAGCTGTTTTACAAATGTTTTGCCAGTGAGTCAAGTGCTGGCTTAGATGAGGAATGCACACTGTTTCTCTCTAGAGAGGGATCAAGGTAGAAGAGGTGTCTTCTGCTTACAGATCTTTTTGGCACTGCTCACATGCAGACCACCCGCAGATCATGTATCTGGTGGAAGGATCCAGCGCAATCCACTGTATCTCATAGTTTAGTCGGGACTCAGAATGTACATTTGAAACCATCTAGAAATCAGCTGAAAATAAACCTTGCTGTTTGGGCCACACCAGTTGCAACATTTTCAGTACGTTTGGATTAAAGTTTGGATTAAGATGCAAATTGCACATTAAGGAAATGCAAACATAGCTTTTGGGGGGAGGGTAATGGCATTTTTCATCATTCTATTTCCACTAAATGAGAAACAGCAGAAAAAAAAGAGTACCAGCAACCCCCATCCTCCAACAACTGGATGGCGTGGCCTTTTTGCTTCATTTATACCCTGCCTTTTTCCCCCAGCGGAGACCAAGCCAACTTAAATCACTCTCCACTCCATGATTTCATCCTCACAGCAATCCTGAGAGTGTGAGGTTGAGAGAGGGTGGCCGGCTTCCATGGCAGAGTGAGGATTCCAGCCTGGCTCTCCCAGATCCTAGTCCAGCACTTTAGCCCCTATACCCCTACAGGCTCTCTAAAAACGTTCAGCTATTGAAATTTCCCAAATCACTCCTCATTTTTTAGTATGTCATTGTAGAAAAGCCTCAAGTCATACATTACTGACTTCTGTACCTAATACTTAAACAGTTCTGGGCTTTTTAAAAAAAAATGTGGTGCCAGAACTTTCAAGAGGGAAATGAAGTTTTCAATCTGTATACTGAAAGCTCATGAATTTTTAAACATTTTAAAAAAGAATTTTGTCAAAGAGGTTCTGGAACTCCGTCCCAGCATGTTCCCCCAGAAAAAAAGCCCTGCTAAACTTGCTTCTGTGGTATGTAGCCCTGCTTGTGGTCCCGCCTCCATGTATAAGATTGGAGAGGATACAGCAAAATATTGGGAAAGGAATTGCAAGCATCATTTTCTCTTGAGTTTTTTTTGTTTTAAATTCTGTGAATATGACCCTTCCTTTGTTCAGTGGAAGGAACTGATGTAATGGTTCTATATCCAGAATAATGAAGTGCATTGGGAACTTGGCCAGCAGAATATTTCCTTCCAGTGTCTGCTGCTCCAATCAGCTTAATTATGAGCAATTGTTTGAGTTGTGCTGCAAAGAAATCTTAAGAGAATGGAAAAAAGGAGCATATCTCAAGCCATTATTTTGCAACTGATTCATGCTTTGGCAAGGAACCACTAACTAGATTTTCTGCTTTGCAGTTCAGTGATAGTATCACTGTGGATCAGCCTTGCCATATATGCACAAATCCACCCTTTATTTTGACACGGTTCTAGTCCAGGCATTTGAAAAATGAAGAAATCACAGAGGCCGTTGGCTGGATTGTTTTTTTGCTAATAATGGGCATTCAGCACTCCAGGAGATCCAAGACTTGCTATTGTTAGCGCTTCCAGTGTTCAGCTGCCATGCCCAATTTTAGTGATTGCAGTTTTGTTTTCTCTCCTGGACATTAAAAAAAAAATCTTGTTTGTCTCCTCCTGAAGCTTCCTGTTGGGAATATGAGAATAGCTGCTGCCATGCACCAGCTTCTTCTGCTCTTGAAAGCACAGCCTTTGTTGAAAAGCAGCTTTATTCAGCATAGTGCACATGGTTGTGCTGTATAGCTTGGGAGCACTGTGAGAGGAAATGGAATCGAATTGCTAAGTCAAATTTTTGAAATTCATTTGATGTTCTTTGGGTTTCTAAAACTTCTGTAGTGAACAGGTTTCCAAGTGTGCTGCACAGATGTGGACCCATCAAATGAAGAAAGAACTGATAGAAAAAGTCACAGCTGTAGTATTTCCACTCAGTACCAATCTTTGGCTTGCAACCTGCCCACTCCACTTGCCCAAGTAGAAGTCTGTGCATCAAGTGTCAGTTCGCTGCCATGAAGTCTGGTGTGGAAGGGGAATGTTACGTTCACTTTCCTGCTGTCTGAGAGATGATCCCTTATCTGTATGGTTTATGTGTATGACCTTGGTGCCTAGTTGTAACTCCATCCTCTGGGAATGAGGGGCCATTATATTCTGGTGGCCCCGCTTGTTAATATGATTGGCTAGCTGCCACCCAGTGACCCTCTTTGAACCCTGTTAATTTGTCTACCCCGCACTTTTTGCTTTAGTCTTAACACAGATCCTTCACCACCTTGAACACCCCACTAGGGCAGTTTGAATACCTGGTGAAGCCATTCAGATTGCAAGGGGCACCTGGGGTGTTCATGAACTTAGTCAATGAAGTGTTACACAAGCATCTATTCCAGGGGGTCTTGTTTATCTATTCTCAAGATAAGAACTCACATGTAGCATTGGTGAGGGAGGTGCTACAAACCCTCTATGACCACAGACTGTTTGCCAAACTGTCGAAGTGTGAGTTCCATCAGGAGGAGATAGATTTCTTGGGCTACCACATCTCACAGTGGGGACTGGAGGTGGACCCACCACTGAGCCCATCCTCCACTACCCCGATGAAAATAAAAAAAATTGTGGTGCAGGTGGATGCATCCGATGTTGCTATTGGGGGCCATTTTGCAACAAGGGGAGGATGGGAAGCTGCACCCTCTCATCTATCAAAGAATTTTAACTCAACCAAAAGGAACTGGGTGGTGTGGGATAAAGAGGCAGCGGCGATCCAGCTAGCCCTTAAGCACCTGGCACTATTGGCTGGAGGGGGCAAGAGTTCTGTTCGAAGTCTGGACTGATCATAAAAACCTAGAAGCATTGCGTGCTCCCCACCATCTTAACACCAAACAGTAGCAGTGGGCAGAGTTCTTCTCCAAATTTTGTTTCATGCTACATCCCTTCCTGGGGACGGCCAACTCTCTCGCTGATGCCCTCTTGCGCCTCCCACATGCCAGTCAATGCGAGGAGGTGGTGGACTCAATATTCATGCCTTTTCAGTTGGGAGGTGCAGTGTTGATGCAGGCACAGGCAAAAAGCCTTGCAAAGACTAAACTGGACTCCTGGGTTGAGCCTTTCCGTGCCGCCTTCTCTGACACAGATAAAGAGGATGTGGGGGCTGATGAGTCCCTTAAGTTGCGCAATAATGGGTGTTGGTACAAGGGTGGCAAACTGTTTGTATGTCTTAGCCTCCGGGGAGATATCCTGCATTTGGGGTGCGAATCTAAGATTGTGGGACATTATGGTTTTCTGAAGACTTTGCACCTCCTTCAGAGACAATTCTGGTGGCTGCACATAAGATGGGATGTCTCACAGTATTTGGAATCAGGCCAGACATGCCTCATGTGCAAAAAGCGGCCGGGCAAGCCACCAGGAAAACTCTGGCTGCTTGAAACACCAAGCTGCCCGTGGGAGGTCATCTCCATGGATTTTATCACCGATTTGCCACCTAGCAAGGGAAATTCAGTGATTTGGGTGGTGGTGGACCTTTTTACCAAGCAGGCTCATTTCATTCCATGTAAACAAGTCCCGTCCGCCAAAGCCCTGGCTAAATTGTTCATGACCCAAGTGGTACAGCTACATTCCACCCCTTCCAAGATTATTTCAGACCGGTGTTGGGGGTGCAACAGAGTCTCAGTAGTGCCTACCACCCTGAAACCAACGGGTGAATCAAATTGTGGAACAATTTCTGCGGTGTTTCACTAACTACCAACAAGATGACTGGTTGAGTTGCTCCCCTAAGCGGAATACAGCTACAATAACTCAATCCACAGTTCCACCAAGCTGTCCCCTTTCAAAGCATTGTATGGTTATGAAGTTGCCCCCCTCCTGACAATGAGCCCTTCCGAAGGGGCACTGGGTGATGTAAACAACTGTTGGAAGGAACTGGAGGGGCAATGGACCCTTATCCATAAGATTTTGAACTGGGCTAAGGAGAACTACAAACTGTATGTAAACAAGGGGAGGGCACCTGAGTGGGATGTCTAAGTGGGGGATTCTGTGTACCTTTCCACTAAAAACCTGAAGGGCCTCCAACCATGGAGGAAACTTGGGTGGAAGTATGTGGGACTTTTGCGGTAGTGTGCAAAATCAATGATGTGACTGTCAAGCTTGATTTACCAAAAAGTTTAAAGGGAATTCATCCCATCTTTCATTTCAGTCTGCTCAAACAAGACCCAGGTCTGAACATGCAGAAGCCTCATCCTACTGCCCCTCCACTTCTGACATTGGATAGTGAACTCCATCATGAAGTTTGTGCAGATCTTGGACTCTAAGAGCCAGTTTGGTGCAGTGGTTAAGTGCACGGACTCTAATCTGGGAGAACCGGATTTGATTCCCCACTCCTCCACTTGCACCTCGCTGGATGACCTTGGGCAAGCCATAGTTCTAATAAGAGCCGTTCTTGAAAAAGAGCAGTTTCTGTCAGAGCTCTCTCAGACTCACCCAGCTCACAGGGTGTCTGTTGTGGGGAGGGGAAGGGAAAGGAGTTTGTAAGCCGCTCTGAGACACCTTAGGGTAGTGAAGGGCGGAGTATAAATCCAATCTCTTCTCTCTTCTTCTAAGATTTGCAAGGGGGGTTCTGTTCTATTTGATTCAATGGAAAGATTTTGATACATCCCAAAATGAGTGGGTTTGTGCTGTCATGTCAATGCTCCTTGCCTCATTCACGCTTTTCACAGCAAATTCCCGGAGAAGCTGGGGGGAGGGGCCTTGGGGGAGTAGGATGTCAGCTCACTGCCATGAAGCCTGATGTGGAGGGGGAAGGGATTACTTGGAATGTTACTTTCGCTTTCCTGCTGTCTGGGAGATGCTTCCTTATCTGTATTGTTTATGTGTATTACCTTGGTGCCTCTGGGAACGAGGGGCCGTTATATTCTGGTGGGCCCCACTTGTTAACTTGATTAGCTAGCTGCCACCTAGTGACCCTCTTTGAATCCTGTATATCTGTCTACCCCACCCTTTTTGCTTTAGTCTTAACACAGATCCTGGAGTAGAGATGCTCTGCCAATACTGATCAATAAACTTTCCTTCTAAAGAAACAAGTTGTTGATTCTGATTGTTGCAGGAGTCTGACATCAGGCAGTTAATAGGTAGGTTTGCCAACTTCCAGTTAGGGCCTGGAGATTTCCAGCATTACAACTTGCCTCCAACCTTGGCTGCTTTAGGGAGTGAACTCTGTGGCATTATCCCCTCCTCAAACACTGCCCTTGCAAGGCTCCACCTCCAAATCTCCAGGAATTTCCCAATCCAGAATTGGCAACCCTGTTTAAGGACTCATCTGTTTAACAGTTGTGTGATGTACTTTCCAATTCCAGAATTTTTCATCCACATATCTGAGAAACCTTCTGACATCTGCATAAATGTAGTTTGGCGAGATTAATTTAGCAAGGCTTTTGTTGTACAGGTCAAATGTTTTATTTATTTTTACTAATGAAAAATATATGGGATTCAGAAAGTAAATTTATATTTCCTTTTATTTGACTTAGCCTTAGATAATGTAAAGCTGCAAAACAAGATAGTGCTGAAGTACTGAAAAGACAGAGAGCATGATACCTGCTTCTCAAGATTTAAAATTATTTGATGAACTTCTAAATTATTCAAATGCCTGCTGAAAGATACCAGCTTCTAGTAGTAGATCTGCAACAACGGTTATGGTTGGTCGGAAGACCACTCCGGTCACACTTGGGGGCAAATTCTTCTTATTTTACTTATTCCAGACTTGACAAGCAGCCCTATACCTAGAGATTTTATGGGGAGGGGGCGTTGGGGGGGCCTATTGAGTTATAGTTTTGTAAGAGTGAGGTAGCAAGCAGTTACACTAGATGGTTCTGATCTAAGCTGTCAAACTGAGCTGTCAGACCAACAGCTAAGTAACTAGTTGCAGGTGCTTCCTACAGGTGTTGTGTATGTAGGTCAAGCATTGCATCATCTTGACTGTAATTGGCTAGATGGTAGCATAAGAATTGTATGCTCAGTGAGCTAGTTGAGAGGCTTAGCTCTCCGAAGTATGGCGTGCCATGCTGTCCATCAGTAAGGTAACTCTCTGTATATAAGTTGTAAATGTTGTATTTATCTCATCACCTATATAAACTCTCTGTGCACTTCTACTACTGGTCAGTCTCCTGCTTCTGATTTATTTACACACACCCAATAGGGCCATCAGCTAATTATATCAAAGGCTCCAGGGCAAGGGCGGGTCTGCTTGGTGTGCACCCACACAGCCCCCACTAGAGCCTTCCTCTGAGGTGAGCCAGAATCCCAATGTTAATAGATACTAAAAGGCCTAGGAAAGCTGCTGTGTTAAAAAAAAAAAAGGAGAGCGGGGATCAAGCTTCCTCCCTCCCTCACACAGACACACAGACCTTTATTGGCAATACTCCTCCCTCCTTCCCTGAACTGACGATCTTTTCTGAAGCCTGGTGCAGAAAATCCAACAGGAGGGGCTAACTGCTACAATCCGACCAGTGTGTGTGTGACTCAGTCAACCACTGGTTGCTGCTGGGTCCTAAAGAGATTCAGTTCATCACAGATGAACTCAAACAGGGAGATTCCAGCACAGATCAATCAGGGGGTGAGGGGGCTGTAGGGAGGAAGGGGGAGCTGAGGATCAGGGAGGGGCCTGCAAAAACAGCAGGTGGGGGCTGGGCCCCGTGGACCCCACGTTAGCTATGGGCCTGTTGACAAGGGTGGTTTGTGGGTGGATTCTGGTGAGTATGGGCTCAAATTTCCTTTGGACAACTGAAGAGGATATGCAGGAAACTAGATACTGGAGGATGCACTTGAGAAGAGGAAGCTGAAAAATCCAGAGTGTGTGTGTGGGTATGTGTGTGTTTTAAGATGTGATTATGTTTGTGTATATAGCTGGGCCCTCTTACAATGATTTGCTGTAACATTCTGAAAATTTCGCTGAGATCTTGTGGGGTGTCTTGCTTTGATTCAAACCCTTTTCAGTCTCGTGCTGGTCTACATGCTTTTGCATCTTCAGCTTTCTTTACCTGCTAATTGGGGGCTGAATCTTGCAGGGTCCTGAGGCGTAGCTGTGCCTTAGCCAGAGAAGGACTTTGATAACTGGATTTCATACCATATAAAGCATGAGGTCTGTAAAGTACTGGGTTTCGGGCCTCATGACTCGGACGACGACATAAGAGAAGACGCGTTTATTCGTACTTCACATAAGACAAAGAACGCACAGTAACGGCCGGAGGCCAACTATATACAGTTAGGGGGGACGGCCCTATATTCCTATTGGCGGGTTTGAATCGCCCGCCAATGCTGCCATTGGTTCACTACTGGCGAGCTCAGGAACCTAGTCCCTATTGTTCTCAGAGAGCGAAGCTTGGCTGTATTTCGCCAGCTCTGCCTTCTGATCCCAGGACACAACACCGTTGTCCTCCACCTTCGGGAACCCGCAGTCCACCGCAAGCGCCCTCAGCGCGGCCAGGAAGGCAGCAACGGATTCCCCTTGGGCCTGGACTCGCCTCCGGAAATCCATCCTCTTGGCCAGGAAGGTCGGCCGGGGGCTGAAGTATGCGTTGAGGGCGTCCAGGATCTCCCCAAACGAGCTTTCCAAGGCCGTGCGGGGCACCAAGAGGCTCTTGGCGAGGCGGACTGTTTGGGTGCCGCACGCGTTCAGCAGGATCGATCTTTTCTGGTCGGGGTGGCGGATTTCGTTTAGCTCCAAATAGCTGATGAGCTGGTCGACCCATGCGTCCCAGGTTTCTGGCTGCGACGGATCGAAGCGTTCCAGTGTTACATGAGAGGCGGCCATGGTTCTGTCTGGGAAGGCGTGCGCCGGGGCGAGGGGTGCGGTGCTGCTCTCGGGGTCAGTGATGCGATGCTCGGCGAGCGGTGCGGTGCTGCTCTCGGGGTCAGCGATGCGATGCTCGGCGGTGTCCTTTTCGTCGCTCATGGAGTCATGGAAGGCGTTGAAATCCCACCTTCGTCGCCACTGTAAAGTACTGGGTTTCGGGCCTCATGACTCGGACGACGACATAAGAGAAGACGCGTTTATTCGTACTTCACATAAGACAAAGAACGCACAGTAACGGCCGGAGGCCAACTATATACAGTTAGGGGGGACGGCCCTATATTCCTATTGGCGGGTTTGAATCGCCCGCCAATGCTGCCATTGGTTCACTACTGGCGAGCTCAGGAACCTAGTCCCTATTGTTCTCAGAGAGCGAAGCTTGGCTGTATTTCGCCAGCTCTGCCTTCTGATCCCAGGACACAACAAGGTAATCAGTAATTGCAAAATTACTGCCCACAGAGCAGAGTGCATATTGATAACAGTACACTGAGTTAATACTTCGATAAGTGGCTGTGTATATCAGGAAAGAGTTCTGCTTCTTAATACTGAAATGCAGTATTGCAGCTGCATAAAGAAAAAAAGAATGGCTTTGGTGGGCTATTTATTTATTATTTATTTATATCCCACTTCTCCCCAGTGGGGACCCAAAGTGGCTTACAACATCCTCCTCCTCTCCTCCATTGTATCCTCACTTTACAGTAGATTAGGCTGGTCATGCCAGAAGTGATGTCTGCACATTGACGTAATGATGTTACCAATGAGCACCTCTCTCCCGCTACCAATTGCCAGCCTGAGGATGCATGGCTGGGACATGGCTCTCTGGGATGAACAAAGCACTTTGCTGGTCAGTCAGCTGGTAGGAAGGGACTCAGCATTCTTGGGGCTTCCCATCCCATTCAAGATTCTTTGGATTCCATCCCCACTATTGAATAAACAATGAGCACCAGGAATTACATAGGCAAGTGTCGCACTGACGATTACTGAGCTACTATATACCGTAAGTTTTCATGAAAATGTACTGGGTTTGGCTATTTCCTGGTATGGATTGTTAGCTGAAATGGCCCTTCTCTCAGGCCCCTGAACTTTAGGGCCAAAGTAAATTTGAGGGAAGTCTTAGGGTTGCCAACTCTGCCTTGGGAAATCCCTGGAGATTTGGGAGTGGTGCCTGGGGAGGGGAGGGTTTGGGGAGAGGATTCGATGCCATAGGCTCTGTTCTTGGAAGCTGCCATTTCCTCTAGAAGAGTTGAACTCTGTAGCCAGGAGATCAGCTGTACACCAGGAGAACTCCAGGTCCCAGCTGGATGCTTCTACTCTACACCAGGAGGAGGCTAGATCAAGAACAGACATTAAACCAAGGAGGCAGGGCTGTGGTGCAGTGGTACAGATGGCACCGGGTTTTGCTCCCAGGTACCGCCGATGTTTCGTTCCTTTTAGGGGAGTTTTCTGGGGATCCCAAACTCCACTGGAGGTCCGGTGCAAGGGACGATTCAGGCCCCCTGCAAGTGGCAGCAAGTGGGTGGAAGCCCTGGATCATCCCAGAAACAAGGAATGAAGCAGTGCAGACATGGCAGCCATGACTGCACCAGCTGTGAACACCCCCACAAAAGAGAAATTTTGAGCCTTATCCATAACACTGATGAAGATCTACACCATGAATACTTGTAAAAAGCACCATTGAAGAATCCAACAACCTTCCGATTAAGCCCCTTTAAATTTTTTAAATGACAAGGAAATGAGAGGTGAAAATCCCCCCCCTCCTTCTTCAAAGCAGCTATCACGAGTCAATACAGAGAAGCTGTGTTAAACTCTCTCTGGGGCAAAGAGGACACAAAGGCTGTTGTTTAAATTTCTAATATTTGTTTCTGTGTTATATAAGATTTGAGTTTTTCATGTTATTCTTTGGACTCTAATTGTTACTATTCTTCCCTGTTCCTCTTGGATTTAAATGACCTATTAGAACTATATATAGACTCTTTAAAGAGAAAAGGTCAAATAACTTTAACAGGGAATATACCCCATTAAAAGGATTATAAATCTTCTTTGGAAAGGAAAGAAAGAGAGACATTTAAAATTGAACTTTCTACTCTGTACTGGTCCCTTAAAGTACCAGACCAGCTGTTGAAACTATAAAAGTTTACACTGTTCAGGTTCCATTATAAAACTGCAAAATATTTGACTCATCTTGAAAGACTCTTGCTTGTTAATATGTCTGCATCAGATACTAAATGTGGTCAACCTTGTAAGGACTATTGAAAAATAACTCTAGAGATTTCTGGTTTGCTGGACTGAGCTGGGCTTTTGATGTGTATTAAAATGAGCTCACAAGACATAAATAAAAATTGCCAGATGACGTAGGTACAGACAGCTCTGCTGTTGCTAACTGGACACAGACTTTTCGGGAGGAGCTTAAATGTATAATTGTTGATAAGTCAATCTGGAAGTTGAGAAAACTTTTGCTTTAATGCAAGAAAAAAGAGATGTTATACCAGTGCAAGCTATAATTAAGATGGAGGAATCTCAGAGCCAAACTTGTCATGATGCAGAACAAGACTGCAAGCAAGTGGATGCACCTTACAGAAAGATCTATACACCAAAAAAAGAGCCAAAACTGACACAGAAGAGCATAATAGAACTATTAAAAGACAGACAAAAGCTGATATCTTTAAAGTTGTAAAGAAAAAAATATCCCAAAGAGAAACAAATTTCATGGAATCCTCAACCACTTCAAGAATGGAACATAGATGGCGAGTCTTAAGAGAAAGTCTCTCTACATATAAGAGCAAAAGACTTTGCTGAAGAGAAGAAACCAGAAAAAGAAGAAGAGAATGAAGCTTTATAAGTAAGAATGGGTTGAGGAACCTATTTGTATGTGCAACTGGTTAAGATGAGCTAGGGAATAAGCAAGATTACTGTTGATGTACTTATAAAATCGTAGGGAAAATTTATGTATGTATAATGGATTAGGATTGTTTGAATTTTTTTTCCTTTTTAAAGGAAGATCAATTTAAAATATTTAGATAATGAGATCAAAAAATTTATTGCAAATGTATAAACAAAATTTATTCAGGGGATTTTTGGATATGTGTAATTGATTAAGATTGGTTAGAGAACCATATGAAAAAATTATAACCCATACTGAAGGTATTTAAGGGAAGAGAAATTCCAAAATTTTTAAGTAAAGCTTTACAACAGATGATGAAACATTGAGAAAGGATAAGAGAACCTGTATTACAGTTTATATATTTCTGAAATTTTAACCTATATCTAACATATCTAATCTATAGAAGAATATAATAGAATGTTTAAACAATGCCTAAACAGAATAAATATATATTGTTAAATTATAGACTTGCAAGAATTATAGTTGGGTAAATGATAGAAAGATAGATAATTAGATATGTATGAGGTATTTTATTGGATGCTAAGATGATATGATTACTCGTATGTATGTTTGTCTTAAAATAATAAAATTGTTTTTTAAAAAAGAGAAAAAAAAGAACAGGCATTAAACCTGCCACAGAGATGCCACTTAATACTGTAGTGCATTGTTATCCTGTGAGCTTTTCTTGTGGTGGAAAGTGCTGTTAAAGCCCAGCTGACTTATAGTGACCCCATAGGATTTTCAAAGCAAGAGACAAACAGAGGTAGTTTGCCATTGCCTGCCTCTGCACAACAAAATGCCTCTGCACACCAAATACTAACCAGGGATGACCCTGCTTAGCTTTCACAATCTGATGAGATCGAGCTAGCCTGGGCAGGTGTATTTGTGGTAGGCATCAAGTCAGTTTTTGCTCTTCCATTTAATAAACAAGCTTAGTATTACATTGTAAGTTTCTCAGGTTTGTACTGCAGTACTTAATACCTCCCCAATTTTTCATTGTGTTTACAATAGAATTGTTCATAATGGTTCTCTTAAGGGCAAAAAAGAATACAGCACAGATCCATTCTTGGGGGGAAATGACTGTAGACTGATAGAATTAAAGGACAGAAGGAAGTATTATTGCAGAGACCCTGCCCCTATGTGCAGATGCTCTGAAAATCCATATAGGTGGGGAAGAGAAGAGTATGATTGCAGGGCCGGACCACCCATAGACAAAATTAGGCAGCCGCCTAGAGCGGCCGGTAAGGGGGGGCGCCATGGTGACCTGCAGCCCCGCCCACCCCGCCCACCCTGCCCCTCCCTCGCCATAGCCCTGCTGCGCCTGCGCTGCTCCTCCTCTTTAAAAGTGGAAGTGCAGCTGCACGTGCTGGCCACACGGAGTTGCTGCCGCCCTTTGAGAAGCCTCTGCGCCTCCCCAGTCCCGCCCGCTCCCAGGAGAACTCCTTGCAAGTTGGACCCTGCGGGCCCCCCCCCCTGGAAAGGTTGGTGTCTTCAGCAAGCTGGCGAAAGGGGTGCCTCCTCCGGACCTGCCTCGCCTGCGCCCCCCCCGCCCTTCCCCAGGAGGCGAGATGTTCCCCAGCCCCAGCAAAGACCCTGCCGCCCCACGGCTGGCTGGCTGGCCGCCCTTTCCCTGCTGGGCCTCCCTCCAGACACAGAGGGAGGGAGGAGACCCCCATAATGGCCGCCCCGCCTTGCCGAGCCCAGCCACCCTCTCCGGCTCCCCAAGTGCCAGTCATGGGTGCTCCCTGAAGGGGGGTGGGGGAGGTCAGAGGAGAAGGAGCCCTTTTGGAGGGGAGAGCCCAGCTTCTGCCGCTGGGGGTTCTCCAGCCAGGAGTCAGCCCCTCCAGAGCAGGGAGCCTGCCGAGGGCGCCTGCCCCCCTGCTGCTTGCCCCACCAGGAAGAGCATCATGGGGGGGGAGAGCTTGGAGAAGCATGCATGCACATGCCCCCCCTACCCCCCCTTTGGAGAAGGCGAGACAGGGAGGGCCACCCCCAGTACCTTTGCTGCGCCGTTCCTCCCCTGCTTCCTCTCCCGCTGTTCCTTCTGGGGCGAGGCGGTGGCCTTGCGTCTGCTGCAGGAGGGGACCCTTCTGCACCCCCCCCCCACTGTGGCCGGGGCAGGCAGGCAGGCGGGGGAGGAGGCGGCGGCAGGAGAAGCGCCCCCCCCTTGGGAAGGCACGTTCCTTTCCCAACTAAAAGGAAGGGCTTGCATGAGCTCCCTTGAAATGCAGGACAGTACAAGGAGAGTTGCAATAAAAATGTGGAATGGATTAGAATGAGAGGCCACAGAGTGGGATGACAGCCCTTGGGAGTAGCATGAATGTTCTTGTGACTCTCATCCCAGTCCCAGAAGACTTCTGTGACTCCTAGGGGCTGTCCTTCCAAGCTGGGGCCTGTCATTCCAGTCCCAGAGTAGTCTGTTTGGGCCCAGAGACCCTAATGGAAAATCCATTCCACATTTGCTTTGCAACTCTGCTTGTACTGTCATGTATTTCAATGGAGCCTATGCAAGTCAATTGGCATTCTTGGCTCCCATGATTTCCAATAGACCTTCAAGTGTATCCCATTGTTTCCAATGGGCAACCCTATCCTTCCTTTTAGTACATCCCTGCAGTCTGCAGATTGGTAGCCAAGGGGAAAGCCCTTCCTCCCAGGCATGGCATGGTGTAAGGGGGGGGGCTTTTTCATCAGGCAGACATTTGGAAAATGACCACAGCAAATTTAATCACAGTTGGATGGGGAGGGAGCAGCGCAAGAGCCGCATGTTTTATTTATTTGTTCAAGTCATGATCATCCCATTCTGTGCCCCTCTTCAATTCAGTTGTTTCACACACACCCCACACCTCCCACCCCATTTCTCATGATTTTTAGTATGGTAGCCAACCTCCATTAGGGTGGCAGGAGATCTCCTGGTATTAAAACTGATCTCTAGACAACCAAGAAATTAGCTGTTTTGGAAGGTGGACTCTGCACCTCATTGAAGCCCCTCCCCTCCCCAAGCCTGAGAGTCCCCTGAGATCAGCTGGCTCTTGGGAGGCTTGGCAGAAGCTGATGGTGCTCATGTTGTCTGCCACAGTGGCCTGACAAAGACTAATAATGAGGAGGTTTGGATTTCACTTGGAGTCTGAGAGCAGCTTACCATCTCCTGACCTTCCTCTCCCCACAACAGACACCCTGTGGGACTTGAGAGGCCCCTGAGAGAACTGCTCTAACAGAGCTGTGACTGGCCCAAGGCCTCCCAGCGGGATGCATATGGAGGAGTGGGGAATCAAACCTGGTTCTCAGATTAGAGTCCACCACTCTTAACCACTGCACCAAACTGGCTTAGAAGGACAGGGTTTAGAAGCACACACCAGTGAGGAGGTGGCGTAGACTCCTACTGGATTTAAGGGGAGTGGAGCGCCATCAATTTTCATCTTTCCTGATCTGAAAGTAGTTTTATACATTTGGTCATTTTTCTAGGGAGTTATGGCTGATAAAAAAAAAAACATCTGGAGCTCAGTTCCGCAAACGAAAGGCAGAAAGAGCCAAGGATGAAGCCAAGCAAAAGATGTCCCTCCAGAAATTCCTTTGCACAGGAAAAATAAGTAAAGAACAAGAAGCTACCACTGAGGAGGCTCCTACCACAAGTGATGTCGCTCCCACGACAAGTGGTATTACTTCTGAGGAAAAAGTGGCACAATGTGGAGATGTTCCAGTGGAACACACAGCGGAAACAGAGGATTTTGAGGAAACGGAGAGTACTGCGATGACTGCCAAAGAAGTTGGTATTGCGCCTGGCTTGGATTACAGTGACCCTGCTAACTGGCCTAAGTACTGCAGTGATAATTTGCGACAGTTTATAGTTGAACATGGACCACAGCAGATTGTAGCACATGATTTCCCAAAAGACTCCCAAAAAGAAGATTCTCTCCTGTCTACTACAAGAGGAGACTGGCAAATGGTGAAGAAGTGTGCCGTCAATGGCTGATATATTCCACCACAAAAGATGTGGTTTTTTGTTTTTGCTGTAGGCTGTTCAGCAAAAGAGATGGTGCTGCAACAGCTCTCCAAGACCCAGGTTCCAAAGACTGGAAGAACATTGGAGCAATTCTGTCTACACATGAGAGGAGTACTCTCCATTTAGACAATTACCAGGCCTGGAGAGAACTTGAACTGCGCTTATGGAAAAGAAAAACAATCGATGCTATCAACCAGCAGAAAATCAGGGAAGAAGAGCAATATTGGCGACAGATCTTGGAACGCTTGATTGCCATGGTCAGATTTCTTGGCATGCAAAACCTGGCATTCCGTGGTACAACTGAAAAGTTGTACAGTGAGAACAATGGAAATTTTTTGAAGCTTGTTGAACTTTTAGCCCTTTTTGACCCTATCATGACTGAACATGTGTGCAGAGTTAAAGATGAAGAAACCATGGTTCACTACCTAGGAAAAGGCATCCAAAATGAGCTTATAGAGTTTCTAGCAAGTGCTATAAGGCAGAACATTTTAGCACATGTAAACTCAGCCAAGTACTACTCAGTTATTCTGGACTGCACACCTGATGTTAGTCATACTGAACAAATGACAATAATTGTACGTTTTGTCAGTGTAATAAAACCACCAGATACTGAGATGTCTGAGCCTGAGGTTACGATACGAGAACATTTCTTGGGATTTGTTCCACTAAAGGAGACTACAGGTGCCTTTATGACAGAAACTCTTCTTGGACTGCTTGAGCAAATGCGATTACCACTTGAGAATCTGCGCGGTCAAGGTTATGATAATGGGAGTAACATGAGAGGCAAAGAACATGGAGTTCAAAAGAGAGTCCTGGATATAAATCCATGTGCCTTTTTCGTGCCCTGCAACGCACACTCTTTAAACCTGGTAGTCAATGATGCTGCTAAGTGTTGCCTGGAAGCAACAAGTTTCTTCATGTTGGTCCAGCAGATCTATAATTATTTCTCTGCATCAACTCGTCGTTGGCAAATTCTAACTAGCCATGTACCAGCCATTACAGTTAAGCCACTAAGTCAAACCAGATGGGAGAGTCGGATTGATGCTTTGAAACCACTGAGATATCATCTTGGTAGTATATATGACGCTTTAATGGAGATCTTTAACGACCCAAGCCTACAGAAATCATCCACAAGTGATTCTCGAGTTGAAGCTAAGGGTCTTGCCGATGCAATTAGTAAGTTCAAGTTTGTGGTCTCCCTTGTTACATGGTACAACATCCTTTTTGAAATTAATCTGACAAGCAAGCTACTACAAAATAAGGAAGCTGATTTAAATTTAGCTACAAGACAATTGCAAGTAACCAAGAACTACCTTGTGGACTGTAGGTGTGATGTGGTTTTTGAACAAGTTTTGGTAGCTGCTACTGAGATTGCAAAAGAACTAGAGATACTACCAAACTTTGAGACAGAACAAAGACAAAGGAGAAAGAAAAAGCAGTTTGAGTATGAGGCAGCAGACGAGGCACCACAAGATCCAAAGCAAAAATTCAAAGTGAATTTCTATTATGCTGTCTTAGATGTGGCCATACAATCAGTTGAAGAGAGATTCCAACAACTACAACACTATAATTCCCTCTTTGGCTTCTTGTATGATATATACAGTATTAACAAAAAATGCACAGAAGATGTACATAAGGCCTGCAAGAATTTGGAACAAGCATTGATGCACGATGGAAACAAAGATATTGATGCTGAAGATTTGTGTTGTGAACTGCAAGCAGTAGCTCGAAGACTTCCAAAGTCTATGCCGCCACAAAGAGTACTTCTCATCATACTTCAGCAAAATCTCCAGGATAGTGTGCCTAATGTTTCTGTCGCTCTAAGGATCCTCCTCACACTTCCAGTGTCAGTGGCAAGTGGTGAGCGCAGTTTCTCAAAACTCAAACTTATAAAAACACACATACGCTCGACAATGCTGCAAAATAGACTACTTGGTTTGGCAACTATCTCAATTGAACATGCTGAAGCATCAGCCCTTGACCTGAAGGAATTGGTGGCAAAATTTGCCAAAGAAAAGGCACGCAAAATCAGAATATGATGTGCCTGAAATGGAAAAACTAAAGAGACTTTACAATTTCAACACCACAATTAACAGGAGTTTTCAAAATGTTTTGTGATTTGTGTTTTTCTGTCTTTTTCTCACAATTAAAAAAAAGAAATTAGCAATTTCAAAATGTGTGTTTTTCATTCTTCCTAAAATGTATTTATTTTTGAATATTGGTGGGCGCACGAGGGGGGGGGCGCCAGAAGGGATCCTCGCCTAGGGTGCAACATAAGCTGGAGCCGGCCCTGTATGATTGGATGATTTAAAAACCCATATCTTGCAAGACAGTAATATAGCAGTTGAAATGACACACTGCCTTTTCCCCATCCTCCAAACCTGCACACATGCAGTGGCCTTATTTTTCCTTAGTACAGTGGCAACAGAGAACACAACACAGGTATAACCCCTCAGGTATGCATTCTGAAAACTTAATTTCCCCTCTTTGGAAAGTTCAGTCTAAGGCCTAAAGGTGTATGTCTTTGGGCTGTTGGGCCAAGACTGGTGGCTAGAGATGGGCATGAACTGCATTTTTGCAGTTTGGTTCGTGGTTTGTGACGGACCCATGAACCTACACGAATGGATATGCCAGTACGCAAACCAAACCCTGCGCCTGTCGTTTGCAATGTTCCCTCTAAGCTCCACAGTGTTGTGAGCAAAAATACTAAGTGAAAAAAGCTACGAGCATTAAAGTTGTGAGCAAGTCTACATTTGACTCTTGTATAAATTGGTTTTCTAGATAATTTCCATAACCATAATTCTTTTAAACTATATTTAAATTATATGTTAAGAATAATTTAAACATTATAAGAGAAAATAGAATCAAGTCAAATTTTGTTACAGAAAATGTCCTCTACGTGGGTAAACCAGGCCTCCGGAGAATAGGTCTACCCACCCCTTACCACTACGTTGGTAGACCTGGCCCCTGGAGCACAGGTCTATTTTATGCTTTCCATTATACTGGTAAACCTGGCCTCTGGAGAACAGGTCTACCCGTCCAAGTCCACTATATTGGTAGGCCTGGCCTTGGACTGTTGCCCTGCACTAAGCCTTAGAAAACATACCAGCACTTGGGAGGGAGGGGAACTCTTGCAGTCTACTTTGGGTTTTTTTAGTGAAATATGACAACCAGCATGACAGGTTAAGTATAACTGTCAGAACCCTGCCTAACCTAACAAACAGGAAGTTGCTGAAATGTAATCAGTCTAATAAAGGGCCAATATTAAAAACCTAGTTTAAACTTACACAAAAATACATGTATTTATTAGAAAGGCAGTTAAAAACAAACAAGGGCCCAATGAAAGCCTTGTTGCAAAGTTCAAGTGGCTTGAACACAAGGGCCAATACAAATGACCAGATGCACTTACGCCCTATTGGGGACCTTCTTCAGAGATCAAACAGTTTGAGGTACACATGTTACAATATTACATATTACAATAAGTTAACCAATAAGTTAATACTGGACCAAAAAAAGGAAAGCTATAGAAAAAAGAAAATTGAATATGAATAATCAAGTTTTTTTTTTAACTTACAGTGTAGTAAAAATGACCACCAGGAGGAGCTAATGAGCTCTTAAAAGAATTTTCTAGTATCCCAAGAGCATTCCCCCTCCCTGCATCACTGTGAACGTCCCACCCAAAAGGTCACATGATGTGGGAGGAGCAAGCACTCTCCCTTCAGTTCTCTTTTTACTGCCACAAAGAGAGGACATGTATTGTGAGCTTTCAGTTCTTTTGGGGTGAATTTCTGTCAGGATTCCCTCTCTTTCTCTGTTCAATAAAACAAAATGGCCCCTTTAAAAATGCTCTGAATATGGAGCGAAGATGGCTCAGACAGATGACCATTCCTCCTGCTGACTCTGTCTGGGTGAAGGGCACAACACCAAATCCTGTCAAGCCTGTGCCAGGATGAGTCCTAAGGCCAGAGAAGGCCATTGCACATGTCTAAAGGCCTCCCTATGGGAAAAGACCTTAAGTGCACTGGAGGCTGGTCCTCAGAAGCATCTAGAGAAGAAGCCCAAACTACCTTCCTTGAGTTCAGCCCCCCCTGTCAAGATAGCTTCTCAGACTGTGGAGGCCTTCACTGCTGCCTGGGTGGGGTCTGAGCTCCTGGTGTCAAGGTTTCAGTTTTGCTTCTCTTCATTTTGCTTCATTACCTTGCCATGTACTAAGGGGGAGGGAATTCCTGAGAGGAGTGTGTGTGGGTTGAGCAGGGCCGGCCCCAGGTGTCTGGGCGCCCTAGGCAGGAGAGCCTGGGGCGCCCACCCCACCGGAGATGCCAACCTCCCGGTGGGGCCTGGAGAACCGGGGAAGGGGCGGCGCGGCTCTCCCGGGCCCCTCGCAGCCGCGGGGCACCGGGGAGAGCCGGGGAACGGGCGGGCGGCTCTCCCGGCCCCCTCGCAGCCGCGGGGCGCCGGGGAGAGCCGGGGAACGGGCGGGCGGCTCTCCCGGCCCCTCGCAGCCGCGGGGCGCCGGGGAGAGCCGGGGAACGGGCGGGCGGCTCTCCCGGCCCCCTCGTAGCCGCGGGGCGCCGGGGAGAGCCGGGGAACGGGCGGGCGGCTCTCCCGGCCCCCCGCAGCCGCGGGGCACCGGGGAGAGCCGGGGAACGGGCGGGCGGCTCTCCCGGCCCCCTCGCAGCCGCGGGGCGCCGGGGAGAGCCGGGGAACGGGCGGGCGGCTCTCCCGGCCCCCTCGTAGCCGCGGGGCGCCGGGGAGAGCCGGGAACGGGCGGGTGGCTCTCCCGGCCCCCTTGCAGCCGCGGGGCGCCGGGGAGAGCCGGGGAACGGGTGGGCGGCTCTCCCGGGCCCCTCGCAGCCGCGGGGCGCCGGAGAGAGCCGGGGAACGAGCGGGCGGCTCTCCCGGGCCCCTCGCAGCCGCAGGGCGCCGGGGAGAGCCGGGGAACGGGTGGGCGGCTCTCCCGGCCCCCTTGCAGCTGCGGGGCGCCGGGGAACGGGTGGCGCGGTTCTCCCGGGCCCCTCGCAGCTGCGAGAGGCCCGGGAAGAGCCGGGGAAGGGGCGGCCTTGGAACGCCCGCCCTTCCCTCCCAGCGGACGGGCGCTCAGACTGGCGGCGGCCAGCAAGCGGGGTCTGTCCCCGCTGGCCGGCCGCCGCCATGCCGCCCCACCTCTCCACCCCCCAAGGGCTTCTGAAGCACCCCGGAAGGGCGCTCAGACTGGCGGGGGCGGCAGCAGCGGGGAGAGTCCCCGCTGGCCAGCCGCCGCCATACCGCCCCACCTCTCCACCCCCCAAGGGCTTGGGGGAGCCGCGGGTGGAGCGCCGGCCGCCCCTTCCCTCCCAGTCCCAGCGCCGGCTGGAGACAGGGGGTGGAGCGCTGGCTTCACCGCGGGTGGGGCCGGGGCGCTTTGGCGCCCCTGTGGGCCCCAGCGCCCTAGGCGAGCGCCTAGCTCGCCTAGTGGGCGAGCCGGCAGTGGGGTTGAGTGCTTGCCTCTAGTAGCCATAACCATTTCGCAAGTTGCCCCCCTTGGCCTGTTCTCATGGGATTTGACCTTGGAGATTCTTTTGCCAGGCTAGAACAGATAAGACACCATATATCTGTCAGGGCTGTCATAGTAATGCTCGGGGCCAAATGCTGATGTATGAATGGGGTGTAGGTGTCAGGTTCTCAGTCAACTCATACTCTTTTTATGAAAGTTTATTGAAGAGTTTTGAGATGCTGCAAAGGTGACTTCTTTGTCAGGACTGGGGAGCAAAGGTGGGGACCCGGTGTATAACTAAACCCCACATTCCACACCTACGTCACCCATTCATATGCAATCCTAAGAACCCAGACAAATACAATGGTTCAATTAGCCATTCAAAAGTCTTATCAACTGACAGTGGGGTGCATTGGGTTTTACCTATAATGTCTGAATTTCGTGCATTTTCTTTAGTCCTGACAAAGATCCAATTCCTGTAGTGAACAAATCTCTAATAAAGCATCACTGCCAAAAGTGTTGTGGAGAGTGTCTTAACTGGGGATCTGACACTGGTGAAAAAGGTCAAAAAGACCTGTAAACATATGAGCTGCAAAGAGCAGAGCTTGCTCTCACCCTGCTGCCGCGATTCACTTCACTGCCATCTTTTGCCCTCACCCAGATGTCAGGGCTCAGTATCACCTCAGTGCCATTCAAAGTCCTCACGTGCATCAATTTGTTGCTTCTGTTCTTGAGGATACTCACCACCAAGACTTCACTCGGTATCAGGGTTGCCACTATGCAGTTCCACCTCGAGGCATGTTGACATCAAAAGATGCTTGAGGCTGAGACCTTTGGAATCACCAGGATTCTCCAGTGTCGAGCTCATTGGTACTCTGACATCAAAGCAGTTACACAAGGAACCTCACACTTACCTTTCTCCTTGCTGTTCATCCTCTTGTATGCTTCCACCAAACTGGGGCAAATGGGAACACTACCCCCCCCCCTTGGTATGCAGAGGTGTACTTTTCCAGATCAACTGACTGGATTCAATTGGCTCCAAGACTCGATAGAGTCAGGAACACAGGATCCCATGTTTTTGGATCCGAAGTCTACATCGGCAACAACTCCAACCACAATTCTGAACCAGCTTCAATTCTATCACCTGATGACGCCATCGGTTCGAAGCCATCAGAATCACCTAAAGATGATCTGAAGTCCTACTCCAACCAGATCATTAGAATGCTGGAAGCTCTTGACTTGCAATATATTGCTTTAAAATTGAAGTCTAATGATCTGCTGATGCAGGTTCTGTTTTCACCAGACGCAGGTTCCATTGCCCTGCCTTTTATATAGGGGTTATAAGAGGTTGCCTTTGCAGCATGGATGAAACCAGCTTCAGCTCCAGCTTCAGCCAGGAAGCTGGGAAACCTGTATGGGGTTAAGAAAAGTGATTGTTCCTATCTTTTTCAGCATCCCAAGGTGAATTCCTTTGCTTCTAGCAAGAGGCCTTTTCAGCTCCCATAGTTTGCCCAATGACAAGGAAGGGCATAAATTAGATTATGTTAGCCATAGAATTTATTCTTCAGAAGTAATGGGTTTTCATGTGGTCAGTTTTGCAGCAGTAATGGGACTTACTGCTGTTGTGGGAGAAGATGCTTCCTGTAAGGAAGAGACCAGCTCATGTGAAAACAGCAACTTTGAAGAACTAAATGAGGGCTAGAGGGGGAGGATCCACCTTGCAAGTCGTTGCAGGAATCACCTGGTTCTTATCTTGCCAAGAGCTGCACAGCTGAGATATCCTAATTAACAGCTGGACTGGATAGTGGGAGGGGTAGTGTGTTAACAGGTTTCCCCAAGGATAAAAGCCAAAGTGGGGGGGGGGCACACACAGTGTGCTTCTTTTGAGCAGTACTTTTTCCTACCTTTCAAGTCTGAATAAGTTTCGGCTGATTTTATTGACAGTAAGAACATGAAAAGAACATGAAAGACACTGCAGACTTGGCCAGCCTGAAAAATCAGCAGTGGCTGAACAAAGCCTAATTCAAACAAGACACAGTATCTTATTCCAAGACACTGAAAGGCTGGACAACATATCCAATTACCATGTCAGATTACACAGGAAAGCCATTGAAATTCATAAATATAAACACAATTTTAACAGGAAAGAAGAGAGTTTAAAAATAAATAGGGCATGGTTTCTAGTCCTGAAAAACACAAAATGCTCTACATCTGACAACAGGACTAAAGATAAGATTAGAATTTTAATAGCCAAACCATATGCAAAAAAACCTCCTTAAGAAAGCTCCTCCATTCGCACGCCACATCCTGGGAAACTCCTCCAGGGCACACGGTTGCCTTCCCTCCCTCCATGGGGCCTTTAAACAGAGTGTGATGAGAGGTTTTTCATGGGCCTCTTACCGCCAGTATCATGAAGGGGGCTGCAGGGATACTTGAGGGGAGGGCCCCCCAGCCATACTATGCATTTCTCTAACCCCAATAGGCTTTTAGGTCTTTCTGTCTATTTCTCTCTCTCTCTCTCTCGCTGTCTTTCTCTCTCTCTCTTTCTCTCTTTGGCTTGCTGCTTCCCCTCCCATGCGCTACTCACCTGGTGCCTGTGTGAGGAAGATGGGAAGGGGGCTTTGGCATTGTTGTGATTCACTGGTTTAGGTAAGGCTGGCCTAGATGAGTTTGATCTAGTGTCAAAGGGAATGACAGCTAGTGCCAGCATGTGACTGCAAAGAGGCTGGCTATAACCGGTCTGAGGCAGTTCAGCCTGACACTGAGTATTGCATCTGGATTGCATCAGCTGTGTGCTGATTGGCCAGAGGCTGTATAAATGTACAGAGTGTACAGTGGTTTTATGTTCTTCACTTGGATTGATTGCAGCGGAGCACTTTGACACTGAGAACTGTATATAGGTGGTGGCAGAGTGTAAATAAAATTCACTTTGTATTTGCACCTAAGTTCTGGACTCCAGTCTTCTTTGGGTATAACTCCCTTTGGGCACTAACGTGCCAGCCAGAGTTGCACGCGCCACGACAGGGTTATGGGCCCAGGCCGTGGCTGGCAGTAAAGTGGAGTTTGGAAGTGAGTACCAGTGGAGTTGAATTGTGTCAGCTAACAGAGGCTTTCGTGTGCTGAACTGAAAGCAGTGTTCCAGCAGAGCTGTGGAGAAGCTGTTGCAGACGGAGTGCTCAGAGGTGCTGAAAGTGCTGGAGGAGTCTGAGGCCAGCAGCGGTGAGGGAGAGTCATGCGCTTACACAGATGTCCAGCTGCAGAGGCAGACAGCCAGCTACCAGTGGCAGAGACCAGCATGGCACAGGTACCGACATCTCAGCTTGTGGAGAAGCTTACTGCAACTAACTACAATAACTGGGCTTTAAAAATGAAGTACTTTCTGATTAAAGAGGGTCTTTGGGCTTGCATGTCTGATCCTCCTGAAGAGCTGACACCTCTGGAAGAGAGGAATGACGAAAGAGCTCTAGCCCTCATCATCCTGAGCATGAGTGATGACAACTTAATTTATGTTGCTGATAAGGAGAGCAGTTAGGATGCCTGGGACGCTCTCAAGGCAGTTTATCAGCAAGCAGATATGGGCTCCGTTATCTCTCTCACTAGGCGTCTGTTTAGGACGGTGCAGCTGCCTAACGAGCCCATTAAGGAACATTTGGCCACTTTAATGGATTATTTCTGGCAACTACAGGAGCGAGATAAAACTTTTACTGATCTGGATAAGGTGTATGTGATATTAAGTTCCTTATCAGAAGATTATCAAACACTGATTACAGTGTTCAAGACTATGGATGCTGCCCATCTAACTGTGGAGTATGTGAATGGCAAGATTTTTCAGGAGTCTATGCGCAGGGCTGATTTCAAAAGGCACACAAGATTTTCTAGGAACTGTGCCAACCATTCCAGGCAGAAAACCAAGGAGGTAACCAAGGAGATGCAGGAGATTGCCAGCAGCTGTGTAACTACATTATTGAGCAACCGGAAGAGCAGCAAGGAGGACAACAAACGGAGAAAAAGTCCTCTGTGTTTTGGATGTGGGTCTTTTGACCATTTGTTATGGTCTTGTCCAGAGAAACACAAGAAAAAGGAGCAGTAGCCTGGAAATTGTCACCAGGCTTCTGTGGTGCTGCAGGAAGAGGCAGACACCACTGAATGGCTAGTGGATTCAGGAGCAACTTTGACCTATTGCAAAAAGGAAAGTATGCTGTTAAATAAACAAAAACCTTCTCTGTCCTCTGTATGTTTGGCAGATGGGACACTGTCCAAAGTAACTGCTGAGGGAGATGTATATTTCTCTAGCTTGGGCTGTATGTTGAATGGGGTTCTCTGTGTCCCTGCTCGTAAACAAAACTTACTTAGTGTGGTGTGTCTTGACAAAGCTGGTTTTGAAGCAGTGTTTGCAAATAATGAATGTAAAGTGGTTAAGGCTAACAAAGTGTGTGCAATAGGCAGGCTGAAACACAATGTGTATATGCTGAATGGTGGTACTGAAATTGCACAGGTGGTTAGCAATGTTAAACCCCACAACAATTGTCAACATGTTCTACATAGAAGGCTCGCACATGTCTCCTATAAAACAATTCAGAAAACGTTGGAAATAATAGGAAAGGAGGATGTAAACAATTGTAAAGTGTATTTAGATTGTGAAATATGCAAAATGACAAAGTCAAAGGCGTGCCCTGTTGCAAAACAGAGTTTGAGACAATCTGAAAGACCTTTAGATCTGGTTCATATGGATGTGGTGGGGCCTTACCCAAACAGTCATTCTGGTAACAGGTTTGTGCTAATTATTACTGATGACCACTCACATTTTTCCTGGCTTTATGTAATGAAGCACAAGTCGGATGTGTTCCCCACTGTTAAGTATTGGCACAAGAAGATAACAAATCAAATTGGAAATGTTGTTGGTCCACCGCACACAAGCCCAGCATCGCCCGCCAGCCCTGCTCTCCAGCTCCACGCACAAGCAACCCGGCTCAGCAGTGCAGAGTGTGTCAGCTGCGGTGGTCAGCACGAGCGAAAATTGTGTCGGTTCCAGGACGCCACATGTCAGGACTGCGGCTGCACGGGATACACCACCAGGGTCTGCTGCTCCAAAACATCCCACACAGCACCAAAAACGCCCCACCGCAGGGCAGAAGCGCACTACAAGGACTGCACGGCTCCAGAAGAAGACCTCTACCTCCTGACCAATGCCCTGGCAGCCTCCAAACAGGTACTGAAACTCCCCAGTCAGGCCTCTACCCCTAAAATATATGTCCCGGTTAAGGTAGAGGGGGTCCTCTTACAAATGGAGCTTGATTCGGGCTCTGCGCGCTCCATCATTTCGGAGGCCACAAAGGGGGGCCCCCGCTTGCGGCCATCGCCCATGATGCTCATGGACTTTCAAAGAAACCGTGTGCCAGTGAAAGGGGTTGGGAGTTTCAGGGTGCAGTACCGGGGCTTCAAGGGCTATTTGGACTTACTAGTGGTCGAGGACGATCTAGTCAGCCTCCTGGGAAGGGCCTGGCTCGAAACCCTGGGAATCGTGATAGAGGGGGTCCAGCACTGCACAACCCGCGACTTCCAGGAGGTGTGCCACGAGTTCCCTTCTGTCTTCGACGGGATGCTGGTTTGGTACACGGGCCCCCTGGTTTCGCTGCAGCTCGACCCCAAGGTGGCCTCTATCTGGATGCATTCCAGGATAGTTCCGTTTGCGCTGAAACCCAAGATAGATGCAGAACTGGACCGCCTGGTGGCCCAGGGGGTCCTGGAACCAGTCTCCCACACGGCGTGGGAGACCCCGATCATGACCCCAATAAAGGCTAATGGGGAGTCTGCATCTGCGTGGATTATAAATGCATGATCAACCGGGCATTGCAGGACCATTCCTACCTGGTTCCAGTGGTGAGCCACGTTCTGGCCACCTTAGCAGGGGCCAAGATCTTTGGCAAATTAGATCTGGCCCAGGCTTACCAGCAACTGCCAGTCGATGGGCCGACTGTGGAGGCCAGACGCTTGTGACCCACCCGGGGGCTTTCCGAGTGAATTGGCTACAATTCGGGGTGAGCATGGCACCCGGGATATTCCAGCAATTAATGGACTCTCTCCTCAAAGGAATACCCGGTGTCACACCATTCTTCAATGATGTGATGATCGCTGCTGCCACACCACCCGCCTCCACATGGTCCTCAGCCGTTTTTGGGACACCGGCCTCAAAGTCAAGCGTGAAAAGTGCCAGCTCAGGGTGTCATCTGTGGACTTCTTGGGCTTCACAGTGGATGCGGACGGCCTCCACCCGGCCCAGGACAAGGATAAGGCCATCGTGGAAGCTCCACCCCCGACCTCCAAAGCCAAGCTCCAGGCATTTCTTGGACTTTTACATTTCTACCACCCCTTTCTCCCCCACAAGGCGGTGGTAGCCGAGCCCCTCCACCATTTGCTCAACAAGAAGGCGCCCTGGGTCTGGGGCCCGTGCCAGGCCGCCGCGTTCCGGGCCGTCAAGGCCCTGCTAATCTCAAACTCGGTCCTGTCCCATTTCGACGAGTCCCTGCCCGTGGTCCTGGCTTGCGACGCGTCTCCCTATGGGGTGGAAGCCATGCTGGCACACCGTCTCCCAGATGGCTGGGAGGTCCCAGTCGCGTACTACTCACGGACACTACCTGTGGCCGAGTGGAACTATGCCCAGATAGACCACGAGGGACTGGCAGTCATGGCCGGGGTGAAGAAGTTCCATGACTTTGTCTATGGCCGCCCCTTCACCATCGCTACAGACCACCGCCCGCTGCTGGGCCTCTTCACGGCGGATCGCTGGATGCCACAGGTACTCTCCCCTCGAGTCTTGCGGTGGCCCATCTTCCTGGCAGGCTACAATTACACGCTACAGCACCGGCCGGGCAAGGTGATGGACCACGCCGACGCGCTGAGCCGCCTCCCCCTGCCAGACGAGGGGGAGGACCCGGGCCCGGCTCATCATGTCCTCCAGATGGAGAGTCTTCCTGACGCCCCCCTCCAGGCCGCGGACATCGCCCGCCGCTCAGCCCGTGACCCCATCCTCTCCCGGGTGACCGGGTTGTAGTCCCCAGTGCACTCCAGCACCAGGTCCTGCAGGCTCTGCACGAGGTGCACCCAGGCATCGTTCGGATGAAGGCCCTCACCCGAAGCTACATCTGGTGGCCAGGCATGGACGGGGAAATAGAGGCCTGGGTGAAGTGTTGCCAGATCTGCCAAGAGGTCCAGCCGAGCCCACCAAGTGTGCCTACGCAGTCCTGGGAATCAACAAGGACCCTGTGGTCCCGGCTCCATATCGACTTTGCCTGCCCCTTCCACAGATTGACGTTCCTAGTAACCATGGATGAGTACTCGAAGTGGCTGGAGGTGAATCCTGTCTCCACCACCTCCGTGAGTGCCACCATCCGGGACCTCAGGAAAATCTTTGCCACACATGGGTTGCCGGACACAATCATCTTGGACAACGGCTCAGCATTCACGTCCGAGGAGTTCCAGCAGTTCCTGAGGGACAACCTGATCCAGCACATCAGGTCGGCACCTTTCCACCCCGCAACGAATGGTCAGGCTGAACGGATGGTCCGCACAGCAAAGGAGGTGCTGAGCCGCCTGATGGAAGGGGATTGGTAGTCTCGCATCGCACGTTTCTTCCTGGCCAACCGGACTACACCCAACCCAGTGAGCGGCTGCTGCCCAGCAGAGCTCCTAATGGGCCAGAGACCTGCGATCCTACTCGACCGCCTGCACCCCGACCGGGCACCGGAGGCACGCAACAGGACTGAGCAGCGGGGCGCGCCACGGGGGTTCTTTTCAGAGGACCAGGTGTTTGGATGGAATTATGGCAAAGGCCCTAAAAGGGTTGCGGCCAGGGTCATCTGCGTCACCGGACCGGTCTCCTACGAGGTGTTGACGGACTGCAGCCAGATTCTGCGGTGCCATGTGGATCAGCTGAGGCGGCGCCTGCTTCCAGACGAAGGTGAGCTTCCAACTCACAAGGAAGGGCACGAAACCCCGGGAGTGGAGAGGAGCCATGGCCGGGAATGGGATCTCAGGGAGGTGGCCCCACTCGACGCGCCAGCCCCAACTCGGGAGAGACTGCCAGAGGAGCGGCCACCGATGCCTCCTGCACTGGAGTTGAAAGAAGCAGCGGAGACCCCCCCCTGTGCAGCCTCAACTCACCGTGGGTGAACCCCCAACTCCAGCACCACAGCGGTCCACTAGGGAATGCCGCGCCCCAGCCTACCTGAAGGACTATGTCTCCTAGGGATAGTCCGAACTATGGAGGGAGGGATGTTGTGTCCGCTGACCACTACAGGCTGTCAGCGAAGGAGCCTGAGCTTGAGTCCCCGAGAACAATGGGACTGGGGTTCCTGGCTCCAGTTTAGGGAAACCAATGAAATCGGTGGTGGGAATTCAAACCCGCCAATGGCACCAGGGGGTGTTCCCCTTCGCTTGTATATAGTTGGCCACCTGGCCAGGTAAGGTTGTCTTGTGTTGTATAATAGCGAACCATGCTGATCACTACATCGTTGTCCATGGTTTCTTTATGCGTCTAACCCACTGTACAACAGGGACCATCTCCTTTCCTTCATAACGCCATACTTTTCAGTCTAAGCAGCTGGACTTCCTGTCTTTGCTTTTTAACTCATGGACATGGCTGCCTGCTGTAGATTTGAATGCTCAGGAAAAAGAAGGTTTCCATCAGGCATTAGGACTGTAAAGCTTGCAGGCAAGGCCTGCCTTGTTTTCAATATTTATACAATGCCCAGTCATTTTACATCCCCTTAACCCCTCCCTCCAGTTAGGCTGTGCATTTCTCTTCCCCCACACCATGGGCTTTTCTTTCTGTCTTTCTGTCTCTCTCCATCTCCATCTTTCTGTCTCTCTCTTTCTTTTTGTCTTTCTCTATGTCCCTTTTTCTGTCTCTCTATGTCTCTCTTTCTCCATCTCTGCCCCTCTTAATTTGTCTTTCTCTGTCTTTCTTAGCCTATCAAGGTCAGTATTGCTTGTACTTTGCAAAGAAGTTTAGGATGGAGAACTTGTTAGCAATTAAGCACCTGTCCTTCAACCAATCCTTTTCTTCCCTAGGCAAGCCACAGGCAGCTGGGGTGTAGGTAAGTGAAGAAAAACATGGCTGTGCAGGAGATTTCAGTGTCTGTAGGAAGGGGAAGGTACAGTCTGTCTTCCAGTATTGTACAGTTGTGCAGGCAGGGAGGGGTCCAGCATGGTCTGTGCATGGGTGGTGTGCATTTCCTGGGTATCATAAGTCTACTTGAAATCTGGTGGTTTGAAGGGAGTAGGAAGAGAAATGAGGGTGTGTTCTTTAAGCCAGTTTCTATTGCACAAGGTATTGAAACACACTGTATAATAGCTTTTAATTTTTGCTTCCTCCTGGGAAATCTTGGAGTCCCTTGAAAGCTTAGGAAGGGTTCCTTAGTGAGAATAACAGCAGGCAGAGTGCCATGGAAGATGGCTTGTCCATGCTGGCTGAGGTAAGGTAAAGGTTTCCCTTGCTCAAAAGCCAGTCGAATCAGACTCTAGGGTTGTGGTGCTCATCTCCATATCCAAGCCGAAGAGCCAGTGCTGTTCGAAGACATTTCTGTGGTCATGTGGTCAGCATGACTAGACACTGAGGCACACGGAAAGCTGTTACCTTCCCACCAAAGCAGTACCTATTTATCTACTTGCAATTTCTTGCTTTCAAACTGCTATTTCACAAAGTATTGCAATATACCCGAGCAATATCTGTTTTTACCACTTTTGTTTTTCTGTTTTTACCAACTGGGAACTTTGGGGGTGGAGCCAGGAGACTTTGGGAGTGGCACCATGCAATGTCACTTCCAGGTCAAAGACCAGGTGACATCAATTCCTAAGCTCCACCCCTTCCAATGACATCACATCCTGTACCCCTTCCTGTGATGTCACTTTCAGGCCACTCCCCTAAACCTGCCTCTTCCTCCGAAGTCACCTTGTGGCTCTCGAGCATCTGACATTTAGTCTATGTGGCTCTTACATGAAGCAAGTTTGGCCAACCCTGGGATAATTATTGTCAATTGAAGTCACCTCACCTTTTCTTTGATAATAAAAGAATTTTGCCTGACCTGCTGGACTTGAATGTGGAGCCTGAAACTGAGTATCTTGGCAGAGAACCCAAAGCCTGAATGATACACTTCCTTTCATCAGTTCTCTACCTACAGAGAAACAGATTCTAGCCATAGGTATAGATTACGGGGGGGGGGGCTCGGGGGCTGTGGAGGAGGGCTTTGCCTTTGAAGCACCTGCCAGAGTGATCTGCTTTGGTTTCAGTTTAAAAAGGATCTACCCCCCCCCGTGTCTCTCTTTGATTTGGTGGTTGGGGCAAAAGTTGGATCTGATGGGGAGGGTGGAAGCCAGAAGGGGCCTTCCAGAAACCGTAGTCCAGCCAAAACAGCCCCCCCAAGCCTCTTTCTATTTTTTCCATTTCTTTTCCTTTCTTTCCATCTCTTTCTTTCCCTTTTTCCCACCCTTTCCCTACCACCCTTTCCCTTCCTTTCCTTCATTCACTTTCCCCTTTTCTTTTCCTTTCTTTTCCTTTCCCCCTTTCTTTCTTCCTATTTCTTTCTTTCCTTCATTCCCTTCCCCCCTTTCTTTTCCTTCCTTCCTTCCTTCCTTCCTTCCTTTCTTTGTTCTTTCTTTCCCTTTCTTTTCCGTCACTCAATTTTTTTTCTTTCCTTTTTTTTCCATTTCAAGGACCTAGTATAGCAATACCTCTGGCCCAGCCCCAGCCCCAGCCCCCCCCCGGGAAACCGGAAAGTCTACGCCCTTGGTTCTGGCTAAAGCCCTAGTTGAAGAAGTAATGAAACTCAGGAAAGAGCAACTGAATGCTACACTGCCACAGCCGTGTCATGGGTTCTGCCCTGGTCTAATGCTACCACTCCTGGCTGTGATCTTCATCCCTCCCTCCCACTACCCTTTGAGGGAAAAGCGCTCTTTAGTGAGCAGACTGATGAGATGCTTGAACACATCTTCAAGTATAGGTTGACAGCTAAATCATTTGGCATTACATCTTCTAACGTGCAGGCAAAGCCCAGGTATTGGTCTAAGCCCTCTCAGAGGTAAACCTATGGGAGGCAGTTCAAGCGAACTGATACTCAATACCAGAACCCTACCTACCAAGGGCATTCTAGGTCCCCCTATCCCCAGAATGTCAGAAGACACCAGCAAAAGGTCAAGGTTTCCCGAAGTAACAAGCCTGAAAGGGAATCCGCTATTCGAGGTAATGACCTTTCATGACTGGTTGAAGTTGTTGCAGTTTTATGAAGTTTGGTTAAATATTACTGACAATCCCTGGGTGCTGTCTATAATAAAGTTTGGTTATTTTCTTGAAATTAAAAATTACCCTGTGTGTCACAGCCTTCCTGTTTCAGAACCGCAGCCACATTCTGCTCTCTTCACTGGGACTGAGGCCTTGCTTCATAAAGGGGTGATTGTTAAGGTGGATATAACTACAGCCTCCTTGGGCTTTTACTCCACATTCTTTCTCATAGATAAAAAGGATGGGGGGGCGTGGTTTGGCACCGACTATGCCTAGAGATTTGGCTCCAATCTCCCTTGACCCTCAAACCTCACAAATCTTTTAACTAAAGCTTTTAAAGCAAAGAATATTATGGGCAAAACAGGGACTGTTAAATAGCACCGATTTTAGCAACTCCAAAAAGCATTCTGGACTTCTTCACTAAAAAAAACTCCTCCCTCAACACCAGACGACAACAACACTGAAACTGACAAAATGGCGGCAGAAGAGCAAGGTACATTGATCCCCTCTATTTCTGTGACAGAATCAGCTCTAGCAACAATATTAAATAATATGGAACACAAATTACTTGAAAACATGACGGCTTTAATTAAGCCCATTACTGACCAATTTGCGGACTTAAAGTTAGCTCTGACTACTGTGGCCCACTCCCTCAGAGATCACTGCCTTGACATGATGAGGGGGCTTGCATGGTTCAGTGAGGCTGTGGGCTATGCCATGGACAGGAGGTTCTTCATAAATGATGGGAACTGCGCCCAATTACAGAAGTACTACGCCATGCCAAAATTCACTATAAATGGACTAATCTAACTAGATTGCAGGTTGCATTTAAGGATAAATTGTACTATGCCAATGATTTGGAGCCCAGCAAAATTCTTCTCCACTTAGTCAACCTTGTACCTCTTTACAAAACAAAAAAATTGGCTAAAAACTCCACGTACCCTGAATCTCTTGTCCTACAAAGTAAAAGAACAAAAACTCTCCAAACACATTAAAGTGATTAGGAATAATCGAGGTGAAACTATTACAGACACAACCTCTATAATTAAAACATTTGAAAATTACTACACCAACCTGTATACAGCTAAGAATATCCATCAAGATGTATCACATCAGACCTTACAGGACTTCCCTATCCATACTACTTTAAATGATACTCATAGATCTTTCTTAGATAAACCGTTCACAGAACAGGAGGTACTTGATACCATCAAAACACTCAAAAATAACAAGGCACTGGGGCTGGACAGCTTCCCTTCTGAATTTTATAAATGCTTCACACCAAGCTTAACAGGCCCATTAACTAAAGCTTGCAATCATATCCTAGAATCTGGCAACTTACCCCCTTCCTGGCATCAGGCTTCAACAGTGGTGCTACCTAAGAAAGATAGAGACCCTCTACAGCCAACCTCATACCGACCCATATCCCTTTTAAATCAAGACCTCAAAATATTCACATCTATGTTAGCTAGATGCCTTAATACCTTCATAGCTGAATATGTACACCCAGACCAGGTAGGCTTCATCCCCCAACACAATTTAGCAGACAACACTTTTAAGACATTATATTTAATTCAAAACTGCAATGCGACTAAGCAACCAATAACTTTTCTCTCACTGGACATGGAAATGCTTTCAACACGGTAGAATTCCCTTACCTATTTTCGGTACTTTGAAATATGGGATTTGGCCCTTAATTTATCACTGCCATTGAGACACTCTATACAAGCCCAACTACTAAGTTGAAAATTAATGGATCTCTTTCAGATCCTATTGCACTATGCAGAGGTACTAGGCAGGGCTGCCCACTTTCTCCACTCCTTTTCACATTGACAGTGGAACCCCTGGCCAGTGCAATTAGAACAAACCCATCTATATCAGGAATTAAAACACGAAACTCAGAATACAAATTATCATTATTTGCTGAAGATATGCTGCTATACATAACCAACTCATTAACATCTCTCCCAGAACTCTTGAAGGTATTAGGTTCCTTTGGATCTCTCTCTGGCTGCTGTATCAACAAATCCAAATCCCAATTATTATCACTGCATATCTCACCAGAGGAAACTACGGCTCTGAAACATTCTTTTAATGTTAGTTGGGTCTCATCATACCTACCTTATCTAGGGATCAAAATCCCACCAGACCTTTCAAAATTAATACATCTAAACCACCAAAACATGCATAATGAGGTAAGAAGCACTATCCTTAAATGGAATAAATTAAAACTCTCTTGGATGGAATGATTCAACCTCATAAAAACTTTTATCCTACCAAAATTCATCTTTTTTTTTTCAGAGCGATCCCAATAGCTGTATCTCCATCCCTACTCCAAAGCTGGCAATCTACCTTGTTGAAATTCTTATGGGATGGGAAACAACCTAGAGTAGGATCCAATGTATTAAGAAAACCCAAGACTTGGGGAGGGTTTAGTCTACCTGATCTCTCCATCTACCAAAAAGCAACTTTAATATCAACTATGGTTAAGATGCAACACACTATTTCCCCTCCAGACTGGGTTCGGCTATGCACTGAATTAATTCACCTTTATCCACTAGAAAATTTGGTCTGGAGCAAGGAACCAATTCTGCATTCAGTTGTTCTACATAACATTCTTCTTTACCCTTGTATCCGCCTCTGGAAAGCCACTAGTCGACGGCTACTCATGGGTGTTTCTCAATATTCCACCTTCACAAACCAGCAACCGTTTTTGGGACAAATCAATTCAGCAACACTCAACCGCTGGAAAGCCCAAAGACTAACATGTGTCTGTGATGCTGCTGTAAAACATGGTCTACTACAAAAAACAGAATTAGAACATAAACTAGGCCAATCAATTCCTTGGTTCATTTACTTACAGCTACAACATACACTCAGTCAACTCAAAGTTAATTCCCTCCTCGAACAACTGCAAACAGATTTAGAATTTATCCTAAAATTATTTGACTCCCAAAATCGGGGCTTAATCTCGTCCATCTACCATCTACTACTTAAAGAAACTCCTTCCATGCCTATGTCCTATCAGATCTCTTGGCAAAAAGACTGTAATACTCCCCTAGTGGAAGAAGTCTGGACCAAATTATGGAACTAATCCGGCTACAAATCCTCTATAGTTTCAGTAGAGCTTCAAGCGTTGTAAATCATGACACGCTGGTATTTCACCCCACATAGGGTCTCTCTCACCACAAATTCTCCATATTATTGGAAGGGCTGTCAACAGTTAGGCACATTTGCTCACTGTTGGTGGCAGTGTGAAAAGATCAAAACTTTCTGGAAGGACACACTACATCATATCTAGAGATGTGAAGGCCCAGAAAAAAAACCAGAAAAATTTGGGGGAAACTGGTTTTTTTTTCTATTTTTTTCCTGAAGCCTTTTTTTGTTTTTTTCCCAAAAAATTGGAAAAATTGACAAAAGAAAAGAAAAGAATGAAATTGATTATGGAATGTGATAATGACAGACACAACAGAGTAGCTGCAGAAGCAGAGACTGAAACTAATAATTACAGCCTATTCATTGAAACTTATTCCCACAGTCCCTTCTATATACTTCCCTCCACTTCAATTCTTTTTATTTGAATGGTTTTTTTTATTTTTATTTTTATTTCATATCATGGAGAGGAAATATGAATAATTGTTACTTCTGGATTTTTAAAAATGGTTTTGTGGAAGGTTTTTTTGTCTGTTCCACATAAACTAGTAAACAGTTCAGAAGAAGAAGACAAGAGTTTGGATTTATACCCTCCCCTTCACTACTTGAAGGCATCTGAGAGCGGCTTACAATCTCCTTTCCCTTCCCTTCCCCACACCAGACACCCTGTGAGGTAGGTGGGACTGAGAGAGCTCTTTCCAGAACTGCTCTTGAGAGAACAGCTCTGAGAGAACTTGTGACTGACCCAAGGTCACACCAGCAGCTGCAAGTGGAGGGGTGGGGAATCAAATCCGGTTCTCCCAGATTAGAGTCCATGCTCCTAACCACTACATCAAAAGATTCTTGCTCCATTTGTTTCAATTACAAATAAATATTATAAAATAGGTAAATTCTGTTTGTAATAATTGTCTTGATACAGTATATTTTTAATATGCTAGTTGTGATAATTTCATGCCAAGTAAAATTGTCCATAGTCATATTTTATGTTCCTGAAGTAAGAGAATGACTTTCAGTCTGGAAAAGAAAAAAGAAGTGCTAATGTAGCATTTTTTTCAATTTTCCCAAAAATTTCCAATTTTTTTGGAAAAAAGGGTTTTTTTCCGAGCTCCAATATTTCCGGAAATTTTACATCTCTAGTCATATCTATGCAATTATGGAGGTTGAGGTCCCACTTTGCCCAGAGACATTATTCTTAGATTGCTGGCCTGAACACTTAGATACACATCATTTTAAACCAATCATTGACATGCTTTTTGCAGCCAGAACAGCCATCACCTCTTGTTGAACAGAGGCTAAGTCTCCCACCATAAAGGTGTGGTTTCACAAATTTTGGGATCAATACCTTATGGATTATGTTACCAACAAAATAAACCTATCTCTATCAAAGCTCACTAAATTTTCCTTTAGTAGGAAATGGTGCCTGATACTAGATTTCCACTCACAGAATGAATTCATATCCTCTGAATGGTCTCAGTTGCAACAGGAGATGTGAGTTCCAACCCTTCACTTCATCACATCTGTTTCACAAACTGTTTTCCTTGATCACCCATTGGGTTCGACCATCTGCTGACCAAGTATTACACCTTTTTGTTGAGCACCAGAGTATATTTGTATTTTGTTGCTTACTTACAATAATTTAGATGTCTATCTAGATCTTTCTAATACAACCAAGATACTAAAGAAATATGAGCTATAATATGGATTTTGGTTTAATTGCTATATGTTCTACAAATGTTAGTTAAGTTAAGTAGCCTTTATTGGTATGGGAAAAAATTGATACAAGTTAATACAGTTTAAAAGGTAAGTTGAAACTGCAACATACATATACATCAGTGTAAAGTTCTACAAATGGTTCCAATGCAGTTTTAAAAACTGTTGTACAATAAGTTGTCATATTTCTGTCTTGCATACAAAAATGCTGTAAATGGCACTGCTGTTTATCTATTGCTGACATGTACCACTTTCTTGTTGTTGTACCAGTGAATTATCAATAAAAAACTTTACAAACAAAAAAACCCAACCTTGTACCTCCAAATAACTCTACCAAAATAACACAGAAGCGGAAGTTCCCTGAGTCCCCGAGCAAGGAAAGCCAGAGCCAGCATTTTGAAAGCTAGATGGTCATCAGACAAACCTAATTGTAAAGTAGTAATTACCTTAAAATCAGTTAAGCTCTTGTTATCTTAAGTATAGACATGCAATGTTATTTTACTAATCTATGACAATTATACTTATTCTAATGCACTATAATTTTAACATGAAGTTTTTTTGTGGGGAGAATGAGTCCTCTTTCTTCTTACCTCCTTGTCTAACTTCAGTCTCACTTATTGGGGAGTGCTCCATTATTCACACCAGATGTCTGTCTGAGGTGTCTGAAAGAGACTGAATATTGTTTACACTTGAATCACATACTACTTCTGAGTTCCACACTTTTTAATTCACTCAAATTAATTGATATTAATATTGATTACACATTTTTAATCACTACCTTTTACACTCAAACTGAATTAATTGTATATTGATCTAATTTAGAGGGAGGATCTCTATCTACAACTTTTTAACAATCAAATAAAAATAAATTCTACAAACGCATATTAATACAAAAGAGTAAAATAACACATACATTTCACTAATAATTTCTCTCCATTATCTTTAATTAATATTTAAATTAATTTTATTTTATTGATTTGTGCTTCAATCATCAAATTTAATTATTATTTTTATTTTGGGGGGATATATACATCATCATACTTGGAATTAGAACCCTACAGGAATCTGGCAACTGGAAAAAGGACTATATTGATTCTAGTTCCAGGAGCATTTTTAACTCTTATAGCCTACTTTACAGCTACTGTTATACCTTAAGCTAACTCATAATAACTTTAAGACAGTTCTACAATATTGAGATTGTTGTACTTAACACTCTTGTCCTCTCTCTAGTAAGCTACTGGTAGGAAATTTTTTTAGACACTGTTCTAAGTTAGACAGTTTGTTGCTCTTATTACTGGATTCCAATTCTACTTTTGCTAACTTGAGTGAGATCTTTCTTAGTATCAAATAGTTGTTCCATTAGTTATTAGTTTCTTGTTTTGGTGCCTTGACTTTTTAACAACCAACCTACTACAGGAACCTACTGTGAATAGACATATTTCAACCACTCATAACACTCTAATACTAAGACATAACCACTAAGAGGACACTACACAAAATATAATACCTAGATAAAGACACACTGAAGAATTTAAGCTCATACTACTGGGTGACGAATAATTAGAAAAGAAATATTTTGATAACAATAGAACCACCACAAACAAAACTATCAAATATAAACTTTAAACCAGATGCATTTTACACATACCCAGTCAACACAACAACAACAAAACATCATAAAATAAAAGTGGAAAACAAAGGGAAAAGGCAAAGGGAAACTAAAGGAAAAAGAAAGTGGAGAGAGAGAGGGAGAAAGAAAGGAAAAGGGAAGAGTAACTTGACCTACAAAACATACCACAGAAAACTATAGTAGCAAAGACTAAGAAGAGACTTTGCACATACTCATTGGGGTCTTATTTTAACATCAACAAGCATGACTCCATCTTGGAACATTCTATCTCTTAATGTCAGAGATCTGGACAATACTATCAAGAGAAAGTGCATCCTGACTAACCTGACCAAACTTCGTCCGAATATTGCTCTTTTTCAAGAAACTCATCTTTGCTCTTCATCACAACTTACACTAAAGGCAAACTGGATCTGCCAACAATTTCATGCACACAGAAGCTCTAAATCTCGTGGAGTTGTGATCTTAAGTTCCAGAAACATTAGATTCCAACATCAAGCAACTAAAATAGACCCTAGAGGTAGATTCATCTTTATTAAAGGATTGCTGGAAGACAACAAAATTACCTTGGCATCTATTTATGCTCCCAATGATAACCAACTAGCCTTTGCTGAAGAAATGCTGACCAAACTAAGACTCTTTTAAGAAGGTGATTACAATCTTGGGGGGAGACCTTAACTATATAATGGACTCTACTCTTGACCATACTCATCCTCTCAAACAATGAGTGAAGACGAACCGGTCCTCCACTAAAATGACACACATCCTTGCCAAATTCCATCTAATCAATGCTTGGAGATCTGCAAATCCTTCAGCCAGAGACTATACTTATTACTCACCATGCCACAAAATATACACTCGCATTGATTACATCCTCATTTCAACATCCTTGAACAACATATTTGCAGGAGCCACGAGTGGACCTATACTATGGTCTGACCATGCATGGGCCCACTGCTCATTGAAAGCAAACACTGATGTACCAAACATCAAACACTGGTCTTTAAATAAAGCCATCCTATTCTATGAGGAATCTGTCAACAAGATTGAACACAACATCAAACAATACTTTCAATCCAACTGTACCAATGATGTATTGCCCTCCATGGTATGGGATGCATTTAAGGCAGTTATAAGGGGCCAAATCATCTTGCTTGGCATCCTATCTGAAGAAACGCAGAGAGTCACTCAAGACTGATTTAATGACTAGAATCAAAACTTTAAAAAATCTTCATAAACAAAATGGAAGCAAGAAAACTTACCAGAAACTCACTAATGAATGTAAGCTCTTAGAAACTATCGAGAGTGCCAATATTCAGAGCTATCAAAGCTCTGAAAAACAACAAAACAGCAGGTCCTGATGGATTCCTTGTCAGGTAGCCCTGTCATGGGGATGGAATGTGGAGGGAGTACTCTTAGTCTACCAGCCTCTGAACATTACCATTTTCACTGTCTGTATGTTATCATCTCTGTGACCTTGTAGAAGCTCCAGCTGCAGAACTCCTAAGCTGAGAACCAATGGCTTTTAGATTGTTTGCCTGCTTTGCCCACTTGCTTTGCCCACGCGCGCTAACTATACTCATTGGCTTCAGGGACCCCAAGGAAAGGCCTGGAGAAAAAGCGAGCCGACACACCAGCAAAGAAGCCAAACGCCCATCCCAAAACTCAGTGCGCCATGCAAGCCAGCCTCCCAAAGTGGGAAACAGCATCATCCAGCGAGGAGGAGACCCAGCCGGCAGGAAAAGGACAGGACCTGCTGTGAGTAGTGCTGAACAGCAGGTCCCAGCTCCAGAGGCGCAGAAAATGGTGAGCAGCTACCCCCCTTTTTTTGTGACTGTAACTATCATGAACCCTGATTTAGGGACCCATGTCCATGTGCGGGGTCTGATTGACTTGGGGTGTGGATGGAATCTGATCAACCCCTCACTTGTTATGGTACTTGGGGCCAAGGTTGTTAAACTCTCAGAACCCTTGGTGTTTACCCAGATGGATGGGTCAGCCATGAAAGACCCTTGCAAATACAAGACTGTACCTTTACGAATGGGGGTGGGAAGGCATTGGGAACACCGACCCTTCATTATCACTGCGACAGCTTGTTTCCCAGTGGTACTGGGTAGCCCGTGGCTCCACGACCATGACCCATATATTTTATGGGATGAGAGCATAGTCCAATTTATCTTACCCTGGTGCCACACACATGAATGGGATGGCGTGTGGGGAATCACCCCTCCTGATGAACCGGTGCGGGTGTGTCTCGCTAGCGAAGAGCTGGATGCTCTTCTCTTGGAGTACCAGGACCTAGCCCGAGTGTTTGAGGAGGAAGAGGCAGATGAGTTGCCACTTGGACTGTGCCACTGAATTGTTACCAGGGCAGAAATTACCCAAGGGGAAGCTGTATGTGATGAGCCTGAGGGAAAAGGAGAAACTGCATAAGTTCATTGATAAAAACCTTGCCAGAGGGTTCATTTGGCCAGCTTCCTCCCTGTTCACCACCCCTGTGTTGATGGGGGGTTGAGACTGTACATGGACTATAGGGGTTTGAATGCAGTGTCTACTACTAACGCCTACCCCCTTCCCAGATAAAAGACCTCTTAGCTGAGGTTGCAAAGGGGAAAATCTTTTCCAAACTCGACCTCCATGATGCCTATTTCTGGGTCTGGATAAAGGAGGGGGATGAATACAAAATGTTGTTTAATACCCCGTTGGGTCAGTTCAAATACCGGGTAATGCCCTTCAGGATTCAGGGGGCTCCTGGGGTCTTCATGAACCTGATCAATGAAGTCTTGCATGAGCACCTGTTTAAGGACATTCTGCTTTATCTAGATGATACCTTGTTTTATTCCCCTGATAAGGATTCCCATGTGACTTTGGACAGGGAAGTCTTGAAAACGTTGCAGAAACACAAACTTTTTGCCAAGCTATCAAAATGTGAACTCCACTGCACGGAAATTGACTTTTTGGGCTACCATATTTCCCCCCGGGGTTTGGAGATGGACCCAGCTAAAGTCCGGGATGTGATGGGGTGGGAACCCCCTTGAACCCGGAGACAAGTCCAGGCATTCTTAGGATTTGCAAATTTTTACAGAGCATTTCTTGTTAACTTTGCCCAGGTGAGCCTACTGCTCACAGATCTTTTAAAGATGAAAGGGAAGGGTCCTGACAGTACACGGCCGGGTGCTAAGCTTACGTGGACAAATGAATGCCAGGAGACGTTCGACTGCTTAAAAGCTCTGTTCACATCTGAGCCTGTGCTAGCGCACCCAAATAAACTCCAAAAAATTATCGTTCAAGTGGACGCATCAGACGTCAGTATGGGCGTTGCCATCTTGCAGGAGGGGGAGGACGGGAAAATGCACCCCCTTGCATATGTCTCCCGAAAGTTTACAGATACTGAGCGCAATTGGTCAGTTTGGGACAAGGAGGTGGGAGCTATTAAGTTAGCGCTTGCTATGTGGCGGCACTGGCTAGAGGGGGCCAGGGGGCCATTTGAAGTATAGACTGACCATAAAAATGCGAAACAGCTTAGATGGGCGGGTTTCTTCTCTAAGTTCAATTTCACACTCCACCATTTCCTGGGAAAAGCTAATTCCCTGGTGGACGCGTTGTCCTGCCTCCCACAGCACGACAGCTGCAGGGAGGAGGTCCTTGACTCGATGTTTACACCCTCCCAATTGGGAGGGGTGGTCGTGATGTACAGCCAAGCGACAGCCTGGCCCCTGATGGATGCGGACTCCTGGGAACTGAAGTTCACCTCTGCCTCTCTGACAGAGATCGGCTGCAACTTTAAAAAAGGGGGTGGAGGAGTGGGCAAACAGTTGTTGGTACTGCGGCCATAAACTATGCCTTCGGCTTTGCAGGGTGAAATTATGTTAACAGTACATGGCAACAAACTGGTGGGGCACCTGGGGTTTGTGAAATCCCTGCATTTATTGCAACGGCGATTCTGTTGGCCGGGGATGAGGAAGGACCTCTCCCTGTTTGTCCAGTTGTGCCAAACCTGCATCATGGGCAAGCTGAGGCCCAGGAAACCGCCAGGGCTTCTACAACCCCTCCCTACATCCGGTAGACCGTGGGAAGTCATTTCAATGGATTTTATCATGGACTTGCCTCCCAGTTGGGGAAAAACTGTTATCTGGGTCGTAGTGGATCTGTTTTTGAAGCAGGCTCACTTCATCCCATTTAAGTCCCTGCCTACCGCACAAGTACTGGCCAAGGTATTTATTCAGCAGGTGTACTGACTGCATACACTACCCCAGAAGATAATTTCTGGCTGGGGCTCACAATTTGTTTCCAAGTTTTGGGGTGAACTGATGCATCTCCTGGGAGTGGAACGATATTTGAGCAGCGCTTATCACCCCGAGACTGATGGCCAGACGGAGCGGGTCAATCAAACCCTTGAGCAATACCTCTGCTGTTTCACTAACTTTCAACAAGATGATTGGGAGGGACTCTCAACGGAGTTTTTTTTACAATAACATGTGCCATTCCTCCATGGGGGTCTCCCTGTTTATGGCAGCTTATGGTTATGAGGTGCCACCTCTCCCATTCCTGTCTGATGTGGCCCTGCCGGAGGGAGAGGTAGGGGACTGGTGTAAACGGTTGCAGGCATCCTGGCTGCTTTTGTGCAGACAGGGCTAAACAGTCCTACAAGCTTCAGGGTGACAAGAAATGCACTGTGGGCTGGGACATCCAGCCTGGTGACTTGGTTTATGTGTCTACCAAGAACATCAAGGGACTCCAGCCTAGCCGGAAGCTGGGTTGGAAATATGTGGGCCTGTTCCCAGCAAAACGGAAAATAAATGAGGTGACTGTGGAACTTGACTTGCCAAAGACTTTGAAACATTTGCACCCTGTTTTCCATTTCAGATTACTCCGCCGGGCCCCTGGACCTAATGCTTGGCACCTTCGGCATGCATAGCCACCCTCTCTGATGGTGCAAAGCGAACTGCATTATGAAATTGCTGACATTTTAGACTCTAAGCTTAGAAAAAACAAGTTATTCTATTTGGTTGAATGGGTGGACTTTGGGCCTCAACACAGGGAGTGGGTGGAGGTGGATCACATCAGGCCCCCTGCCTTTTTTTGTATTTCCATTGCCACTCCTCCAACAAGCCTGGGGGGAGGGGCTTGGGAGGGCAGGATGTGAGATAGCCCTGTCATGGGGATGGAATGTGGAGGGAGTACTCTTAGTCTACCAGCCTCTGAACATTACCATTTTCACTGTCTGTATGTTATCATCTCTGTGACCTTGTAGAAGCTCCAGCTGCAGAACTCCTAAACTGGGAACCAACAGCTTTTAGATTGTTTGCCTGCTTTGCCCACGTGTGCGAACTATACTCATTGGCTTCAGCTCGTTAAGGGGGTGTTTGATTGTAGTATAACTTAGGAGGCCCTACTGTTCCCGGGCATTCCTGACACAACTCGTACACGTGTCTTTAGTTCTGATTCACCAATAAACCATTCTCTTCTGATGAAGCCCTGTGTTGTGTGTGCCTGACTAAGGAGCCTGACATTCCCCTCCAAATTTTACAAGAAATTTGCCCATTCTTTTTCCACAATTAATCAAAACATGCAACAACATCCTACAAACAGGTATCTTACCTCCTTCTTGGAACTTGGCCTCAATTATCACAATTCCCAAACCTGGGGAAGATCCATCCAATCCAACTTTTTAATGCCCAATCTCTTTGCTCAACCAGGATTACAAGATTTTTACACTGATCATTACCAAACAACTTAATTCTATTATAAGGGACTACGTTCACTATGACCAATCCAGATTCATACTTGGACATGATATCATAGATAATGTGCACAAGGCATTAAATATCATATCTGCATGTGAACTCACCAAGTCAGAGGCAATATGTCTCTTGACATAGAAAAAGTGTTCAACTCGCTAGAAACTACCTGGTTGAACTTTTGAAACATATGAGATTTGGAGACACCTTCCTAAGAGCAATCTCAGCCATTTATTCAAAGTCCATGGTGCAAGTTAAGGTTAATGTCATTACTTCCAAAGTGTTCACCTTAAACAGGGGAACCAGACAAGGATGCCCATTATCACCTGCTCTCTTTGCACTGGCTGTGGAACCATTGGTGGTGGGGATACGTCATGATGCAAGCATTACAGGAGTCCTTCACTTAGGCCTTCACTTGTTCAAACTTAATCTCTTTACAGACAACATGCTTCTATTTTTAACACATCCAAAATTATCCTTACAAAACTTTCAAAAACACCTTCATGATTTTGGGCAAATAGTGTGCCTAAAAGTTAACCAAACAAATCCTGCATCTTACCGATACATATACCGACATCCACAGAAAAGGAGATTCGTTACTCTTTGAAATATCAGTGGGCCTCAGCTTCACTACCCTACCTTGGAATTCACATTCTGTGCATTCTTAATGATTTAGTCAAGCTCAATCACTCAAAGAAACTCCAAGAGATATAATCAACTCTCACCAAATGGAACAAACAAAATATCTCATTCCCAGACAAATTACACCTGATTAAATCATTTGCCTCCTCTCAGTTGGAATAATGAGACAGACAATAGTTTGGAAATAAACAAGGGCCACTTTATTTATTATTTAATATAACATTGTGGCAAGGGACCAACTAAGCGAGCATGGAACAGGCAAGGCAGGCTTCACTCCCTGACCAATCTCCTTTGCCCTTTTCACAGGTGGGTCACCCAGCTCCGGTCTTGACCCAGTGGTCTGGCTCACGAGCGGCAGCCCAGCAAAACTGGTTGCCACCTAGGAGCGCCTACCCCTGAAGCCTTACAAATTGCAGAAAGGAGCCTTGCCCTAAGAGGTTCCCAGAGGTGATCACCATTCCCCAGCCTGGACCCTAAAATCCGAAGGCAGTTCCTGATGACCCCCTGTTCCCTAACGAAATTGCTGTAAGGTGCTCACCGGTTCCACTTTCTTGACCGCACAAACCTGCCACTGTCAAGGCCAAGCCTATGCTTTGGCCTTTGCTCCTAACTATCAGCCCAAGGCTGACCAAATCCCTTGCTGCAAGTCCTACAAAAATAACCTATTGCCCTTGTCTGACAGATGCACCCCATCAGCCTTATACAGGTTCTGGAACTCGACCCGTATGTCGAGGTGCAGCAAAAATTGCCCTAAACCACTCTCCATGGTCTTTTTCACCTGGAGGTTGGCCTAACACCTGGCATGGTCAATGCAGCAAGGTCTCCCAAATTACACCACACCTGGCGGGGCAGAATAGCTGACCAAACTATCTGTGCACTGGGCCACCTTGCTCTTATCATCACAAGGTTGGCCATGGCTTGAAAAACAAGGGCCTTGTTGGCCAGACTATTGGCACACTGGGCCATCTTTCTCTTATCATCGCAAGGTCAACCTCAGCTTGCAACACAAGGGCATAGACTTGGTTGTTATTCTCTAAGTGCACTACCAAAAAAGTGTGGAGGAGGCCCCCACCTTTCTTTGAATAACAAGGGAAGGAGCGCAGGCCATCTCATGCCCCTCCTCCCCCTCCACTTGACAACAGCCCACTAACTGAGGTCCAGATGAGAACTGATGGGTGTCCTCCTGGCCCAGTGGGCAGCCCAAAAGACCACACTGTGGCCGCAGACCATGACTCTTCATCTCGCCCCAAGGCCTTCAACACCTGAAAGAAGAACCTCATTAATAACACTAAACTTTGCAAACCCGCTGGTTAAATGCTAGGCCAGATGCATCCTTGCACGAGCCCGCAACTAGCTCACTGATCTGCAATGCCCCAAGGCTTACCTGCCCTCTTATAAGCTCTCCATGTGGAAGGGGCAAGAACTAAACTTATCACCCTATCGGCCTCAGCTCACCAATCTGCCACACCCCCGGAGGTCTCCGAAGTGGGAACTGGCCAGCTGGTGAAATCTTTCATCTGTTTCCAGGAGAGAGCACTATGGACAGATTGTCGCACCAGAAGTGAACTGTATGCTTGGCAAACTCTGTTGACCAAATCCACACTGCTACGACAATCCAGGAAGGTGAGGTCCTTGACACACCCTGCTAGAAACCATTCTCCAGGCCAGTCCTAGCACATCAATGTCCACGAAAATAGCTCCAAAGCCGGAGGAGCCTGCAGTGTCAGATGTAATCTGCAGCTCAGCTTCGACTAGAAGGTCTTCATGCCAAAAAGACACCCCATTGTATGAATCCAAAAATTCCTTCCACACAAGGAGTCTGTCCCTTACACCCTTGGTGACTCTCATTCTATGCTGTGGGAGATGGAGGCCCTTCATTGTCTCACATAGTCTCCTAACAAATTCTGCACCCTGCCCACAGCTTGATCGAATGAGGTGTACCTAACTGAACATAACTCCACCAGTATAGCATCATTCACCAACTCCCCACATGGATAGGACAGGTGGTGAATAAGGCGATACTCACCAGGCGCCTTCTTAATTGTTAACTGGGGCGGGGGGAGGGAACAGGCCAAGAACCCTATGTTCCCTACACTCCTTGTCAATTTTTCCCTAACGATGTGCTCCACCCCCTTAACTGATTCCAGGTTAGGAGCACCATATGGCCTTCTTTTTCTTTGGTAAGGTATCCTTACCCTAGAGTGAAACCTTCCAAGAGGTAAATGCAATCTTGTTGGTTGGTTGGTGTAGTACAGCAACCAATGCTCCAGCACTTAAACTTTAATTGGGCTGGGACCCTTTGTCAGGAGGGGGGTTGTAACTGTTCCTCCCTAGATGCTTACCTCCTGCCCTTTCTTTGGTTTTGGGGCAACTTGAAAATGCATGGGGCCTTACACACAAAAGGCATTCATGCCTGAAGGAACATGACTTGTGGTGTTTGAATACACTGTTCTTCCATTTGGGTTGGCCTCAGCTCGTTGGCTTTTCTCCAAATGTATGTCAGTAGTGGTTTTTCATCTGAGACTCATGGGCTGTGTGATTTATCCCTATCTTAATGATTGGCTGTTTGTAGCCGAGTTTCAAGTACATCTTCAGTTAAGTCTAGACCAGGCGATCCATACATTGGAGTTCTTGGGTTTGGTGAGGAACTGTGATAAATCCATCCTACCGAAACTATCCAGTTTATAGGGGCACAATTCAACTCTGAGGCTGGTAAAGCCTTTCTGCCACTGCCTTGGGCTCAACGGATTGGAGCATTCATACAATTGCTTGGTTTCTGTAGACTGAGAACAGCAAAATTCATTCAACTGATATTGGGGTACATGTCTATGACTACAGCTGTTACACCTTATGCTAGATTTTTTTTATGAGACCATTGCAAAATTGGTTTGTCAGGAAATGTCATGCCCATTCCAACTCCCCTTGGATCAAACTTACCATTCTGAGGTCTATTGTGAGATCTCTCTGCTGGTGGTCCGATGTCCCCAACCTTGCAAAGGGGGTGGGACTTGGGTTCCATAATCATGATGTATATGTGCTCAATGATGCCTCCCTCACTGGTTGGGGGGCTCATTGCAACAGTTTTTCAGCTCAGGGTCTCTGGTTCTCAGCTGAACACAACCTGCACAATAACATATTAGAGCTCAAAGCAGTAAGACAAGCTCTTTCTTTTGCAGGTCTACTGCAAGGATGCAGAGTTCTACTGTCAACAGACAACACTACTATAAAATGTTATCTAAACAGTCAAGGGGGGACAGGGTCTGTATACCTTTCTGTGGAAGCAGAACATATTTGGAAATGGGCAATCACAAATAACATTCACATAACAGCTATTCACATTCCAGGGTGTCAGGATCCTGGTTAAATCAGTTCTCAACACCAGTCACTTTGAAGAAAGCTAACTTTATTGAGATTTTGACAGATAACATACTGGACACGAGCTATTGTTAGGACTGAAGTTGAACGCGCAAAGGTTACAGATATAGTGTGTTCAAGTAAAGGCACTAAAGGTCAGAACTCAATCACCCAATTTGCCCACCCACTAAGCACGTACCTCTCCCAGACGATCCCTCCCACCAAACAGTTGTCTACCCCTCAGACACATAGTCACTACTCAGCAAGAAAAACAGAATAACAGACATTTGAGAAGTCAGGGCATTTGGCCCCACTAAGGTGACAAGTCTCTGGCACATCAAAGAGAGAGGAACCTCCTCTCACAATGGCAGGCGAGCTGTAAAATGCATAGAGAGCCTGACATACTGCCCCCCCAGACCTCTTTCTCCTTCAGTTTGTGAGGGTATTTGTTATGGAATGCACAGGTTAGAGAGCTGGCTCTAACATGTGAATATTTAACCCACTAATTATGCGATTCATCAAAGTCCTTCCAGTTGATTAAATAGTACAGTTGGTTCTGTCTCAACTTAGAATCAAGGATCTCTTCTACTTTGTGGTGGGGTTCACCATCTATCATCAGAGGAGGTGGAGCAGCTGGACGAGGTCTCCACTTGTTCAGGCCCGGATCTCTTTTTAGCAGACTGAAATGAAATACAGGGTGAATATGCCTCAGAGTCTTGGGTAACTCAAGTTCCACAGCCACTTTGTTCAAGACTTTCAACACTTTGAAAGGGCCAATATACTTCCACCCCAATGTCCTCCCCTGCTGGATCCCCTTCAAATTTTTTGTTGGGAGGTACACTGAGTCCCCAGGCTATAAATCCATTCAGGAGCTGTCCCTTTATCAGCTTGTTTTTTGTAGTCTTCTTTTGCCATTCTCAGAGTCTCTTAGATTGTGGACCACCGATCCTTTAGGTCCCACCACCACGATTGCAAATCTCCTGGTTTGGGCTCCTGGGTAGTCACCATGGGGAGGGGCCCCCCTTTATACCTCTGCACAATCTTAAAAGGTGAGAGGCCAGTGGAAATGTGTACTGAGTTATTATAACTGTATTCTGCGTAAGAAAGGAGGTCAACCCAGTTGTCCTGCTGGTAACTGGTGAAGCACCAGAGGAATTGTTCTACCACTTGTTTCACCCTCTCAGTCTGCTTATCTTTCTCTGGGTGATAAGAGCTGCTGAGACCTTATTCAACTCCCAACACCTGTAGCAGCTCCTTCCAAAATTTAGGAAGGAACTGTGATCCCCTGTCTGAAATGATCTTGCGAGAAATGGAATGCAGCTTCATGACGTGGTGCATGAACAGCCTGGCTAGTGACTTGGCTGAGGGCAATTGTGTGCAAAGAATAAAGTGTGCCTGCTTGGAGAATGTGTTGACCACCACCCAAATCACTGTTATACCTTTACTGGGTGGTAAGTCAGTTATAAAATCCATTGAAATCACTGCCTATGTTATCTCTGGCATTCCAAGGGGTTGTAATGTCCCAGGAGGCTTTCCTGGCCTCTGTTTCCCCATTAGGCAGGTCTGACAGGAATCCACGTATTGGGAGATATCTGCCCTCATACGCGGCCACCAGAATTGCCTTTGAAGGAGGTGCAAGGTTTTCAGGTATCCAAAATGCCCTGCCAGTTTATTTTCATGCGCCCAAGTCAGGATTTCCCCTCTCAATGCTTTAGGCATGAACACCCTTCCACTTCTGTACCAACAGCCATTCCCCTTCTGCTCTGCTGAATTGTCAGTTTGAATGTCCTCCATGTCCCCCTCTGAAAAAGCTGTTTTAAATTTGCAAATCCAGGGTTCAACATCACTGGGGACCTCCACTTTCACCTGGCTGTGAGTTACCACTGCCCCCCCAACTGAGTGAGTGTGAACATTGAATCTATGACTTCTTCCCACTGGCTGTCATGTTGCGGGAGGTGGGATAGTGCATCAGCCAGAGAGTTTGACTTCCCAGGGAGGTGCTGGAGGGTGAACCGAAATTTAGAGAAAAACTCTGCCCAGTGGAGCTGCTTGGTGTTTAGGTGCCTAGGTGTGCATAATGCCTCCAAATTTTTGTGGTCTGTCCACACTTCAAATGGCACCCTCGCTCCCTCCAACCAGTGTCTCCAGGTTGTAAGGACTAGATTGATGGCAGCCACCTCCTTGTCCCAAACAGCCCAATTACACTCCGTGGGGGAGAATTTCTTAGACACATATGCCAAGCGGTGGAGCTTTCCATTCTCCCCTTGTTGCAGGATTGCCCCTCCCATATCCCATCGGAAGCATCCACTTGGATTACAAAAGGCTTATCTTCATCAAGATGATGTAAAATGGGCTCAGAGGTAAACAACCCCTAGAGTCTTTAAAATGCCTCCTGGCACTCTGGGGTCCAGTCCCGCCTGGTACTTGGCTTGCTACTGTCAGGATCCTTCCCCTTTGTTTTTAATAAGTCAGTAAGGGGCAGGGCCACCTGGGCAAAGGTTGGATAAATGCAAAGTAGAAATTAGCGAACTGCATAAATGATTGGAGTTGGTGCCGAGTTCGAGGAGCCTCCCACCCCACCACATCCTGTACTTTATGGGGGTCCATGCCCAGTGCTTTCCCTGAAATCTGATAGCCCAGGAAATCCAGTTCGTCCTTATGAACCTCACACTTTGACAGCTTGACAAAGAGCCGGTGCTTGTAAGGGGTTGGAGCACCTCCTTGACCAACTTTTATCTTTTGAATAGAGTAAGATATCATCTAGAAACATTAGTGCCCCCTTGAATAAATGCTTGTGCAATACTTCATTGATTAAGTTCATAAAACCTGTAGGAGCTCTCACTAACCCACATGGCATCACTAGGTATTCAAACTGTCCCAACGGGGTATTGAAAGCCATTTTATGTTCATCGCCCTCCCGAATGTGCACTCTGTAGTAAGCATCTCGCAAGTCAAGTTTGGTGAAAATGTGCCCCTGGCAGGGGTCTTTTCGTAGAAAAACAGCTGCAGGAGCTAATTAGCATATGGTATGCTAATGAGCTATTAGGCTATTAGCATATGCCACGCCCCCTGACATCACCGGAAGTGATGTCAGAAGGGGAAGCAAAAGGGGGGGAGGCATCTTCAAAAGCCTCCCCTTCCCTTCCCCAGCTGGTCTGGGTGGGGAAGCTAAGAGAGAAGGGGTTTAAAGTTTAAACTCCTTCTCATGAGAGTTGGGCCACAGAAGGAGGAAAGAGGGAAGGATAGAGAGAGAATAGAGAGAAGGAAAGAAGGAAGGAAGGAGGGAAAGAAAGAGAAGGAAAGGGGAGGGAAAGAAAGAGAGGGAAGAAGGAGGGAAACAGGGAAAGGAGGAAAAAGAGAAAGAGAAGAAGGTGGGAAAGAAAGAAAGAAAGAAAGAAAGAAAGAAAGAAAGAAAGAAAGAAAGAAAGAAAGAAAGAAAGAAGGAGGGAAGGAAGGAGGGAAGGAAGGAGGGAAGGAAGGAGGGAAGGAAGGAGGGAGGGAAAGAGGAAAAAGAGAGAAGGAAAGGAGGGAATGAAAGAAATTTGGCGGCAATTCGGCCCCATTATATCCTATGGGCCATTGAAGTCAATGGTGAAAACATAGGGTATATTCTGGGGGATGGAGGGAGAGGGTTTGAGGGAGAGGCTCCAAACTCACAGGATAGCTGGTGGAGCCTCTCCCTAAGATACCCACCAAGTTTCAAGAACATTGGACCAGGGGGTTTAATTCTATGGGCCCCCAAACAGGTTGCCCCTATTCCCGCCATTGTTCTCTATGGTGGAGAAAAAAATTCTTTTTTCCCACCATAGAGAACAATGGAGGGAATAGGGGAACCTGTTTAGGGGCCCATAGAATTGGACCCCTGATCTAGTGTTCTTGAATCTTGGTGGGTATCTTGGGGAGAGGCTCCATCAGCTATCCTGTGAGTTTGGAGCCTCTCCCTCAAACCCCCTGCCCTCCAGCCCCCAGAATATACCTTATGTTTTCACCATTGACTTCAATGGCCCATAGGATATAATGGAGCTGAAATTGACATTTGGCTGCCTGAAAGACTCCCCGGGATGCCGGCTGGGGGTGGGGCTTGGCTCCTGAACTCCCGGAGCTGTGCTCCGGTGCGCTCCCCCCCCAAAAGACCCCTGGCCCCTGGGAAGCTTCTGCCAGTAGGTCTTTGATGAGTGGGAGGCGGTAGGTATTGGACATAGACACTGCATTTAAGCCCCGGTAATCTGTGCACAGCTGCAGCCCTCCATCCTTCTTCTTCTTGAAGAAGACGAGGGCAGCAAAAGGGGAAGAAGCTGGGTGGATGAAACCCCAAGCAAGGTTTTTAATCTATAAACCTGCGCAGCTGCTCTTTCTCAGCTGGGCTCATCGCGTACAACTTCTCTTTGGGCATCTTGTGCCCTGGCAAAATTTCTATGGCACAGTCTGACTTTCAGTGGGGGGAGGACCTCGTCTGCCTCCTCCTTTTCAAACGCTCTAGCCAAGTCTTTGTACTCAGGAGGGATGAGATCCCTGCGCCAAGCAAACATGCTCCGGAACGGGAGCTGGCATCCCCCTCCACTCAGGATTCCACCCAGTTTGGTGTAGTGGTTAAGTGTGCAGACTCCAATCTGGGAGAAGTGGGTTTGATTCCCCACTCCTGCACTTGCAGCTGCTGGATGACCTTGGGCAAGCCACAGTTTTGTCAGAGCTGTTATCCCAAGGACAGTTCTAGGAACAGCTTTTTCAGCCCCACCTACCTCAAAGAGCATCTGTTGCGGGAGGGGAAGGGAAAGGATTTTTTAAGCCACTCTGAGTGAAGGATGGGGTATAAATCCAATCTCCTCCTCCTCCTCCTCCTCCTCCTCCTCCTTCTTCTTCTTCTTCTGCTTTACAGCAAGGGTCTGGGAAGTGCCGGGCCCAAGCCACTTCACTGAACGTATGGGTCATGTTCACGGAGCCAAGAGTTGCCTAGCACCATCGAGAATTTTTCTGCAGGGTTAATAATGAATGGGTGTTGCTCCCAATGGGACCCCATCCCCATCCCCATGGGCACAGTTTGGTATTTGCATGCCTCCTTCATTGGGGACCCATCCATCTGGGTGAAAATTATAGGTTCTGGCAATACTTGGACAGGTACCCCTAGCCCGGTGACTAATGCTGGGCTGAATAAGTCTCAGGCACACCCAGAGTCAATCAGGGCTCTCACCCATATCTGAGTGCCCTGCTTGGGGTTTATTACAGTCACCGTCACATAGAACAAAGGGGGAGAGGTTCTCACCGAATTTGGTGCATGGGACTTTCGGACGTGCCATGTTGCACCCTTCACAGCGGATCTCAATCTCTTCCTGTCAGCACGTTGAGCTTGTCTCTGCTGGAGGAGGTGCCACCAGACTCTCCCTGCTGTCCCACTTGAAGTGCTTTAGGTTGTTTCATCCATGCCCCTCACAGCTTGGTTTTTCTCTTGGAGGTCTTGCACTCGCTTGCCTTCCCATCTCTGGGGAGTCCCCACGGAAGGACTCCTAGCCATAGGGCTTTTGAGGGGTAGCCTCTTCAATGGCATAATGCCAGAGAATTGAGGCGTCCCTCCGCCCTGATGGTCCTGCTGCTGTGTGACCTTCGGGCACTAGCTGGGCTGACTGGACAAGCGCTGGAGATCAAGCAGAATGGTGAGAATATAAATGAGGTCAAATGAGGCCGACAATGAGCGTGAGTTAGACACAAGCAAACTTTGAAATAACCAGAGAATTCCCTATCCCCCCCCATCTCTAAGCCAAGAGAGAGGAGGGACACCTCCCACTTGCATGATAGACAAGCGAAAAAGAAGGGGGGGAAGGGAGAAAACAAACGATTGACTTGTTTTGGGAGACTTACCAGAGCAGATTTAACTCAGAAGCGATTTTCAGAGGTTGTGAAATAGTGGGTGGTTTATGTAAACAATCCACGAAGATGGCGGGCACGGGGAAGAAAGGACTGAAACCAAAACCAGAGGGCAGCCAAACTCCGAGGCCGGAAGAGGGATTAGATGTCATGAAACTCTTAGCTGATACGCTCAAGCCTGTGATGGAACAACTCACTGGTATTAACCAGCAGTTGACCACACTCAACCAAAATCTCGCAGCACAGCAGCTCTAGCTGGTGGAAACAGTTAAAAAGACTGAGCAAATGGAGGAAGTAGTGAAAGAGATGTACACCGCAAGCAAGAGTATGAAGAAAAAGATGGGAGAATTAACGAATAAGCAGAAAACCGATTACTGCTACTACAAATGGAAAAAGCAAATATGGTTCTCAGATTCCAGGGGGTTGCTGAATCACCGAATGAGGATCTGAAGAAATTACTTAGTGAGATTATTGCACCAGTAACAGGCTTGAAAGCGGAAGAAATCATGCACGACATGGAAGCAGCGCATAGGGTGTACTCTAGTTACACCAAAAAAAAAAATAGCCTGCCTGGGGAGATAATGGTCAGATTCTCAAGAAGACAAACCAGAGATGTAATTTTAAAAGTGGCATCAGCAACACCACTGAAATTGGGGAACTCAACTATCAAAACTCTAAAAGACATTCCATTTGAAATACGTCAAAAAAGAAAAAGTTATAAGGACTTAATTCTTTTTCTTCAAACCAACCAAATTCCATATAAATGGGTGACGCCAGAAGGGGTCATCTTTAAAAGTAACGATAAAAGAGAAAAGATTGACTCTGTCTTCAAAGCTAAAGAGTTCCTGAAACGCCACCTGGGTTCTAAAGAAGAAGGAGAAACCGGGTTGAGTGGCTCTACTCCCTCGGAGACGGACAAAGACCTGACCACAGAAGAGGGTGCCGCTGCCATCAAATCAACTTATGACTTCAGAGATAGAAAGCCTAGGTAAAGGCAGAAGGACTCTGAAAATTGTCTTTATGAAGCAAGCTGCTGGGGATGCTCTGGAATCCTCTCATAACAAGTAACAAACTAATACATTAGGTGAGATAGACAGAACTTACAGTATGCATTGTTTTACTAACACTTAAATATTAACAGTTAGTTTAACTGGGATATGATATCCTCCTCTTGGGTTTTAGTATAGTGTGGGTATACTTTTCTTTCTCCTTAGATGTAGCTCCCCCGCCCTATTTTTTTCTTTGTAGTTCTAGTTGTATATTAAAAAAGCAATATAAAACCCCCTTTGGGGGGCCCAAAAAAAAGAGTCTTAAGATAGCTAGCTAGGTCTCATATTTCTCATGACCTATAGCTGCCTAGGTGCCTTCGTGTGACGTATGCTTGAGGGTGGGACCCTAACCCCTCTTCCCTTGTTCCATGCTGTTGACTTCCAGTTCTGGCAAAGGTGTTCACCTGTCCAGAAGTCATACTTTGCCAATAAACCTGCTCAAGGACTATTGCATACTGAGTGGTTACTGCAGGACCTGACACTCTGCTCCTCTGTCTCTCTGCCCCCCCTCTCTCTGCCCCTCTGTGTGTGTGTGTGTCTGCTCCTCTCTCTCTCTCACCCTTTCTCTCTACCCCTCTCTGTGTGTGACTCTGCCCCTCTGTCTCTCTCTCTCTCTGTCCCGTTGTGTGTCTCTCTCTCTGTCTCTCTGCCCCCCCCTTTGCCCCTCTGTGTGTGTGTGTCTCTCTGTGTCTCTCTGCCTCTCTGCTCCTCTGTCTCTCTGCCCCCCCCTCTGCCCCTCTCTCTGTGTGTCTCTCTCTGCCCCTCTGTGTGTCTCTCTCTCTCTGTCTCTGTCTCTCTCTGTCTCCCTGCCTCTCTGCTCCTCTGTCTCTCTGACCCCCCTCTTTCTGCCCCTCTGTGTGTGTGTGTCTCTGTCCCTGTGTGTGTGTCTCTGCCTCTCTGCTCCTCTGTCTTTCTGACCCTCTCTCTCTCTGCCCCTCTGTGTCTCTCTCTCTCTTTCTGTTTCTCTCTCTCTGCTCCTCTGTCTCTCTGACCCTCTCTCTCTCTCTCTGCCCCTCTGTGTGTGTGTCTCTGTCTCTGCCCCTCTGTGTGTGTCCCTCTGTCCCTGTGTGTGTGTGTGCCTCTCTGCTCCTCTGTCTCTCCTCCTGGAAAGAGCCAGTTCTTCACTCATAGTGGCTGGCTTCAGGCCGCACCTGGCAAGCTGATGCTAAAAGGACTCCTCAAGCCCGGCCCACTTGCTCACAGCCTATTTCTAGAGCCTATTGTCTCTGTTTTCTCAATGGGCCTTATTCCTAGTCTCTAATAAAGCATTACACTGCTAATAGTGTGGGTGGAGAGTGAATTAGCTGGGGACTTAACATCACCCTTGTTTCTTTCCCTGCAGCCCAAGATTGGGCTGCCTGCCTCAGTGGTGCCTGGGCAGGGCTGTCCATTGCCAGAGTTCCTTCCTCAGGCCCCAGAACCCTTGGGAGCCAGGTGAGTGCAGCGGCAGGTTCACCATTTTGGAAGAGTTGATAAAAATTGCAATAACTAAGGTTACCAGCCTCCAGGTGAGGCCTGGAGATCTCCCACTTTTGCAACTGTTCTCCAGCTAACAGAGGTCAGTTTCCCTGGAGAAAATGGCTGCTTTGAAGGATGGACTCTATGACATTGTACCATGCCGAGGCCTCTCCACTCCCCAAACCCCACCTTCTCCTGGATCCACCCTCAAAGTCTCCAGGTATTTTCCAATGCAGACCTGGCAACACTAGCAATAATGGTAATATAGTTCTCAGAAGCAAGAGGTGAAGTGGAAAAGCTGTGTCTGGACTGTATCACTTCAAATTGCTCTTTCACACAGAATGATTCCCTGCACTAGAAATGAGACATCAGGGAGAAGTGTTCTAGCTTAGATGTTAGCTTCCATCTCTTGTCTACAGTGGGTCCAAAGATAACAGTTTACCACCTCATTTTGTGCTTTCAAGAACTAGATCCAAGTTACCACTCAGTCGCAGTTCACAAATCAGTTAAATGAGAGTTTAAAGTAATTTAACCTTGTTGCTTCATGGAAATAAAAATATGCTTTTGTATTAATTATTTAATACAAGTGTGGGACTCGCAAGGAGTTTTAACGGGATCTCATTTCCTCATAACCCACAATTTCCTCTTTCCCTTCCCTGAAAGCCGCCATAGCCTATTTTGATGTGTTTAGGATCTGTGTCTTAATTAATGTAAGTTATTAATATATGAATCTGATTTTCATCAAGTCATCCAAGTGATCTCGTCAGCCTCCAGATGGGGCCTGGAGTTCTCCCAGCAATGCAACTCATCTCCAGACTACAGAGATCAATTTCCTTGAAGAAAAGGGTAGCATCGGACAGTGGAGTCTAAGGCATCACATCCCTGCTAAGCATTCTCCCCTCCCCAAGCTCCACCCTCCCCCAGCACTGTCCTCAAGTCTCCCAGAATTTCCCAAGCCAGAGCTGGAAATCCTAGTGAAGTGCAACTTGCTTCCTAATAAGTATGTCTAGAACTGAAGTCATACTGTTATTGCTAAAAGTTTTTGTCACCCTCCCTCTTCCCTTTGCATAAAGTTCAACAAACTTTTATTACTACTGCTACTTTGAGTGTGATTAGGGTTGCCAGGTCACTCCTAGCAACCAGTGGGGGATGGGGGGGACTTACCAGAAGAACAAAGGCCCAGACCACATCACTGGCATTGCACAGGAAGTGATGTCATCATGCTGTGATGTTGCTGTGACGCTATGGTGTTTGAGCAAAAACTATGGTAAGCCCCAAGCCCCACCCCCAAGAGTGACCACCTGCCTGGCCTCCCCTCTCCCTCCTCTCCTTCAGCTGATTGGTGGGGAGGGAGATGGGTGACCAGCCAGGGGGTAGCTCTTGAGGGTGGGGCTTGGGTGGGGCTTCCCCCACCAGCCAGGTGGCTGGGGGTGGATTAAAGCCTGGCCTGTAGCTACTGTGGGGCCCAGGGGGCCTGGTCCCCTAGTGGTTTTTATGGGTCCCCTCCCCAAGCCTTGGCTCCCTCTCCCCCCAGCCTCTTCCCCTGATTGCACTCATGATGGGCAGACTGAGGGCAGGTGGCAAACTCTCCTCTGGAGCATGCCCCATCCCATCCCATCCCATCCCATCCCATCCCAGCCAAAGAAACCTCTGAGCCCCCTCAGAGAGCTTTGGGCCAGTGCTCCTGTTAGCCACCACTACCACCCAGGGAAAGGAAGGAAAAGGCCGGTGCGAGGCCGGTCCCTGATTGGCTAGGCTGGGTGGGTGCCGCCAGTGGGGCTCCACCACTTGGGATGGGTGGGCGATGACCGAGGCACCCAGAAGGCTCTTGCTGCCCCTCTCCATGGCCTGCAAAGACTGGTTCTATTTCCCCCAGCAAGGACCAAGGCTATGGCAGGGTCTCTCCCGAGTCCCAGCCATCTTTGCCTCTTGCCCTGGAGTGGGATAAGTGGGGCCCGCTCATCACCACCATTGGTGGTGGGGTTCCTTTACTTATTATTGTCACTTTATGCAGTCTGTCGTGTGTGCAGGTGCCTCCTTTCTCCCCCCCCATACACTGAGGGACATTCAGAAATGCCATGCAGTGGAGGGGTCAGCTGAGTCAAGTGGGGCCAGTGCAGGCACTGGGTGTGTGTGCGCTGCTGCCCCCGTAGCTCTTCACTACCCAAAGGAGTCTCGAGCAGCTTACTATCTCCTTTCCCTTCCCCAGCAGTGCAGCTGCCAAGGAAGGGGGTATTTCTCCTGGTAAGTCCCCTTGCCAGCTGGTTGATTGGCAGCTGGGGGGCAGGGCCTGGTGGCAGGGGACCCCTACCTCCCCCGGGGGGGTTGGCAACCCTAGGGGTAATCCTTCTTATGTGTGCAGCACTCTCATTTAGCAGGATGCCTGTTGCTTCAGACATAAAACTATTTTTTCTTTCATTACTTGTGAAATTGTATTCACGGGATAGGATTTTTGGGGAAGTGGACACATTCCGTTCTTTTATGGGGTGCAAAAAAAATTATGGTTAAGCCTTGATGGCCTTCTCCAACATAGCAGGGGCCTGGAAAAAGACTGGTAGACTAACAAGGCATCACCTTATCAGAAAGGATAAGATTAATTGCTACCTGTACAAGGCGCTGCAGCCACATGAGAACAGGGGTCAGCAGACCACTCCTTATTTGCAGAGCCCTCCTATGCAGCGGGGTCTATCACATGGGAAGAAAAAGGTCATTACATTTAGTTCTTACTTAGCTTTAAAAAAAAATTAATATTGTACATATACTAATATAGTAAAAAAACCCTCACAAACCAAGAGGTGTTGAGCTTCAACAATGGCTCCCCATATACTGTACTGTAGCTGGGGCTGATATCAGTGTTCCACATTCCACCTTGCAGAGAGCCACATTTTCAATCTGCATCAACAAAAAAAGCCACATGACTACTTCGTGTCCTGTCTGCCATGCCAACACACACACACATTATTAAAAGGTGTAATATTAAATATTTATTTACAAAATTTATATTCTACCTTTCCGCCCTTACAAGGATGCCAAGGCAGATAACAATGTAAAACATACATGATAAGATTACACTATAACAGCGTTAAAATCAACCCCCCTCCCAAACATACATAATTAAAACAACTTTAAAAAGAGTTAAAAACAGTTAAAATATGTACAAAATATAAAAACATTGGTTAGGAAGGAGTCTCACTCGCTGGTGAAAGACACAACAGAAGAGAACAGATTAATCTCCCTGGATAGAGTTCCAGAGCTTTGGTGACATGACTGAGAAGGTTGCTACCCACATCATCTCAGGAGGCTGGAACACCTGAAGCAGGGTCTCTGAAGATGACTGTAACAGTCAGTCAGATCCATAAGGGATTAGGTGGTCCTTCAGGTATGCTGGTTCCAATCCATATAAGGCTTTGAGGAGCAAGAACAGCACTTTGAATTATGCCTGGAAACAATTTGGGAGCCAGTGTAGGTGGGCCAAGACTGGAGTGATACAGTCCCTGTCAAAAGCCATGCTGCAGCATTCTGTACCAACTGGATTTTCTGAACACTTTTCAAGTGCAGCCCCACATAGAGGACATTGCAGTACTGTAATCTGGATGTAATCAGTATATTAGTATAATTTTTGCCCTTTTTATTAATATGAAGCTCCATAGCTGAAGAATGATGAAAGATGTTCAGTGTGCCAACAATACTGCTCAACACACACAGCATGGGTTATAAACCCCTGCTAAGAAAACTGCAAGATTTCCTCAAGAGATCATTTTTAACTGTAGTGTTTTGATACCCCACATCCCTCCACAAATGAAGCCCTGATATCATTAATAAAATATGCTATGAACATCACCACAATCATATTTACACATGAAACATTGCACTTTATAAGGCAGAATTTCTACTTTTATCATTAAAACTAGTTCACAGACACCACAAATCAAAACAGATGTGCCCTTCCTGTATTATTACATTTCACACCCACAGCAAATCCAACTAAAGTTAAGCACATTTGAGTCCCATTAATTTTACCAGGAAAGAGTTCAGTACATGATCAACTCTTGGGATATAAACCAACGGGATTTAAAACTGCTGAGCTTTGGTGTGACCATAGCCTCAGTAGTGTTCAACATGACACTAGTTGTTCAGCAGCACTTTTATATATAATGCTTTGATGCCCTCTAATGGCCTGCTATTAGAAAACTCCTGGAAGGATGTGTCTGACTTTTTTGTTAATGTTTCCCAACATTTAGGAAGGCTCCTGAGCATCAGGTGCCTGAGCCAGCATTCTGGTTGCCTGTATATTATGAAGGATGCAGGGACCTACCTTTCGTTTACAAAAGATTACCCTATATTTATAGTAGAGCAAGCACTGCCAAATTCTCAAATTAGAGACAATTTCTAATCTTAAACATCAAATAGAATAGAACTGGTCCATCTCACAAGACTGTGAAAGCCAACAGCAGAGGGGCAGAAGTAGTAGTTAGCCTGTTGATCAGTTTGTTGCTCATGAGCAATTTGAACCTGGTTGTTAGGTTACTTTTCAAGTATTGAACAGTACAATCAACAGTATTTCATTTATAGACATTCCCACAGAACCCAATAACAGTCCAACTTTTCCCCTCCTCCTTCTGTCACAGTCCTGTTGCACACCCCTCGGCAACTAAGGGTGTAAATAAACAGTGAGCAAATCAGACAGACAGCCAGCCAGCAATTCTAAGTAAACATTTTAAAAATGTATTATCATGTGGTGTTTGTATAATGTTATCATGTTATCAAATCTGAACAAAAAATCTGGACAGGGCATTACAAGCCGTTGCTGGTTGGTTACAACAGAGCAAATTGAAACTGAATCCATCAAAGACAGAGGTCCTGTACCTGGGTCATGGGGGATTGGGATAGGGGATTGGGCCTTAGACAGGGCCCTATTGGTGCCTGGGGGGTATTCCTGGATGCTTCATTAACTATGGAGGCCCAGGTAGCTGCCACTGCCAGGTCTGCCTTTTTCCATCTGAGACAGATCAGATAGTTGGCCCCAATGTTCCCTCTATGCTGTGGAGACTTTTGAGCAAAAATTCTGCTCTGTGAGCTACTGGCATTAAAGTTGTGAGCGAGCAATTTGGCTGCTGCCTAAATTAGTTTGCTCTGGAGCCATCCTTCCTGAGCTAAGACCAAAATGTGTGAGCCGGAGGCTAAAAAACTGTGAGCTAGCTCACACTAACTCAGCTTAGAGGGAACACTGGTTGGCCCCATATCTCATTCCCTGGGATCTGGCCACAGTGACCCATGCAATGGTCACTTCCAAATTAGATTATTGTAATTCTCTCTATGTGGGGCTGCCCTTGATTCTTCTCCAGAAACTGCATCTGGTACAGAACACAGCAGCACAGGTACTGATGTTGCTGCCTGTGCAGACCCTCATCCACCCAGTGCTTCTCGAACTGCACTGGCTGCCTACTGAGTACTGGATCCATTTCAAGGTGTTGGTGCTTACTTTTAAAGTCCTATACAGCCATGGGCCGGCATATCTGTGAGACTGCCTCTCCCTCTATGAGCCCTGAAGGGCTTTACAATCTGCCAATCAACACCTTCTGGTGGTCCCTGGCCCCAGGGACGTCTGTTTTGCCTTGACTAGGGCCAGGGCTTTTTTGACCCTGGCCCCTACCTGGTGGAACGAGCTCCTATATGAGATCAGGGCTCTTCAGGCCTCCCCTCAGGGGGTCAGAACTGCACACCAGAGATGGCATCTGTGAGGCCTTACTTTTAATTTTAATGACAACTGCTTCGGATAAAGGATATTATTATATTTTATTGGTGTTTTAATTGTGTTAATTTTTGTATACTGTATTTTTATCAAATCTGATATAACACCCCCCCCCCGAGCCTCCAGGTGTGACCTGGTGATCCCCTGATATTGCAGCTCATCTCCAGACTACAGAGATCAGTTCCCCTGGAGAAAATGTATACTTTGGAGAATGGATTCTATGGCAGAGGTGTTGAACTCATTTGTTATGAAGGCCGGATCTCACATAAATGAGACCTTGTTAGGCTGGGCCATGTGTGTCTTAAAATATAATGCCAGGTAGTGAAGATATAAACTTTATAAAGGACACAAACACAAAGGGGTTTTTTTTACTTAAAAACATGCTTAAAACATTAGCACTTGCAATATTTTGTTTATTTAACAGTGTTTGATAATGCTCTGAATTATTGCATCAAAATGTCTGTGCTGTTGCAATCTTGACTACGCTGTTTAAGTGTGTATCTGTAAGCTGCAAACCTACTTTTGATTTATTGATGTTCACTACAGAAATCTCATGCTCAGAGTTCTGAGCTTAGGGCCCAGGGGAAAACATGAAATGACTGGGCATTGCGAGCTTTTGTACATAAATTGCTTCATGTGCTGGTCAAGAACATGAGAAGGCA